>OZ025302.1:144834968-146084968 GCA_964019185.1 Maratus speculifer | reverse complement strand
AGCAATTTTTCGGGGTCTCCCGGACCTCTGAAAGTTCTGAAAGCCATAACCATCTTTATTTAATTTTGTAAATATTGTTTACAGTCGATTTTAGCAATCGATAACTTAGCCGCAATATCTCGAGAAGATTGTTCTTTTAGCGACAAACTAAGATCACTCATTTATGAATAATAGGTAATTGTTGAACTTTTCAAATTTGAATTCAAACTATGCTATATATGTTGATTCATTCATAAACACAACCAAAAAACACTTTATGCATAGAAAAAAACTAAAGAATGATAAGTGGCTGGAAACTTTTGAGAACATGCGTTTTCTTTTATATTTAATTTTGTCAATAAAATTTATTGATATCTATTCTTCTATAAGTAAGTTCCTAACTAATATGTCAATATAATGTATAAGTATTACTTTGAGATTCCTCTTCATATGGGTATATTTACAAATTAACTGAAAATTTTTTGCTGGCCTGAAACTTTTAATTGCCACTGTAAATACTTTCAACTTAATTCTGAATAAATGAATGTCTAGTTCATAGTCCTTTTCTTATGAATAGTGGCATTTTCCATCCTTCCCATCATATCATATTTTACAGAAATCAAAGCATGTGAGTATGTGAGTTGAAAATATGGTATCTTATTTATTGTTAATGCAGCAAACGAAAACACAAGTTTGACCTAGAGTGAGATGAAATATAATGCATTTATGATTCAATAAGTTGATTACGATTATGGTTTCATAAACAAAAAATTGTCTACCTTGATAGCAATTACTAATCTCAAAAGTTTTCCTTTCCTGTTTAAGGAAGGTCTTTTGGGAAAAGCAAGAAACAGATTATTTACTAAATAGAATTTAGGAACTTGCATCTGCACTCGCATCATTTATTCCTAGGAAGAATCCTAATAAATCATAATTTTAATCCTTCTCATGGTTAATTTTCTTAAGTTAGACTTTACAAACAGCAAATAAATAATGTAAAAACATTCTATATTATTTAAATATGTTTTTATTTCTAATTATCTTAAATATATTAATAAATTGACAGTTAAAAGTAGAAATTGTGAAAAGTTTTTTAAAATGCGTTTTAAAAGGCTTTATTAAGTATTGGATTCGGCCGAATACTTTGATATTCGGCCAAACCGAATAGTTTGATATTCAGCCTAACCGAAAGGTAACCGAATATTCGGTAATATGGCCGTGTAGGCCGAAAACCGAATATTCAGTACATCCCTATCTGAAATTAACAACAAATTTTTGAAAAGTGATAGAAGTAGGGGGAAATCCATTTCGGGCACTGTCTATGGGGAACAGATGCAGTATCTTCCCGCGAGCCGCCATTTTGTTTCCCTATCATTTCTCACAAATTGCTATTATTATCATTATTTTGCATTTATTTTTTTTTTTTTTGAAGAAACATAAAATAAATATTTTTAAAGCTTATGCATACTAAAAAATTTATTTTCACTTTACTTGAATGTTTTACATAATAAATGAATATGTAAATCAAGCGATTTTTACTATAAAAAATTTGATCATTCAATCTTTGAATTTCCAAAGTAAATTGTCTTGTTTAATTTCGTATCATTTTTTGAAATGTATGATTCAATCGCTAAATAATCATTTCAGTTGCATTTTGTAGTTTTAGATAAAATAATAATGTATGAGAAATAACAGGGAGACAAAATGGCGGCTCGCGGGAAGATACTGCATCTAAGCCAATAATAATTTGATTAATCAAAAACAGATGGTTTATAATCAAAGGTAGATGAAAAACAGTTTGTTGTAAAAAAACTAGTTGGATGTATGAAAATGATAATACACATTTAAAGAATATACTTCAAACGTTTGTAAGCCAAAACATTGTCAATGTATCATAAACACAATTCGAACAGAAAATACATGCTACACAAGAATATAAATAACTTAAACAGAAAGCAATACTTCAAAATCAATTTAGAATATAAATTATAAAAGCGCTTACCTGTTTTAAATGAGAATTAACGTAAGACAGGTGCTTCAAACAGACGAGAGACGTTGTTCCACGCGACAGACTGCCATGTTTTGTTTTGGGTTGAAATGTTGAAAAGGATGCTTGTCTCTGATTGTTTGAATATTTGTCTGCCCGATTGCACAGAAAACCGCACTTTGGATTTATCGAAGAAAACTCTTAGCTGGGATTAAGTATTTTAATTAATAAAAATACTCTTTTTTTTTCCCCTTAGTATAGAACAAGATTCTTTTATATAACTTTAGGAACTTGTTATATTACTTTAAGATGAATTTAATAACTTCAGCTAAATATTCTAACATAAAAATGAGAGTTTACCAAGTTACTTTCTTTAGTTTAGCATCTTTTTAAGTTGTACTACACATATTGATTATTTTCAATCACTAAAATTTTGATATGATTTAAGTTCATCGTTAATACGATATATTACAATAAAAATATTATTTCTTTTTTAATAGTGGTTGAAATTAGCTTTGCGAAAGCATTGAGCTCTGTGAGTTCAAAATGAAATTTGTTTTTCAGAAAGTTAGGCAAATTTTTTAAAAATTAAATTTGTATTTTGTATTTGAAAATTTTCAGAGTTGGAATTGGGGGAAATGATAAATATTTTGGAAATTAATATATGGAGAGGGCCCCTTGAAGTCCAGGGCTCATAGGCAAAGTCCCGATTTGGCCATGCAATAAAAAAGACCTCTTCCCAAAAAAGTATATATAATTAAAAAAATTTAAATTCTTAAGTTTCCATAAGTTTCAATATTTCAGATCCAGCATTGGTCAACATCGACCAATATTGACCAATATCGGTAAAATAAAATCGGTCTTTGCCAATAGAGGCCAAGATTGGCTAATATTGGAATTGGTCATGGCCGATATAAACCGATATTGAGAAATAGACTTTTTCTACGTAAATTTACAGAATTTAAGATGTTATAAAAATGTATTCCTACCTTCCATTTTTCCAAAAATGTACAACACATAAATTAAAATTTTAAATATTAAAAATTTCACAAGTTTTTATATTTTAGATCCAATATCGCCGAACATCGATCAATATTGGCTAATGTCGGTAAAAGGCAGTGGTGTAATGGCAAAAAATCCAGAGAGTATACGCTCAAAATATAGGGTATGGTATACCCTAAAATGTATATACTATAGTTTTCTTGAGAAGCAGAGAGTATATGGTGTTCCTTAAAAAAGTCCAGAGGGTATACGGCGTATACCCCCGTATACCCTCCACTAACATCCCTGGTAAAAGGTAACCTGTCTTTGCCGATGCACGCCAAAGTTGTCCGATATTGGGCAATATCGAGTCGATACTGCTGTGCTACCATGCTTACCTGGGATGATGCATTTTTCACGATTTCGCAATAGCTATATCGCAAGAAATAATACATGAATTTTTATCAAACTTCAGATTCAGTTTTAACCCCTTATTAAAATTAGTCCTGATTAGTTTTTTGTGTATATCACCCTCCAAGTGGCACTATTATGCAGAACTTATTTCAGATTCAGTAATAGCGCTATCTCAGAAACTAATGCACGGATTTTCAGCAAACTTCAGATGCAGTTAGGAGTTCACGTAAGTTGTTAATGATTAGATTTTGGTGTAAATCACATAACCGGTGGCGCTGTTATACTGCACTTTTCAGGAAGTATTTACATATATGAGATAAGAAAATTTTTGGAGTGCCACCACCGATTAATTTTTCGATAAATTTACCAAAACAATAGCATATTAAAACCAGACGATAATTTTATGCGATAATTTAAACCAGACAATAATTTAATTAAATAATAATAATATTTTCAACAAACAAAATAAAACGTTCTGTTATGACGTCATCGAAAGACCTTTATTCAAAGGTATTTGTCCGTAAAAAAATGGCTAGGCAGCAGATTTGAACATCCTGCATAAAAAAACGGGCGTTGCCCGTAAAAACATATTAGTACTCCGAATTTATGTTTCCGCAACGTAAATTTACGGAAGTGTACCGTTAAGCTTCAAAAACGGACAACTACCGTCAAATATTACGGTAAATGCCCGTAAATTTACATTTTTTTTTACAGTGTATATTAACCATTAAATATTTACAAAAGGAATATTTACAATATATTATTTACAGAACTTTATTTTTTACAAGAGACTTATAGCCGTCTCAAATTTCGTATTTCAATGTACCATCACATCCGAATTCGTTATTCCGCGTCTTTCTCTCGAACTCATAACAACTGTTCTAAAAATGCTGTCTTCACGTCAGTTTTAAGCGTCAGCACTTAGCCACGCCTTTCATCTAGCTGCGTCGCTAGATTGTTTTATCTTCGGAGTTTGGAAATGGAACATATAGCAGCCGGGCTGTGAGAATAAGAATCTCTCCTACATACCGGGTGTCCCAAAAATGACTGATGGATTTTAAAATTCAATAACTTGCAAACGGTGACAGCTATTTAAAAATTTTTTGAAGCAGGGTTATGTACAATGTCAGGAGTTTTTTTTACCGTAATTTTTTATTTTAGTTCGCATATCAAATAATAGGTGGCGCTTACGGCGATTGAAGGCCAGGTTGACGCTTCACTCAGCACTGATCACCTGGCCTTCAATCGCCGTCAGCGCCACCTATTGTTTGATATGCAAACTAAAATAAAAAATTACGGTAAAAAAACTCCTGACATTATACATAACCCTCCTGCGAAAATTTTTTAAATAGCTGTCACCGTTTGTAAGTTATTGAATTTTAAAATCCATCAGTCATTTTTGGGACACTCGGTATATATGTATACGTATATAGGTGATGCTTATTTGAAGACATAAACAATCCTTTTATTTTTAATTTGATAAATGCTCATTAATCATTCATTTTTAATACATCTTTTATTTTTTTTAAATATTTTACTCAAATGACATATATGGTCTCAAAATGCTACAGTTCATTTATATATACATTTTTAATGTCATAAATTAAAAGAATCAGCATCCACTCTTAATGAATGAATGATTAGAAATTTAAAATAAAAATATTAAACTTAATTGATAGTAAAACGAGCAAAAATTAAATCCACAGATAATGCATGCGAATACTGCTTTTTAAATAAGAAATTCTTTATCAAGTCCTTATTTTATTATCGTTTAATCAAGTACCAAAACAAAAGAAAAGTTTATGATGATTATTATGTTTCTAGAGAATGAAGAAGTATTTTACGGTTGATCGATTTTGTGATAGGAAACTAAATTTTGAAAAGGTTATAAATTAATCAGATAAAACAGAGGAAACCAGTAACCCTACCGTAATAAATAAAACCAATAAATGATTATTGTACAGATAAAAGTTTTATTTCGTTTAAAATAAGTAAAACTTTTAAAAAGCTTTTTGGTAGAGTAGTGTGCCTCCGGCTAGCATTAATCACTTATAACTATCAGAAAAATTTATAATAAATTTTATTCCTAAAAATATGTTTCGGATTTTTAACACAAAAGAAAGTTTGAGTTGAAATAAATTATTAGTTTCTATAAGTTTTCATTTTATTAACTTATTATTATCTGCCTGAGGTAACAATATAAAAGATTTCCGGTCTCCAGTGGAACATTGTGCACTTAATCATGTTATTTCCAATCAATTTTAAAATAAAAATGGAATATGATCAACTCCAAATTGGAAATGACGATCAAAACCTATTCAAAAACTATTTTTATTTTGTATGTATAGAGCTAATGTACTTAAGCGTTAAATACTTAAATAAATGTATGACTTTACATGCATGTTATTAGATCTTTTATAATAGTAACAAGTTAAATTTGAAGCTCAAAAATCGCAAAAATACTTTGCCGTATAAAATCATAGTCATTTTTCTCTGTGAAGTTGAGATTTTTTTTCATCAATTGACAAAATCTTTTCTGCAAATGAAAAGTCCCTTTTCTTAATGAATACTGGCAACTTATCAAAACTTTATACTCAATTAGTGCGAATTAGGGATAAGTATCCAATTTTTTTTTAATTTTTAAGTGCGTTCGTAATTATGTAAATACGTAGCACCTGTAGTTGTCGTTCAGTCCGTCTGTCTGTCCGTCTGTCTGTCCCTCTGTCTGTCCGCATATAACAACGCAAAAAATACCCAATCGAATCGTTTGAAATTTAATATACATAATTATTACATAATTTTGAAGAGTCATTTAAAATTTTATGAAAATCGGATGCATAGATCAATTACAGGGACAATCAAAAGGATTCCGTTACATTAAGGCCAGTGGGGAAAATGGTTTCAAATGCATTTTAATCGTTTGAAATTTAAAATACTCAACTATTACATAACTTTGTCGAGTAATTTCAAATTTTATGAAAATCAGGTGCATAGATCAATTACAGGGACAATCAAAAGTATTCCGTTACATTACGGTCAATGGGAAAAAATGTTTCAAATGCATTTTAATGGTGTTACACTCATTCGAACATAATAAAATTGATATGCATCTATAAAGTACATTTATAATGTACATTTTGTATGATCTGTGGTGCAAAGAACATTTGTTATTGATTTACAAGGCCACACAAAAGTATTCCATTACATAATGGTATAGGGAGAACATTATTTAATACACATTTTAATTGTAATTAACTATTTACAATTTTATGAGATTGATGTATGAGAGTGTATAATCATCATACAGTAAATTTATCATAAGATGCAATCTTTCATACTTAGCAAAAAATAAATCTTTCAGATAATGCATGCGAATCATACTTCTTAAATAGGAAATTCCTTATCAAGTTCTTGTTTTATTATAGTTTAATCAAGTACCGAAACAAAAGAAAAGTTTATGATGATTATGATGTTACAAGAGAGGAAGAAAAATTTTACGTTTGATCGATTTTATGACAGGAAAACTGATTTTTAATAGATTCTAAATTAATCAGATAAAAATGAGGAAACCAATAACCCTACAATAGTAAATAAAACCGATAAAGTAATATTTTTCAGATAAAAGTTTTCATTTTGTTTAAACTAAGTAAACATTTTAAAAAAGATTTTGATGGAGTGGTATGCCTCCGGTTAGTGTTAAAGTTAATCACGTACACGAATCAGAAAAAATGTATAATAAATCTTATTTCAAAAACTATTTTTCTTAGATTTGTAACACAAAAGAAACTCTCAGTTGAAATAAGTTATAAGGTTGTATTAGCTTTCATTTTATTGGCTTATTATCATTATCCTGCGGTAACCATCTAAAAGTTTTATGTTCGTTGATACGACATTTTGAAAATATTTAAGTTCTTTTCAATCTTTTGTTTAACAAAAGTGGGATTGGATTGCTTCCGAATGGTAAATGATGAACAAAACATAGTCAAAAAATGTTTTTTATTTGAATGTGTGCAGCTGAAGTGAAATAATTACATTATTCTATTTGCGTATTAGTCACACATTTTTTTAATAGAGACATATTCTGTTTGAAGCTCAAAAGTCATAAAAATTGTTTACTGTATAAAAATCATAGTCATTTTTCTTTGTGAAATTATAATTTTATTAATCAATTGACAATTTTATTCTTACAATTAAAAAATTCCTTGTTTTAACGAATACTGACAATATATCAAAACATTATTCTCGTTTAGTATGAGTTATGGGTAAGTATCTATTCTTTTATACTTTTTCAATCTCAAACAGCAAATTTACTTTTAGGTGTAACCTACCAACAATTTAAAACACTTTTCATAAACAGCGTGTTTTCTTAAAATAATCAACAAATTATGAATTTATTTAACAGGGGATATTACATAACAAATTTTATTTTGAGCATGAGGAAATGTGATATTATTACGATCAATACGATCATTACATTGGAAAGATTTTAAAACCATCATGTTAATTATGCGTACAATTAAATTGCTCAGGTGCATAATATTATCAGAGAAGACTTCATCTAAAATAAATGGAATAACATAACACACTATATGGCAATTCAAAAACTGCCATGTGTTAAATATGTTTTAGCGAAAATATAATAACCGATACCACACAATTTTATATTTGCGGCTTCAAGCTATAAATATTTCTTTTTTTTTCTTTCTTTTTGCAGTCTAGAATTGATGATCGCTAATTAGAAGACTGCAATCTAATCCGTTGAATGACAGAACCCAGAGCCATCGAAAACCTCAAGGCTTTGTACAGCAGTCGTGACGTCATCAGTAATTGACCGAGTTTTCACTAGTATTGAAATTCACAGCGGGAAATTTTGATGAGGATTTTTCTTTTATTTTATGTGTGGAATATCTAACATATTATAAAACTATAATAACGATTTAAACGTACTGGTGAGAATTTGGTATTCTTCAATTAAAAATCAACTATATGCGGTAACATTCCGGAGTGGGATTTAGTAAGTAAGTCAGAAAAAAATATTTTTAATATTATCAGTAAAATGTACATTTATTTATTTGAACAACATACATCTGACTTTTGTGCTCGACAAGAAAGTCTGCTTATAAGTCATCGTCAATATACAAGGACGAGATAGCACAAGGAAATTTACATCACAAGATAAATACAACCAGGAGCTCCACAAAAAGTTTGTGTGCATGGAGCCAGCGGGAATCGAACCCACAACCTCCAGATTAGCTGAGCGGTGTCTTAACCACTCGGCCACGGAGGCCCCGTAAAGAGTACAGGAGTTTAAACATATTGTCCTCTTATTGCTTGTCATTTCCATGTATACCATTCTTCCAAATCAGAATACTTCTTCGTATAAATGACTTTAAAAGATAAGAACATCGTATATGTGCGGACATTTCAGGCTTTTTTATAAAGAAAATTGTGTGTGTTATATGGCAAATATACACTGGTAATAAATTGAAACTTTGCTGCATCGTCACTCCATATCTTTTATAGAATAACTTTATTTTGACCAATGAGAATGCTCCATAATACAGCGAGCTAATCGTTTTCTATAAAAGCGGTGGAGTAATGATGCAGCAAAAATTAAAATTTTTAACAGTGTACCTAAATACAGAAAAACACTGTCTAAAATCTTTTGTGTGTATCATATTTCATTGCGCTATATACGGAGGATTTTATAATAATTGCTTTCTGTCATATAAACTATTACAATATATTACTTTATTACAGTTTATTTTAAGTAATAAAATATACGATATATTATAATCAGTATCATTCTTATCAAAGTAGAATAGATAAAATACAATAATTTTTTTAAATAACATGATTTCGATAAATTATTAATAACATAAAAGATAAATAGATCTAGATAAAAGGTATTAATAAATCATTAGTTTGATATAATCTGAAGCTTTTATAATACATAAAAATATAAATGAAAGAAGAATTAATGTTTAAATATTTTTAGCGAAAATAAATTCTACTATAACATCCATATTTTTGGAAGTTAAAGCATATATATCTGATACTGTCAAATATCATAATATACGTCATTGTGCGTACTATTTTTTCTAAAATCTGTTATTGAGTTTGGGATGTAAACGATGGAAATTTGGGTTAATAGTAAGGCTACAGAGTCCGAATTCTGGAGTAGGAGTGGGAGTTGGAGTCGGACCTATTTTTCAGTAAAAGAGTTGGAATCGCTAAAAACAAACCTACTCCGACTCCGACTTTTGTTTTGTTAGATACTTTGAAATGAAATTAAACTAATTATATCTAATTGTAAAACTATAAAAGAAATTATTATTGTTCTTTTAACATTATATTAAAAATGGGCTACGCATGTTAAAAATCCTCAAAATAGTAATCCGCATATGCAGTTTCTAAAAACCATTTTTAGTTAAAACTCTAGCAGATAGCGAATTACATTCAAACTAGTAAATTTTCATCTGGAAGACATGAATTAACAACAAGATTGTAAAAAGAAAATTTCTCTTTTCAAGTCTACGGATACCAAAAATAGTAAAATTATTCTTTTGTTTTCTTCTTTTGATTTCGATATGTTGATTTTTCGGGTTTGTAGAACACGAAATAGAAGAATTAGTAAAACGTAATATATATATATATATATATATATGTATATATAATATATATATATGTAACCATTAATATTAGCATATATAAACAATTTAATTTAATAACTTATAACACATTGAATATGGAAGGAAAAAATAAAAAAATAATATGAATATAAATGTAGTATTCATTATTCGAATTCGTAGTAAAAGAAATAAATAAATAAAAGCATTAAAAATTAAAATATTTACCATATATTAAAAATAAGTATATCAAGACATTGAATGTAACATTTCAATTATTTATTATAACATTAAACAACTAATATTATCCATAGATAGTATATTAAACCCTGATATATACTATGATTAGACGATATATTGATACTATTAATGAAAAATGCTATAAAGTTATCAGATGACTACATAGTAGAAATCGTGATGACAATTCGCTAAGGTTATGCGCATCGCAGCAGTTACCTTAGCGCATAATATTTAAAATATTGCTAAAATTATTTGTTATATATTCAAAATATATAAAAGATACCATAAATAGGAAAAAATTCAAAATGAATATTTTATTCAAAATGAAAAGATAATATATTATCAAATATCAAGTTGTACATATATTCATAATTATTTGCGCTAAAGCAGCATAATAATTTGAATGCTAATATAAAACGATACCATAAATAAGAAAAAATTCAAAATGAATATTTTATTCAAAATGAAAAGATAATATATTATCAAATATCAAGTTGTACATATATTCATAATTATTTGCGCTAAAGCAGCATAATAATTTGAATGCTAATATAAAACGATACCATAAATAAGAAAAAATTCAAAATGAATATTTTATTCAAAATGAAAAGATAATATATTATCAAATATCAAGTTGTACATATATTCATAATTATTTGCGCTAAAGCAGCATAATAATTTGAATGCTAATATAAAACGATTAATATTACAATATATGAACCACTGAATTTAATAAATTATAGCACATTGAACAATGAAGGAAAAAATTAAAAAAAATAATATGAATACAAATGTAGTATTTATTATTCTAATTCATGGGGAAAATAAATAAATAAATTAATTAAAATATTAAAAATTAAATTTTTTATTATAGATGTAAAAATAAGTATACCGAAGCATTGAATTTAACATTTAAATTATTTATTATAACATTAAACATCTAATATTATCCTTAAATAGTATATTAAATCCCAATATATATGATTAGACGATATATTGATACTATTAATGGAAAATCCTATAAAGTCGTATCAGATGACTACATAGTAGAAATCGTGATATTTTCTTTCAAATCTCTGAGATTTAAATTAACAGCGAAATGGTGATATATTTTTCTTTTTTTAACATGCATTTCGTCACAATTTTAACCAATACTAACACTAGTGTATTAGCTAGCCCGGAGTCGGCCAATTTACCCATCCTCTCAGCAACCGACTCAACAGCCGACACCCACCGACTCAGTTTAATAGATAGCTTATAAAGCAAATTTAGCACTGCGGTGATTTACGTAATTTTTTAAATTTTTAATTAATTTGGTTTTAAGAAATTTGGTGTATTTATCATATTGCGTGGCTAATATAGTTTGCCAAGGACAATGGATAAAAAAATACAAGCATTAAAACAACAATTACAATTTAATTATACATCATTCAAGTCACTGGCTGGCTTCGCCCGCTAGAGGCCGTCTTATTTATGTTTAATCTTGCAATATAAAATAATAATAAAAAATAAAACTATCGATCCGAACGAACCTCGAACTGAGTTAAATGTTAGAAAAGTGTCTCCCATAGGAACCAAATTAGGGGGATGGCGAAGGAAGGTCCGTAATATGAAAGAGTGATCAAAAGGTTTTTTGATGATATGGCTTATCGATGATATGTCACATGAAGGGTTCGGAAAATGTTTAAAAATCCCCGCTCGCCGTTTAGTTCACTCATGTGTGAAATTACTTGTCCAATCCACGAAAAAATGGACATGAGGATGAAAATTTAAATTTCTTTAAATATGATTGAAATTTTGCATATTAACTGTTAAGAGTGCACTATTTCATATTTTATCAAAAAAGAAATAAATTTTTGTCATTAACATACTTATTTTAATTAATAAAGTGACACTATGACTTTGTAAAATAGACTGCGGCAAAAATCTTTACATTTCATGGTCTCGTACAGCTGAACAAACATCCTGAAAATCTCCAAGTTTGGATATATATGATCTGACAGCTATTATTGAGAGTTTTTGTCTGCAGAGAAGTGTTCACTAATCTTCATTACAAAAGGTAAGCATATTTAATTATTCTTAATTATTGTGTATCACCCGCAACAAAAAGATACATTTATATCTCTGCAGAAAAATATTTTTGATTTAAAGTTATGAAATTTTATATTCAAAAATAGTTTATTAAGATACTTTGAATTACAGACACAAAAGAAATTAATTATTATTTTAATTATAATTATTGAGCGTTGCGGGCGTGACATGTCCCTGTTGCGGGTGTGACATTTAATTAAAGTCACACCCGCAACGTCTTTTAAAATTGAATACAAATGCATATTTGAACAAATTATATGTAAATTTATAAAATAATAATATGCTGGAAAACATGTACTTGGCAGCTTTAACTATACCCTTTGATTTAATAGAGGGAATTACAGTTAATAAATAGAAATTTGCATTATCTGAGCATGTGACACTGTGTGCAGTTGATTTATTCAGTTTGGATTGATAAAATTGTTGCTTTACTGCAAGAAAATAATTTTATTAGTGATATATGATTAAGAAATTAATTTAAAAGGTAAGATTTTTATAGAAATTAAAAAAAGAAAATTACGAATCAATATTTTAGCAATTTTCTTTAAATTTTTTAATTTTGTTTTGTTTTTTATATACATTTTTTTTTAATTTTGTTATTTGATAGTATTTATCTAATACATATATTTTTAGTTTTTTAAAATAAGTAAATCAATATTAGGGGAAGATCTTTTTTCTCTTTTAATTCAAATTAAATAAAAAGTAGAAGTAAGAATAATAGAAACTGTTAAAATGTTTATTAAGTTAGCATAAAATGTATATAGTCAGTTTGAAATTAACCAAAATTTAACATAATTAACTTTATGTAAGATTAGAAATTTCAAGGGATAACTATTAAAAATGTGTTAAGCTTATATTTTTGGACTGGAAGTGCTATATTTATTCAGTTTACGCATTAATTTCTTCTCTTTTGCAGAGAATGAAGAGTACAGAAAGATCACGATATCATTGAAAAAAAGATTAAGGAAAACCCTTTTAAATATGAAGCATGTCTACAACAAGAGAAGGAAAGAGACAAAGCAAGGAGAGAAAAGAAGAGACTATTTTAAAAAATCATGGTAAAGGATGGCAATCCTTTTGCATTTCATCTCATGGTAAAGGAGTTGTCAATGGGGTTGGTGCAGTTGCCAAGAAAATGGTAACACTTGCAACGCTCTGCAACTATAAATTCAGCTTCAGATTTTGCCATGTGTGTAGAAAAAGTCCTAAAAATATAAAAGATCTTTGCTGAATGTGAAATTTCAGAAGATATTGTGAAAATGCTTCATGAATGCTGGCACCAAGCACAATCGGAGCTCAACATTCAATCGATACATCATGTTGTTTTTATTGACGTAGGAACAATTAATGTAGCAATAACTTCAGAAAGTGATCACAAGAGAATTTGTTTGTTACCATATTTTGTCAAAAATATAATATCCAATGATAAGAGTGCAGTTGGAGATTTTGTAGAAGTTATTTTATTCTCCACATAAAAAAAAGTGAAAACTTTGATGGACAAATAAGACAAATGAATGGGGATATTATAGAATAAGAGTATCGGAATAAAAGTCAAGAAAATGTGTATATTTGGCTCAGTCAGTTAGATGTATCCATACTTTGACAAGGATATAATATCCAACGATGAATGTGTAGTTGGAGATTTTGTAGAAGTTGTTTTATTCTCAACATTAAAAAAGTGAAAACTTTGATGGACAAATAAAACAAATGGATGGTGACGATATAGAATTAGAATGTTTGAAAAAAAATTAAAAAAACGTGCATATTTGGTCCAGTGAGTCAGACGCATCCTAGGAAAAAAAGAGCATTTTTGTAAAAAAAGCTACCACCACCAGAAATTATAAATTCAAGATTAGAAATGAATTTTTTTTTATATTTTCCTCTCTAGATATTATAATTGTAATATTGATTAATTCTTTAATTAAAAAAATCTGCCTTGAAAATATTTGTGTATGTCATTATTTTATTGGCTATACAAGTCATACCCGCAACAGGGCGTCACACACGCGACGAAAATTTTGAATATTTTCCATAAAAGCAAGAATTGAGTAAGTAATTTAATTTTTTCATAGAATAATTATTTAAGTATTACTGTCTAATATATAAAACTATCAATTCACTCAGTTGTCATAATTCACACAGTTTTTCATTTTTGCACTGAAAGATGAAAATGCATGTCCTTTTTATGTCACACCCGCTACAGGCGAAATTTTTTTTTTTAAATAAATGATACATCGGACAATTTTCAGATTTGGATAAATGTATGTGTAAGTGGTCTACATTGAAATTCATACAAATTGAAACCAATGCTCAAAAATTTTTTTGCTGGTGACTAAATTAAGTTGTGTAAATGTCACACCCGCAACTTTGGATTGGGCGTACTATACCGTGAATTCTCATTATTCTTTAAAAAATATATTTTTAATAAATAATATTTATCGGAAGGCTCCGTAAATTAAAATCTAAAATGATATAAATAGTAGAAAAGGGTATGGGTCGACGCTTTCTCCCTTCAGCCTCATGAAATTCAACTCGCGTCATTTTTTTACATTGTTAGGTTCTTTTAAAATATCTGATACTTTAAAATCGATCGGTTCGTTAGTTTTTCTAACTTTAAGAAACTAAAAATAACCCCAATCACATTTCGAAAAGCAAAGCGAAATTTACATTCTTTTGTGTTTATTTCACTGTTTTCGTTTCTGGATTTTTTTTTTTGAGGGGGGGGGCAATAATTTTATAATAAAACGATTTTTAATTAACTCATCTGGTAGCGATGCTTCAAGAACTTCAAATCCCATCCATCCCCCGAATTATTCGCATTTTTTTAAAATTTCTCTCGCATCTCTCTACCTCGTCTGCAAAATATATAATAATAATGCCTTGGACACACACACATGCACACACTTGCTCAGAAACATTAATACTATAAACTGGAGTTAATTTAAGAATAATAATGTAGCAAATAAGTTTAAATTTTACAAGTGGGGTCGGACAGCATTTGTCTGAGAATGCACGCAAACCCTGATATATGGTGTTCGAGGCTCCGCATAAAAGCAAAGTATTTACGAGGCAAAATTTTTGCATGCAATATATTTTTAAGTATCAAATTTAGGGATAAAAACTAGTTGTAGCATACAGTACAAAATGTTTACTAAAACATTAATATGGATTCTGAAAAGGTTTAAACATTGATTTTATTAATTGAATTGTCCAAATATATTTTTGTTTTAGAAAATTTAGTCGCACGCTACTTTCTGCACATCATTTTCATGCAAATATTAGTAATTGATTATCACTTTAAAAAGTAATAAATGTAAATAAAACAATAATTTGTAATTCCCAAATTATATAGTCTACTAATCTCAAACTCTGCAGATTTCAAGCAGTAATTTGGAATATGTTCTGTGATTTAATTATATATATATATGTGTGTGTGTGCGTATTTTCTTTTGCAAATCTTCAATAAAGTATAAGATATAAATTATTCATTAAATATTATACTATCTAATGCAAAATTTTATTCTCGTCAAAGTTATTTTAAAACTTACAATGCAGAAAATATTATGCTAATATTTATTTAACACTTTTCGAAACAAAATTCATCAAATATAAATGTAATTGAATGGAACAATTTTAAAATACCGGAGGTTATATTAAAATATTTAAATTAAAATCACTTGAGAATAATTATTTCATTTTAAATATTTCGATACGTTGCTTATTTTTGAATTCCCTTACATTAAACATTTTGATTAGTGAATTGAATTACATCACCTATAGTAATAAAAAAATCCTACTTGTCTGTATGGCTGTGTATGTGTCTGTTTGCTAGTGGTAGCTAGGGAAATCTATTGTAAATACAGATCTGATAATTTAGATAAGGATAGACTAAAACATTTCTTAAAACGCCTGGTGAACCGATTTTTCATTTTCCATTTCTAATAAAAGATAATAATAAAAATGTAATAAGCATGACAAAATTATTATGGTCTTTCATTTAAAGGAATTTTCCATGTGCATATCATGCAATCTGTAGTGTGTGTTGCGTTTCTAAACATTACCCGATGCGTGGTGGCGGACGTTTGCGAAATCTGAGCGGATAAAATTATTTTTTAGTAAAATAAAATTATACAAATTGATTAATCGGGGAATACTTTTTAATAAATATTGTTAGTTAATATATAGTAATATATATTTATACTATTATATACTATAGTAATTCAAACCATACAGTTGGAATAATAAATGAAAACGTATCATTGTAAACTAACTCTCAACGTGTATGTATATTTTTGGACTCCCTTATAATTTATTACTGAATAAATATTTTATACAAAACTTGAATAAGGGGAGCCACATGTAAACACTTATAAAGCATTGTGTTATTACATTTTCATGATTGACAATAGAGGGCGAATGTGCTTTGTATGTGTTTAATATATGGTATATTGTCTAGAAGTCATTCATCTTAACCGAGGAGAATTTTATGGATATGATTAGCAGTTTTCGACCGCTACGCTGGTCGGTTTCTCAAGAAAAATCTTGAATCAAACGAAACACATCTAGTAAAGATAATATAATAATAATAATATCTTATCAAAAATCCATAATTGTTGTGTTACTCGTATAATCCTACATTATCCTGTTCAAAAACAATGTTGACGACATAACAGATAAAATATCTCAAAATCGACTTGAGTACCTATGTTTAACTATTTATTTTATCTTGAATTCCCCGCTTCTAGCTAAACATGTTGCTGAGATAAGGCGAAATATCCTAAAAGTGCAACAATTCCATTAAACCCGCTTAAATAGAAATTTCTAAAATGAATAGAATACATGTTTGCATTTGTTTTAGTAGCTTAATTAAACTCAAATTCATGTCTCTATCTAAAATTGCTGCTGAAGTATAGTGGAATGACCTAAATTTTCGTACTGATTGTTAATCTTTTTTGAACGGGGGAAATTCTAAAATCGCTGGAATAAATGTTTAATATTTTTTTAATGAGTTTGTTACATTGTATTTCACACTTCTACTTAAAACCATTGCTAGGCCATGACTAATGATGGGTGCTTGTCAGAAATTTACCAATAGAAAAAATTCGTCATCGTAAAAACACAGTCGATATAGTCAACGATTATTTCCGAGAATCTAGAATCAATATGTCCTACAATCGATCATTAACATAATTGTTTTTGTATGCTTATAAATGATTTTAATAAATACATGGCCACTTAAAACGGAAGGAATTAAAAAATAATGCATCGAAAAAAGGCTAAAAAAGTCGCAATAGTCGAAAAGACCTGTTACAGTATCTCCTGGTTGCAAAAATTTTAAAAGACGAGAGTGAGTATAGAAAGATAAAGAAATTTAAGTGTCGAAAATTTAAATTTTTCGACTATTAGCAGCAAAATGTCTATAATAGATAAATAAAAATAAAATAAATAAATAAAAATTAAAATACATTTGGTGACAAAAAAAAGGAACTAAATGTATGGTAAATGGAAAATAAAATATTGATTCTTTTCCATTGAGATGAATTCGATAAATTTTGCATAATTAAAAAACATCCGTATAAATATGACAACTGCATCCTTCCCGAGAGAGGCAAATTGAGGGAGGGGAAGGGTACGGAAAGTGCTCAACATGAATAAGTGGTCATTGTGCTTTCCAACAATATATCACATTATAAAGTGTCGGCTAAATGTAGAAAAGTGTCGCCCCCCAGGGAGAGGCGCTGTTGGTGTATAATTTGAAATAATGTTCAGAGAGGTTTTCAATGATATATAGCATGAGGGGTATGGGCAAAATTCAGAAAATTGTCCCCCCCCCCCAGTGTTCTAATTATCGTCCCTTTTCCGGTATAAATTTTCCCCCTCTCTGAAAATTTCATATATTATAAATAATATTTATCATAGGGACCCATAAAAAATACTATCTATAATGATATAACACAACAGTTTCTAAACACATCAAAAACGAAATTGGGATTCAAGGGGAAATTAGGATTTGTGAAAAAACTTCCTAATATGAAAGAGCGGTCCCAGAACTTTCCGATGATATGTCACATGACGGGTCCAATTTTGGTATTTTTCGACACCCTCTGTGGTGAAAATTTAAATCGATGAAACTCGTCTTTAATCATTTTTAATTGATCTATTTTCTGCCATTTTACGCTTCTACTTAAAACGACTGCTGCGATGTGTCAAATGCTCTAAATTGCCCAACTCTCCTTTTAACCCACTCAACGGGGAGAGGCAATTTCTAAAATCGCTGAAATATGTAATCAGTTATTCTTTTAGAATATTTTTTTTCTGGAATTTCACGCTGCTACCTTAAATGGTTGCTGAGATATAGGAAGATGTTCTAGAATTTTCGTCCCCCCGTTTTACCTTCCATGGGGACGGAATTTTCAAAAATCCCGTCATAGCTCACGCTTACATCATAAGAAATATATTTTCTCCAATTTCCATGTTTCTGCATTCAGTAATTTGGGATGTGCGCTGTTTATCAGTCAGTCATGAGAATTTATTTTATATGTATACATTTTAATATCGATAAATTCGATATATGTCAAGTGGTTTGTTTTTAAAAAAAGACTGAGAAAAAAAAATATATCAAATTTTCGAAAAAAAAATATTATCTTATTTTTTTCTAAATTTTTATGCTTAAACTGTACGTTTACATCATATTTCTATCTTAAATTTAACAGGAAATATTATTCGAATATAAATGGGTGTTCATTTATGGAATTAAAATTGGGTACTGCTATTGAAAAAAAAAACATAGTTAGGGTTTTTTTAATATGTAGATGCCCCCCTATACAAATTTGTGTATGCATCATTTAAAAGTAGTTTTTTTTATTTTCATTTGTTTTATACCAATAACTTTCTTCCACAAATATTTTTTTAGAGTTAATGTTAAGCGTTTACTTTTTTTTCCTTCACGACTGTACATTTTTGTTCAAAAGTATAAAAACTTGCAAATTCGAATTTAATTGAAAGTACAATGGAATAATGTGTAGCATACAGGGTGAAAGGTTTCGAAGGATTTATGGGTCTAAACTTTAGCCTCTTATGCAAGATATTCATTTAGAATCATAAAATTGTACCAATTCGAGTGTGTCATCGTAGTACAAGTCAGTACGATGAGTGCCAGTAGAACCTCTATACAATAGTTTGTTTGAATAGATATTCATTAACACGTTCGCTGCCGCTCACGCAAAAGTGCGTGATATGGCGCTACGATAAGGGGCCACTCACGCGCCAGCGCGTGATGTGGGGTGATATCCAATAGCCAATCACGCGCTGGCGCGGGAAAATGTTTCACATATTCTTTGTTATAAAACCCACTTCTACAGTGCGGCATTAACTATCATCACATCTTCGGGTAAGAGGCAGCGAACGTGTTAAGAAAGATAAAATGATTCAACATTTACATTAGGTGCATGTAGGGAGAAATCACTTTAATTTTTTTGGAAAGTCCAAAAAAAAAAAAATATGGAATAGTAACATGTTACCGAACTTAAAACAAATGTTATTACAACATACCAAATATACCAGAATTTATGATTAAAATATGTGGAGCGATATCTATCGAAATGACGCTAAATGTTAATTTTAAAATCTTTTTTCTTAAATAAGAATTTTTTGACACTGAGCTCATGGTATTTCCAAAAGGTAAAATAGAAACTTAAAATTATATACTATAATGTATTTTGCATATCTTTAAAAATCCTAACTGTTTTTAAATAAGTACCTGCGATTTATTTATTTTGTTTTTGAATTTTTATTGCAATTTTACAATTAATTTTGCATTTTATGATTTAATTGCATGAAAGAAATATTTTCTTCTGTAAACTTGAATATTTATTTAGATTCAAGTTAAATTATGACATTGTGAGAATATATACAGGGTGCTTCACAAAGGACCACTAACTTTAAAAATCTATACTCGGATCGACAGAAGCATGAAACCAGTGGTGTGTTTATTAAAAAAATCGTAAGAATCTTATACATGAATCAGACTTTTTAGTTAGAAATTGCGCTCATAGATGGCGCTGAGAGCGATAGGTGCTCTGTTAAGGCTGATATTGATATAGATATATTCACATATGATAGTCATATTGACATATGATAATTGACAAAACTAGTGTTTCCATAGCAACGACTCCTTTAAAATTGAAATGGGAGAAACAACAACATTCGAAATACAGTCTTTTATATATGTTGTTTTTTGTCTCATTTCAATTTTAAAAGAGTCGTTCCTATGGAAACATTTTTTTTGTCTATTATTGTGCAGACACCAACAAAATCAAAATTATATAGATTGAATTCAAAATCGGGTGGTAAAAGCAATAGTGCATTTTCTGAAAAGGCCCACTCCTCATAAAACTCTTTAACACTAGAGCAGCGGGAAAATTCATATAAGTTTTATAAAAATATTTCTCACCGGAATTTTCACTTAAAACTGTTGAAATTATATACTGAAATTATTTTTGCTCGGCTTATATTTAACTACTTTTATTAAGAGTTTTCTGTTTCGAATCAACATCTCTGCATATGATACGGGTCAAAATGACCCGTATTCTAGTTCCTGGCTCTAGTGTTCATTCGCATTAGTGCTAATTCATGTCAACATCAGCCTCAACAGACTACCTATCGCTCTCAGCGCCATCTATGAGCGCTTTTTTAAACTATTTTTTCTGATCTATGTTTAAGATTTTTACGATTTGTTTAATAAACACACCACAGGTTTCATGTTTCTATCTATCCCCGTTTCCGAATCAATATTTGAAAAAAAGGCTTTATTTGACTTTTTTTTTCAAAATATTGATCAGCTAACTGGTTATGTTGATACATCGTATACAATTTTAGCTCACAGGCTATCATAGCCTGAGAGCTTATGTGCCCGTCTGTTCTGTATGTATGTTCGTTCGTGCGTAACGCGATAACTCATGATAAAAATATCCGATCCGCTTCCCTGATTAGTTTTTGGAGTTCATTCGATATGTATAAGAGGGGGAACGGGGGCTCATGCCCCTCCCCTTAATTGATATGAATGGGTTTTTCATGCAGAATTAAGTTTTCGTTCAAAATTTAGATATAGGATCGTTCTGATGAGGCGATTCCGTGACTGTTTTTAGGTGTTCATTGAATAAGTATAAACAGGGGGAAAGGGGGTTCTAATGCCCCTCCCCTTAATTTATATAAATGGGTTTTTTTCAAGCAGAATTGTCAGATTTCGTTCAAATCTCTGAATAGTTTTGGATGTTTAATGGTTAAGTGTAAAAGAGGGTGATAACTCCGCTTAAATTATAGAAATGGGTTTTTATTAAGAATTTTCCGATTTGCTCTGAATTTTGGATATAGATTGTTTATGTGATAAAGTATGTCCCTGATCAGTTTAGGAGGTTCAATGATTAAGTATAAAAAAGGGGAAAGGAGAGAGCTGTTTCCCCTCCTTTAATTTTTTTTCGAATGGAATTAACCCTTGAAAATATAAGGCTGTAATGTACAATTAGTATGCGTAGCCTGTGAGCTCAATGCCATCAGTTTAACTGGGCAATAATCTTTTTATTTAATCCTGCACACAGGTATGTTATTTAAAATCCTTAATTAATGTGTCTTAATCAATTTAAATTCGATTTATTTATCATTAAGTATTTCAAGGAACGTGTAAACAAATATTCGTTTAATTTGTTTAAAAAAATGTTTAATAAAAAAAAACACATATATAATGGAATTTTTTTAATGCGTTGAAATAATAATAATAATAATAATAATAATAATAATAATAATGCGATAATGCGTAGCATTATCGAAATGTTGTATGTGTGCATGTGATTCTTCTCTACCCCCTACTCACTTAACCCTTTGCGGGGCAGGGTAAATTAATTGCTTAAGTATTGAAATAAATGACTGACACCGGAATTTGAAAACAACTTTATTTATAAATATGAAAACGCTATGTTTCACGCATTTAATAAACCTTAATTTTCTTTAAGAAAATTGTGGTGCCAATGTGGCGTTTGGGAATTAAAATTAAGTGGTATAGCTATGAAACCAGCGCCCCGCAAAGGATTAATGCTATTATCCAGGAAGTGAAAATACCAGCAGTGTCAACTATTGAAAATGAACAAGTCGGAAATTACGCTTTAAGTGTAGGAAATGAGATGCGTTCGCACTATAAGGAAGTTTGGAAATATTCAGATATTTGTCTAATAGTATACAATTCTTCGGATACACTATAGTAGGCGAAATCTTGTCTGTGTCCCTGTAAATACTAATATAATGAAATAAGTTATGTTCGAAAGCGTGTAGCATCATTTAAATGCACTTGAAACTATTTTTTTTTTCAATTGGTCGTAATGTAACGAGATATTTTTAATTGTCTCTGTAATTGAACTGTGCATCCAGTTTTCATAAAATTTCCAATAACTAGACAAACTTATGTACCAATTACAATTTTAAATTGCAAACGATTTGGTTGGGTAGTTTTTGCTCTGTTATATGCGGACAGACAGACGGACTCACTGAACGACAACTATAGGTATTTCGTATTTACATAATTACGAACGCCCCTAAAAATTACGTTGATATCATAAATGACATTTATAAAATAAAATTAATTTTTATTTCAAAATGTATTATAACTGGTACTAATTATTATTTTTAAAATATTAAATAATTTTAATTATTGTAATGATTATGATTACGCACAATTTTCTACAATTATATTTATTTAAACGATGATGCTCAAAATGGAATTACTTATCATTCCTAAAAGTGTCATACGTGAAGTATATTAATATCTAATTTGAAAAAAATTACTGAAATTTCAACAAGAGAATAACATTTAAATAATCATTGACACAAATTTTATCTATCCGATTCAATGATATATAATTATAGAATGAAAATAGGAAAATCGTTCTAAAATTCAAATACAATAAATATTTACTGAATTTTAAGTAAAAAATAAAATAGCGATAAATTTAAAGTAAAATAGTGAAACATTTTATACTAATCCAAATATTTATAGTATATTTATCAAATGCATTAATAAAGATTTTGGGTAGTAATTGCATGTCACGTGGAAATAATCAAAGATCACTTATATAAAATGAACAACAACCAGAAAAAAAAAGATTTACAATTATTGAATTATATAAGACAATGACATTGAAGTAATCATTAATACAAAGATTTTATCTCCTTTTCAAAGATACATAATTGAAGAATAAAAACAAGAATGTCGTTCTAAAATTCCAATACAATAAATATTTACCGAATTTTAAGTAAAAAATAAAATAGCGATAAATATAAAGTAAAATAGTTATACATTTTGAATCTAATCCAAATACTTATACTATGTTTATCAAACGCATTAATAAAGAATTCGGGTAGTAATTACATGACACGCGGAAATAATCAAAGATTGTTTATATAAAATAAACAACAAGAAGTAAAAAAAATTTTTACAATTATTGAATTCTATAAGACAATGACATTGAAGTAATCATTAATTCAATTATTTTATCTCCTTTTTAAAGATACATAATTGTTGAATTAAAATAGGAATATCGTTCTAAAATTCCAATACAATAAATATTTACCGAATTTTAAGCAAATAATAGCGATAAATATAAAGTAAAATAGTTATACATTTTGAATCTAATCTAAATATTTATACTATGTTTATCAAATGCATTAATAAAGAATTCGGGTAGTAATTACATGACGCACGGAAATATTTAACCAAAGACTGCCTATACAAAAGGAAAAATAAAATTATTGATTTTTATACGAGAATAACATCTAAATAATCATAGAGACAAAGATTTGAACTCCGGTTCACTGATTGTACGATTAAAATTGGACGATTGATGTAAAATTCATATAGGGGGAACTGGGGGGACATTGATACAGCTTTTATAAAAAAAAATTTTTGGTGTCTAGAAAGCAGAAATTTCAAGTTATTTTTCTATGTGATGTCATCAAAACCCGTGTAGTGTGTTATAAAAATGTACAATCGTTGTTTTATATATTATTTTTGCATGTAATTTAAAAAAAATAAAAAAAAGTAATTTGTATCAATGTGCCCCATCCCCGGGGCAGATTGATACACTTTGACACATCTGGGAAAAATGGAGACAAAATAACACCAATGCATATTTTTCATAGAAAAATAGTTAGCAAACCATTTTATATATTTATAGACATTAAAATCACACACAAGCAATGTTCTGGCTGTTCCTTGTCTGTTTGTTGGAGTGTTAACTTTGTCATATCTGGCACTTTAACCCCAGAATTATCTTCTTTTTTAGGAAAGGTGAAAGAATTACCAGGTTTTCTGTTTATAAATCGGCTTACAAACAGAAAATAAAGGATAATTATATTAAAAATTATGTTTATAATATATTTATCCTGTACTGTCTGCAGCTTGTTCCTCTTACTTAACATTTCTCATGTCGATAATACATTTTTCTCTGGAGAATCGATATAAATTTGAGTTTTGCCAGGCTGCCGTCCATTTCTTGTGTTAATTCTACTAGCACTAGATATTGTGTAAGTTTGTACGTCTTCTCTTTGCAAAAATACTACAAAATGTTCTAATATAAAGAAATTAGAGCTATTTCACTTCAATAAAAACTAATAGTAGAAATTTTTGACGAAAAATGTTTGAATTAAGAAGTGTATGGTTAAAAAAAAATAAAGGTAATGAAAAAATGAACTAGAAAAGGATTTAGGTTGTATCAATGTGCCTCGACAAAGACTGTATCAATGTGCCCCATACAGTCATTTTGAATAAAATGAGTCGCAAATCCAACACTTCATAATTTATCTAACAATAAAGAATGAGGAACTGATAAAGAGTAGCTTTACTTGTCAGGGAGTGTATTATTTTCTGTTGAAAATACTGTATAATGCCATTTCAATTGTACAACTCAAATTTACTTTTGACCTACAAAAACAATTAATCACCCATCCCATTTCATCTAACTATTGAATCATTCTAAAACTTTCTGTATGTAGTTAATTTCACTAGTATCACCTTTTGGAGCTGTCGTGAAATTTTCTGTAATGACCCTGTGTGCTGTACAGGGGTTGTATCTATGTGCCCCAAGTATCAATGTGCCCCAGTTCCCCCTACAATATATATTTATTGAATTTTAAGTAAAAAATGAAATAGCGATAAATGTAAGGTAATATACTTGTATCTAATTTGTATCTAATCCGAGTGATTATACTAGTTTATTAAGCACATTAATATAGAATTCGGGTAGTAATTACATGACACGCGGAAATATTTAATCAAAGATAGCTTATATAAAATGAAAAAATATTAAAAATAATTGATTCCTATAAGAGAATAGCATTTAAATAATGAATGAGACAAAATTTTTATCTCCGGTTCAGTGATACATGATTGTACGATTAAATTAGTAAAAATGATGTAAAATTTCTATACAATACATATTTACCGAGTTTTAAGCAAATAAAATAAATAAATAAATAAATAAAACAGCTATAATTATAAGGTATAAAGTAGTTATACATTTTGAATCTAATCCAAATGTTTATACTATGTTTATCAAGAGAATTAATAAAAAATTCGGGTAGTAATTACACGACTCGTAGAAATATTGAATCAAAAATCGCTTATATGAAATGAAAAAAAAAAATAAATTATTGATAAATTTTTAAACGTCACCGCTAAAGTATCTACTTTAAATAATAATTATAATTGCAAGATAAGAAGGGTGCTTAAATAATCATTAGAGTAAAAATATTTTTTTGCAGCTGAATGAAAAGTACATTTGAAAAAGGAAAATCACTTTAATCGTTTTCAAATATTTCTACTATAAAAACTTATGGACTTTTTAAGAAAACATAATGCGTATTTATGTTAAGTATACACTTTGAATGAAAAATCAATTCAAAATACTTTTGATATCATTTTCTATCTAGTGAATACTAATTACAAAAAAAGTTTGGATGATAATTATATGAAAGGAAATTATTTAACAAGAAACTCGATAGATTAAAAAATAGAATTGGTTTATAAATTTAAAAAAGAAAAAGATAAAATATTTAATTAGTGCTTTGTAAATGAAAATCTAAGAATAAATGGTGGTATTGTTTTACAAAACTTTTTTTACATGCATCAAAAGCATTCTGGTTTACACAAATGAAATTAAAAAGAGTAGATTTTTAATTGTTTATTTGATTAATGATGGAAAAATAATAATATTAATTCGCACGTACATTATTTAAATATTGTTACAAATTTTGTTTGTTTGTAAATATATCCCTTTTATTATGGTAAAATTGCAGGGTAATTCAGGCCAAATGGTTTCAACATCCATTGCAGGACTTTGTATAATTTGCGGAAAGCAATCTTATAGGTTATCGTGTTTAACATTGTGTAAATGGGAATATCATCAAGGAATGTGTTTATCGCCAAGCTGGCGATGATTTTGGCGAATTATCTTCGTTGCCAAATTTGGCGATATATCGCCAAATATGTCGCCATTTTGGCGACTTTGGAGGCTACCCCCCAATACCTATAAGGTGAACTCTCCCGCGAAGCTACGAGAAGCAGCGAAATCTTTCTTTCCGAAATCTATAAAGAGAGTAATCGAAGAAATTCTTTTGTAATTTTTGAAGAAATACTTACAAGTTTTTTTCATTTATGATTGAAATGGCTATAGAAATCGCCTAATTAAAATTGCATGTAACTATTTAATAATACATTATCAGAGCATATTTAAATATTTCAAACACCAAGCATGACATTTCAAGTAAATTCAGCTAAAATATATTTTATTTAGAACTTTTAAGAGTTTTGCTAAAACAGTTCAAAAATCAACATTTGAACAAAAGGTCAAATAATTTGCGTCAAATAAAGGAATTGTCAAAAAAAAATTGAAATTTTTTGTGTGAACTTAGTGCTACCAGAGGCAACTTTTTATTATTATCCATCATCGACAATCGAATGAAAGTTTTTTTTTCGGCTCACCCTACTGACCAGTGCGCTGTACATTTTTCACAGTTAATAAAACAACTTTAATTAACAGTGTATCAAAGCGTGTGGATGTATTTTACTCAACGATTCAGAAAATCAATATCTTCCAAAGTATCTATTATAAATTTGGTGAACAAATGTGAGCAAAATGAAACCATTAAAAATAAAAATCGTTTTGACACTTATCTGATGACACCAGACCTTGGGCAAAGATTACAAAAAACAATAATGTATTGCCACAACTTCCTACTCGAAGCTGTTCGCTGTTCCTCTTTGTAAAATTTAGAAAATTATACCATAGAAAAGGGAATATTTTTCTAAATTTACAAAAATATAGTATAATTGTGTACGAAAATGTACAATTAACAATTTCCAACTGTCTATGATTCAGAAAATAGTTCATTTATTCATGATACATTAAAAACCATTATATTTTAGAGAATTAAAAAATCAATTATAAAACTATGTTTCTTTTACTGCCACGAATTTTTGGACGCATTTCTAATCAGCTTTTACAGTGCGTTAACCAGGTTTTTCAAACTTTAATTTCGATTTTTAGGCTGCTATTATTAACAAAGCTATTTCAGCTGTGTAAGTGATTTAAAAATACAAGAGCAATAAACTATAAAAAAATTGTAATCTGTAATTTACTGTCTCCAAACACATGGAGCATCATATGCTTTAAATTTTTAACTAACAGGCTAAAAATTCGAGCTAAAGAATGGTGTTAAACAATTGTTAACCTTAAATATTATAGTCCTCGAACGTTTTAAAATAATATATTTTATTCGCTGTAGGTGTATATATAGTTTTTTTCATTTTTTCTGAAATGTATTTGTTTATGATTTTATACCTTCTTTTAAAATTCTATTTCAGATGAGCTTTTGAATTTTTTGAGAATTGTGTAAATAAATTGTTTCTCTAAAAATACCTAACATTATAGTTCTGAGTAAAAAAAATTAAATAATAAAAAATATGTTCTTAAATTTTATAGAATTATCTAAGTTCTTTTGTATTTTTTTATTATATTTCTTGTAAGCCAAAAGTAAAATTCCTCTTTTTATTCTCAAATAGCATGGTTACTGTCACAAAAACGGATTTTTAAAGTGCTATATTTCACAGGTTTTTAAAAAATGCATCGAACAGACATATTTTTCGGAATTTTCATACATATATGTAAAGAGTTATTTAATTCCTGAAAACTAATTTATGTATGCTGCTTTTAAGTAAAACACATGATGTTAAAAATTTTGAAATAACTACTTCAATTTCAAATCTTGCGATTCAATTAGACATATAATGAGTCATTTTTGATTAGGCTTAGGTGTATATTTTCATGGAGGTGGTGCTACTATATTGTATGTTTTTAGGACTTACACGACTTTTGAGATATTCATATCTCGAAAAAATGTTACACGGAATTCTATCAACATTCATATTTTGTTAAATTTTGAGATAAATTAGGTTAATTGCGTTTTCGTGTAAACATATAATAGGTGGTGCCGTTATGCAATATTTTAACGATTTTTGCGATCGGTATTATTGAATATGATTTTTTGCCCCGATCTGACATAATATATTGAATTTAATTGCTATAATGTGTACAACTAGGAATAAGGTAATATTAGGTAGGAGTTTTTGCCGGCATCTGACATTGCATAATAATTTTTTTTATTAAAGATCATTCAATGTCGTATTCAGTGACCATTGTGTTTTTCGCTTAAATTCAAAATAAAGGATATGCGGGAATATAATAGAGGCTAAAAGTGGGGATAGTGCCGGAAATAATAGACGGGACGTAGTGGAAGGAAAGAATAGGGATAAATCACCTGAGTGCAAAGATTACTTGTAAAGGTATATTGATGTTGATAATTTCAACGTGCATTTTGCTATACATGTGTAGCGAAAATATTGATTCATAAAACTATTCAGGGTGGTTTTCCTTAATTTTCTGTGCATATAATTATAATCCCATTTTCCAAATGATAAACAAAGATTTTTTAGGAAATTTTAACACAAAACATTTGAGGTATGTGTTTACACTGATTTCAAAATCAGCTTTAAAGAAAAAAATAAAATAAATATATTTTTATATATTCATTGGTTTATCATATAACATGAATTCCAAAAGTATAAGTTAAATATTGTATTATTAACTAAAGATTAAGTAAATGAGATACAAACACCCACGTAGAGTATTTCAAAAGGTTTTTTTATACTTTTGTATCACATTTTCCTTCGAGAATTGTGGTCGTGGGTAAGCATTCAGTGGAACAGAGGATGTTGCTTTGCATGCATAATAATGCTAAATTCCTTACGGAGGAAATAAAGAATGTGACCAAATAGGCTTAAAGCATGTAAGGTAAACTGTAGCCTGTACAGAATTTCAAAAACTTTATTTAAACAATACAATTTGAATCTAAATATGCATCTGTGATAGTGACAACATAACATTTTATTCAAAGAAATGTTACTATGAAGGCAAGTAACTCAAAACTATCGCAATCTTAAAAAAAATCGTGATAGCCAAAATAATGTAATAAAAAAACTGATATACATTTGTTTGTATGCGTAAAGTTCTATAATTATTTGTTTAAAAATTATTCTTTTAACAGAGGAATATATTATCCTTTGACAGAAAGAATTCATTTATATATATATATATATTCTTTCATTTCATGTATTTTTATATATATGCATTCTACACATATATATATATATATATATATATATAATTTTATAACAATTTTATAGCGCTGTCCTCTACATTAATGGTGATAACCAGATAAGTTTCTTTTTTTTCTTAATATTTTGTTTTCTTACTTTTTATCCAAATTATATATGAATGTAATGTTTATCATTTCCACGTGCATAAATGGTGTTAGTTTGTACTCTTGTTACTGACACTATTTGCTGCACGCTATTGTTTTAATATATATATTTTTTCATTTTTTTCAACTATTTATTTCTATGTTCCTTGTTTAATAATTTGGTTTTTGTGTGCTGGTAGCCCCAATTACGTATTATTTTGCTATTTCATGGCTAATACGTGGATGAAACCGCACACTTCATTTGTAGTTCCAGAGCATTTGGGGCCTGATGATTCTGCTCTGTGGACTACAAATTTCCTTTGCATTCATTTTATTTTATTTACTAGCTGACCCGCCCGGCGTTGCCCGGATCCGTATTAACAATATTAAACGAACTTGAAATTTGTATGATTTTATCATTAACTCGAAACATGCGGAAATGCATTGTCTGAAATACGTGGCCACTGACTGTGTGAAAAATCAGTTTAAAAAACAGCTAATGTTAAGCTCTAAAAATACTCAAAATGAGCGATGAGAAACGTGGGAGGGAATATGTATCCAACGACTGCGTGATTTTTGTGTTAAAGTGTTGATGTTTATCAAAAATCACTGTTAAGTCATGTAACTAATTATTTTTTTTCACATAGAAATCCCAAGTGAAATATTTTGAATTTCAAACTAATTATATCACTCTTAAATCCGACTATACCATGAATGAAATCGATACTTGCTGGTAGCTAAAATGTTGGTATGTAGTATTATAATTTCAGAGCCATTTAACAAAAGAAAGTGTTTTTTTTAAGCAAATCATGCGTAATGGATAAATGGCTCTATGGATAAATTCCTACCCGTAAACTTTTGTACCGTAACCATAACCTGCCTGTAACATAACTTTGACTTAACAGTACCTTACCGTAAATTAAATATAACATAAATGTAACCTAGCCTTCACTTTATTGTAACATATCCTTATTCTAACCATAACATAAATGCAATTTAACTTTAACCTAACTTTAACTTAACCGTGACCTAATTGTAACCTAACGGGAAATTAAATATAATCAAAGACTTACCGTAATGTAATTGCAACCTAAATGTTACCAAACCATATATTGGTTTCATGTCCATGGAAATTATTTTGTCTTGTTCGGATCTGGTTATGATTCATTAGAAAATTTTTGTCGGGTTCAGATTTCGTTCGGTTCAGATTTTAGGGGGTTTTTTTTACATTGAGTTTTAATGTTCGGGTCGTATTCATGTCCATGGAAATTATTTTGCCTTGCTCGGATACAGTTATGGTTCTTTGGAATATATTTGTCGGGAACAGATTTGTTTCAATTCAGATTTCGGCTTTTTCTTCAAATTGAATTTTTGGGTTCGGTTTTCCTTGCGTGTTCACGGAAATTATGCTGCCTTGTTCGAATAAGAACATGCTTCATTGGAATATTTTTTTCAAGTTCAGATTTCGTGATTTTTTCAAAGAAATTTTTTAGGTTCAGATTCGGTTCATGTGAATGGAAATTTTCTGTCTTATACAGATCCGGTTATGATTCTTTGGAATATTTTTTATCAGGTTCTGATTTGGTTCGATTCAAATTTCAGGTATTTTTTCAAATAGAACTTTTATGTTCGGATCTCGTTCTTGTCCACGGAAATTATTTTGCCATACTCAAATCCAGTTATGATTCTTTCGAATATTTTGGTCGAATTTAGATGTGGTTTGGGTCATATTTCAATTTTTTTCAAATCGAATTTTTTAGGTTCGACTTGGGTTTATGTCCATAGAAATTATTTCGTCTTGCTTGGATTGGGTTATAGTTTTTTGGAATATTTTTGTCAGGTCCAGATTTGGTTTAATTCAGATTTCGGGTTTTTTCTTCAAATATAACTGTTGGGTTCGGGTCTTCTTGTGTGTTCACGGAAATAATTCTGTCTTGTTCGAATAAGGACATGCTTCACTGGAATATTTTTGCCAAGTTCAAATTTCGTTCAGTTCGCGATTTTTTCAAAGAATTTTTTGGGGTTCGGATTGTGTTCATGTCCATGGAAATATTTTGTCTTGTTTGGATCCGGGTGCGTTTCTTTGAAATAGTTTTGTCAGATTCAGATTTGGTTCGATTCAAATTTCAGGTATTTTTTGAATGGGAGTTTTAGATTCGTATGGGGTTCATGTCCACGAAAATTATATTGTGTTACTCGAATACGGTTATAGTTCTTTCGAATACTTTGGTCAGATTTAGATGTGGTTTGGGTCAAAGTTCAGGATTTTTCAAACGGAGTTTTTTAGGTTTGAGTCGGGTTTATGACCATGGAAAGTATTTTGTCTTGCTGGGATCAGGTTATAGTTCTCTGGAATATTTTTATCCGTTTCAGATTTCGTTCGAGTCATATTTCGGGTTTTTTTTCAGGAAAATATTTAGGTTCGGGTCTGGTTTCATACCCACGAAAATTATTTTTCCTTGTTTGAATCGGGTTATGCTTCACTTAAACATTTTTGCGGGATTCAGATTTGGTTCGGGTCAGTTATCAAATTCATAGTTTTTTCCAAACAGAATTTTTAGGTCAGGGTCGGGTTTATACTCACGGAAATTTTGTGTATCACGGATCGGAGTGTGGTCTGTTTTTTTCTGGTTGGGATCGGGTTATGCTTAAATTAGTCTAATCATTAAAGTTATAATCAGTTTTGCTACTATTCTTTTTATGGCTATTTCTGATAGATAATTTACTTTGCTATTTGATAATTTATTATGGTGAATGAATCGTTTGCGGATACAAACAATTGTACGCCAAACAACTATTTTATTTTTGTTTTAAAAACAAATTAAAGCCATATTACAATTTTAAATTGAATAGAACACATTTAAATTTAATCAATAATTAAAAAAAAGAAACTCATAGAAAAGTGCTGTGTAATGTTTTTAGAGCAACACTGCTAATGACTCATACATTCTAATGTTCGAAATGCCAAAAATATACCTAAAACCATATAGTAAAAAGAAATTAATAGAGTGACAGTATAATGTCTTGGGGTGACGCAAAAAATGTAACTCTAAAATCCGCTACATTAAGTCCAAATAAGCACCAACAAAACCATGTCCTTTGAAACTCCGATCAATTCAAACTTGTTTAAACCAGTATTTCTTTGTCTTTGTTTTTTACCTTTTAAACTGTTATTGAATAGATGACTAAGATTTCGTTTAAAAAATAACGTTTTGTGCCATTATTGCCTGTAATACACGATCAGAATGCATTAAAGATACAATTAGATCAATCATAGGCAAGAATTATTTGATTATTTTTATCATACGACTTTGAAATATCAATATAGAAGCATCATTTAAGACTTTGCTTGAAAAATCAACATTCTTTCGTTAATGTCTTAAAATCGTCTGCACTCTGAAATCTAGATTTTAGATTAATATTATTATTTAAGTGTTCATGCATGATTTTAAAAGAATCTTTTCATCACTATATTTTATATATTGACATGGAGTTATTAATATATTGTTAAATCATAAACATTTTTCATCTACGTTATGAAGTATGAAAAGTTTATGAAAACAAAGAGAAAACTTTTAGTAATACAATTTTTTACTTCAAATCATATGTTTTCAATATTTTATTTATTTTGTTTTGACATTTAATTATTTTTAATTTTCCAATTTCAATTATTTTGAAAGTAAATATTTATTTTAATAAATAATATAATAGAAAAAACCATTTAAAAAAATTACTATTTCTTCGTAAAATATGCTTCAGCTGTAATTCATTTCTTCCAATCCGTCTTATTAATACAAAATTCCTTTCTCGTGCTTTATTTTGAGACATTAAAATTTCAGCGATAAATCGTTTCATATTGCAAACCTTTTTTTCCGTTTACTTCGCCACCACCTATCTTTTTCCTCCATGGCGTACAGGAGCTGTAATAAAAAAAAATCCTCATTTAAACTGACAGTTTGCCAGTCTATGAATTTTAAAGGTCAGTCCCAGTTTTTTAAATTATTCTGCGAAAATGTTATGCAACCAGCCAACCATAAGAGAATAAAAAGGAAAAAAGCTAAAAAAAAGCGATTTTTTATGAGAGTGAGGTTTGGAATTTGATTAATCATTCAGTTAATAAATAGAATTTTGAAATTCTGAGCGTCAGGTGCACCAGGAGAGATATTGGGCTACTCTCAGAAAAATTTTGAGCTTTCTACGTACCGTAGTTTTTGCTAACTATCGCAGACACACACACACACACACACACAGACAGAGCGATTTGTTATTTTATTAATATAGATTTATTTATTCAGATATACTCCTTTCAATATTTTTTTTCTTTTATTATAATTCAATTCTATTCAAATTCTTCGTTTTGGTTTATTGTTTTATTGATAAAATATATTGGTGTATCTTGTTTACTTTTAATGGTATTATATATATATATATATATATATATATATGAATATATATATATATATATATATATATATATATATATATATATATATATATATATATATATATGAAATTACTAAACGTTTTCTAGAAAACTGGGATTCCTTGAACTTATTATATGACGGTAACAGCAAAAAATCATGTAACTGATTCTGTTACAATAATTTTTTGCTGTTACCGTTATACAAAAATTTCTAGGAATCTAAGTTTCTTAGAAAAAGTTTAGTAACTTTGCAGATATTTTTTTACAGCGCACAAAACAAATTACAGCATAAAACTTTTTCAAAAATATATGTGTGCCATGAACACAACTGTAACAAAATTAGTGAGAAATGTTTATAAAATACTTAAGTCTATTTCATTATACAAGGAAATTTGATTACTTTGATATTTTATGTGAAACATTTTTTTTATAAACTTGATGAGTAAATCACATTTTCATATCGATACTTTATATCGGAGTAACCTTAGAATTACAATAATTCCTTTGTGTTAATAACAGTCTATATTTCTATAAGTATATATTTTCAGTATTATATGCTACGTTTTTATCATCCTTTTTTTCTTTACGAATGGACACTAGACATAGTCTAGCGGAAAGATATATGTCTAAAATTTAAGATAATGTCAAAATACATTTCCAAGGAAACAAAAGATGACATCAAAAAGGAATATATAAAAATATTAAACTTCTTATTTTGAGATAAATATAAACGAAATAAGGATTTAAATAACATGACAAGGATAAAAAAAATACTTTTATTTCAATATATTCTTATGCGAGTGAATATCATTTACATATCTTTAAATACAAATATAAGAATTGGGATGTATATTTGAGATTATTGGTATTTATTGTATACTGAGATGTATACAGTAATACGAAATACATATAATGTTTTACTTATTAGAAGTAATACAATATATTATTTCTAAAAGCTAAAAGGTGTAAGATTAAAATACAAAAAAATCAGTAACATTGTTTCATCGGATATTTTTACATGTTTCAAATCTGAAAAAATCTGTAAATCTACTAATGTTTCTCTAGGAAAATGGGATTCTTGGAACTTTCTCGGCAACGGCAACAACAAATATTCATGTAATAGATTCTGTAACATGATTTTTTTTTGTTACCAGTTTTCTAGGAAAAAAACTTTAGCAATTATACAGATTTTTTTTTACGTAGTGTGATAGAATGATGCAATAAAACTCCACCATTAATTTTTTCATGTATCGCATATTGTATTTTTAGTTTACTTGGTTTGTTTATTTCTTACCATTGATATTATAAACGTCGAGAAACTCGGGAATCAATTTTGATAAAGTCAATTGTGTTGCATTTCACATACGAATTTTTTTATGTGTGTATTACCGGGTGTCCCAAAAATGACTGATAGATTTTAAAATTCAATAGCTTGCAAACGGTGACAGCTATTTAAAATTTTTTTGCAGGAGAGTTATGTATAATGTCTGGAGTTTTTTTTTACCGTAATTTTTTATTTTAGTTCGCATATCAAACAATAGGTGGCGCTGACGGCGATTGAAGGCCAGGTGATCAGTGCTGAGTGAAGCGTCGACCTGGCCTTCAATCGCCGTCAGCGTCACCTATTGTTTGATATGCGAACTAAAATAAAAAATTACGGTAAAAAAACTCCTAACATTATACATAACCCTTCTGCAAAAAAAAAAATAATAAAAAAAAAATAAATAGCTATCACCGTTTGCAAGTTATTGAATTTTAAAATCCATCAATCATTTTTGGGACACCCGGTAGAATCGTTATAGTTCTACTTATAATAATAAATAATGTAGTTTGTGATATTAATTTACAATGATTGTACAATCTACGATCCATTTTTGATCCAAGTCTCTTTACACATTTCTATCTCTTTTTATTCAATGTATGAAATATCAGATGCAGATAACTAGATCAAATGTAAAAATAAATTATTATATTATGTGTTTAAAAAAGTATATGATTTGAAAAAAAAGGAACATGGTTAGAATCTTGGTATTATTACGATTTGATTCTATTTTGTTATTCCGACAACCAATTTCTCCAAATTATATAAATCACCGAACTAATAGCCATATTATACATATTGACCCAATTTTTATTTTAAAAAAGGTAGAAATAAATAATTAGTAGAATATTTGTAAAAATACAAATAAACAGTCGAAATAAAAAAGTCTTAGTTATTTTTTAAATCGCGTATCGTATTTAAAGTTACTGAATATGACATTCATGATCATCCATTATTGGCATTTAATCTTATTATCTGGCGATACGTTTTTGGTCGACGGGATAACCAAGTAGGACCAAAAATTCTTGTTACGAAAAAAATATGTATTTACCTAATATTTGAGACCTCTTTACGTAACTAAGTTTTCTACTGCACAAAATATTTTCACTCTTCAATAAACTGTCACTTGATACAGATTCTAAAAATATCTAAAACAAATATTAAATAATCGCTTTTGGATGAAAGGAGCGCAGATGAAAGGTTATTTCCATGAAGATAGTTGGCGGACTGATTATATACGCATTATGACGTAAACAAAACATTTAAAATCACAATTAGTTAAAATCAGGATGCTGCCAACGAGAGGGGGGAGGGGAATTCCTATTGAAGTATGAAAATCCCCCATTCTGATGAATTTGTTTATTTTTCTGTTAGTTAATGGTATAGATATGCGTTTTCTTCATAGAGTTCACTAAAATTTACCCAAAAGCTTTAAAACACATTCCTGGGAAAAATGACTGAATTTAAAACTGTGAAAGAAATCATTTTTAATGATTATCAGTGATATAAGAATACATGAAACCTAATGACATTAATATTCATTACCAATACAATTGAAAAACGCTTTCTTAGTATTATATAGTAATTAGCATTGATAATTGATTTACAGTGACACGCTGAAATACCTTAATTATACCTTAATTTATTAATTATATTATAGAAAATACCTTACTTTAGAATACGTCGGAAAAATTCGTTTTAAATGGAGTGCAATCATGTTTTGATGCATCAAAAATATTAAAATTAAATAGAATAGCTGATGTGCACATTGTTTTGTGTACATTAACAGGGGTTAAAGGTGTGTACATTAAGGCATCCTTAGCTATATTAGACAAATTTGTCGGTCGATTCCCATGGCAACCTTTTCTTTTTCTTTGATTTATTACTTTCATCTATCTTTATAAGAAAATGTAATTTATTCGAATTCCAGTTTTTGACGGACTTACACGTTTTGAGAACAAAGATTCAAAAAACATGTTTTTACCAAATGTCTGTCTGTTTGTCTGTAATGTGACATAAGTTTTTTGAGACCTCTATCTCAAGATGCAACCAATGCACCGAATTTAATAAAAAATTATGTTCAGGTAATCCTTATATAAGTTGAAGCTGACAAGTTTCTGGGGCAGTTTGCTCAACAGGTGGTGCTGCTACTCTGCATTTCTGAGATTTACGAAACAGATCTATCTCAATAACTATGCACGTATTTCCAACAAAATTCGGATACAGTCTGATTGATGAATAAATTTTGATTTCGACGAAATGATTCTTATGGGAATCTTCGAACCTTCAATTTTATGGATGTACTACTCTTCAAGAGGATTATTTCCCTTTTCAACATATTTGTTTATTTTTAAAATATGGTTCAAATAGCGAAATCACTGTATTTCAATATTTAACTGAACAGAACTTAAAAAAAAGGAAATACATATTTAATTAAAATTTTAAAGCGTTCATAAAATTTTTAAAGTTTAAATATTTAGGATTTATTATGTCTCTGTTTAATATTAATGCAAACAAAAAGAGAGGACGTAAAATTTTCACGGAAGGCAGCATTAAAATATTTGCTCATTTAAATTTCAAATTAGACTTTCGGGTATGAAATTATTTAAATAGTATATAAAAATATCATTTATTTATAGTTTCTTTTTCATATTATTTATTAATGCTTGAATGTCATTTCTGAAAAAGGAATTTGAAAAGGTAATATTTTGAATTTATTCAGTTATAATTTAAAGTTGCAACGGCATATACAGTTTTTCATTGCAATAATAATGCACTTTAGAAGTCAAAATTCTTAAATTAAGTGACATCATATGAGGGAGAAAGGGAAAATTAGACCCATTTTTCACAAAATGTTTTCTTATTTTTTTATATGTGGAACGTAGAATAAAGTTTCATGTAACATTTTATTTATTATTCAATCATTTATTAAAATAAAATAGTTACATATATGTAAAGCATAAGAAACTTGAAAAATGACTGATTTGAAAAGTGAGAAAGTAATGGGAAAATTTTTGTAATATATGGGAGTATTTATTCTATCACGTTGGTAAGTTGGAGTAGTTGTCCTTGCAACTTAACATGATTTAGAGTTTTCCCTGTATCTCTTTTTAGTTTTGGTAGTTTTTGAAAAGAGGGCTATTTTTAAATTCTTTTTTCTGCATAAATAAACTCAACTGGTGCGTAATCGACGTAAAAACACTGCATTTGTTGATCAACCTCATGCTTTGACTTTATTAGAACAAATTGTTTCTGTAAGTTATAAAACCTTAGACTTACAAGCATCATGGCCAACTATCTATGTCCTAAAACACGCAATATCAATTTATCACATGACAATACATCAATACGGGAAAAAAATGCTTCAAAAATTGGAGAGAGATGTCAGAGAAGTCTGGTATTTTTTTAAAACGTCACATACTGTTAATACTAATTATATGCATCTGCAGAAATAAAAAAGAGACATTGCCAATGAATTTATCATCAAGGAACATCTGTCACAAAATTCAAGTTTTTCAATGAGTGTCTAGGTTTTTTTATGGCACCGTATACGGCCTGGATAGTTAATTAAAATATGAAAGAATTTGATAACTGAATCGCTTACTAAATATTCATTAAAAATATTTTCTTTTTTAAAAATATTTACAGAGATAATGCCATTATCAGTGGAAATATTTTTAAAAACGTAATTTGCTAACTGAATCGCCTACAAAAAATCATTTTAAAACATATTTTCTTTTTGAAATACCTTTACACAGATAATGCATATAATATAAAAAAGCTACGATTCGTAATTTTTCGTCATATGTGAAATGAATTAATATATAAATTTAATGAATGATTAGAAATTCATAAATAAGTTGCTAACCCTTCACTGCACGAAATGGCACGTCTAGCATATACCGAAAGACACCATAATCTTCTTTATCTGCCATGAATTCGGCCAATATGATTGCTGTAATTGATCAAGAACAGTCCAAAGAATGGAATAACACTTATTTTGTACATGTCTGATAGTTGCAGTTCACAAAAAATTAGAATTTTTTCTTCGAAATCAACAATTTTCGATTAAGCCATTAAGGCAAAATTTACTTTCATTATTTTTACTGAATACTTAACATTATTATAAAAAAAGAAAGTTACAGAATGACAAGTCTATAAAATTAATTAATTTAAGCCCATTTTGTTGTAAAATATAGCAATACAATTTTTAAAAACACTAATTGTGTATATACACTGTAAAAAAAAATTCAAGAGGTTACTAAAATTTTTTTAGTAAATTTGTATTCCACAGAATTTTTTAGTAACTAATACAAACTTTTTTTTGCAAGCGAAACAAGCATTTCTTTTGTAAACTAAACAAAAGAATGTTTTGTATAACTAACTTAAAAATTTTTAGTATGAGCCACCAAATAAATTTTAGTAATAGCTCCAAAATTATTTTTAATAACCATTACGTGGGCCCGAAGGGCAGGATTTTCCTTCGAGTTGCATCCAGACTTCTGAAGCGTAAGATTTTCGGCAAAACCGCAATAGATGGCAGCACCAAACATTGCTACTGCTCAGACAGTATATTCATAATCCCTTTATTAACGAGTACTTACACTACATATATTCGGGGCGTATTTAGCTGTGGCCAGTATCGAACCCGGGACCTTTTAGCCGGGAGTCCGTTACTATAACCACTATGCTATCAAGGCCACACCAAATGAGTTTTAGTAATAGCTATTAAAATATAAAATTATTAACTCTATTCGTTGCTAACTTTTTTCTAGTAATTCTTACAGATTTTCTTGTAACCGACTAAGATTACTAAAAAATTTTTAGTAATTACAAGGATCACTGAAGTTTTTTTAGTAAATCGACACTTTTTTTTTACAGTGTTGGGTACACTCCATGAAAAATCAAATTTCAGTTCAAAATTTGAAATTTATTTTATTTTATTTTATATTTTCCCCATTATTAGACCAAAATATAGGCTTAAAATAGTGTTTTTCATAAAAGTAAAAAAAATCGCACAGTAAAGGGCTAAGTTTAAATGAGTTTAAAAAAAATCCTTCTAGTAATAAGTACAAATGATATATTTTCATTAGTATTTTACTTTACAAGTACTTTTATTATATTCGTTTAATCAAGTACTGGAGCAAAAGAAAAATTTATGATTATAACAATGTATCGAGAGGCGAAGAAGAATTTTACAGTTCATCGATTTTGGAAAATTGATTTTGAAAAAACGTTCGAAACTAATCAGATAAAAATGAGGAAATGAATGCCCCAATCATAATAAATATAATCCCTGAAGTATTATTTGAGAAATAAAACAATATTTTGCTATAACTAAATAAAATCCGAGTTTCTGGTAGGGAAATATACCTCAGGATAGAATTAAGATCTAATAATCTATCGAAAAAATATCTAACAAAAGCTTATTTCAAAACTTATCTTACATGGATTTTTAATAGAAAAATAATTATGCCTAAAAAAAATATTGTCTTTTTTATTGGTTAATTAATGTCAGCCTAAAGCATGGTGAAAATTTGTTTTTGTTCCCTGTTACGACGTTATGAGCTTAATTAAGTTCTTTGCCGTTTGTGAATAAAAATTGGATAGGTTAAAGGCCAAATTGTAAATTCAATAAAAGATACGTGAAAAATGTTCTTAATTGTAAGTAGATTAGATATTTAATGTTGAAATCGCCACGAGATTTATTTTCGTTAGAGCCACATTCGCTTAACTCGGTGAGTGTCACGGAACTTTCCATTAAGGCCGTGTCACTTATCGATGATTTACAGTGTAAAATCATATATATTATAAAGCAGAAGTTCTGAGACTTCCAAACGAGTGTTTTCAAAAACTACCCGATGGATCTTTTTGCAGATTATATCATTCGATAGGAAATATTTTTGTGGAGTTTATGATACAAATATTCAAGGATAACTCTGATTTTTCGAACTAAATTTCGTATTTTTCGGTTACTTTTGACGGAAGGGTTGCAAAACTAATTTTTTGGCGATAATTATATTACAAAAAAGAAATGAAATGCTTTCTCTACTGGAAAATAATATAAACATTTCGGAAAAAAAAACCGTTAATTCATTGATTTAAAATAAATAATGATAAAAAGAAAAAAATGCAAAATAATATTATGAAAGGAAAATATTTATCTTTAACGAAAAAAAATATTTATAATATTTAAAAAGTAACTCAATGTGAAAGAAAGTTTTGAAGTAACACAATATTTGGCTATTTATTTCTTTCGAGCCAGATTAAAAGAAAACAACATCTCAAAAATTTCATTAGGTAAAATCTAAGTATTTTTTTGTTTCTTTTTTTAAAAATATTTTTAAAAAAAGAAATAATTTTCCCGTTATGTGTTTTACAGAAGAAACTCGCAAAATTAATTTTAAAAAAAAGCTCTAATTGTTATTTGTATGTTGTTTGTTCAATTGGGTATTTCAATCTACTTTTGTCGCCAATCAATACGATTCTAACCCCCCCCCCCCCCCCGAAAAAAAAGACGGAGCGATGTTCGCAAGAACTATTTTCTCTCTCTCTCTCTCTCTCTTTTAATGAGTGAGAGCATTTTTAGGAAAAATTTTTACATTTAACTTAAATACATATATAGCAGTTAATACCACAAAAATGAATAATATTTAAATTTTAGGGTAAATGTCTTTCCACATAACATAGATATTGTAAAATAATTTAACTGCAAATTAAAAAAAAAAAATTGGCACAGATACCTCATACGCACTACATTGGTACGATTTGTCTCTTACGCCAATACCATATATACATCTGGGTAATTAACTGACGCCAAAATGTCATTATTTTGCTTGATATGGCAACCCGGATGTTATTGTTTATTTATTAATAAATTGTCTATTTACAATTTTTTTCTTTTTTCCCAATTATATAAACTATTTTAATCTAGGCACATTTGTCATACATGCGCCACATTTGTGCGACTGCAATAAAATGGCGATTTTATGCCTCACTTGGTAACCCGGCTGTTGTTTATTTATTAATAAATTTTTATTTTATTTTATTTTATTTTTTAAAGGATATAAATAGTTTTGTTTTATTTTCATCAACCAAACATTTTAAAATTTATTGTTATTTTGTATTTAAAATAACAGAAAATAATTGTAAACTATATATGTAACTGGTATTTGAAAACAAAATTTTCTCCAAATCGGCATCAAAAAAAAAAAAAAAAAAAAAACGCGCCAATGTGGTGCGTATATGTCATGTATACATTTTTTTCTCTATACTACGGCATTTAAACATGCTGTATAAATAACGAATATTGTTTTTTCCAAACATGTTTGGCACAGATATATACACACTGAGGTATCTGACTATCGCCAAAACGGTGTTATTTTGCCTGATATGGTAACCCAGCAATAGTTGTTTCTGTATTAATAAATTGTTTATTTACAATTTCTTTTTAGAAATTCTATAAATTGTTTTGTGCTATAGTAACTTTTTTTTATTTATTAATATTTTCGTTTTAAAATAACGAAAATAATTTTTTAAAATGCACATTTCTTCACTATTCTACCGGGTTTGTGCCGGAGTTTTTTGTGAAATATGATATTTTCAACCATTCAAATGTAAATTGAGTGCTACTTGATTAACACGTCGGCCTATTTCGCCAAACTATTCAAATTTACATAAATTCATTTTAAATAACGAAAGAACAATAAACATAAATAAAAAATACAAATTAAAAGTCGAATTAAAAAGCACTTATGACGTAAAAAAAATACGCGTATCACATGTAATATCAATTTCTATCATAGTTACGATCATCGGTTATTGACATTTATTCCTATAATCTGCTATTAATTTTTTTTCTCGACAGAATAATCAAGTAGTACCGTACATTGTACAAACTCCAGTTAATATTAAAAAAATAGTGCTAAATAACTAAATTTAGGTGCAAATGCACACACCCATGTTGTAAGAAAGAGGCACAAATGTCATATATGCACCACGTTGGGGTGATACATTTCGGGCGTCACTTTAACGGAAACTTCGTTTACAAATGACAGATACATTTCTATTTTCTATTTTACTTTTCTACGTATAGAGCATAACATTTTGTACATTTTAAAATGCAAATGAAAGTAAATAAATAGTTCATTAATAAATTAAAAACAAAGCTGGGTTAAAAAAGAGACATAAAATGTTCATTTTGTTTCAATCACGCCAACGTGATGCGTATATGACATCTGTATAAAAAAATGAATTTCACACATTCAAAAAACATTTACCTTATTTTTCTAAGGAAAACTTTATTTAACTTTATTTATTCTGCTGCATTCCAAAAACGGAATACTGTAATAAATTGTCAAGAGCAGATGTACGTTGCGAAATATAAAGTAATATTGATAGAGGATGTATTAAGGTTTCCACAGATACCCATATCCTCAAGTTGAGAGGTTTAGAGTTCAAAAACTATCAAATGAAAATGAATCACTTGAAAATTGTTTAAATTCAATAGTCAATCTCTGCGATCATAATGTTCGCTATTTTAGAAATATGGTGAATAGACAATATTAAAATTGCTCTTTTCATAATTGCCTCATTTATCTCTCAAACTCTAAAATAAATTGTCAAATGAAATATTTTTTTTCTTAAAAGCCCGAATTTTATCGAATGCATAAGCTGATACAACAATATAATATTTTATTATTATTTTAATATATTTTGGCGTCAACGGACCTTGATTCCATTGTTGTTGTTTTTATGTTTGGCTCAGTTTTGTTTTTCCTAGCTCGCTCAGTTTTGCACTGATGAAGAATCTCGACAGTAGATTCGAAACAGTTGTTTACTAACTTTTAATGCATTTTTGGTGCATTTATAATCGTTGGTTTTCTATCTTTAAATACAATGGCGTTTTGTATGATTTTCAGAAATGTGAAAAAGCATTCGAGGTGAAGTTCTTTAAAAAACACAATCATATTCAATATTTTGTTTGATTCATGTTTTGTTTTGAAAAATAGATCAGTGCAGCAGGCTTCGTCTGCTAGTATGATATAAAACTAAAAAAAAAATCTTATTTTAAGTAATTATTATCAAACTATAATCCTGTAAGAAATAAAAGTTAAGTAAATTTCAAATAATTTTTCCGTAATTAAATAAAGTATGACATTTTTAAAAAGTTTTGTATGATGTTTTAGACTGTCAATCACCGGTGGCTGACATGGTCTAAATGGACAGTTAAGTGTCAATCAGTGATTGACGTAGCTTTTGACGTGTTAAGAGTTGCTTATTAGTTTTGAAGAAAAAAATAATCAACATTCTTCTTCCGTGTAAGAATCGTAGTTCACTTTACTCCATTTTTATTAATTTTACTCCATTAACCTCTTCGCTACTGAGTATTAATGCAGAATTTTTAATTATTACTGAAGTATTTCTTCTCCCGTTTGACTTCAGAGCGAGATTTTTGTTTTATTTTCATTAGCTCTAATCTTAGAATTCGAAACATATTATTCTTATATCGAAATTGCATTTATATTTGAGTATCATTAATAAAATGGGACAAAACGGAATAACCCATTTGGGTACCCAGGGACCGAAGAGGTTAACCAACAAATATTTATTTTATTTTACAATTTATATTATTTTAATGGTCTGAAACACAAAGATAAAGATCATTGTCCTTATGAAGACCATTAACCTGAACACTCAAGCGGAAGCTTTTTTTGTTCATGATGTCCGAACTTAACCCTTTATTTACCGAATTATGAATTTGTAAAATTTTTATATACTAAAGCTTTTTACGCAATTTAAACTAAATAAATAGATTTACATAATCATTTGATAAATATTTGAAAAATTTTAGAAAGATTGAAGGATTTGTGCACCTTATGTCACTGGTTCCTCCCAACGTTATATTCATTTGGATATATTTTCATTTAAAAATATAAAATTACTACAACTTTTTAAGTATAATTAGGGATATTATCCAGAAGCCGTAAACGCCAACTGGTCAGTTTGTAAATATAATAAAATTGCATTACAATCATAAATAACATTTAGATAATAAACTAAGTTTTATTTTTAAACGTGATATCACAAATATTGTTTTCTTTTACAATTATAGGATTTTATACATATTTCTAATATCTATCTTTTTTTAATAAATCTTTTCTTATAAGCAATAAGATCTAAAATTGAATTATTCATGAATTTGTAAACGCATATATATTAAGCACATTAATATCCCCTTTGAAAATGTTTACTGATATATCAATGTGAGGACAAAATTTAAATAAGCATTAAAGAAGAAATTTTATATTCAGTTTAATTATAAATAATTATACATTTAAAATGTGAAAATGGTTGTTAAATACGTAAGCAAAAAATATTTACAGAAGTAATAGTAAGGAAATTAATAATAAATATACGAAAAAAATGTAATAGATTTTTTTTTATTCTAATCCAAATATTTTCACTATGATTGTTTATCAAGTGCATTACTAAGATTTTAGGTTATAATTAGATGACACGGAAAAAATATAACGCAAACTTTTTTTTTATAAAATGAAAAAAAAAAAAAACATTCTAAAATAATTGATATTTGCTATATGTGAAGTATGTACTTTAAAAGAATGCAAAACAAAAATAGTACTTAATTACTCCTTAGGGTTCAGGTATTATATGCAACTAAATGATGGTTAATTATACATAAAAAAAAATAAAATGGTTTTAATCGTTTTCAAATATTTATGCCATAAAAACTTATAGAAATTCGAAGGAAACAGAAAGCATATTGGTGATAATTATTCCTTTGAAAAGTAATATCGTTTTCAAATATTGATATGATGGTTTATCAAGTGAATCTAATAAAGAAATGAAAAAAAGGTCATATTGATGTAGAATTTAAAATTATTTAAATGAAATTTCGATAAATTTCACAATAAAGAAACTGAATAAAAATGAAATAAAAAAATTAAATATTTAGCCATTGATTTATAAATAAAACGCATAGAATAATTTGTAGTATTACTTTACAATGCTTTTGTTCGATATAAAATAAGAGTCGATAAATAAGAATCGTATAAATAAATGCATAAATAATAATAAAATCAGAAGATTTTTAATTGCTTATACCGGGTGTCCCAAAAATGACTGATGGATTTTAAAATTCAATAACTTGCAAACGGTGACAGCTATTTTTAAAAAAATTTTGCAGGAGGGTTATGTATAATGCCAGGAGTTTTTTTACCGTAATATTTTATTTTAGTTCGTATCTCAAACAATAGGTGGCGCTAACGGCGATTGAAGGCCAGGTTGACGCTTCACTCTGCACTGATCAGCTGGCCTTCAATCGCGGTCAGCGCCACCTATTGTTACGGTAAAAAAATTCCTGACATTATACATAACCCTCCTGCAAAATTTTTTAAATAGCTGTCACCGTTTGCAAGTTATGAATTTTAAAATCCATCAGTCATTTTTGAGACACCCGGTAAGATAAGTAAAATATGAGACAAAAAATAAAATGTTTCTTGCATATTAACACATGTATAATGCACATAATATTTTAGTAAATAAAAGAAGGTTAAAAGTGAGAAGATCAAGTATAATACGCATCCTAATATCCATTAATTTGGATGATTGAAATTCTGCAGATGTTCTGATTAGTAAAATATATTTTTTCAATTTGACATCTTATTAGAATATCCTTAAATTAAAAATCCTATAAAACGTACACTTTTACTGTAGAAATTTTTTTAAAAAAAATATTTACCGACAACCTACACTGTAAAAAAAAGGGTCGATCTACTAAAAAAATTTTTGTGATCCTTGTAATTACTATAAAAATTTTTAATAATCTTACTGGGTTACAAGAAATCTGTAAGAATTACTAGAAAAAAGCTAGCAACGAATAGAGTTAATAGTTTTACATTTTTAATAGCTATTACTAAAACTCACTTGGTGTGGCCGTGATAGCCTATTGGTCATAGCACCGAACTCCAGGCTGAAAGTACCTAGGTTCAATGTTGGCCGCCACCAAATTTGCACAGAATGTATGTAATGTAAGTACTTGTTATATAAAGGGATTATGAAAATCCTGTCTTAGCAGTTACCATGGGTAATGATCTCTGAACTTTCCCTCCCCTTTAGAAACATGTCAAAATAGAGCAGGTAGCAATATTTGGTGCTGCCATCTATTGCGGCTTTGCCGAGAATCTTCCGTTTCGGAAATCTGTCTTTTTACCCACTGGATGCAGCTTAAAGGAGGCTCCTGCCCTTCGGGCACACCTAATAGTTACTAAAAATAATTTTGGAGCTATTACTAAAATTTGCTTGGTGACTCATACTAAAACGTTTTAAGTTAGTTATACAAAAAATTCTTTTGTTCAGTTTACAAAAGAAATGTTTGTTTCCCTTGCAAAAAAAAGTTTGTAATGGTTACTAAAAACTTTTGTGGAATACAAATTTACTAAGAAATTTTTAGTAACCTCTTGAATTTTTTTTTTTTTTACAGTGTACACAGCATATTTGCTAAAACTACATAAATAATCACACGTAATTTTTGCAATTGTTCCTCTTATTATTTTTCTTTTGGTAAAGGTATCTGTAGTTTATACTACATCTTTACTGTCGATTTTAAATTTCAACAAAAATGAATTTCGTGCACACTATAGGGTTGATGATACAACCCTCTAAATTTAAAGTTTGTGAAAACAGAATTGCAAGCCATCAATTCCAAACGAGGTAATGCTATTTCCAACATTGCGATCGCACTGTCATATTATCTGGATATTTTATTGTGAAATTACCATAAGAATAAAAGAAAATTAAATAAAATATAGATTCAATGATGTAGTATAATAAAAAAATAACACAAAAATGCGATGAATAAACATTGCTGTCCTTGAATCACTGGAACTCCCAGTTCACAGAAAAAAATAAATATAGTTTAAAAAAACTAAAAACCACGCTTTTAAAGTAATCAAACTAAAAAGTGAAAAAAAATATAGTTTAAAAAAACTAAAAGACACGCTTTTTAAGTATATCAAACTAAAAAGTGAAAAATAATCCGTACTATAAGCTGAAAACGAAAATAGATGAAAAATACTATATTACTATAAAATCATTGTTATTACAGAAACCAATTAATAAGCAATAAATAAAATTATCGTGGAAAAAAAGCGTGAGGTGCTCCATCTACCATGCTCCATCTATCAGTTCTTAAGAAGCACCCAACGCTTTTTTTTCCACGATAATTTTAAATATTGCTTAATAATTGATTTCTATAATAACAATGATTTTATAGTAATATAGTTTTTTTTATCTATTTTCTTTTTCAGCTTATAGTACGAATTATTTTTCACTTTTTAGTTTGATATACTTAAAAAGCGTGTCTTTTAGTTTTTTTTAACTATATTTATTTTTCACTTTTCAGTTTGATTATTTTAAAAGTGTGGATTTTAGTTTTTTTAAACTATATTTATATTTCATTCAAAAAACCAAATTAATCGGTTGGATAGTTTCAGAGTAATTGGTGAACACACATAGAAAAAAAAATACATACGCGTCGAATTGATAACTTCCTCTTCCTTTTCTGGAGCCGGTTAAAAATAAAAATTGTAATACGGAAATTTTTTTTAAATTTTACATCGATGTAAATAATGTCAGGTGTGGAGGTACGAACCCACAATCTCTTCCGAAAAACAGAGCTTCAATCCGGCGACTTAGACCACTCGGCCATGCTGTCTACACTCCATTCAGTGAACGTATTCAACACTTTTAATTAGCGAAAAATCACTCATTTTATTAGTTTTTGAATAATTACTAAAAAAGTACTGAACCAATTTCGATGAAACTGAAGTGGTACCAATTCGAGAGCATCGTCTTTCATTTAACACCAAAACCAAGTTAATCGGTTGCATGGTTTCGGAGTAATCGGTGAACATACATAAAATAAGGAGAGTTACAAACTCACAAACTCACAAACATGCAGGCGCAGTTAATAAAAGCATAGTAAAATGACAGCAATTGTACTCAGGTAAGGTTAAAACTAGGTATTCTGCTCATTTCGTGTCTGCAAAAATGAAATCTTAAACCCAGGATCGTAAATATCCCCTGTGCTGCCTTTGCTGTATAAAGGGACACAAAAACAACAATAAAGCAAAAAAAAGTATTAGCTTAAATTTAGTACATTTTATTTATGTTTGTAAAACTTATCTTTCATATTTATTAAGTTTAACGAATATGAAAATTGTTAAGAAATACCTTATCAATTTAGATGCTAGCATTTTTCCTGCAAAAAGTTACGCGATTACAGCATTTTTTCTTGACACTTTTTACTATTATTCTGCTACAAAATCCCGATAAACACACTATAAAGCTGTTTGTTTTTCTGTTTACAAATCTTCTGCTAGTATACGATTTACAATTGCTAAAAAATACTTTTCTCGTAAATTACAGGATAACGCTTTCGAGTAATGTGTTATATTGAGCTCTAGATATTTTTATTCAATAATGTTCAGAAACAGCTTTATGGAAAAAGAAAATCTTTTGTTTTTTATTTTTATCAGTTTATTATATAAAATATCAAACAATAAATTTATTGTAATACTGAGTAATTGGCTACACTTTTCACACTTTAAAGTTAACAAAATATGCTTACCTACATAAATAATTTCACAAGTTATATTTATGCTTCTCTATTATATCTTCCTTTAAGAATTACAGTCCCTGGGATCGGTAAGATCTTTTAATATATGAAAATACTCATATTCTTACGAATAAAATAAAAATGTCACCAAATCGGCTTAAAAGATACATTGAAATTTTAAATTTTACGTTCTATCTAGAATGTTACGTATGCAGATAATAGTAAAAGGATTACTAAGAAAATTGAATTGTATAAGTAATAATATGTAAACAATACATTTTGCATTCACGTTTTCCTGCATGATTGTTACAAAATAATATTTTATCCATAAAAATGCTATTTAAATGACATATAGTTGTTTGAATATTAAGGTAATCCTTTAAAACATTAATAGTAAAATAGTGTACACTGTTAAAAAAATTTTGAAATTCACGAACATTTTTTTTCCTGAATTTCACAGAAAAGCTCCCTTTTAACAACAAAAGGGGATTTTCCGTTACAAATCACAAAATTCCACCATATTTCCTGAAAATAACGAAACGGATGGAAATAAACCAAAAAACGGAGACACTCCGTTGCGCGAGGGCGCTCCATGGCCGAGTGGTCAAGGCACCACACCGCTAATCGCCTGCGACCGCAGATTATGGGTTCGAGTCCCATTGGCGCTATGGAATAATGAAAACATAAAAAAATCCTTTTTAAATTACATTTTTTTCTGTTTATTTTTCTCTTATTTCTTATTAAAAAATATTTTAATTTATTAGCCAAAAAACAAAGTAATAAAGATATAGTGTACGACAATTTCAAAAAAATGTCTTTTTTTTTTTTTTTTTTGTAAAAAAAATTTTTAATAAAAAAATTTTTATTAAAAAAAACAGTGGTCTTAAACAGTGATTTTTTTTTATTTAAACTATTTAAAAAATTAAAATTGATTTTAAAACATAATAAGTATTATGCATCACTCTAAAATAAAATAAAATAAACCGTTTACAAACATTCTAAGGAATATATTTGAAAAGAAATTTTTAAAAAGCACAACAGATTTTCCCACTAACTCATAAAAGACATACTTTGCACCGTCCAGCATCAGCAACTTTGGCTCAGTTCGTAAGGATTTTTTCCGCAATCTGAAGGTCCCGAGTTTAATCCTGAGGACGGCGTGAACTAAATTATACAAAATAACAATTAAGTAAAACAACATAGCAGCTTAAAATCCCTCGGTGATTTCGAATTCTTTGAAGATTAATCAATACTTAAAAATTATATTAAATTATTGCTATTAAAAATCAAACTTTGTAACGGAAAGTTACTGATTCTTAAACCGGAGTTTTCCCTTCTTGTATTTCCCACAATGGAAAATCTACTAACGGAACGGTAAAAGCTCGGCTACTTTGCTGCCGGTAGTTTCACCTGGAATTCACAGGTTTATTTTTAACAGTGTAGTAAAAGAAAATTTTACTTTTTTATGTGATGTTTTAAAAAAAAGTTATTATATATGTATGTATATATATGTACATTATATGAAAGGCTTACAACAGTAATAAATCAAGTTTATTAAGCAAATGCCACAGTCCATTCAAAAGATGCATAGAATCTCTCAGGGTTGGTATGGGTACATTATTTTTCCAGGTCAAACGCCAGCATTTATTTTATAAAATAATAAATCAAACACATGAAATTTCGCCTTATTTATAAGGAAAAGAATAAGAAGGAAATATATGTAATACTGGTATAAAAAGACTTCTATAAGAAAATACTGGTACCGTAAAATTTTCTGGTCTTGGAATAGAAGGACCCGTACCGACTTTGAATCAGTTTCATTCGCTTTCACAGTCAGCTAAGTCTGTACACAGATGGGAAGTATGATAATGCATGCTAATATAGACTGACTTTGTTTGTTGTGGGAGTATATAAAGCTGATTTTATGCACCTTCTAAGTGAACTAGATCATTTAAACACTTTCCAATAAAGTTGAAAAGAGTTTATGCATTCGGTTTGTCTCTCCGTCTGTCCGTCTGGTCGTCAGCATGGATGACACTCTGGCCAGCTGGCAGAATGGCCGTCTGTCTGCGCTCTAACTCCCGTAAATATACTCAGATTGCTATGAAAATTTTATATGTTATTGATGTTTACCCTAGCACGAACTCTAATGAAAATTTATTTCCTACTATGATTAGTTTATTTATAGGGATAGTCAAATGTTTTCCATTACATTACGGCCTATGGGAAATAAATTGTTTCAAATGAATTTTGCAACTCAAAAAATTCCATTGCACAATAATAAAGGAGGGAATTGTTTGCGACATATTTTAATTATGTTAAACGATTTCAAGGTCATAAAATTGATTTCATTTAAATTAAAAATTTATCACACGTGATTATTATAAACGAGAAAGAGCCTATCATAATTGAATTAAAGAATCAGGTGTCAAAAGTAAGAACATTTTCAAAATTACATCACATTTTTTTTACAGAAGCATATTAAAAAATAAAGAAAGTTATAAAATAATTCAATTATTTACAGAGAAATGATGCAAATGATGGAAATGATAGGAGAAGATCTCCTCTTTTAAATGAACAATTTATAACATTCTCAAACAGTTTAGACTATATAAATATATATACATAAGAGATTTATTTCATTTTTTTTATTTTCAAGACCTTTCAAATTAGAATTAAATGATTGCGTATTAAAAGCAGGGAAATATTGAGAACTACGTCATAAATACTACATTTACTACATGAGAATTTTAGAAGAGAAAAAAAAATAAAGTAAAAAGTTCATTAATATGAGTCAAAAGTCGTAAATGTAAGAAATTACGTCTAATATTGCTTAAAAGTTTACATTAAAAAAAACATATTTACATAAAAAATTCTTTTAAAACTTCGAGGGGATTTTTTTTAACTAGTTTTGCTAGTACTATAGGTAGCGCAAAAAATTGCATTACATTTCCTTAAAAAAATCAGGTGAATCTTATACAGATAAATTAAATGTTTGGTGCAAATTATGTTATGTTTATAATATTAAGTTTAAATCCCTTATTTAAAATAGCATTGTTAAAGCAATTACCAGGAAGCAAAGACTCTGTTGACCAAGTTCATTTCATATTAGCTAATTTTTAAATATTCTCAAATGTGCAACTAATCTTTTTTAATTAAACACAAAAACAATTATTAACTGCATCTGATTCGGCCTTAAAATCCCTCAACAAAGCGGCATGGAAACTTGTCTACTGTCAGATCTCCACTGATTATTTAATTAAAATTCAATCTTCCGTAATATTTTTTAAAGCAAATCAACTTGCCATATTTTTGGAGTCTGAACTGGATTTCGTAGAGGGCAGAATACTCTAGTACATAAAAATATCATTTCAGTAAAAATTTATGATGTTACACTATTTCAAAAAACTAGGAAATTTATATAAATCATAGAGAAGAAATAAAATATGAATTTTTACAATTTTAAAATGTGTAGGAATTGTGGCTTATTTACAGAGATACGCAAAAAAAAATTACATAATGATATACAGGGGAAAATCGTTTGCAATTAATTTTTAATGATATTTGACTTCAAACATAATATAAATTAAATAGCTCCTTGAATCCAACACAACAGCATGTTTTATATAGATTAAAAATATTCTACACTTATGCCTAATTTACAGAGTCTCATAAAAGAAATCGATTGCCTATAGTCGATTTCTTCATATCGAGAAAATTGTACGAAATATGTAAATATGTAATAGTATACTATTACGACTCCGCTGCACTAAAACGCCTTGATCACGAAATCCCTTGTTTATCTATAGGGAAATTTTGAAGCGCAATTGCTCAATATTTTAATACAATTATTCAAATACAGTTTTCATGATCAGAAGGTAGTCAACAGATGTCGATTATGTGCGTTTAAAAATAATGTTTACGTAAATTTTAACTACAAAAATATCCCTATAAACAATGATATTTCCATTTAATTAAAATTTATCATCTTTTCAAATATAGTTACATTATAAGTAGACATTTTTTAAAAAGTTGGAAACTGCACTTCAAGTGTAGAAGAAGTTTTTAAAAATATTCAGATATTGGTCTAGTAGTATATAGTACTTCGGATATAGTAAAGTATCATAAATCTTTTGTGTATCCCTGTAAATATTATCTGCTTTACATTACATAGGTAAACCTCAGCAACATACATCAATTTCATAAAAAGTGAAATAGTTTAATATTATTTAAACGCACGTCTCAAACAAATCTTCCCCTCTATACCATTAAACCAAATATGGAATACTTTCGTGTAGCGCTGTAAATGAATAATAAATATTTTTTGCACCCCAAATTGTACAGAATGTATGTTCTAGTACAAACTTCATAGATGCATATCATATATTATTATTTTTGAAGAGTGTAACTTCATTAAAATGCACTTAAAATTATTTTTTCACATTGGCCTTAATGTTACGGAATATTTTTGATTGTCCCTGTTATTAAACTGTGCCTCCGATTTTGACAAAATGAGAAGTGACTTGACAAAATTATGCAGCAATTATATATTTTAAATTTCAAGTGATTCGGTTGGATAGTTTTTGTTCTATTATATACGAACGGACTGAACGGCGACTATATGTGCTACGTATTTGCATAATTATGATCTCATCAAAAAACTATTATAACTGGTATCTGAAGTCTACTTTCTGATGGTGAAAACGGTATTTTAATAAAGAATACTGCCCAGTTAAACTGATGGCATTGAGCTCACAGGCTACAAATACTAATTGTACATTAAAGCCTTATATTTTCAAGGGTTAATTCCGTTCGAAAAAAATTAAGAAGGGGAAACAGCTCTCCCCTTTCCTCTTTCTTTATATTTAATCCTTGAACCTCCTATACTATCAAAGACATGCTTTATCATATAAAAAATCTATATCCAAAATTCAGAGCAAATGAGATAATTCTTAATAAAAACCCATTTAGCATTTATATAATTTAAAAGGAGTTATCCCCCTCTTTCATACTTAACCATTAAACTTCCAAAACTATTCAGAGGTTTGAACGAAATCTGAAAATTCTGCTTGAAAAAGCCATTTATATAAATTAAGGGGGGGGGGGCATTAGAACCCCTGTTCCCCCTATTTATACTTATTCAATGAACACCTAATAACAGTCACGGAATCGCCTCATCAGAATGATCCTAATCTAAATTTTGAATAAAAACTGTTAATTCTGCATGAAAATCCCATTTATATCAACTAAGGGGAGGGGCATGAGCCCCCCGTTCCCCCTCTTATACATATCGAATGAACTCCAAAAACTAATCAGGGAAGCGCCTTGTCAGGATATACCTACATACAAAATTTCAAGTGAATCGGATATTTTTATCATGAGTTATCGTGTTACGCACGAACGTACGAACGTGCATACAGAACGGACGGGCACATAAGCTCTCAGGCTATGATAGCCTGTGAGCTAATAATTATATTAACTGATGAGCAATGGCGTTTCAAACAATTTCCCTAGGATAACATGAGATTTCACGATTAGGGAATTTAAGTACAAGGCTCCTTAAAATCCTGACCACCGAGCAAAAGGGCAACATTGAATTGATGTTTTCTCTGTAATTAAGTTTTAAATTATATTAAAAAAGATTAAAGTAGCAAATAAAGCCTTTGTGAAACAATGTATAAAGATAGAAAACCAATGTTTAGAAATGCACAAATATGCATGAAAAAAAAATGGCAAACAGTCGTTTTGAATCTTCTATCGAGATACTTCATCAGTGCAAGACACATGGTGCTGGAAAAAGCAAAACTGAGATAATGCATTATTTATGCATTTCTAAACGTTGGTTTTCTACCTTTACATGAAAAATAATGTTTTTTTTTAACATGATTTAATATTTTTATTATTTTTTGGGATATAAAACTTGAAAGTATAATATTAACTTAGTACTTTAAAACTCAATTATAGCGGTAAAATTACTTTAAGTTACGCAAAGATTCTATTGTAGTTAAATTCGCAACTTAGTTAACGAATATATCAGTTCGCGGAAGTTAGGAGATCAATGAATGAATGTTATCCATATTCTATGTTACATGCATGATTTTGCTGTCTTGTTTTACCACTGAAAGATTGTTAATCCACACATATTTTATAGTTCGGTAGGTCTCATTTTTATAACGTGGTGTTAATAATTATTATTTGTAAACAAACAAGTTGGAACTTGTACCTCAAACATGGAAAATATTGTTCGTTCGTAATATAATTAATTTTATAAATATTCAGAACTTCATGTATCAGCTGTTTAATTCTTATGCAAAAATTCATACATACAAAATTTGATACGATTGTATATCTTTAATTCAGTAGTACGAAAATAATAGGACTTAATCTTTAATAAGACGTAATCAACAATGTCAAACCTAGGATCATTACCAATCATAAAATATCGTAAGAATGCGTAACTCATTCGAAAACCAATTTTTAGCTTTTTTCAATTCATATTCTGTAACTTTTACAGATTCTGTTGCATTGCCCTATATATAATATACAGCTTATAATCTACAGCGTAATATGCAAAAATGTTGTTAAACTTAAAAACTCATATCACAAGTAAAAATGTACTTCCAGCAAAATTTGTAACATACAGTATTTCGGGTACAATACAGCATTAAAAATCCTTTGAGAGTCTCTGCAAATACTGTTAGCAGTTTCTATTATACAGGAAGTAAATTCTAATAAATCTCAACAATGCATATCAATTTCATTCTATATGAATTAATATATCATGATTGAAATACGCACAAAACAATGTTTTCCCATATCTCATTAAGAAACAGAATACTTTTATGTACATTTTTGTACACTTCAATGAATTACTAACAAATTTTTTACTCTTTGAAATGCTGCTGCACCATTAAAATGAACTTGAAACACTTTTTTCTCATTGATGTTAACGTAACGGAATATTTTTGATTGTCCCTGTAATCAAACTGTACATCCAATTTTCATTAGATTTAAAATTACTCTACAAAATTAGACAATAATTAGATGTTTAAAATTTCAAACGAGTCCGTTGGGTAGTTTGTGCTCTGTTATATGCGGACAGACGGATTATAGATGCTAGGCATTTTCATAATTACGACTGCACCTAAAAAATGAACGAATGCAGACGGAATTAATAAAAAAATATTGAGATTCTAAAACCCAACCGTTATAAATATTATGCATTTATTATATCTCTGTTTAATATTAATGTCAGTAGAATCAAATGACGGAAAAATTCGCTTCAACATTAAAATATTTGCTTACTTGAAATTCAAATTGATTTTGTCGGGTATGAAATATATATATGAATCGGGTATTTCTTAAATATAATATGAAAATGGCGGTTATTTATAAATCTATATTTTTTTATCTGCTTATTTTTCTTTTGTTAATGCAGAATTGCGTTTTTGTGCATTATTATTAATTCATGTTCTTAATGCCATTTCGAGAAAATAAATTTTTGCAATTTATTATTCTGAATTTATTTAGTCGTAATTTATAATTTTTATGACGTAATAAATATTTTCACAGCTAAATTAATGCAGTTCCAATGCCGAATTTTCAGATAAATTCTTTTATTTACGGGGAAATTGTTTTTAATTTATCTAAAAACTTTGATGCTTATTTAAATATTTTTTCCCAGAAATGTAAAAATGGAATACAAAAAGAATTTTTTAAAGAATTGAATTGATGATTGTAATCTATGATTAACTATGATTTCAGAAGTGAATGTTGCATTAATGGAATTTTTCAAATATGATGAATTAAAATCATTTGTCAAATGTAGGTTATAATTACCTTTGCAACTCCATTTTGACAAAATTTCCAATCTTAAGAAACTACTTCATTTATAGAAAGAGACCTGTTCTCTAATGATAATCCTATGGGAGAAATTTATAAACATATCTCGGTTGCATTTCAATATTTTTAAATGATTTTTTTTTTTTTTTTTTTTTTTTTTTTTTTTTTTTTTTTTTTTGAATTGGATATCTGAGATCAATCTGAATGCAGGCCGTTTTCTACATTTTTCATTTTGTTTACAGATACCTTTTATGAGACCGCTTTCATTTTCGGAACTGGTTTCGAAAGTGAAAGCACCTTATAAAGAATATCTGCTACCAAAATCGAAAAAAGTAAAGAAAAATAAAACAGTCGGCATTTAGATTAGTCTCAGCTGTCTAATGCAAAAGAAATCATTTACAAATATTGAAATGCAACCAAGATATCTTTATAAATTTCTTCCATAGGATTAGCATTAGCGAACGGGTCTTTTCATTTGACTGAAGTAGCCCCTTAAAACTAGAACTGCGGAAAATTTGTGGTCTTAATTTACATGATATGCAAAGAAAAAATTAAAGAAAGAACGAACACGGAATTGAATTTTAAAAAAAGAACATTGGGTTTCTACAACCCCACCGCTATAAATATTATGCATTTATTATGCTATAAATATTATGCATTTTTTATGCTATAAATATCATGCATGTCTCTGTTTACAATTAATGTCAGTAAAGTCAGATGACGTAAAAATTCGCTGCAACACTACAATGTTTGCTTATTTGAATTTCAAATTGATTTGTCAGGTATGAAATTTCTTAAATATAATATGAAAATGTCTCTTATTTATAAATCTATATTTTTCTGATTATTTTTCTTTTATAATAAATTCAACATCGCGTTTTTGTGCATTATTATTGATTCATGTTCTCAATGTCATCTCGAAAAAATGAATTTTTGCAATTTAATATTCTGAATATATTTAATCATAATTTATAGTTTTTATGACGAAATAAATATTTTCACAGCTAAATTAATGCATTTCCAAAGGCAGAATTTTTAGATAAATTGCATAATTTACGGGAAAATGGTTATTGATTTATCTAGCCACTTTGATGTATATTTAAATATTTTTTCGCAGAAATGTAAAATGAAATATAAAACGATTTTTTTAAACATTCGAATCAATGATTCTAATTTATGATTATTTATCACAACAGAAGTGAATGTCAGATTTTGCAACTAACTTGATCATGAATTCCGATTTTGACACGAATGTACCACTCAGTAGAGGAATAATAATAAGGATATACATTCGGTTAGTACTCTGCAATGAAATAATTTTCGAGAATTTTTCTGATACCAAACGATTGGAAATAAAGTATACTTTTAAATGATATGCATAAAATTTCTTTAGTATTATTATGTTTAGCTCATCTATACATAAAAACGAACCCAAAACTTTGGGGGGGGGGAGGTTCAATAGCAATACCTACGTTTAACACCACAAATAAATTCTACACTCTTCATCCAAAAATTAAAAGGATAAACTCTAAATCCAAATTTCTATAAAATTTCTAAGATTATTTTTTTAGAAATTAATTATTTTAAAAAGTGCTTTTCTAAGGGATGTATCCAAATTGAAGTTCAGTGCTCGATTGTTATAAAGCTGCAAAATGACTACGTAACTTCAACTAATGTTTTGTAATTTACCGATATAGTCCAAGATCCCAGAGCCCCCAGACGTTCCTTTTTTTTCACAAGTAAAATGCATTGGATAAAGTAGTGTTAGTACGTGCTATGAGCGTAGTGATATCTGCTAGCTTGGACCGACGGCCAACTTACGGGTACCAGGTACCAAAGGTAGGTAAAAACACTACGAACTTTTCTTATTTTCTCAGTCTTGATTTTTATACATGATGCTCAGGGAACTATTTCAATACTTTATGTAAGCTCCCAGAGCAATTGCATGGCCAAACATCTTCCCAGACATGAATAAAGTGTCTGAATACCAATACGCTCACACATATACAGCTCATATTCAAAATATTAGAACAATTACTTTTCTTTTACAATTTGAAAATATCGTTTAGTAATGTAAAATCTTCTAATGCAAAAATGCAAATGATATTTTATTAAGAACTTATTGTCGATTAAAATTATTTGTTATCTTAAAATTCATATCATTTTTAAAAGATTAATTAAAAAATATATTTTAAAAAGTGGAAATATTAGAATATTTATTCAAGTAATTCAGAATATTGGAACATTTCAAATTAATTCCCCTTTAAGTATTACCAATTCATAACTGATATTCAATAAAAAACATTTATTAAATTCAGACGATTTTATTTAAAATCGGTATTATTTTTTCAGTTTGTTTTATCGTGTTAAAATGGATTACTTCAGTAAATTGAGCTGAACGTGCTTCTTTTGTATGTCTGGGAAGATGTTTGGCCCATGCAATTGGTCTGGGAGCTTACATAAAGTATTGAAATAGTTCCCTGAGCATCATATATAAAAATCAGGACTGAGAAAATAAGAAAAGTTCGTAGTGTTTTTACCTACCTTTGGTACCTGGCACCCGTAAATTGTCCGTCGGTCCAAGTTAGCAGATATCACTACGCTCATAGCACGTACTAACACTACTTTATCCAATACATTTTACTTGTGAGAAAATAAGTAACGTTGGGGGCCCTGGGATTTTGCTTTATTAGGAACATCTCGCTATAATTTTTGATCCACATATGTTTAATACTTCGTTTGTCCCATTTATCTATAAAGGTATTAATTTTTATGGTTTTCAAAGCACAAAATAAATAAACAAATAAATAAATATAAATAAGCAAGACTACTCCACGCAAAAATAAATAAATAAACATTCAGCTTTTTAAACAATACCGCTATAAATATTATGCATTTATTATAACTCTGTTTAATATTAATGTCAGTAAAATCAGATGAGATGAAAATTTGCTTCAACATTAAAATATTTGCTCATTTCAATTTCAAATTAATCATTCAGGTATGAAATTTGATAACTATAATTCGAAAATGTCATTTATATATATATATATTTGTATCTGCTTATTTTCCTTTTATTACAGATGGAGTATCAGGTTTTTGTGCATTATTATTAATTTATGTTCTCACTTCTATCTCGAGAAAAAGTAATTTTGTAATTTAACATTTTGAACTTATATATTCATCATTTATAGCTTTTATGACGTAATGAATGTTTTCATAGCTAAATTAATGCAGTTTCGAAGACAGAATTCCTTAATAAATTGTTTTATTTACGGGAAAATGGTTTTTGATTTATGTAACCACTTTAATGTTTATTTAAATATTTTTCACAGAAATTTAAAATGGAATGCAAAAAGGATTGTTTGAAGATTTGAATTTATGATTGTAATCTATGATTATCTATGATGTCAGAAATGAATGTCACATGAAATGAAATTTTTCAAATAAGATGAAGAAAAAGCATTTACCAGTTATAGATTATGATTACTTTTGCAAATCCGGCAGTACATTTTGACAAAACTTCCTCTCTTAAAAGGCTACTTCATGTAAATGAAAAGACTCGTTCCCTAATGCAAATCCTTTGGGAGAATTTTATAGATATATCTCGGTTGCATTTCAATATTGTTAAATAATTACTTTTACATTGGATAGCTGAGATCAATCTGTATGCAGGCGTTTTCTACATTTTTGATTTTGTTTATAGATTTTTTATGAGTACGCTTTCATTTTCGGAACCGGATTCGAAAGTGAAAGCACCTTCATAAAAATATCTGCAACCAAAATCGAAAAAGTAAAAAAAAAGTCTGCATTCAGATCAGTCTCAGCAATCTAATGGAAAAGAAGTTAAAATGTACTGCATAAGTTGTAAAATTAATCATAATCTATAATTAACAAATTATTTTGAAATGCAACCATGAAAACTTTATAAATTTTTTCCATAGGATTAGCATTAGCGAACGGGTCATTACATTTGACTGAAGTAGCCACTTAACACTAGAACAGCAGAAAATTTCTGGTGTTAATTTGTATGTTTTGCTAAGAAAAAAAATTAAAGAAAAAACGCACACGGAATTAAATAAAAAACATTCAGATTTCTAAAACCCCACCACTATATATATCATGCATTTATTATGTCTCTGTTTAATATTAATCTCAGTAAAGTCAAATGACGTGAAAATTCGTTGAATTATTAAAATATTTGCTGATTTGAATTTCAAAGTGATCTGTTGGGAGTGAAATTTCATAAATATAATAAGAAAATGTCACTTATTCATAGATACATATATTTTTATATGCTTATTTTTCTCTTATTATAGATGAAGCATCGCGTTTTTGTGTATTTTTTAATTCATGTTCTCAATCTCATCTCGGGAAAGGGAATTTTTGCAATTTAATATTCAAAGTTATTTATGACGTAATAAAAATTGCATAACTAAATTAATACAATTTCAAAAGCAGATTTTTTTTTTTGGGGGGGGGGGAGAGGGCGGGCAGGGGAGAAAATTGTTATTGATATATCTAACTACTTTAACCACCTAACAGTTCAATATTTTTGAAAAAAAAAAAACTTTCAAATAATGCGTATGTTTTCATGACTTTCGTAGAATTTTTAATCTATAATCACAGGTTTTTTAATAGGATTGCAAAAATGATTGGATTAAATAATGCAAAATTTACCATAAAAATTTGCTGGTGAGAATAATAAATTATGATTAGAATATGGAACCGCGTTTCCAAAGCAAATGATAAATTATGGACAAAGGCAGAACTAACAAAACAGCACATTGTATAGAAACTCTAAAGAAAAAATAATTTTTAATTATAGATTATGATTATCTATACAACTTATGCAGTACATTTTGACGAAACTTCCCCTCTTCACTACTTAACTTATTCATTTTTTACTTACAAGTTAAACATATGGGGTAATTGCTACTTCTTTTAAGATAAAATATTATTAATATGTAGTCTAAAAGTTTCTGCCATTTAATAGTATGAAATTGTAATAAAAAAATAGTGGTAAGCAAATAAGCTAAGTGGTTAATAAGGTAGAGAATTCATAATACAGTGGACTCTCTTTATTTGAACACTCTCTAATGTGAACACCCCAGAATTATGAACACATTCCGTCGGTCCCGGCAAGATTCCATAGACTTAACAAAGGAGGGGCTCTCTGTATTCTGAACACTCTCTAATCTGAACACCACGGTATTATGATCGCTACTTTTAGTCCCCAATTCTACCACACCTCTCTATAAACTGAACACGTGTTTGTAATGTGAATTCGAATTCTTATCATGTAAATCCAGAGAAACTGTTACAGAAAAATAAAAAAATTCAACGAACTCGATTTAAAATTCAGAGACAAAATTATGCTAGATTGTAAGCATGTAACTTGAAGTTGCAATTTGTTTGAATACTTCAGATAAAATCTTCAGTTAAGGGGACAAGGGACCTTTGAAATCCTTTTATTTATATTTTTGTAATTGCACGTTAAATATTATACAAAGGGTACAATTATGTGCATATTACATTATAACGTATATTTATCACAAAAAATGTATATATCTATTTTTTTTTAAATAGGGAATTTTTTGTAATATTTTAGATTTATCGGGGATTTTTCAAAATGTCCCATGCACATTCCATATCAATAAAAATCTCCAGCAATATTCATACAAGTTTTATTTACATATATAAATAAAACTATGCATTGAATTTTATATATCTGAATATAAAGGCAAAAAAAAAAAAATATTTTCTCAATTTTTCTGAAATTTTGAGCATTTTTGAACCTATTTTTACAATTAACTACCTATAACTTTTACAATTATTTTTATTTTCGAAAAACCATGCGCAGTTTTGCGACATATATTGTGATAAATAACCATAAAAAAATACAAAGCATTCAGAAAAAAAATAATGCGCATGGAGCATTTTGAAATTTTTTCGTTAAATCTAAAATATTACAAAAAAATTTTTTTACATTTTTTGTGATAAATATATGTTATAATGCATATAATGTACCCTTAAATAATATTTAATGTGCAACTTTAAAAATATAACAAAAAATGATTTCAAAGGTCCCTTGTCCCCTTAAATGTTGGAACACTTGTTGTCACATTGCTGTCAGCAAATTCCAGGAGAAGCCATTTTATTATAATTTTAATTAGAAATTATTTTTTTTTATTAGTTGGAGACAATTACGATAAGTAACTCCCATCTTGCTTAATTCAAATAATAGTTTATAATAGTTTTAATTATTGATAATCACATCTTAAATATGATATTTTAAAGAATAATTTTTGAATTTTCGATTGATTACTTCGATTGATAAATTACTGGAAAAATGGCAATTAAAGAAACTTTTTTGCTTATAATTTTGTTGCTATTAAATTTCAGCGAATTTCTCTTTTACCCATCATAAAGTCTAATAAAGTTTATCTAGCAGTTTAGCGGAAGTTGAAGCGAGAAGTAATCTGAAGTGCCCCGATTGAGTTAGTGACGGAGCTGTGAGTATGAGTTAGTACCTTTTAGTACTGTTACCAGTTATTAAAATTAAGAACTGCTCCACTGCCCTTGAGCCTTTATTGTTTTAAATAAACTTTTTTTATCTTAGTTCCTGAGATATGTCTACATTTAAATCCCAGTACGAGCACCCAACCGTTAAAAATGGCGCCCACCGTGTGTTAACCATTACAACTGAACACTCCTATAATTTGAACATTTTTTGGTCGTCCCATGAGTGTTGAGATTAGAGAGAGTCTACTGTATAACAACAAAGAAAATGCATAACACATTTGATTTTTCAATTTTAATAACTATCATTCATTGTCGGAAATATTGTTGATTACATTTGTACGATTTATATGATCTATATATTTTTCATTAATTATAAATGGAAGTTTTCATATACGTCCATTAAAAACATTTCAAAAATACGCATTAAAATATTTAATTGCTATAAAGGACGTTAAATACTAATAAAAACATTAAAAGATCTTAATAATTTTTACATGTTTCGATTGAATTTACTCAATCATCATCAGAAAAGGAAAATACAAATAAACACAAAGATGGAAAATAACAATAAACTATTACAAATGAAATTTAAAAATTTTTAAATATAAAAATCACGCGTGTTATATTTTAATTATGTATCACGTTGCTTAATTTTTAAATTATTTAACAATTCAATCGAAATATTTGGGATTTGAAATGACAAGGAATCATTGCAGACCATGGAGCTTCTGACGTAAATTTCAATACTCTCTCTAATAAAAAGTTGCAAATAAAAATCTGACCTATAAATTAATCTACTTTCATTAAACAAAATATCTATGTTTTCTATTTGATGTAGCCTTGATAATGCGGTTTTACCTCTATTAAATTTTATGTCTGCAATGTGTTCTTTACATCTTACTTTGAATTTTCTTAATGCATATTTAATGAATATTTGAATGATATGAATATTTTAATGCATATTTTTGAAATATATATTTTTCTTCATGATGTAGTTTTAACCATTTCTCCTAAAGAGTTATTATAAGTAAAGAACCGTTAAAGTTAAATGGTTCAAACTTGGAACATGTCTCTCTCAATTATTATACTTTAATTTTGTTTCATCAAATTTAAAAGAAAAAAATACTTTTAAAAATTAGATTTTTTTAAGTTAATTTTTATCAATGTTAAAGTTACATTTTTATTTATTTAATTGAAAACAAACTTAAATTCTAGAAAGAATATTTCGAGTTATAAGGATTTTAAAGTACAACATTTTTTTTAATTTTTAAAAATATATATATTACAAGTTTTATTTTTTGATTTTGTTCATAAATAATATGGTAATCATTCCAAAAAATTACAAAATTTTAACTCATTAAATATGTATATTTTTTAATGTTTCCTAATTTTTTTGCATTTTCCACACAGTTGCAAAACGTTTATGAATAGATTGCTCTATTCGTCTGTCTATCTGACCCTCTATTTGTCCGTGCCTCAACTGATGTAAATATCGGATCGCCATAGAAGTATTATATTAGGGTTTACGGTGGCATGATCGGTAGAGAAAATCAAGTAAGGCGCATTTATACATGTGGCACTCAAAAGAATTTTGTTAGTTTTAATCTTGACCTTTGATACAAAGACAAAGTATCTTGATTAAAGACGGATATAAATCATAAAAAAACTATAAAAGTTATAAAGCGAAAACTCTTAAAATCAACAAGTATCAGCTACATTTTATACTTCTCTCTGTGTGTAACAAATTCATCATTTAAAGTACATTTTAAGACATAACAGTGTTACATTTTATTAGAATTCAATTTGGAATATGAGAAAACATCATTGACAGTGTCTTTCAATTATGTTACGCATTTCAGAGATACTTACATTTTTTTAATTTTCTGAGGTGCCCTATAAAATGCACACTGCATATTGTGGTATAATTGAAATTATTCTTCGTTTATAAAGCCATATGGAACAAACAAATCCATTTACAATATTGTCTATGAGCGATAATTAGCGGAAGTACGCAGTCTGTTGTATTAATTTTGTATAATACGTAGTGAGTGTAAAATCTAAAAATCATAAATAGGTCTCCATGAAATAATCCAAGTAAACTTCGTTTAATTACGAAAATTGCTGAATGGCCATTTTGAACTATAGTATATAAGATATATCCAAATGAAAAGGAGACTTTAGCTCTGATTTGTTATTTAATTATCAAATCGCAATGTGTTAATGTGTTTGCGGTTAGATAGCGTTATGGTATTCCTTGTTACAATTACGCACTTGACGGCTTTGCTGCAATATCGTTATTTCAGGAGAGTTTCTGCCTTTGGATGTACGATGGATTGTTCCAAATCAGCAAAAATGACAGTTATTCAATGGGAGATATTGTCACATCTTCTTTACAGCCCTGATCTGTATCCGTATGACTCGCATGTCTTCGGCCCTTTAAAAAATTTCTTAAATAACACAGAGTCACCTGTGACAAAGCCGTGCAAGACACCGTGGAAAACTGGATCCTTCAGAAACTTACGCTTTGCTACACTAAATCTATCCACTCTCTTCCAGTACAATGGGGTCAATATTACTATGTCCATGATAATTATATGTAGTTCAACTGTTCCACTGACACTGTACTTATAACATAGTTTTTAAAATTTATTCACATATAATTGTAGTTTCATTTACATTTGGGCAACCCTTATATATTTGACTAACTAAAAGCATTATATTCATTGTCATGGGTCATTTCTATTGATTATCTAGTTTGCAACCAAAATATGTCAAAAATGATTTGTTTTAAATAAATTTTGTAGCACCTTTTATTTATGTAATAGAAAATATTTATTAAAAAATAACTGCAAGAAATTTTAATATCCATTCCTGTATGCATATCCATGTATAAATCTTCACAATTCCGTACAAAATAAACCGTATACATTTTCATTGCATGTAATTACTAAAATTGGTTTTTTCATTGTATTATGTGCTTTTAAAAATTTATTTGAATATCATCTTTAACTGATTAAACCTTGCATTTTTTGGCAGAATTCAGAGCGTGTTGGAAAATGTTTCATAATCTATAGTTGAAGCTGTTTTTTAATATCTTCAATTATTACCCTGTAACAATGTGTTATTTACTAGCACGAATAATAACTCAAGGTACGTACGTTTTCTTCTCGGATATAGAAATCTCTTTTGTTTAGCTTTATTCCATCCATTTCCTTTCTTTGATATATGTATGTTATATCCATGTTTCGAGAAATCAATGGAAAAAATGTGTTAAGAAACATCCTAAATAAATGTAAGTACTTGTACTTTTTTGTTCATTTGATTCAGAACATGATAGTTGTATTTCGTATTATTATTATTATTATTGCTATTATTATTATAATTATTAAAATATCGCGTGTGAAAATTAAAACTAAAAAATAGACGCACTTGAAAAATAAGCATTTGTAAACATTTACACACGTAATTATGCACAAGCAAAGAGAAAAAAATTATACTCTTGTACTAACTTTGACCCACACCATCGTATAAAAATATGGTTTATTTTATTCTATTTTAAGTAACATTTACTAAATAATGACGTATTTTAATTATGATTTTATGTAATTCAAAAACGCCAATTAATACTTAAATAATACCTAAATTATAAACCACATTACCACGGAAAACACTCATCCAATAATTATTGTTCTTATGTTTCAATTGTTTAATTATTATTCATTTTGTTACGTAGTCACTTGTGTCTCATTTAAAATAAATGATAAATTGTATGCAATAAATATTCTATAATAATACATTTGCTGTACACTTCAGTCATATACTACCTCTGACAATAAAATTCGGTGAATAGCCCTGTAACATTAATGTAGATGAAATATTAATGAAAGTTATTATACCATCCTTCAAAACAGTCATCTCAAATAACTATGCACCGCTGAGATCTGCTATATATGTCCTAGGAAATTCGCAAGAAATCTTCTTTTGGGATGGAGTTCAAAAGCTTCGTCACGTTTCGTTGCATGTCATCAATATGGTCAAACCTCTTTCAAAGAGAGATTGAGTCGTTAAAATAGGAAGAAGTCTGGGGGATTGAGATCGCGCGAGTATGGTGGATGTTCAATTTGCACAACCCGTCATGAATTCCTTTCGGTGTCTTGCAAAACTTAAAACCAAATTTTAAATTGATCTTTTATTCACTCTTTTTGCTGTTCTCAGTTAAGAACCAACAAAGTGAACAAGCACTTAGTAAAGCACATCTTACACAGAACATAAAACACGCTCAACTGATCGACGGTGGGCGAAGATGGTCAGCATTTGCCTCTATGCAGGTACAGCGTTTTGTTTTCCCAGTGTTACTAGATCGGTTGTCCTGAATTTATTCACCGAACTTTATTGTCAGAGGTAGTATATCAATGTGTTTAAAATAGTGCAATATCATTGAAATCGTTAACCAATTTTCTCAAAGACAACAAAGTTACGAAATTCTTTTGAAGTGCCCTTGTAGAATAATCGTAAATTGTGCACACTTCACTTTAAATACTAAACTTACAATAGTACATCTTAAAAACACATATAAAATTAATTAGCAATCTAAACAATAATCTATAAAATTAATTAGATTATATTTACGCCAGGTAAATAACGAACAGAAAAATGGAAAGACGGGCAGACAAGCGTACAGTCAGACAAACAAACTGAACATCTAAACATTTTCAACTATGTTGGGAAATGTTAAAAAAAGAAAGTGTTTTAGATATCAATAATACAGTCGAGTCTCTCTATAACGAAGCTCCATGCATCGAATTTCTCTGTATAACGAATTTTTAGTAGGAACGGTCCCCTTTTCGTATGATTACATAAAAAACAGTCTCTATATAGCGAAATATCTATCTCCATATAACGAATTTTTTCATAAATTGTTCTTATTTTATTTAGTTTTAAAAAGCTTCAAAATCGTATGGAAACAACTTTCCATCACTTATTTTTGATGTATCGTCAGTGATGAGTTTTTGTATATTACTTCTCTCCTTGTTCTTTAAATCCAATGAATTCATCTTACCTCCCACACACCTTTCCACATCCTTCTCAAAACAGAATCAATTGGATTGGTATACATGTAAGAGAGGAATGAATGAGAGGCACATAAGAGAGGTCTTCAAATGGAGGAAAATGTTAACTACAATTTTTCATTCCTTGCTAAAATTTGAGCATTTTTTTGAGAGCGTAACAATTTAAAAATCAAAACAACAAAAAATCACAGATTTCTTCGTCTGAAATTAATGCAAGTCTTCCTTATTTGATTTTCATTAAGCTTTCAAATAAATGTCTGATCTCTTTTCTGAAACAGCTTAAATAATTAAGAAATAAAATGTTAGGTTAATATTTACATTTAACCCTTTGCGGGGCAGAGCAAATTCATTGATTAAGTATTGAAATTAATGACTGACACCGGAATTTGAAAACAACTTTATATTTAAATAAGAAAACGCTATACTTCATGCATTCAATCAACCGTAATTTTTTTAAACAAAATTCCGGTGTGAATGTGGCTTTTGGGAATTAAAATTAAGTGGTATATCTATGAAACCACCGCACCGCAGGGGGTTAAACATTTCAAATTCTTAATTCAAAAGATCAAAAATAATATTTTTTCAAATTTCTCACATTAAATACGATTTTTAACATCATTCTCTATACATCGAATTTCTCTATATAACGATTTTTTTACTGGAACGGTGGATTTCGTTATATAGAGACTCGACTGTATATGATAATGTAAGAAAATGAGAGTTGAATAAAAATGTAACGCATTTCAGATAATGACAATTAATATTTCAAACTCACGAATAATTTTTCCATTACTACCATTACAGCTATCACATAATTTCAACAGCCAAGTATTAATTTGAACATATGAGTTTTCATTATTGATATTCATTATCGAGTATTATTTGTTTCTACAATATTGCGGTATACACTAATAGTTCAATAGCCGACAGCACAAAACCCTAAGGTATCGAGAACAAGCAAAAACCCTCTTTGTTTCATGAAAGACTAGTAACAGGGGAATGTAATTACCCTTGTTTTTCGGAAGCGAAATGATGCATAAGGCAAAAAATATCCGACTTGTAAGCTTCTGATTGTGTTTGTTGTACATTTATTTTATACATTTGGCAGTACACGTTTAGAAATTTGAAACTATTGCTGCATCGTCACTCCACCGCTTTTATAGAATAGCTCTATTTTGAACAATGAGAATACTCCATAATACAGTGGAGTAATCGTTTTCTATTTAGGCGGAGGAGTGACGGTGCTGAAAATGTTTAAATTTTTTATAAAAATGTACGGCAAACTCAATGATAAACCTTCCAGTAAACCATTAGTGATATTAATTTTCGATTTATGAGCATCTTCACTTCCGGCAAACAAGGATCATTACATTCTCTTATTATTACTGTTTCATAAAATAAAGGATTTTTTTTCTATTCGATACCTTAGGTTTCTTTGTTGTTGGATCTTGGCCTATAATGTCTTTTCAAAAATAATGTACAGCAACATATGTTCGATACACAGTTCATATAGGTCCTGGAATTTCCAGACCATATTGAGTATGATCTTTATTCAGTGTTCCTGGAATATTCAGTACCAGAAAATCTCTCTTTAAATAAGGTGAAATTTCGTGCATTTGAAGTAGATTTACTTTTTTATTTCAAAATTACTGGCGTTTTACTTAGAAAATTATGGTAACCCATGCGTACCCTGTAATATCTTTTACATTCTATTAATCATATTCGATTAATTTCCATTAGAATCATATCCGATTTTTTTATACCAATATAAAAAGCAACTTTTTTTCCAAAAAGTCTACTGACAAAAATAATTTTATCAGGTACACGAAAAAGTCATATATGTTAGGTTATATTTGAAATACGTGTGGTAATTCTTTAGCGATAATTAATTTCACATAAAAACTGAAAAAAGAAATCGAATTAGAAAGGAAATCGAATTAAAGGAATCGTTATTGTTATTCTTTTCCAACTAGCAATCGTTCTCATTACTATTGCATGTTCTTTACATTATGATTAAGATTAATCTACAATGACGTATGTTTTCTTCTGTTTACCAGTAATCTGCCCACTGCATTTCTTCTTTATTCATCGCATTTATTGTACTTTTTTATATATACGAATCGAGCATAAATCATTCTTGAAAGGTCTATAGACGAGATCTACATTATTAAGCATCTGACAAAAACATAGGTCATGATTACTATATTTGATTTAGAACATGATATTTAGGTGTTTTGCTTCATGTTACTTTTAATCAAAACACAATTGATAATGTCAATAGAAGTACAAAAATGTATTTGTAAATGACATTAATGGAAACACAATAATTAATTAAACTTTTTCAATATACTAATAAAATAATTTAACATCTGCAATAGATATTAAAATTCCATTTCCCTTCAAGTCTATAAAGAAATTAAATTTATGAATTCGATATTATTACGATTAAATTTGGTTTCATTTTTTCCCAAGTTAATTACAGCATTAATATTGTTGCATGAGCGTTAATTATTTTTTACATATGATGACAAATGTTCTAGTTTTCGATGTTTAATTCTATGTAGATTGGGGGGGGGGGGATAATAACATTTTCTTACAAACTATGCGAAATTTTATTATAGGAAAAAATTACCGGTGCCAAACCTTAAAAAATAAAGTCTACTTTTGAATGGTTCATATAAAATTTGCTTAGGAGACCATCTACATATTAAAAAGAAACTTAACTTTTTTTTTTCAATAACAGTACCCAATTCTGACAGCACAAATGAGCTCTACATCCTTTAATTAGCCTAAAAACAACATTTCATGCAATTCGTATGATAAGTTTAAGAGAAATTAGTTATTTGAAAACGAATATATTGTAGCCCTAATAGCATGCATGGTCACAGTGACGTCACTGTGACGTCACTGAGAGTCACTTTGGTCTCATCACATCTGTGACCAAAATGCCACCACTCAGTGACGTCACATTGTGACTGAGATGTGACTTTCTTAAAAATCTTTAGAAATTTATAAATATCCTTCAAAACATGTTATTTACTTTAAAAAACATGTTTCTGGCAATTTATGTATCTTCGCTTTTGTCATAGTTTCGTCACAATGTTAATATCAAGTTAGTTACAAATGACACATTTTTCGCAAATTTGTCACATTGTGACCACTTTGTGAATCGTCACAAAAGAGCTCTAAAACGGCCATAACGACTTCACATTTTAATCACTGTGACGTCACATCGACAATTGATGGTCACAAAGTCACAATGTGACTTCACACAGGCGTTGCAGTGACGTCACCATGCTTTACGGGAGGGAATATATTGGAGAGATCCAAATTGAAGTTCGGTCTTCTGCTGTTGACCGAGAGAGCCCCCTTTTCGTTTAAGGCATCTTAGGTGCCACTTAAGCAATCACGGGTAATTGCTAACAGGATAGAATTAAAAGTTTCAAAATACCTGATTCTATCATACAATTCCCCTTAAATGATCATTTTGACGTTTTTTAAGTATTTATTAATCATAAGTAATAATTGATAATTTAATAAATAAAATTTGGTATAAAAGAATAAATAAAATGGAATTCTTATAAATTAGTATAAATGAATTAAAATATAAAAACAAAAGTGTGAAGTTATAAAGAGATGTACCTTATGTCCTCTCAAATAAATATTTCAACTCCGTCATTACTTACAACTGATTAATTACTTTGTGTACATCTGTTGTTATTTTTGCTGATCTTTTCCGAATAGCAATCGTTCTCATCACTATCGAATGTTCCTTACTTATGATTGGGGAGATGTTGGGGATTGGGGATTGGATGATGTGGGAAGATTTCTGTTTACCAGAAATCTTCCCACTGCATTTCTTCTTTATTTATCGCATTATTGTACTTTTTTATACATATGCATCGAGCATAAATCATTTCTTGAAAGGCCTATGGACGAGATCTACTTTATTAAGCATCTGACAGAAACATAGGTGATGATTACTATATTTGATTTAGAACATGATATTTGGGTGTTTTGCTTCATGTTACTTTTAATCAAAACACAATTGATAATGCCGATACAATTGCAGTAACACATTTGTAAATGACATTAATGGAAATACAATATTCTAATAAACATTTGTAATATACTAGTAAATTAATTTAACACCTGATTTCAAGATCCATTACAATACTTCATTTATAGAGTTTGATCTATCAATACATTCTGATATAAGTACAGGATTCGATAAAAAGAAAACAGTGGTTTTTGGATTGTTGTATAATTATGCATATTGAGCTGTTATAAATACTATGCATATTCTTTTATATTTTAAGTTTACATTTTATCAAATAAATACCAAAATCAAAAAGCTTACATTTTTTTGTATTTTTCAAGTACAATTAGATATATTTTAAAGTGATTTTACCAACAAATTTCAGTAAATAAATATTCCGGTATAAATGGTTCAAAGCATAAAAACATTTGAAGTTATAAAGAAACGTATTTTATTTCCTCTCAAATAAATATTTCAACTCATTAATTGCTTACAACTAATGAATTACTTTGAGCACATCTGTTGTTATTTTTGCTATTCTTTTCCGAATAGGAATGGTTCTCATAACTATCAAATGTTCCTTACTTATGATTAAGATTAATCTACAATGACATATGTTTTCTTCTGTTTACCAGAAATCTGCCCACTGAATTGCTTCTTTATTCATCGCATTTATTGTACTTTTTAATGCATATGCATCGAGCATAAATCACTCCTGAAATGTCTATAGACGAGATCTACTTCCTTAAGCATCTGACAAAAACATAGGTGATGATTACTATATTTGATTTAGAACATGATATTTGGGTGTTTTGCTTCATGTTACTTTTAATCAAAACACAATTAATAACGTCACTAGAAATGCGGTAGCAGATTTGTAAATGACACTAATGAAAATTTAATATTTAAATAATGATTTCTAATGCACAAGTAAATTAATTTAACACCTGCAGTAGATATTAAAATTCCATTTCCCTTCAAGTCATAAAAAAAATTAAATTTAAGAATTCTACATTATTATGGGTAAAATAGGTTTCATTTATCAACACGTACTTTACTACATTAACGTTTTCGCATAAGCGTTAGATATTTTATGCATGTAAGATATATGTGCTACTCATCCGTCTTTAATTATATGCACATACTATTAATGTTTATTTTATGTTTACAAATGAGAAATAAGATTAATAATGAAACTTACAAGTAGCACATGATTGGTTTTAACCTCTTAACTAATCAATATTTTTGAAAAAAACTTTTAAGTAATATCTATTTTTTTCATGTCTTTTACAGAATTTTCAATGTTTTATCACAGCCTTTTCAAAACAGAATTTTTTTACCTAATACAATCAGAAAAGGGCATGTGAAGTCAGAAAGAGATGTGTCTTATTTCCTCTCAAATAAATGTTTCATCTCACTCAGTAATTACTTACAACTAATGAATTACTTTGAGCACATCTGTTGTTGTTATTGTTAATATTTTTCGAATAGCAATCGTTCTCATAACTATCGATTGTTCCTTACCTTATGATTAAGATTAATCTACAATGACATATGTTTTCTTCTGTTTACCAGAAATCTGCCCACTGCATTTCTTCTTTATTCATCGCATTTATTGTACTTTTTATACAGATGCATCGAGCATAAATCATTCCTGAAAGGTCTATGGACGAGATCTACTTTATTAAGCATCTGACAAAAACATAGGTGATGATTACTATATTTGATTTAGAACATGATATTTGGGTGTTTTGCTTCATGTTACTTTTAATCAAAACACAATTGATAATGTCAGTATAAGTACAGTAACACATTTGTAAATGGCATTAATGAAATTTTTTATTTAAATAATCATTTGTAATGTATTAGTAAATTAATTTAACACCTGCAATAGATATTAAAATTCCATTTCCCTTCACGTCATAAAAAAATTAAATTTAAGAATTCTAAATTATTATAGGTAAAATAGGTATCATTTATCCACACGTTCATCACTGCATTAACTTTTTCGCGTAAGCGTTAGATATTTTATGCATGTAAGATATATGTGCTACTCATCTGTCTTTAATTATATGCACGTACTATTAATGTTTCTTTTATGTTCACAACTGAAAAATAAGAATAATTATGAAACTTACAAGTAACACATGTTTGGTTTTAACCTCTTAAATAATCAATATTTTTGAAAAAAAAACTTTCAATTAATGTCTATTTTTTATGTCTTTTACAGAATTTTCAATGTTTTATCACAGCCTTTTCAAAAGAGAATTTTTTTACTTAATTCAATCAGAAAAGTCATGTGAAAAGTCATGTGAAGTCAGAAAGAGATGTATATTATTTCCTCTTAAATAAATATTCCAACTCTGCAATTCCTTACAATTAATGTATTACTTTGAGTACATCTGTTGTTTTTACTATTGTTATTCTTTTCCGAATAGCAATCGTTCTCATAACTATCTAATGTTCCTTACCTTATGATTAAGATTAATCTACAATGACATATGTTTTCTTCTGTTTACCAATAATCTGCCCACTGCATTTCTTCTTTATTTATCGCATTTACTGTACTTTTTTTATATACGCATGGAGCATAAATCATTCTTGAAAGGTCTATGGACGAGATCTACTTTATTAAACATCTGACAAAAACATAGGTGTTGATTACTATATTTGATTTAGAACATGATATTTCTCTGTTTTGCTTCATGTTACTTTTAATCAAAACACAATTGATAATGCCGATACAATTGGAGAAACACCCTTTGTAAATGACATTAATGAAAATACAATATTCTAATGAACATTTGTAATATTCTAGTAAATTAATTCAACACCTCATTTCAAGACCCATTACAATACTTCCTTTATAGATTTTGATCTATTCAATAAATTCTGATATAAGTACAGGATTCGATAAAAAGAAAACAGTGTTTTCGGATTGTTGTATAATTATGCATATTGAGCTGTTATAAACACTATGCATAATCTTTTATTTTTTAAGTTTACATTTTATCAAATAAATACCAAAATCGAAAAGCTTACATTTTTTTGTATTTTCAAGTACAATTAGAAACATTTTTAAGTGATTTTACCAACAAATTTCAGTAAATAAATATTCCGGTATAAATGGGTCAAAGCATAAAAACACTTGAAGTTATAAAGAAACGTATTTTATTTCCTCTCAAATAAACATTTCAACTCAGTATTTACTTACAACTAATGAATTACTTTGAGCACATCTGTTGTTACTATTGTTATTCTTTTCCGAATAGCAATCGTTCTCATAACTATCGAATGTTGCTTGCCTTATGATTAAGATTAATCTACAATGACATGTGTTTTCTTCTGTTTACCAGTAATCTGCCCACTGCATTTCTTCTTTATTTATCGCATTTATTGTAATTTTTTATATATATGCATCGAGCATAAATCATTCCTGAAAGGTCTATGGACGAGATCTACTTTTTTAAGCACCTGACAAAAAACATAGGTGATGATTACTATATTTGATTTAGAACATGATATTTGGGTGTTTTGCTTCATGTTACTTTTAATCAAAACACAATTGATAATGTCAGTATAAGTACAGTAACACATTTGTAAATAGCATTAATGAAATTTTTTATTTAAATAATCATTTGTAATGTATTAGTAAATTAATTTAACACCTGCAATAGATATTAAAATTCCATTTCCCTTCAAGTCATAAAAAAATTAAATTTAAGAATTCTAGATTATTATGGGTAAAATAGGTTTCATTTATCCATACGTTCTTCACTGCATTAACGTTTTCGCAAAGCGTTAGATATTTTATGCATGTAAGATATATGTGCTACTCATCGGTCTTTAATTATATGCACATACTATTAATGTTTCTATTATGTTTACAAATGAGAAATAAGTTTAATAATGAAACTTATAAGTAGAACATGATTGGTTTTAACCTATTAAACAATCAATATTTTTGAAAAAAAACTTTTAAATAATATCTTTTTTTTCATGACTTTTACAGAATTTTCAATGTTTTATCACCGCCTTTTCAAAACAAAGTTTTTTTACCTAATTCAATCAGAAAAGGGCATGTGAAGTCAGAAAGAGATGTATCTTATTTCCTCTCAAATAAATGTTTCATCTCAGTAATTACTTACAACTAATGAATTACTTTGAGCACATCTGTTGTTATTATTGTTAATCTTTACCGAATAGCAATCGTTCTCATAACTATCGATTGTTCCTTACCTTATGATTAAGATTAATCTACAAAGACATATGTTTTCTTCTGTTTACTAGTAATCTGCCAGTAATCTTTATTCATCGCATTTATTATACTTTTTTTTATATACGCATCGAGCATAAATCATTCTTGAAAGGTCTATAGACGAGACCTACTTTATTAAGCATCTGACAAAAACATGGGCGATGATTACTATATTTGATTTAGAACATGATATTTGAGTGTTTTGCTTCATGTTACTTTTCATCAAAACACAATTAATAATGTCCGTACAAGTACAGTAACACATTTGTAAATGACATTAATGGAAACACAATAATTAAATAAACATTTGCAATGTACAAATAAATTAATTTAACACCTGCAATATATATTAAAATTCCATTAAGGGGTCAGGTACCTTTGATCGATTAAAATAGAAGCAAAATTTGCATACAGTATCGATCTCAATATCTTTAAATCTATCGCTTTTAAGAACTTCAAATTTTTAACACATATTTAAATGATCTTCCTGTAACTGTTACAGGTCATGGAATATTTTTATACCTTCACCATAAAATTAAATTAAAAAATTACAAAAGGTCTTTTTTTCTCGAAGAAAAATCATACATACTTGCGCGCAGCTTGACATGCATAAAAAATATCATAAAGACCTAAAATCACTTTATATATAAAGAAAAATAGTCAATAATCAAAATGACGAACCCTAGTTACTTTAAATTCTGTCTTTGTATAAAAAATACATAAAAATATGAAAAATAACAAAATTTAGCACTTTTTTTTGTAAATAATAATTCATAACTTAAAAAATTCATACACAAAAGTGATAGTAGTTCGTCATTTTAAGCATTTATATGTTATGTAACTTCTGTAAAAATTTCATCAAATTCTACCCAACCATTTTTGAGCAATCATGCGCGCAAGTTGAAAAAATAGCATTTTGAGAAAATCCAATTTAAAGATAAAATTTCTTTTTAAAACATATTATGCAAAATATCTTTAGATATTTAAGTATACATATATTTATTTACTTACCTATTTATATAAAAACATAAATTCAATAAGTTTCATTATAAAAAAATAGTAAATAGTGTGCTATAAAACATGCAAAATGAATATAAATACACAAATAACATATACTGATACAACATTTTTCTATATATTTATTCATTATTTACAAAATTTTTACATGAAACTGGTAATACTTCATCATTTTCAACATTTATATGCTATGTAAGAGATGTTAATTTTTTATCACATTTTAGACAACCATTTCGGAGAAATCATGTGCGCAGTTGAATCGTAAACGTAAAAACGAAAATAATTTTTCATCATATCGTTCTTCTAAGTAACCATTCATTATCTAATAAATCGTTACATGACACTGATAACAATTCGTCATTTTCAACATTTGAATGTTTTGTATGAGCTGTTAATTTTTTATAAAATTTTAGCCAACAATTTCAAAGAAATCATGCGCGCTATTGAATCGTAAATGGAAAAACGAAAAAAAAATTTCCTCATATCATTCTTCTGAATAACCATTCATTATTTAATAAATCCTTACATGACACTGATAATACTTCGTCATTTTCAACATTTGAATGTTTTGTAAGAGCTGTTAATTTTTTATAAAATTTTAGACAACCATTTCGGAGAAATCATGCGCGCTATTGAATCGTAAACGTAAAAACGAAAATAATTTTTCCTCATATCATTCTTCTAAATAACCATTCATTATTTAATAAATCCTTACATGACACTGATAACAATTCGTCATTTTCAACATTTGAATGTTTTGTATGAGCTGTTAATTTTTTATAAAATTTTAGCCAACAATTTCAAAGAAATCATGCGCGCTATTGAATCGTAAACGGAAAAACGAAAAAAAATTTTCCTCATATCATTCTTCTGAATAACCATTCATTATTTAATAAATCCTTACATGACACTGATAATACTTCGTCATTTTCAACATTTGAATGTTTTGTAAGAGCTGTTAATTTTTTATAAAATTTTAGACAACCATTTCGGAGAAATCATGCGCGCTATTGAATCGTAAACGTAAAAACGAAAATAATTTTTCCTCATATCATTCTTCTAAATAACCATTCATTATTTAATAAATCCTTACATGACACTGATAACAATTCGTCATTTTCAACATTTGAATGTTTTGTATGAGCTGTTAATTTTTTATAAAATTTTAGCCAACAATTTCAAAGAAATCATGCGCGCTATTGAATCGTAAACATAAAAACGAAAAAATTTTTCCTCATATCATTCTTCTAAATAACCATTCATTATTTAATAAATCCTTACATGACACTGATAATACTTCGTCATTTTCAACATTTGAATGTTTTGTAAGAGCTGTTAATTTTTTATAAAATTTTAGACAACCATTTCGGAGAAATCATGCGCGCTATTGAATCGTAAACGAAAAAACGAAAAAAAATTTTCCTTATATCATTTTTCTAAATAACCATTCATTATTTAATAAATTCTTACATGACACTGATAACAATTCGTCATTTTCAACATTTGAATGTTTTGTATGAGCTGTTAATTTTTTATAAAATTTTAGCCAACAGTTTCGGAGAAATCATGTGCGCTACTGAATCCTAAGCGTAAAAACGAAAATTATTTTTGTGAAAATTCAATTGAAAGAAAAGATTGACTTAGGAACTTATTATGAAACATTATTTTTAAGTATTGCAGTAATTTATATAATTATTTACTTATCTTATTTATACACATGAATTTAATAAATATTAAAAAATAAATATTGTGTACTAAATCAAGAAAAATAAAAGTAGAAATAAAAATAAATTTACCTTTACAAGAACAATACTACATCATCTGTTACTTAGATTATTAGGTTGATAAACTTTTTAGAAGACTTGTGAAACAAAAATCTATAAATTCATTCTGATGTTTTCTATTGCATGACATAAATAAACCTTTTAGAAATTTGAACACTAATTTACATACATATACTTTGATAACTATCATCGCATGGGATAACAGATGGAAAAAAACTTTGCTCAAAGATTTTCACAAAACTTAACGCATTTAAAAAGCACCGGCACTGTAAATTTCACCTTCCTCCAAGAGAAATTTATCTTTCTGAGCAATTTCTTTCATTCGCTTACTTTTTCTTGCTTCTTTTGTGTTTTGAAGAAAGCGTAAATTAGAAGTTGCAATCCTTTGGTCGTCTAACTGTTTCAAACATCCTCGAGCATGTGCACCAACTGTCAAGCCAAATTCTTGCATTACATTCATTTTTCCTTGATTGCCATCATTAAACAAAATAACTGCTTCATTTGTAGCAATTTCCACAATCCTTTTACCTACACCTTGTGTTTTTGGACATAATTTCCATATTAAAGAATTTATCGATTCATTGTTGTTCTGGGTCTTACCTCCTAAGCACCTAGACAGAAGTTTTGGCTGCGATAAGTCATTAAAAATTGGTTTTATAGTATCCATTACACTAGTCGGGACTGTGTTCTTGTGTTTAAATGTTTTAATGGTACCACAAGCAACTGCTTTATTATATTTGCACCAAGATTCACTTCCAGTAGGGCAAAATGAATGTAGAGGCTCGGCATCAGTTGAACGAGTATGAAAATATGCAGCCCAGATAGCTTTACGCATTTCATGTAAATTGTTTTTATTCTGTCGAATTGCATTTCCATAATAATCTGTTAGCTTAGCAATGATGTTGTCCGTAAGTCTACCTTTTCCTCCAAGTGCTTTACCTTCACTACATTTTACTTTGTTTTGTTTAAGTTTTCGTAAGCGTGTGCCCATTCTCTTTTGAATGTGACCCACGCATTCAATTTTTTCAACTTTTGTATCAGAACCATATGGGCTGGCCTCTGATATGGCTTGAAAAGTTTTGGCATCACCATCACCTATATATCCAATGTACTTTACGTTTCTTGTGGCTTCTGAACGTTGAAATATTCGAACCATACCACTTAGTTCCATTTTTCCAGCAGATCCATCGTGGTTATTGAGGCAATCATTTTCATGGGTTTTTTTCCATGAATTATATTCATGCGTCCCTTTTTTTAGTTTCCATGCATCACATGACTTGCAAAATGAGGAAAGGACTTCAGTATCAATAACTTTGCCGCTTTTGTCACCAATGACAGTGCACACACCTATTCGTGAAGTATGACCCCGAGTTTTCCATGTACCGTCACCACTGATGTTTAAGCATGAAGAATCAGTCAGAGTTACTTCTTCTGAAGCTGCAGATATCATAGATTTTTCTGCGACAGATGCAGAGCATTTCTGTAGCACCTTTATCGCAGCATTGTAAGATTTTTTGGAAACCGGTTGAGGCAGATCCATGATTCCACAAAACAGTTTCATTGCTGCATACCCCAGTCCAATTGATCTAATGGCATAAATATATCTGTTGTTAATTTCTGAAATTTTGTTATTTTCGCCGATCTTCTTAGAATTCTTAAATTTAATAACTTCAGCACAATTTTCACATAAAATCGAAATTTTAGATGATAAGCCACATTCAATTTCTTCTGTTATACTTACTTCACCACCACAAGCTTTACAGCATAAAAATTTTTCCAGAATGGAAAACATGTGACTGACATCCATAATACGATATCCATCAAAGCTAGAATTATATTCAAACTCCTTGTTTACAGAAAGTTTTCTCTGTGAAGCACTATTATTCAGTGAATCATTTTCACTTTTCGTCAACTTTCTGGTATATACATTACCAGTAAATTTCCTTTTTTTCGGTCGTATCCCAGAAGCTCTTTTAGGTGTGTTTTCGCTAAGAACTTCACTCATTGTAGCAGAAGATTATTAACGAAATAAATAAAATTAATTTAAAGCTAAAATAAAACTTATTCGCAAACAAATCACTATAAAAAAAATCAGAAATTCAGCATCGAAAGAGTAAACAACACAACGTGCATAGATTTATTTCTAAATCAAGCTAAATAGCTTGAATCTAAAGTTGAAGTAGCAGTTGCTAATTTCTGCTTGATTTCCTGAAAGGAAAGGGAAAATAAATAACCACAGAGTAAAGAAAAATAAGAGTAGAAATCCTTGAATCTTATCAGCTACGGCCGGCGCCTGCTGCGTGAAAAATGTAAACAAACAGTCTAGCCCTTTAAATATCGCTGTTTCATGAAAAGAGGTCTTACTATTTTGCCCATAACTTCGTTTCTAATGAGAATTTTTTTATGGGGTTTGTTTTAATATGAATCTAAAAGATTATACTTTCATATAAAGCAATAAAAAAAATCGAAATTTTGACCATTTGAAAGGTACCTGACCCCTTAACCTTCAAGTCTATAAACAAATTCAATTTATGTATTTGATATTATTACTATTAAACGTGGCTTCATTTTTTTCGGATATTCTTCACTCTATTAACATTGGTGCATGAGTGTCAGTTATTTTATACATATAAGAAAAATGTGCTTTTTTAGGTCTTTAACCACTTAATCGTAGCGCCCGAGACAGTCACGGGCTGCAAGCTTCACGGTTTTCTTCGGAATTGTTCGAATTACACCAGTTTTATAAAATAGTGTAATTGGTTTTATTCTGGCATCATTTTATGTGTCATTAAATAAGATGAATATTTCTTTTCAAAAAAGTTGTGGCAATAATGAATTTGAATTTTAAAACCATAATTTAATGCGACCGTTAAGTGGTAAATTAAGTGTACTGTGGCGTGGAATAAAGTAAACACCCCCTACGAACTCTGCACAACTTTATATTGGAATAAAGTTTCTAGTATCCATCGATAGAAAATAAAGTCTACATTTAAATGATGTATAATATATTTGCTTATGGAGCCATCTACATATTAAAACTAACATTAACATGTTTTTTTCAAAAGTATTACCCAATTCTGTCAGCACACATGTCAGCACACTACTCCCTTCAATTAGTTTCAAAACAAATTTTAATACAATTCATGTAAAACGTTTGGGAGAAATTAAATATTTTAAAACTAATATATTGTAGGGGCTGTATCCACGTTGTAGCTCGGTTATCTATAGTTAACCGAGATATTCTCCTTCTTGATAAATGCGCATTAGGGACCATTCAAGCAGTCACTGAAAACTGCTAGATTACAAGATAGCATATGAAGTTTCAAAATATCCACTCTTTCTATCATAGACGGCCTCTTAAACTATCATTCTATAGATTTTAAGAATTTAATGATTATAAATAATAAATAATAATAATAAATAATAATTTGAAATCCACTTGGGAAAAAAATTGAAATTTTAGATTTCCAGAAATCAAGTCTAAAAAAATTTAAATCCATAACAGAAATTGTAGGTGGCAGTTTGTAGTTTTTCGAATATTAATTTCATAATTCATATCATAAAACTATAAAAAATGCAAATTCAGTGTTTTTATGTTTGGGTATTTTAGTATGAAAAATTAGCGCATTAGGAGTGTAATATCAGAACATATTAATAAAAATATGAAAATGTAACATAACATTAGAAGCACTAAAATTTTAATATTTACAGTTCAAACACTTATCATTCAAATTAGTTGAAAATTCATGTCTAAGTATAGTTTGATCTAAAAATATTAAATATTTTGTTAAAATTGGGGAAAAATGAAGAAATTGAAAAAAAAAGAGGATTGAGTTAGTATTAATATGTAGATGCCCTCCTAAGCAATTTTTATAAACATTATTTAAAATTAGACTTTTTTTCAATCGTTCAGTAGCAGTAACTTTCTTCGATGATAATATGATGCGGAGTTAGTAGGGTGTGTTTACTTTTTTTCGCAAGACTATACATACTTGGGTCTTTTATGTTTTCAAATGAAAAGCAGATGTGGCAATCCCAAAACATTCTTCTATCTTATGCATGTTAACACTTTCTGATAAATGCAGCATAGCAGTACCACTGGTTAGGTGGTTTAAACGAAAATCTAGTTAGCAACATCTTATATCTATTTATAACTGAATCTGAAGTTTGATAAAAATCCGTGTATTAGTTTTTGAGATAGAGCCATTGCAATACGTTAAAACAAAATCTCCATGTGGGCGCCACATGTTGGATGATATACACCAAAATGCAATCATAGTCAATTTTTTATCAGTTACTAATTGAATCTGAAGTCTGATGAAAATCCATGCATCAGTTCTTGAGATACATGCATCAGTTATTGCGAAATCGTAAAAAAAGAACTATAGCAGCGCCATCCGTAGTTTCATTTACTGCCAAAACTAAACAATTCTAATCTATATCAGGGACTAGCTGAATCTGAAGTTTTAGAAAGTATCGAGAATTAGTTCTTGAAATAGAGCTAGATGCAGCAAAAGCAGCGGCACTTGTTAGGTGATTTACATCGAAATCTAACTTGCAGCAAGATATATCAATATTTAACTAAATTTAAAGTTTTATGAAAATCCAAGCACTAGTCCTTGAGATATAACTATTTAGGAAATTGTAAATAATGTAGCAAAGCAGAGCCATCTGTTGAGCAATATGCACTAAAAACTTATCAGATTTAGTTTATATTAAGGTAACAGAGAATTTATAGTTTTGTGAAATTCCGTGCATTAGTTCTTGAGATAGAGTTATTGCAATAATCACGAATAATAAACTATGGCAGCGTAAACTATTGAGGATTTTACACCAAAACGTTATCAACACCATGATATTTTTTCTACTAACTAAATCTAAAATTTTATGAAAATCCATGCACTCATTTTTGAGATATGGCTACTGAGAAAATTGGGAAAATGCAGCACACCGGCACATACACCTAAAACTAATCAGATCTAGATTATATCAAGGCCTAACATAATTTAAAGTTTTGTGAAATTCCGTGCATTAGTTCTTGAGATAGAGCGCTCCACAATATTTCTGTAGAAATATGTAGAAATATGTTTTTCGGATTCTCTGACACCTGAAACGTGTAAATCCGTCAAAAATCGAATTTCGCAAATTTTCACGAATTCAACACTTTCTTCTTGTAAAGACAAAAGAAAGTAATGAAATTAATTATGGAACTTACAAGAAATACGTGATTGTTTTTAATTTAAAACTGTACTATATATCCCTTTAGTTGCTTAACCCTTTGCGGCGCAGGGCAAATTCATTGCTTAAGTATTGAAATTAATGACTGACACCGGAATTTGAAAACAACTTTATTTGTAAATAAGAAAAGGCTATATTTCACGCATTCAATAAACCGTAATTTTTTCTAACAAAATTCCGGTGCCAATGTGGCGTTTTGGAATTAAAATTAAGTGGTATATCTATGAAACCACCGCGCCGCAAAGGGTTAAAAGAGAGATTTCCAAACTTGGTGTTTTTCTAATGTATTACTTTTATAACACAGTTATTCAATCTGTAAATGAGTTATAATAGATGTAAATTTTTAAAATGGGTGAATTTTTAAAAAAAATTGTAAATTTTTCAAATGGGATGGGAATTTTTCAAATGGGCCAGGATTCGAACCAGGTATGTATTGGCTGAAATGCACCCAATTCAGCCAATGCATCTCTGGTGCAAATCCTGTACCGGACTTTTGTTCACACTCTTGATAAGTTTACATCTGTTATAATTCATTTACCGATCGAATAATCGTGTTATAAATGTAAGATATTATTATTTCGTACGCAGCGTTTTCTGCAGTTCCATATATTAAATTTCTATTTATTCTGTTAAGCTGAACCAAAGTATCAGAGCAGATTGTGCGATCATTCAGGTTAGCTGGGTGAAATAGTCCTCCAGTATTCGTCCGGGATGGTTCAGTTGGAAGAGCTTTGGCGGCTTCAGCCAATACATCCCTCGTTCGATTCCTGGCCCAGATGTTTTTCACCTATTTGGAAAATTTACACATGTTGGTTTTATTCTGTCAAAACTTTTTTTTTTTGTGTTCGACATATTCAAATTTCATTTATATAATTGGATCTATTCAATAAATTCCGAGAAAAGTACAGGATTCGAAGAAAAAAAGAAAGCAGCGATTTTCGGCTATATGCAGCGATGTGGTCTGTTAAAATTATTTACCATTTATTATTTATTTTAACAGACTTTTTTTTAAATATGTTGTCTCTAATATCCAGTGTCTGAAACGTGTAAATTCAACAAAATATTTTTTAAGATTTTCAAAACCTTTGAAGGATTTACTCTGTACTACGTACGATGGTTATAGAATCTAGTCTTTCCAGGGCCACCGTAATACTAATCATTCAAGAATTTGCATAACATAAAATATGAAAGTAAAACATGTATAAACTATATATAAAATGTACCACAATTCACAAATAAAATTTAAACGTATATTTAAATATTTTTAACACGTAGTAATGCTCTATTAATGAATTGCTGATGAACCAATATTAACAAATTATATAAAACGCCAAATTATTGAAGTAGTACCGAATTGCGTGAAAGAAACATCCTTATAACTGCAAAAGAAATAACCATATTAATTGAAAGTTTGCTGTGTCTGATTAAACATCTTAAATCCAATTAAAATATATCTTTGAATTAAAATTTAAATGAAATACGAGATCGTTGAAAAATCGAATAGTGTGGATTACAAATATCTCGGACACTAATTAGTTGATCGATTTCGTTCTTTATGCACAATTTATGTCATATTATTGTATTCTATATCCATTTCTTAAAAAATAAATTTTTATGTACCTTTCATCAGAAGGAATATTTCAGAGTCCGAAAAAAAATAGTTCTGGACAATCAAAGTTACTGCTATAAATAGGCTTATTCCTATTATTATATACTAAATGTACATCAAATCTTAAATCTCTATCTTAATTTCTTCGGGAGATAGAGTATTTACAAACAGATAGACGAACGACATTTTTTTCTCTAAAAAATTATTTTTCGGAATATCTAGTGTCTGAAAGTTGTAAATCCCCTCCAATATTTTTCTTCGATTTTCAAAACTTCGATTTTATACTACGCATAAGGGGTAAGTAATGGAGGTCCACATATGGACCCAGATAGAGAATAAGTTAATAGAAAATTGCCTTTGTAATCAAATACATTTAATAGATTTATTATTATAGTTAAAGATATATAATATTTTTGTTGTTCTAAAATTAAATGAAATAAATACTCATTATCCTCTGCTTTATTGCTGGGATAATAGGTACATACCAGGTGTCCCAAAATTGACTGATGGATTTTAAAATTCAATAACTTGCAAACGGTGGCAGCTATTTAAAAATTTTTTTGCAGGAGGGTTATGTATAATGTCAGGAGTTTTTTTTACCGGAATTTTTTATTTTAGTTCGAATTTCCAACAATAGATGGCGCTGACGGCCATTGAAGACCAAGTGATATGTGCTGCGTGATGTCAGTTTCAGCGTCGATCTGGCCTTCAATTGCTGTCAGCGCCATCTATTGTTGGATTTGGCAACTAAAATAAAAATTACTGTAAAAAAAAAAAAAAAAAAAAAAAAAAAAAACTCCTGACATTATACATAACCCTCCTGCAAATTTTTTTTAAATAGCTGTCACCGTTTGCATGTTATTGAATTTTAAATTCCATCAGTCATTTTTGGGACACTCGGTATTCACGCAATGTTAATCATATTATAATTTAAATTAACTAATAACAAAATAGGAATATGTTATCAAATATTAAATTATCTTGTAAAATTTTCAAAGTTGTAACATAATGATGTTACAAATTAACTTCCTAAGTTTTTTTTGTTTACAAATTATTGATTTGTGCAGTATTTCTCAAAAATCAAACACAGATTTCGTTTCAAAATATGATACCTGCGAATTTCGAAAGAACTGACATTTATAATTGATACGCATTTTTATAAGAAATGGAATATTACAACATATAATTAATCTGGAAATGTGATTCCTCACAGAAACTAATAAATTTTAATTATTTCACTAATTATTATGATGTTTTTTCTTGTAGGAAATAACTGTAGTGTATTACCAAATTCTAACAGAAGTTGAATATTATTCTATGTTCTATAAATATCCATACAAACAATTGCTTCAATAAGATTAGAATAAATTTCATTCTTATTAAACTTATGATTGCAAGTTACATTTCTCGTATTTCTTTGTGGAAGAATAGTTTAAATTTGAATTATTAAATAACATTTCAGAAGCAATATAAAAATTTCTGATATACATATAATTTTTCTGAAGATGTATCGAATATTAAATTAGTAATCAAGCATGTGATGTAGTTGGATATTTTTTAACTTTTAATATTTAACTGATCAATCGTGAAATAACAGTATAACAATAATTGATGAATATATACACGCACTAATAAATAAAATATTTTTTGTTTTTGTTTTCAACAGGTTTTCTTTCAGTTACTTATATAAAATTTTACATTTAATATTAACGTATATTAAATATTTCAATTAAATTTTATTACCAGATGTAATAAGTACATTTTAATTCAATGAATATGCTAATAATAAATTTACCAGCGGTGTTAATAATGTTTAGTGCATTCTTTCCACAATATTTAATTAAATGTAATAATTAATGACACACCTTTGAATGTTACGTTTTTTAAACTTGTATTTATAATTAGCAATTCAGAAACGATACATAAATTATTGAACAGCATATTTTTCACAAAAAAAGAGGAACAGAAATTATTTGAGATTTCCAATTTAATAATCAAGACTTAATGCATGGAATTTATTAATAGTATATTTCTGCAAAGCAGTAAAAAGAGAAAAAAAAATGCGTAATATTTGATTTTTTAAAAGATAAACTACTATTTGTATACTAATTAAAATATATTGTAACGTAAAAAAGCTTCTTATGCATGGAATTTTATTCTTCCTGTTAATTAATCTTAAATGTTAAGAAAACTGCATCTCGAATTTAATTTGTCTGTGGAATATAAAGTGGGAGATTGAGGCAATCATCCAATAGGAAAATTGGAAACATCAATTAATAAGACAGAGAAAAAAATACAAATTGGAGTGTAACAGAACGAAAAGTTACGCGTACAAAAATGCTATAAAATAATCAGACACAGATCTGAAAAAGATTAAAAAAATTTTATTAAGGAGGCACACTAACTTCGTATCAGAAGGTTTGAAATAAGCGCAGTTCATTGCTAAAATTTAAATAAATATTGCCTAAATTTTTAAAGTTAATAAAATTCTCATCAACATTTTTTTGAATTCTTAGTTTTTTATTCGTGTCTTAACTAAAAACACATGTGTTTAATGAAAATTACATAGTTTAAAAAAAATTTTACAAAGGTATGCACATACTTTAAGAATTTAACAAACGATCTAAAAGGACTTTTCTGTCTGTTGAATTTCAGAGTATGTGGAAAAACACTTTAATGTAGGTGATGAATAAGAATATCAATTTTATCAATTTATGATGATATTACACATTAACCCTTTCGGGTCAAATTTTTTTTCCAATTTTCGAACAAAATTATTATTACTTTAATAATGTTAATCGTAGCTATCCAAATAGACCTACTGATGTTTAAAGATGATCTCGTTGTCTGAAATGCAACGAATATACTTATTTTGTGTACTATTCAATTCATATTTATATGATAATAGGCTAAGGAAGAGTTTTCGGAGACGTTTGGAAAACATTACATTACAACAAGGTTTACCAAATATTACGACTTTCTAATGTCTTTTGCGTTTCATCACGCATGATTCGTTCAGAAAAAAAACCTACATTTTTAATTTAAAGGGTGAAGTATACGTAATAAAGGAATCGTCAACTGCGCATAGAGATTTAAGTAAATTTTTATTATTATTCTTATTACTAAATACCAAAATATAAATGAAGTCATAATAAGAAAGGCATTGACATATATGTTTATTTTTACATGCAGAAACGAACAAAATAATTATTAAGATTAATAATATAAATATTCGGTAAAAAGACATGTACTATTATTAGTACACGAGAACCGAAAGTGTTAAAATCAAAATCTTACAAGAAACAGTTATGTAAAAAAATATTGTTACAATAACAATACGATTGTTAAGTATCGTAATTTATATTTTTCCAATGTTAATCTATAAACGTGTGATTTGCACACAGTAATTTAATTGTATGTTTTGAGATTAGCATATTAAACTGGTTTTCTGTATTCTAATTCACTGGCTAGTTTTCTATGTGTATTGCAGTAGTTTACTGTGAAAGTTTTCTTCTATTTTATGAATCTGGATATTACTAGTTCAATATTATACCTACTTTGGCTTACATCTTAAATTTCTGTTTTAGTGAACCAATAGAAATGAAAACTAGTTACTCTGTATAATGATTTTTAATATTAAGTTGTTTACCAAAAATAAAATCGACTTCAAAAACTACTGCAAAGTGAAGAATAAGTTTTTTACATAAGAGTGATAAGAAATTAAGTCAAGATCATAGTATTTACCATGCGTACTAATATATTTATGTACCATAATTTTATTGTTGGGAGTCGGTGCCAGCCAGACAAATTATATGTAATTTTATTGATACACATCCAAAATCTACGATTTTTTTTTATGAATTGATATTTAGTTAAAAAAATTACCTTTATTATTTTTTAAACGTATCTTCTGGTGTTATAAATGTGTATTTTCAAGTGAGATTAGCAGCTATAATGATATTTCCTAAATTAAGGATTAATATGAAATTAACGCGTTTTTACAAAAGTTTTATGAAAAGCCAATCACAGATTTTAAAATGCAGGATGCTGTCCGAGTTAGCTGATTGAGAATGGGATTTTTTTACACAACATTTCTGCTAAATCTTGTTACGATTTATACTTCAACTTGTCTGGCTGCAACGTCTTCAAAAAATAAAATTAATATGCATAAATATAATAATAAGCATAGTATATACTATGCTCTTAATTTAATTTCTTATCACCTTTATGTAAAAAAAAATATGTTTTACTTTGCAGGTTATTGAAGTTGGTTTTATTTTTGGTAGAAAAGTTTTTCTCTTTTTAGTTAAAAGTTATTGTTTTTGCATTAATTTTTTGAGGGAATTTGGTAAATTTCTCGCATGAAAAAGTCTTTGAAAATTGAAAGTTTTCGAAAATTGACAATAAAAAGAGCTTCATCTTAAGAAAATAATTCTACGCCGTGCGAAAGGGTCCGTCGCCCCGGGCACGAAATATTACGGGGGTGCCAAATTTATGCTATAAGCGTCATTTTTGGCTTGTCACAAGAAAAAGTTGAGGGAGGAGGCAACGAATTCTAACTTTGATCTGGGCACAATTTTGTCTTCGCACGCCCCTGAAGAAATAGAGAAGGGAGGCGCAGTAACTTATCAAAAGATGACCGAGAAAAGATAAGATTGTAAAAAACATGAAAAGCATCATTTCATCAAATGTCTTGTCATTAATGAAATTACTATAGTGCCAAAAGGTAAGTTTTCGTACTTTTTTTTTTTTTTTTTTTTGGTGGCTTTGATAATTTAAAAACAAAAATTTATTTTATGGCAGCATTAATATAACCGTCCTCGGAGATATTATGTAAATGAAATATATAAAGTATAATGTATATGTAATGACACATAAAAACTAAAATGTTTCGGTATCGCCGAATTTGGCCATCCAATATAAATCGCTTTAAAAAAATGCAGATTGTATAAAGTTGATTAATTTCTCAAAATTCCTATTCATATTCAGTATTGACAAAATCTTCAATTATAATGGTCAACTAATTTTCACTTTGCATGGTTGAATAATATAACTTGATTTTTTTTCTTTTTTAAGTAAAGCATATGAAAGATACTTCTTCCTTCCGGTTCTGGCTGGAAGGTTTTTTTTTTATTTAAAATGTTTACCAGAAATTTTTATTTCTGGGTTTGACTATATTTATCATTTTGCAGCTTCTCTGTGTAACTTTGCTGATGTTTTACTTCAAAATCAGATGCTCAATCAGTTTCCAGAAATCATTTTCTGTAATTTTTTCAGCAGAGATTAGGGGTTTACTATTTATAGTTCTCTATTACGTGTGTCATTTGTGTCTAAAACTTGTATCATTCCAACTACTATGTTCCAACGTTTAAAAACAATAAGAAAGAAAATAAATAGATAAAAATATAAATAAAAAGTTAAGTGATTAAAATTTTTGGTAGATGTTTCGCATAGAAAAGCTCAACGTTTACGGGCGAGTTTATTTGTCACCAATAATGTGTCATTCAATGGTTTTGTTCATTCGTAGCAACATATTTAAGCAAACTGTAATTGTATTCTTATAAATGTAATATATAACAATAAATGAAGAAAGTTGAATGTCTTTTTGCCTGCAACTAAGTTTGATTTAAATTGTCTCAGATACATTATTTTTTACCTGGCGATGCGATTGAGCAACATGTCACATTTAATTGTTTTCTCCGTCCCTATAAAACAAACAAGTAAGAAAAATCATGCGTTAAGCATAGATTATGAAACACTTCCCAACGCTTACTGAAATCTTTAACAAAATTTTGTTATTGGGGGAAATAAGATGCTACTGTCCATAGCCAAATACGTATTGAAATACTTTTGAACAGCCCTGTATTTGATCCGTCGGTTGATATATATATATACAATATAATGGGGAAATTTAGTTTAGCTAGAAAATGCCTAACTGGCTGAAATTTCGCATGCAGCACTTTATTCTAATAAATGGGAAATACTTCAATACTTTTGTTCAGCCCTGTAATTTATCCAGTATCTTTACTACAACCAGTATATAGTTAAATTTTAGTTCAAACAAACAAATTCTTAAAGCCACTTAAATCACATTTCCAGAAATTATTATATATGGATGACCATGTTGCTAATTCTTTGCGTGACCCTGTATACCATTTTATCTATATTCTACAAACATTTCTTACTAAACTGAAAACAGTTCAACGTAAAAATGCATAACTACCACTTTTAAGTTAGTTACTGACATATTCAGTAACCTTTATGAGCTCTTTGGTGTAACCCCGTATATCAACTATAACATTTATATACACCATATAATTTGCAGATATTATGTAAAACTTAAAAGCTCATATAATAACCGAAAAAGAATTTCAACCATCCATCAGCTATCATCGATAATACACAGTATTTCAGATAAAAATATAAGGTTTGAAATACTTTGTGTGTCCCTGTAAAAGTTATGCACCTCATATTATGAGTTAAATATTAAGTCTCAAAGGCGTATATCAGTTTTATGATACTTGAAACCGTTTAACATTATTAAAATATGTCGCAAACTATTCCCTCCTTTATTATTGCGTAATGGAATTATTTCGAATGGCCCTGTACATGAAAAATAATTATTATTTTGACAGCATATTTTACAGAATGCGTATTTTAGTGCACTTTGCGAGTCCTTGTAAATTTGAATAAGTTTAACAGGGTATAACACCTTTAAGATTCATTTGAAACGATTTTTTCCCATTGGCCGTTATGTATCAGAAAACTTTTGACTATCCCTGTAAATAAACTAATCATAGTAGAAACTTCATTTTCAATAGGGTACTTGCTAGGGTAAACATCAATAACATATAAAAACTTCTGATCAATCCGAGTATATTTACGGGAGTTAGAACGCAGAAAGACAGCCATCCGGACATACGGCCATTCGGACAGACGGCCAGACAAACCGAATGCATAAACACTTTTCAACTTTCTTGGAAAGTGTTAAAAAGCATAAAATTTTAATATAGACAGTTTAATATATCTTCTATTTCAAAAAATTAAAAAAAATATTCAGTATTGAAATTTTATTTATTTTATTTGTGTATAAATTTCATAAAATAAGTAAAATTGTTCTTTGTGTTAGATCTACTGCACGCAACAGTTCTCAAAAACTAATAAAACAATTTACATGAAAAGGTCTAGCAGGATAAGGTAAGGTCAGCGGCCCCAGAAAGGTACTTTGAAAATAACTTGTGTAGTAACATCAGCAAGATATAAAACTACCGTTGACACAAATTCACTCTCTCATCTCACTACGTTCTGGAGATAATTAATCAAATAGACGCTATAGCGGGTATTTTTCAAAATTATATTTTTTAAACTAATGCAGCTATACTAATGAAATAAATTTTGTTCGTTAGATAAAATATTAGTCTACAATATATATTATTTTTAAAATTTTTCTATTGCATTTACTAATAAAAAAAAATGAAATTATTTTTCTTCAAGGTTTTATTCATGGTTTACGCATAGGTACAATCACAGAAAAAATACATAATTTAGCTTACAATGTCTACTATTACTACCAAAAAGTGCATTCATATAAAATGGGTGCAACACTTCCTAAAAAAAATAAAACTTCTTACTACTGACTACTGGGCACTGAAGACTTTACATTAATTTTTTGATTACCGTTTTTAATACAGTATTAAAAAGTTTTAACATGTTTAATATTTATGCACAAGTTTGTAAATGCTGTATATTACACTTGTTATTTACGTTAAGGAAGAAAGATGCTAATGATATAGAAATTAAGTTAAAGAAAATACTATTTATTAAAATATAAATAATTATTATTAATATTCGTTTAATCTTCATCGCTGTCTTCATTAATAACTGTATCAATCTTTTTCGATGTGAATATATCGGATAAAGCTTCTGCTGGACGTAATATACGAGAAAGATATCTGGCATAAGTCAAGTAATAAACAACAGCGGCTATGTGCGAACAACATCCAACTGTCCTTAGACCATTAGGACAGTTTCAGCAATATCGGCGTAAGCTTTCAATTGTCGTTCTGTTTGGTACATACTAAATATAAACATGGTATGTCTTACGGTTCACATGTCTTGATCGAACTACCAGTTTTAATATGTTAGGCGTGGTTTTAACAAACTGTACTGTGAGGTTACATTCTTCGTCCATGATCTCTGGTAAATAAGACTTAGCTTGTGAGAGTTGGTAAGAGCCAGTGAAAAATATAGCTAGTTGTTCTTTTTTTAACTGGGAGAAATCTAGAATTTCAGACGATTTAAGCTGCTGAAAAGCTGACTTTTGACGATTCCATTTTTTTTTCAATAACTTCATCACTAAGAGTATTTTCAACACTCATTCTGCTCTCCATGTACTCAAGCACCTCATCATTATTATCGCCATCAGAATTTAATCTCTGGCCATACTTGTTTTGTAAAAATCCAACAATTTTACAAAGCACTTTCAACTTCGGTATAAACTTGTTATCCAAAGAATCGTGTAGATGACGATATTTTTGGGCCACTGCACCATGAACTGCTTCCACAACCCATCTCAATTTTCTAATTTTTCTTGATTCGTTAGCCTCTTCCGTTGTTAGTTGCGTCCTGTTCCCTTTTGAAGCAGGCATAAGTACTGTATAGCCTTTACTTCGTAGAAAATCAACTGAATCGCGAAAACCACGATCTACAATAAAAATATCATTTGGTAATAGTAATGCCTGTAAACCAGTAAGGTCTTGTAAAACAAGTTTCAATATTGAAGGGTCATTTTGAGTGCCATAAAAAGGTCCTTCAAAATCTATGATATAACAGTTTGCAGTGCAGATTGTGAAAGGTTTGCAAAGATTCATTTTTTTCTGCCCAAAAAAAGATTTCCTTTGATAAAAATTATTTTGATTTTTTTGATGCCGTATATAAGTACCATCACAGATAATAACAAGTTGATTTTCAGATAGATTTAATAACTTCTTGGCTGTACTAGAGGTATTAGAAATAAGATCTCGACGTGTAATAGTACTATAGCTAAAATACTTTGGTAAAATATCTCTCTTAAAACCTTTCATAATCTCGTTGAAAAATTCTGATATTTATTGTTCATGTTTCAAACCCAAAACAGCAGCAATGGTCTTATTTGAATTTCCTGTCCTCAATTTAAAAAGAAAAATAATTAAGGCTTGCATTAAGGTCCGCGTTTTTGTACTTCTAATTGAAGGTAGCATATGTCTAAGCTCGATAATATTTTCCCAAGTAAGGCCTGTCAGGACTTGAAGTTGGTTTTCTGATAATCCATTTTCTATTCGATCGAACACTGTAAGATTAGATTTTTTTGGCAAGTATATATAAAAAAATAACTAGTTCTGATTTTTTAATTTTACTTGTATTAGAAGTTATGCTTAAGCGGGACAAATCATCTTCGTAAATTCTATTACCAATTATATGTTCATTGCAACAATGATCACCACTGTGTATAAAAATCATTTTTCGTGCAAAAAACGATACTACTCGTGGAAAATGGATTTCAATATAATCATCTTCTTCAGGGTTACTTATGCGACAGATAAAATCATCATCATTTGTATCCATAGGTTCCAACTGTCATAGGATCGCTGTCGCTATCGGTATCACTCACAGTAGGATTTGAACTTGATGCTGCCTGTTTGTAGAAACTGAGGTGACATTTGTTGCATATTACGTCACTTATCGAGATATTTTTTGAAACAATTACTGTATAATTTAGCTTCAGTTTCAGTTTTGATAACTTTTCTAAACTGATTATTTTTGCGCAAAAACTTACTGCAGTTTTTACATTTACCAGACATATTTTGGGCACAATTACTCACTTAGACACACTAAAACAGTATATCTATCAAAAAATTAAAATATTCCTAAACACTCCACACACGATAATTGAAGTCCAGCTACTATAATAATGGTGGCGACATAAGAATAGTGGGTAAACAAAACACTACACAGTACCCACACACACGACTAACTTAAACGCGACAGGTTTCGACTCGTCTTGTTCTCTAAAAACGTTGCAGTTCCACAAAAAGTTAAGATCAATGTCATACTATCATGTTTCACCTAATATATTTTTAAATAATAAATACATTATAATGGTGTATAGCTTTATTAAAAAAATAATCAAAAAATTAATGTAAAGTCTTCAGTGCTCAGTACACTGTTAAAAATTTGACCCATTTGCTGCAGCGTAACTCCACAGCTTTTATAAAATATCTCTTTTATGATCAATGAGAATGCTCTATAACACAGTAAAGTAACTGCTTTCTATAAAAGCGGTGGAGTGATGTTGCAGCAAATGGGTCAAATTTTTATTAGTGTAGTCAGTAGTAAGAAGTTTTATTTTTTTAGGAATTGTTGCACCCATTTTATATGAATGCACTTTTCGGTAGTAATAGTAGACATTGTAAGCTGAATTATATAATTTTTCTGTGATTGTACCTCTGCGTGAACCACGAATAAAACTTTGAAGAAAAACAATTTCATGTTTTTATTAGTAAATGCAATAGAAAAATTCTAAAAAGAATACATATTGTAGACTAATATTTTATCTAACGAACAAAATTTGTTTCATTAGTATAGCTGCATTAGTTTTTTTAAAAAATAATTTTGAAAAATATCCGCTATAGCGTCTATTTGATTAATTATCTCCAGAATGTAGTGAGATGAGAGGCTGAATTTGTGTCAACGGTAGTTTTATATCTTGCTGATGTTACTACACAAGTTATTTTCAAAATACCTTTGTGGGGCCGCTGACCACACCTTATCCTGCCAGACTCTTTGGTAAATATTTTCATTTTAAGTTAAAGAATGACTTTTACTCAAAATTCAGTATTATAATTGAATTGACTATTTAATTGCATTTTTTGCAATTATTTATTGCAATTTTTATTGCTATTTTTTTAATAAAAAACGATTTTTTTTTCAAAATTTTATCATTCAAATTTAAATTTCAAATAAATAAAGAAACCAGTTGCTTTCAAATGAAGTATAAGTTCAAGATAGATTAGTCTGATATCATTATCAATATTTTGGGGGCTCTTGATCCAGTTTTTCTGAAGTCTTGCTCGCAATGAATGCATTTCAAAAACTTGTTTAACTTGTTTATCAACTTATTTTTTAACTTGCTTTTTAACTTGTTTATCAAAATTAAACATTAAAAAAATAAAATAAAATTTCAATGTAGAAAATTACAAAAATTATTTTACTTAGAAAATATATTTAGTTGTCGATATTAAAAATTTTACGCATTTATGTTTTATAGAGAGTGAAAAAAATGAAATGTGACAGGTTGCTATGTAGCACCATCATGCAAAAATTAAGTCTCCTGAGATCCTTTAAAATCTTCTCAGAACCGTGAACTAATACATCCGTTTAGTAATCTGTAGGTTTTAATGCTATAGAATTATTATTTAAATTACGCTGACCTCCAAAAGTTAAGGTACAGCATGTTTCCCGAAGCTCACCACAAAAAAATGGTAGTCAGATTAAATTTCATAGTTTCTATATATGACAATAATAAGTTTTAAAAAACTTACACAAAAATTTCAGCAAAAACTTTTATTTTATAGAAAAGAATAGGTATTTGTGAATGAGATAAAAATATGCAATTAAGAAGCTTTTGTAATTTCGCTTGTAAGTTTTGTTGTATTTGAACTAATGTTGTCGGTTTTGTTCACAACAACTAGTTGAGTTTAGAAATCTATAGAAGAAGTCATTTGCCTGATTCATTTAGGTGGCGGGCGGTAGGATAGATGAAAATGGGGTTGTCCCAGGCCATACTATTAGACGGCTCAATGTGTCTTGCAGTGTAGTCCAACGGCTCTGTGTTCAGTATGAATCCGAAGATTCTGTGTCCAAGAGACATGAGGTCGTCCACGCGTTACTACACCTGCAGAAGATCGGTTTCTAGTTCTTTCGGACCGAAGGATAAGATGCACTACTGTGCCGCAACTCATTGCAGACTACTTTGCAACAACCGGAGGAAGAATCTCCGCTACTAAGGTGCGAAAGCGTCTTCACAACGCAGGACTCTATGCAAGGCGACAAGTTGAGTGAGTCCTCCTTAACAGACGACATAGAATGACTCGCTTATGTTGGGAAAGAGAACTCGTTTCCTGGAAATGTGGTCTTCTGTACTCTTGATAGACGGGTCCAGATCCACACTGGAGAGAGATTCAGGTGGTTTTCTGATCTGGAGAGAACAATGCACTCGATACCATCAATCAAACCCTGTCGAAACACACAGGTACAGAAACGGTGGAACCATGGTTTGGGCAGGTATCTCTCTCGGAGGCCACACTGACCTGCATGTGTTCCATGGAGAAACTCTGGCTGGTGCGAAGCATCGGGATGAGAACTTTGATTCATATGTGAGTATATATGCCGGAGCTATTGACAATGGTTTCATTCTAATGGCTGATAATGTTATACAACACCGAGTTGTGGTTGTTGAGGATTATCTTCAGGATCACGTTTTGGAGAGAATGGAATGTCCAGCTCACTCTCAGACTTGAATCCAATAGAACATTTTGGGGACTATCATGGAAGACAGGTTGCGGCTTTAAGTCCTCCTTCAAGGTCATTAAATGAGCTGTAATAAGGCTTACACCACGTCTGGTCCTACCTATTTCGGTATCCGACAATTTAATTGAGAGCATGGAAAGTCGATGCAGTCAATGCATTCAAGTCCGGGGTGGACATATTCCGTATTAGAACCAGTTTTTTAATGTTTCTGTCACATTTTACTGCATAATACTGCGATGTACTGATTTCTTTAAGAATTGAATGTTCCACCATGTGTGCTTTTTTGTTGTAATTTCATTTATACGTTTAACTAAAGTAAATTTTTATGTCTCATTTAATAAACAACAGTTCAACGCACATTTTCTCCAAATTTGTTGTTTTTATATTCATTCATTTGTAAATTAGAAGCAAAAAAATCGGTTGTACCTTAACTTTTGGAGGCAAGTGTATTAAAATTCTACAAATATAATGAGATTTCAAATTATTAGACTATAAGAAATATTTCATTTAACTCTAGTATTATCCAGTTTTTACTATATATAAAATTTTACATAAAATTTGCATTATATAAACACCTTTTTTTTCTTTATGTGACCTACTTAATACAGTAATTGAATTATCGAAATTTTACAGATACTTAAAATAATAAATCTTTAATATAATTATGTTAGAGAAAGCATCCTTTAGCAGTATTTTTTTAATTTTTGCAGAGAAAACAACAATATAGTTTTACAATTTTTTTCAGAGGTCAGGGACTTAATATCGTGTAAACACATTAAAATTTTCGCATGTCTGAGAAAAAAATTGCTTAATAATTTCTGTAAGAAAGCCAATTGCAGTTTCTTGATAATTAAGCAACATTTTACTCGAGGTTATAATTCAAGAAATATTTTCAATAGTATCTTATTTAACTTTCAGTTTTAGCTGTATATAAATGTTTACAATGATTAGATATTTATAAATATATTTATTCTTTTTGTGACCTGTTTAAAACAATCATTCTAATATCTAAATCCTATATAGGGGGTCTCAGAAATATGGGAGAAACTTTAAGGGGAGGTAGAGGACATCACAAGGATTCAGATTTGTACAGCAACCCATGGTCGGAAATGTTTTCGTGGAGCGGTAGTGACGACACAAAACGCAAGAAGGACACGACACGAATAAGAAGAGAAATTATCTCTGTCATCCTTAGTACAGCAGAAAACTAAGAAAAAAAGAACATTAAAGAAACAACGATCGTCATCAAAGTAGGTGTTCGAAATTACGACCCCGGCCTTGATGCATGGAGGCGCATCTCCAGTGCATGGAAGATCTAATGTTCTCTAGAAAACACCAGGAATGTCTCGAACTTCACCAACTGAAGCAACGATGCGTGCTACAAATTCCTCAGATTTTCCCAGTGTTATCCCCGTATTTTTGTATCACTAAGAATAATAAACATGTTTTCTCTCCTTGTTCGTGTCCTTTCTTTCTTGTGTTTTGTGTCGTCACTACTGCGCTAGGAAAGTGTTTCCGACCATGGTTTGCTATGTAAATCAGAATCCTATGATGACCTCTACCTCCCCTTAAAGTTTGTCCCATTATTTCTGGGACACCCTGTATATACTTCATAAAATAAATCTTTAATATATATTTATTTTATGAATTTCTTACACTAATACATAAAGGGAAATAGTGAGAGGGGGAAATCGCAAAAATAAGTAGTAACACTTTATTCAAGACGAAATGCATTTCATTTATCATGGAGCTTCAATCATATTTATAATGCAATGTTTATTATAAATAAGATTTCACTTGCGATTTTTCTAAAAATATTAAATGACTCTCTATAAGTATATTAGAAACTTACTATGAAAATTTAGAGAGGATTACTTACACTAATATTTCACTAAAAAAGACCACTTAAACATTCAATGGGGTATGCATCGTATAAGACGGGAAAAGAACAAATCATTAATAAAGAAAATAAATGAAATTCAACATAATAATTTTTCATTTTAATTGAAAGATATATTTTTTTTAGTATCTAAATAAACTTTTAGCTTTTACTACACATAAATTCTTGCATTAAAATGTTTTTTTATAAATATCTTTATTCCTTAGGTGAACTGTTTAATATAATTATTGTACTATATAAATCCTATATATACTTATAATATAAATCTTATTCTAATACATAAAGATAAATAAGCAGAGGCGGAAATCGCAAAAATAAACAGTAAAGCTTTATTTAAGGCGAGATGCATTTCAGTTATCACGGACTCTCAATAATATTTCTAATGCAATGTTCATTATAAGTAAGATTTCTCTTGAGATTTATCGGAAAACCTTAAGTGACACTCTATCAGTTTATAAGAAAGTTACTATGGAACGTTATTTAATTTATTGAGGATTGCTTACAGCGACGTTTCATTGAAAAGGATCACTTAAACATTTAATAGGGGAATCATAAATAAAAGAAATAAGTGATATTGAGCATTTAACATTTGATTTTAGCTCCATCTTAAATAAAAATTTACTTATTAATTTAAAAAAAAATTGCATATTCTACAGATTTTTTAAACATTCATATTAGTATATGTGTTAGAAGTTCTTTGTAACAGTTGTATTTAATTGTTTTTTATATTTTCATAGACTAAGAATTGTTATGCTCTTGATATGGCATGACATCGCGGAGCTTAAGGAGTGCCAGCACGAGATGAATTCGTCGCGCTTAACCTCAACGAACTTTAGTAAAAATACAAATATAGATTTTGACGCAAAGCAAGGCCTAAAAAGTATAATTTTGAGAACTCTAGCGGACTCTAAAGGGACATACCACAGTTGAAAGCACGAGATTAAATATAATCTCCTATAATAGGGAGCATAGGACATCCAAATAAATTTCGTTGATCTGCACTTCTGTTTTTTAAACAATTCGCATAAATAAAAATTGGCAGAATGTAAAGGGAGTAATATACCGAAGAATACAGAAAATTTAAAGCATGAAGTCACCAGAGGTCCAACTAACAATAATTTGAAAACTGTTTAAAATGCTCGGGACTACATAAGATCACTAATTTTGAGTTGTAGTTGCCTAGTACCTATAAACCGTTTTCCAGGGTTCTCGCAAAATGTTAAAATAAAAATAAATAAATAAATAAAACTTTTTTGATGCACTATAACTGGACCACAACGACAATACCAGATTTTCGGCTTCTGTCGTGATTTAAATAGTAATTTGTTATGGTTTCATCTTTCTTAAGAATAAAATCTTAACTAATCAACATAAGTTATGCTGTGTAAAAAGACACTACTCTGCAAAGAAAGATGTAATTTTGTAGATATAGCAAGTAGGTTTACGTGAACATAATACAATATATTCCAAGTTATATGTCCAAATCATACAACTAACAATTTTCCACCTGAGCAATAAAGCCTCCGGCCAGGATTCGAACCAGGGATTAGATCAAAAAGGTCTACTCAAGCAGTGAATTGTATTAAAGCTGATAACATAACAAAAAATCAGAATGGATTTTTAAATTAAAGGCAAATGTTTAATCCAAATAAGAAAATAATATGTTTCTTACTTTTCAAAGTTTAAAATAAATGATGAATATTTTTATCGCTGGTATTATTTCATTACTGCATTTGTGATTATATACGCTGGAAAATGGGAGTATTGCACAGAAGGACGTCATTGTCATAATCTATTAACCCTTTCCAGCGCGGTGTCCCTTAAAAAGGACACCTAATTTTAATTTTACTGGCACCAAGAATATTTAATTAAAATTTTCCTTTGATAAAATGCCTGAAAATAAGCAAGTTCGTATTCTCTAATAAATTCGTTTATAAATTCTGGTGGCAGATAATTATTTCAATTAAACTTACTCCGCGCCGGAAAGGGTTAAATTAAAATTTAATTTCACAAAGTGTTTACCGTCGATATTGACAATTAAGATTTTTCAAAATGTTCAAAACATTTACCAGATACTTTTATTTGTAATTTTAATTTATTTAACTACTGACATTCAGTAATAAAACAAATTTTATGCTTTTATTAACAAATAACAACCCGTGATTAAACTGCATTTACATTTCTATTAACAACATTTATTTTTTACTGTAGTAAAAATATCATTTTTACTTATACAGTCAGATCCAACCACATCGTTCGAATCAGGGTTATTTTGGCTGAAACCACTAATTCAGCTGAATCAGCAGAACAGATAATATGATCAATAAAGATGTCTGGGTAAATTTTCTCTTCCATATTGTAGGGGACAGGTCAATTAAAATAGCATTTTCAGCATCAGCCAATCGATATTTGATTTGAATTCTGATCTGTAGTTTTTTTGCAAGTTGATAAATCCACAACTCATATCATTTATTTACCAAAAATAAATATTGTGTTAAATCATTCTAGTTTCCACTTTAATTATTATAAGTGCAAAAAAAAATTGTTTTTCATAAACGTCTGCACACGACCGAAACAAATTAAAAAAATATTCACACTTGAAAATTATGTTAAAAACAATAAAAATCTCAAAAACTGAAATGCATTTCTGAAACAAGTTGCGATGTTTTTTCGAACCAAATAGCATTTGAAAGTTCATTTTTCTCTACTGAATAGTGTAAAAATTGAAACTACACAATGTTTAGAAGTTTAAAAAATTGCCGTGAGAGCTAAATTTAATTGCCTGGTTTTTCCTTCTTCAAAATCTTGTTATAAATAATCTTTCATATTATCGAAGCAAGCAATACTTTATTAAGCATATACTGTCTTCTGAGAAAAAATATGTATATAAATATTAATGTTTTTTTTTTGGCAGATTTAAAAATTTACTCTGAATAATAATTAAATATGCCCCCTTTATCAAAAGTATCATTATTTAGTCAGTAGCACGTAAACTAGCAATAAAGCATTTTTTTAATCCTAAAAAAATTCAAAAAATACATGCGTATAACGAACGACTGAAGTAATTCAATTAAATTGAGAAACATGCAACATGATATTTTTATTAATTAATTTACTTTTACATTTTAAATATCTAAAAATTAAATTTAGCTCTTTATACATAAAAGATTAAATTCATAGAAAAGAATTTCTTTTTTTTATATAAAAAGTAGTAAATTTATTAAATAAATTTTTAGTTGAATATTAATATATTAAGTTTATTTATTTTACTTTTAAATATATATGCAGCGTATAATTAAATATATAACTTCTTTTAGGAAAAGTGAGTGTGTTAAATTTCATAAAGTCGGATATGACTTATGAGAGATATTAAATGTTAGCAAAAAATTAATTAAAATGCCAGAAAAAATATTAAGGGTATTTTTCATCAGGGAATATCACGTATTTTATCAATAAATTAATTATTTTATCAATAAATTAATTCTTTCTTCTTGAAAAGCCCGTATATTATTTTGTCATATTGACTAAAAGCATTATATTTAAACTAAAAACTGACAGCATATTACTTAATTTTTCTTCCTTTTTAACATTTTTAATATGTAAAAACATTACTTTAAGCTAATAAATAAAAATTCTATAAATAATTATACGTATATTTTCTTCATATTAAAAGGAAATCTAACCTATTAAATTAGGCTATCATTAAAAGTTATATTTTATTCTTTTAATTAATTAATGTATATATATATATATATATATATATATATATATATATATATATATATACAGTGGCGGTCAAAAATTTCCGGCCAGCAAAAGTTTTTCAGTTAATTTGTAAATATACCCATATGAAGAGGAATCTCAAAGCGATACTTACACATTTTATTGACATATTAGTTAGGAACTTATTTATAGAAGAACGTGTAAATATCAATAAATTTAATTGACAAAATTAAGTATAAAAGAAGACGCATGTTCTCAAAAGTTCCCGGCCCCCTTCACAAGTTCGTAAAAAAGTAGTACTGTAATAGAAAATTACAGTGATCAACAACATTTACAAATACTAGTTTATCGTATTACTATTTTATTAGCTTTAGTAATAAGTACTGCGGCGCAGCAACGTGACATTCATACAATCAACGGTTAAAGGTCGTCTATGGTATATTTTTCCACATTTCTTGCAATTTTGGCGAAATTTCGGTTGAGTTGCAATATTTATAGTTCCGCAGATTTTTGCTAACTTCTTTCCAAAGATTTTCTATGGATTTATGTTGGGTGTTTGGGCTGACCATTTCAAAAACGAAATTTTCTGTGCGAAAACTATTGCTTATCGAGGCTTGCATACATTATTTATGTCGTTATCATGTTACGAAAAATAGTTGCGATCAATTTTTTTTTTCTCTAATAAGGTAAAAAATGGTCTTGCAAGATATCCTTATACATTGTATCATTCATCTGGCTGTGGATTTCAAATAACGGACCGACATTTTTTCTAAGAAAATACTCCCTACGGCATAACCTGTCCTCCGCCATGCTTCATTGTAGAAATAACATAGGTCGTAGAAATAATCTATGTTATTTCTACATAGATTGTAGAAATAACATAGAAATCTTGGGGCATTAAGCCCAACATGCTAAAAATATGGTACCAGACAATTGTGGAACGGATTATCTTTTACGGCGTGGGCGTCTGGGGAGGAAACCTCACTAATAGAGTGAAGAACAAACTTCCCTCGTTACAAAGGATGTTCCTCCTACGTATGGCGAGGGGGTATAAAACAATCTCCACAGACGAGCTCACTGTACTTACAGGTATCCCTCCCATAAAATTGACACTTAATTATGAATATATAAAAAACAGAATCCTCCACCTCGATCACAAAGAAACACAGTACGCACACTTTCCACAAACAGATATACAAAGAAAAGTTAGCAGATGGTTCCTGCATCCTGCAAAAGAAACATCACATCTGCAAGTCAATCCCTCTAAACATACATTTGTACCCTCAAGAGTCCCAATCGTTTACACTGATGGGTCCCGCACGGAATCGGGCGTAGCCTCAGCATTTTGCGTCATGCGGAACGATGAGGTGATCCATGATTGGGCCTGTAGAATTGGGGATGATAACACTGCATTCCAAGCAGAACTTTTTGCGATTCTGCGGGCTCTTGATTGGATCTCTTTCAAACCAACTTCCTTCACCAGGCTGTACAGTGATAGTCTTTCAAGCCTACAGGCAATCTTCGTGCATAGAACTAAGAATCCTTTAGTTCTCGACATAAAAATTAAGTTGCTCTCTCTCGTTCGCAAAGTCGCCCTGGGCCACGTGTCGGCCCACATTGGCATTGAGGGCAATGAGCGGGCTGACAGGTTAGCGAAAGAAGCAACGGCAAAAACATCCATAGATTTTACTCTCCCTCTTCCCCCCTCACACATTCGCAATAACTTGGATCTAAAAATCTTACCAGAGTGGCAAAATTATTGGGATGTCTCTACCAAAGGTAGACACACTTACAATCTCATACCTGTAGTGTCTAGAGAAATGTATTTTCTCTCACCAGCCACAACAGCATTCCTCTCTGGTCATGGGCCCTTCAAAGCCTATTTGAAACGTTTCCATCGAGCTGCCAATCACTTTTGCGAGTGCGGTGAGATAGGCACCCCTGAGCATAGTTACTATCACTGCATGCTACCCAAGGCTGGCATATTAAACGTCCCTCCATCCTTCCCAAAAACTGGCTATCTAATATTGTATCTAGACCCCTTCTTATAGGCAAATTAAATAGGATTTTTATTTTCCAAATGGAACTAACGAATCTCACCTCATAGGCCTGCATGGTGCACCAACCTACTGTTCCTATGCAACTTCGGTCAATAGCATCACCTACTCTGCTGGTCCGCCCCTTGTCGCGAAGGAGCAGCCTGTGCTTCGGCGGATGAAGCTTGTTTGTACATAAAATATTTTTTTTTCTTTTTCTTATTCATTTTTTTTTTTTTTTTTTTTTTTACTAATTGTAAACGAATTCCCGCGTGTCGGGGAGCACTCCGGGTGGGGTTAATAGAGTCTACACCGGACCTTTGAGGTCTGGTGATTCTGCCCCACTTAGGCAATAAATAAATAAATAAATAAAAATAAATAACATAGGTCGAATTATACTTTTTGTTGTTAGGTCATCGTATGTAGTGTCTGCCACCACAACCAAAAAAATTTCAAATTCGATTAAGGGAAAAATAGAACTTTTGTCCGGTTTTCACTTGACCAGACTTTTTGTTTTTTGGAAAACGCCAGTCGGGTACGTCGATTTTTTTTACCTAGAAAGAAATTTTGAACATTGACCCTACCAAAAAGTTCTGTATCACGTCAGCATCATGACATGGTAGACTAACTTATTTCAGCAATATTTTCATTCCGTAAGTCGTAGTATATTGCAACGGAATTTTCATACGGATTACCATTGGTTTTTATCCTGATAATTCTGTCCACAGGAATAGTAATTTTCCAGGGTCTCCCGGACCTCTGAAAGTCATGAAAGCCATGGTCATCTTTGTATAATATTTAAATATCGTTTAAAGTCGATTTTACCGATCGATAACTTAGCCGCAATATCGCGAGAAGATTGGCCTTTTAGCGACAAACTAATCACTCATTTATGAACAACAATTGTTGAACTTTTCAAATTTGAATTCAAACTATGCTATACACGTTGATTCATTCATAAACAGAACCAAAGAACACTTTACGGATAGAAAAAGACTAAAGAATGATAAGTGGCCAGAAACTTTTGGGAACATGCGTTTTCTTTTATACTTAATTTTGTCAATTAAATTTATTGATATTTACACGTTCTTCTATGAGTAAGTTCCTAACTAATATGTCAAAAAAATGTATAAGTATGGCTTTGATATTCCTCTTCATATGGGTATATTTACAAATTAACTGAAAATTTTTCGCTGGACGGAAACTTTTGACCGTCACTGTATGTATGCATATGTATAAGGTAAACTCTGAATGGAGACAGGAGTAATTTTCTACACTCGTTTATATAATTTTATTATGCTATTATCTCGACTCAATACAACTAAAAACACTTGTAGAGGCATAAAATTAATTATTTTTCCACCTAATTTTTTATTTGCTAAAAATTAATAAGCTAGTATAAAAAAAAACTACGAACCTGCAAATCCTTAATTACAAAGTTTAATTATATCTTTATATCGTTAAATATAAATCTTTCTTAAAATATTTATGTTAAATTACATAAACACGAAAATTTTTTTAATCTCGGATATTAGTTGACATAAGAAAATATAATATTAAATGACAATAATATTAAATTACTAAAAGTAATTGTACAGACTTTTCAAATAATTTTAACTTATTTTTTCAAGTAAACAAAAACATGCATTTGATGAATTAATTTAAATCTTTTCATTGGTGACTGACGCAGCTCAAAGCGAAAATTCAGTGTCAGTCGTAGATGATTGACGTGGCACTCAAACGTGGTACTCATTAAAGCAAACCCTAAAGAAATTTTTAAGAAGATTTTTGTTATGATTGCTTATATAATTATTAATTCTTATATATATTACAGCAAAACTTTAAGTTTTCATTTAACATTGTAAGTTCTTTCGTGTTTCCAAGAAATTTTTGGTGGGAAAAAAAAAAAAAAAAAAAAAAACGCTATGTGTATAAAACATTCAAAAAAATTCGTAGTTTTCTATGTACATATTTAATAGAAAATTTACATTTTTAAGATTTTAAATATAAAACACTCAAAAAACAGAGAATGTTACAGATATTTTTATTGATAATCGGGACACCAGTACAATTTACTGTTTTAACGGGAAAATTCCTATCAATTCCACGAAAAAAGGCAAATTTTTCGGAACTTACGATAATTTTTCCAAAAAAAACATTAAATTGTACTCGCGTTGCGATTACCATTACAATCTCCGTAAAATCGTCCTATTATTATTATTATTGTTGTACTTTTTTTTTTTTTTTTTTTTTTTTTTTTTTTTTTTTTTTTTTTTACAGTGAATGATAGTATGTTTTTATGAAAAAAATTAAGCAAACCACCATCTTTTCATACACTAGGGGACCACGAATAATTGCTTTTCATTCATTAAAAACATTTACAGCAAGTAATTGGACATAATAAATATTTTATATCTTTACTAGTTCTTTGTGCATGGATTTGATATTAGAGCAAAAAATACGCAGAAAGAAAAATTTTTAGTTTTCTACTACTTATTAAATTATTATTTTAATTTTGATATAATTTCAATAAAAAAAATGATGTGTTTTTTTTTTCAAGAATTTATTATATTTTAAGGGGACAAGACAAACCTTTTCACCTGTACCTTCACCTTTAATATTTGAACGTTTGTTTACTACTATTATTATAATTATTATTTAATATTGCTCAAATGTCGAACTCGCGGCATTTCAATGCTAAAGTAAAAGTACATGAAAAACTGCATAGTTAATGAAAAATTTTAAGAAGATTAAGAATATTAAAATTTTTAAAGCCCCTGCTATTTAAAAAAAAAAAAAAAAAAATCATATATTTTCTCAATTTTTTAAAAGAATATATATAAGAGAAATATAAAAATAAAATAGTTAAAACTTTAACAATGATACGGATCTTCGTAAAATGTGTAAAACTCAAGGTCAATGTTGTTTTACAAAAAAATAAGAAAGAGTTTTGATTCATTCTTCCTATATTAAACTTCAAATAAATGAATAAATAAGGCGTGCTATTTAAAGTAAAAAGCTCAAAGTATTTTTAAATTTTTTTTGCAGTTTTATAGATTGTTATTTTGATGAAGAAATTTAAAATGATCAAGAATTATCTCCAAAAACTCAGTGCCCTGGAATTACCCTGAGTGAATATACTTACATGAAATGTAAGCGAGAAAGTATAATAATTACATATTTTATTTTATTTTATTTTTTACTGAAAGTCTTTTTAAGCAAGAACATCAGTAAACTTAAAGTATATATATATATATATATATATTTCGCTCATGAGGAACGAAAATTTACTTCTTAAATCACATTCTGATAACTTTAAAGCAAACTTTATTCTATTTCGCGCATTTTTTCTTCATAACAACTCTTAAAAAAAGTTCTTAAGGTTAAATAATGAAAAAAAATATATACAATTTTTGGTATTTTGTTGTCGTGCCATGAAATCAAGTAAAGTTTTAAATTTCAAAGTTCACTTTTGTTTATACTTTTAGAAAATGTTTTTGGAGAATTAAGATTAAAGACTCAGCAAAGTTTGCTGAAATGCCTTTCACTGTAGTATATGTCGAAAGAGATTTAAAATAAGAAAAAAAAAGAATGATATCTGGAAAGTTGTACTGTCAAAACTTTCTCACATCTCAACAATTTATTTTTTTATTAAATGTTGTTTATAAATATTAAAACTATTTATGCTGTTCTAGTTGAAACGGCAAAATATTTTTGCAATTTAAAAAATATGAACATGAAAATATTCTTTGTTAGATGTACGAATTTTAATGCTTAAAAATGTATATATATATATATATATTACTTCACTATTATAAAATTTTATTTGCTATAGTATTTTTGTAAAATTACTTTAAAAAATGTGTATGTTTGATGAGTTTTAGAGAAAAACAAATCAATGTAAGAAAGGTAATATATTTAAAAAGATGTGATTTTCAGATTTTAATTTTATTAAATATTGATTGTAAGTATAAATATACTTTATACGATTTTAGTGAAATTTTAAAATGTTTTTTTTTTTTTTTTTTTTTTTTTTTTTACCTCTCAAATAAATAGAAATAAGTAAATAATTCTTCGTTAGAACGTTTGTAAGAAACATAATGGTTAATCAGTAATTATTTTTATCCTTAGTTCACTATTATAAAATGGAAGTTACTGCAGTATCTGTGTAGAATTACTTTTTTCAACAAATTATTATTATATTTAATTAGAAAAAAAACTTATGTTTATATTAAGCCTATTTAAATGGTTTTACTGTCGTATTTTAATTTTGTTAAATATTATTTATGTATTTAAAAAATCAACTTACACACTTTCCATTTAAAATGCAAAACGTTTTTGCTTTTGTAATAAATGTAAATATAAAAATAGGTCTTCATTCGTTGTAAAAAAAAGTACTGCTTAATGAGTAAGTATTTTTAATTTTACAGCAATATTATAAAATTCAATTTACTAAAATATTTTATGAAATTAGTCTTTTCTAAATTATAATTTAAAATTGCTTAAAAATTTGAAAATAACCAAGACATTCATATGGATATGATTATCAGACAATAAATATTTCAGTACAATTTTCAAGTTCGGTCAATGTTTATCCATGTTCTGACTTGTAGACGAAGTTGAAAAGAACTTAGTTATGAACTATGGGATACATACCGTAATTTCGGGTGTATAAGCTGAGGATAAGTCTGTTTGGACCCAGAAATCTTATTTAGTGATTGAAGACAAACATTTAAGGCGATCTAACTAGTTATATATGTTTCTTTAAAAATTCTGGGTCGAAAAAGAATTGTTGGATCTGCGGCTTATACACCGGAAATTACGGTACATTTTTTTTTTCTCTAAGGTTTTTATTATAATTTAAGTAATGGACAGCACTTACTTTAGCAATAAAGAATTTTTATAACTCCAATAATTTATAATAGAATGAGGGAATAAAAAGAATATTTTAATAACTATAATAATTTTTTAAAAAGAAAGGTTATTAAATATTTGATAAGATAATAGATTAAAGTCTTGCAAATCTTCTCAGATCCTCTATTCCCTGTTCCCTACCTTCCTCCTGCTCTCTCTCTCTTTTTTTTTCAGCTGCTACGAAACAAGCCATGCTTCACCTTAACTCCTTCCCCCTATTCTGTAGCTTATATAGGCTTTCCTTAGCACCAACTCAGTTGTGCAATGTTTAATAGAAATGGCCGGTCGTTAACCCCTTCGAGACGGGAGCCTTTTGTGAATTTTTTAATGTTTTGTCACCGGTTTTTAAAGACAGGAATTTGTTCCTTATTAGATAGAAAAAAAAAAAAAGCTCCGATTAAAAAAGTCAAATTTTACTGTAAAATTTTACTGGTGGGGATAAACAAGGATTCTTAAGTCTTTTTGTAGCAGGCATGTGTATCGCTCTTCCCCAAGGGGTTAAAAGGCCCTCAGAGTTTGCTGAAGAGTTTCTGCTAGCACTGACACGACATTTTATAGCATGAATTCTTGATTCAGGATGGGTTTTTTTCTCAAATCCAGTTTCATCCAGAGCAGAAACCAGCCGCAGTTCTTCATCAAAGCAGCCTATGCTTTTCAACTTTTTAATAGCATCCCTTTATTTCACTTTTTTTACAATATTATGTATAAAATTAGTAAAAAATTATAAAAAACAATTTAAAATTCATAACATTTTATATAATTACAAAAATATATATTGTTATGGTAATACTGTACTTCGAATTAGCTTTTTTCTTTTCTATGAGTTCTTTGTTTTAGCAATTCTGTTAAATTTTTACATTTGTGCCATTGAACTATGATATTAGCTATGAAAATGCCCGACAGTTATCTCTCAACATATTATGTGTCAGGGATGTGGGACATGGGCCCTATGCTCCTCGGGTAAATTATCTTCGAACCTTTACGCAATCACACACACAAACAAATATAAACAAACAAATTAATTATGTCTGCTATCTGAAATAGTGAACCATAAATTTAACTCAAGTGCAACATGCGGTTAGCGGGAAGTGTAATGAGAACCGTAGCGTACAGTGTATTAGTGTATTACACTGTAAAAAAAAAAAAAAAAAAAACTGTAATCCTACAGATGTAAAGTCGCCGAAATCTGTGTGGTTACTAAAATTTTATCTGTACACTGTACAGGAAAAAATGTAAATCTACAAAACTAATTTTTATAAAGCTACAGAAATCTGTTACTTTACAAACGAGTCTACACTGTAAGAAAAATCTGTAAAGGTACGACACTTTATCTAGGAAACTGGGATTCCAAGAACTTTTCCTGTAACGGTAACAACAAAAACTCAAGTTTTACAATCGGTTACATGGATTTCTCCCGTTATCGTTACATGAAAAGTTCTTGGAATCCCAGTTTCCTAGAAAATGTTTAGTACCTTTACAGATTTTTTTTTTTTTACAGTGCACTAAAGTTACATTTATCTTGCAAAAATTTTGTATGTAACCTGGGTTCCAGTTACATGAAAAATTCTTGGAATAACCGTTCCCTAAAAAATTCTTAGTAACCTTACAGATTTTTTGATTTCCAGTGCAAATCTGTATCTGTTACATGAATTTTTGCTGTTGCTGTTACATAAAAAGTTCTAGGAATCCCAGTTTCCTAGAAAACTTTTAGTAACTTTGGAGATTTTTTTTTTAAGTTACGTATTGCTATGACAATCTAAGATTTTAAGTTTTACTTCTTAAATTAATACATCAAAATGCCAACATTTTAGCCTGCATTTATTAATAAAAATCTTTTGCTTTGTTTAATATTCTGTTTATTCAATTTCAATTAGAAAAATGAGTTAAAAACAGAATAAACATAATTTTTCAATTTTGCTTTAATTACTATACGTGATATCTGGACGATTTCAAACATTAGTTTTATTAATATAAATATTTTTTCTAAAATTATTAGATTAAAAACAGATTTCTCAAGAAGAATTATGTAAGTCAATAAAATTTTATCCGATAATAATATTTATATAAAAGATAGGAAGACAAATTGATTTAAAAAGTAAAAAAGTTTTTTTTTAATTATTACTTAACCTTCTAACTGCCGCATTCGGATATATCCGTTCACTAGACTGCAGGTTTTACTGCAGTTGAAACTTTATTTAGACTAATGTAATTCTACAAATAAAAGCCAGTTTTAAGAAATTAAGTTATGATTGATACTTTTAAGTCTTATAAGCATATACGTGGCAAAAAAACTATATCATGATAGAAAATTCCTGGTTTATTAACATTTAAAATAAATTATAGAGAAAAAAAAATCACAATTTTGCCCTTTTGCTCGGCGGTCAGGAGGTTAAAGTGAAAATTTTTACTTTCCTGTTAAAAATCTAAAATTTCATATTTTACTTAATTTTTCTATGATGACAGATAATATTCTAAAATCCAATATTTATCTATCTATCTATCTATCCAAGTATATGCATATTTCTTTATAATTTTAATTGTTTATTTTAAAATCTAAGATATTAAAGAATATTAAAAAAATAATTTTAAGATTATTTCATTATTTGATTTTAAGATTGTTTTTCTGAAGTAACTAGACTGAAATGAGAAGTATTTTTTTAATTATTATTATTTTAAATCTCGATATCTTTGCACATTTTAATGAATATTTCATTTAATGGTTATTAATTTTTACAGAAATGCGATGAAAGTAGGAGAAATATACCTTAGAGACTATCTAAAATACCAAGAAAATATAGCATCCTTAATGATTTATGACAGATAATAAAGGAAAGGAAACATTAAAAATAAGTGCAAAAAAATAGCTTTTCGATAGTTATCACAAACATATTTAAGTAATCAAGGGCACGTACCTAAACAATAAAGAATTTTTATTTGGCGTATGATTCAAAGTAGACCTTTGGGAGTTAAACTAACTGAAGGATATCAATTTAAAAAAAGTAAGTCACAAAATAACTTTTTTATGTAGTTTTTCTTTTTGAATATTATTAAAAGCATATTTTATAAGCTGACATTGGGTTGGCATAAGTTTCACTTTATACCATGCCGTTTGAAAATTTTGACTCGACATATAATTTATAAATGTTATATATATATATATATATATATATATTAATGTGGCGAGAAACAATATTTCTATAGTCATCACAAATGCGAGATGTGGCTATTTAAAAACTAATTCTTGTATAGTAGAACTAAATATGTGCCAAACTGAAAGATAAATTAGGAAAGAGGAATGCCAAATAGATTATAGAAGTGCTAATATTATGTGCTAATCCATAGTTGTATAACGCAGAGCCTCCTGTATTGGATATCGTCTCTAAATTCCATGTATTTCAATTATCTTGGCAGCGATCTGTTCTGGACCCTGTTTTAGTGTTTTGTAGAAATTTTTTTGAATTTTTTAAAAGAGCAACGGAAAAAAATTATATTTTAAACTTGAAAAATCTGCTACTGGAAGTCATATATTTTTAAGAGTAGTATACGGTATTGAATTTTTATCACGTGCTCAGATTTTTGTATCGTTCAAGCATTTCCAAGAGAGATGTGGAAGATAATTTTCCCTTGAGTCAGCCTTCCACGTCCGCAAAAGAGAAAACTTTCGATATTTATGGGATTGTGTACTTTCCTTGGTTTTTTAAAGATGCAACTATTAATCAACATTGCTATCTTTAGGTCTTTTCTCAATTATGTGAAAACATATAATAAACCGCAATAGATGAAGAACTATTCATGGGTGCTTAATCAGGACCACGCATTGACTAACACTGCATTGTCTGTCAAGAAGTTTCTAGCAACTGTAATATATCATTGTTGGACCAATCGTCTTATCCTCCTGACCATCACAATGAGACAGTTATGTGTTTAACAAGTGAAATACAGTAAAAGTAACCAAATTTCAGACTGTCAAAGCTGTGAGACAGATAACGGCACGCGACATGAAAGGGCTTACAGATGGGGACTTCCAGCACAGTTTTAAATAATCGAAAATTTGTTGAAAAAATAAAGGATGTGTGTATATTGAAAGAAGATTAAATATGTATAAATAAATAGATAAAACTTTAAAATAAAATATTTTACCGCATTAGTCTCTTTGTTTCATAGCCAAATCTTGAACATTTAAGTAACAAGTTGCTAATATTTAATGAAGAGTCTTCTTTTGAATAACTATAAAATAGACCCATGAGATTTAAACTAACCGCGAGAATTCAATAAATGGAAGCAACACTAAAAATACAGTTTTTATGCAATTTTTCGTTTTGCTTATTTAAAAAAAACAAAAGCATTATTTTAAAAATAACATTGATCACCCCAAAATCTTAACTGTCAAAATAATGAATGATTCTTATTGATTTTACACCCTTATGTTAAATTATGCCAATAAAATCATTGCATCAAGTAACATTTCTTGGATAGGAGGGATTGTTTTAAAAATTATGTTATTTTATGACTTGCCAAAATAAAAGTGAAAATGGCGTAAGTTGTAAAATGTGTGCAACAATATGTAAATTATCTATAAGAATAAAAGTATAAACAAATTAAACACGAGTAACATGAGTAACTGCGACATAAGGAATGAAAAGATATTAGTGGTTGATAATGAGTTAAAATTTGGATAAGAAAGAAAGGCGCTTGTAAACAAACATAAAACGAAAAATGCATTATACAAATTTCAACAAACTACATTTTCATGACATTTTTTTTTCGATTTGTTGCACAGGACAATGAAAATATTTATACTTCGAAATTATATTTCTTTGAACACAGCGAGACCGATTGGCAAAGTTATCATACGAATTGCATTTTTCCAACTGGGCGAAAAATTCCACAGGCGGGGAATAAATCCTTGATCCTTGACTTGCGGGACCAACGCTTTACCGTTTAAAAACACTGCACTGACTACTGACGAGCATTTTTCGCTCATTTAAACATGTCGGTAATAACATCTGGTCTATCATTTAGAAAGCTCAACAGAATCGAAAGCAGGTAACTCCATCTAAACGATGGATACGTAGATATAATATTATTTAAACATAATCAAACTTATTGGTAAAGTTTTAATATGAGAAAATGTGTAGTAGAATATAGTTTAATATGTAGAATTTTCTATTTTCATTGAACGGCTACTGGCAACAAAATAGTGTCAAACCTTGAAGTTGGTGAAAAGGTTTCTCTGAAATCTCCTCCCTCTACTTGAGTGTGAATTTACAGTTCTCAATTTTTCCATTAACAAGACAGTCTATTTATAAAACTCATTTGGATCAAAGATACAAGGATTTTTTTTTTACTTTCTCAGGAAGGAATACAAGCTCTAATATCTCATTCTTCATAAGAGAAATCAATTTTTCTTTGGCTTTTTTACAATTTCTGCTTGAGGCGAATTCATTACTGCTTCATATGTTTGTGGTGTTACAATGTCGTTAACAGTTAATTCATAGCAGAAGGAGCTCTAATGGTGTTTCTGGGACGAAAACTATAATCTATACTATTAAAATCCAACCGTATGTATGTATGTAACGCTATCTCCTCCGATCCAGGAAACGGAGAAGCGTCGCGTTTGTTTTGAATTGAAGAGGGAAAATCCCGGCATCCCGAGTTGCCCATTTACATCCCGAAATTATAATTAGCTGGTAAGTTATCAACTTACACCTGTATATTTGCACAGTGATCGCAAATGACAAAAGGAGAATATTTTTTCTCTTTTATAAATTGCCATCGGGGGCGTTCTAACGGAATCGAACAAAAAACAATGATATTTTTGAATAGATTGTTCTTTTCTTTGATTAACGGTCTAATTTATTTTTTAATTTACAAATTTACGATTTTTTTCGAATGTTTTACGAAACAGCGACTTTTAAACCTTTTTTTCAAAACTTTCGAGGAATGCATTTTTGAATTCCAATCCTCAGAGTTCTAAAACAAATCTGACAAAATGATGCTGGATTCTAAATTTTCATTTCTTTTTGAGAGTAACAATGTAATTTTTTTTTTAATTTTTGATTTTTTCGATTAAACAAAAATTCTAAAGATTATTATTATACAGTTTTTACAAGTAAATATTTTATAGTTCCCAAAGTTATTGCACTATCGACTTGCTATTTTTAAAGAAAATGTGTGTCTAAACATTGTCCAACTATTTGCAGAAGATAGAAAAAGCCGGTTGAGTGATTCGTTGGAAAATGATAGATAAGCAATTAGAATAATCATTTTATATCTCATCGATATTTTAGTATTTTTACTAAAAAACATTTTTGGTTCTTTATTTAAACATGATTTAAGAATATTCAAAAATTTGAACGAATTGATTGAATACTTAAAAAAATTAATTTCCATGAATGCAATGACGAAACGAAATGATTACAAGAGATCTATTGAAGTGTCTTTTCGGCATCATGCCAAAAGGGAGATGCTTCTCTTCTGAATTCAAAATATTTTAGGGGACTTTTGAGTTTTATTTCTGCTTAAAAAAAAGTATTACTAAAAGTCATAACCCAATTCACAGATATATTTCATGTTCTTCAATTTTTCTTTAGACAAACCGACCAGCGTAGCGGGTGAAGGCCGCTAGTGATCACTATCTTACGAATTTGGAGGATCATTGCATTAGTTGTCTGGAACTTTATCAACAGTATCCTTATTGATATCAACTTCATTAATAATAAACAAGATTGTTCGTGATTTTGGTGAGATATTCAACTTACAATTTATTTTAAAAAAATGTCATTTCTTGATACTTTCATGCTTTTAGTGACTGGATCAAAGAGACGATAATTTATCGTTTCCTTATCATACGTTACAAATGTGATTTTCTTACTTTTGGGCTCCAACTTCTTTCGTAGGACATCAGACATGTGCACGTAGACTTCTGAACCCAAAATCCTTAAATTAAAAAGCGTTAAAAAATTTCCAATCCACAATTTATAAAGTGTTGAATCCGGAGCTTGGATTGTAAGAATTCAGTTGAAAATGAAAACAAATGTGTTTAAAACTGTACAAGTGTAATTACAGTTCTTTGGAACAGATTAAGGAGCAAGTTCACTTTTTACCATTGTACACATATATCTTGCAGATGTCCAATTCTGCTGCTGAATGTTTGGAGTTGTCTCTAATTGAATACCCTTCTTATGTAGATACTCATCAATATGTAGATTGATATAATACTTACCATTGTTAACTCAAAATTCATTAACTTAAGGACCAAACTTATTTGAACATAGTTGAACAAAGTTGTGGAAATCTTGTACAGCATCATTTTTATGTTTGAGAAATTTAATTGTTCTGTAGCCCCTGAAATCATATTTCATTAAAATGAAATAGTTGATAATATCGATAATACCAATAATACCGATTGAACAGACATAGGACCACACATGTCAGTGTGCATCGATTCTGCTAGTAATTGCTACTTTGTATTCTTTTGCATTAAATGAAAATCTGCGTTGTTTACCATATTGACATCCCTAACAAAAATCTTGTTTCTCTGAGAAGTCTAAACCTCTTCTATTAAATCTCTCTTACATAGTTCATACAGAGCTTTCGAATGTAAATGACCTGTTCTTTCATGCCACATTTTCAAGTTATTCTTCTGAGAAATGTCAGCTTCGGGTGAACTGAAAGTTTTAAAGAACATGTTACATAAGCTTTTTGCAGAACGTACTCCAGTGCCAACAAGTTCATCTTTACCGTAATTATCAGAATATCGTCAACAGATAACCAAGCTCATCTGAAGATTTTGAATTTTGGAGTTAGTGTTCCTAAAATTTTCGCAATGATAGTTGCATCATTAACACTTTCACTGCAGTCCTTGATTTGATTCGCAAGACTTTCAATTTTTGAAATGTACCGAGCTATTGTCTCGTTACTTTTGATTTCAATCTGATGAAATGTGTCCAATAACAACATTGTATTGAAATCGGATTTCAATTTGAAAATAGAGTCCAATTTTTTGAGTATTTCTTTTGAAGACGAGCAACTTTCGATAAATCGAGACCGAAAGTATCGTAAAAATAGCTACATCATCATAATCTCGTTCCCATTTTTATATTTGTGCATTATCAGTAGATGGATTGACTATAGTGAGTTTTGCAATTGAATGCACGTGTTCTGCTTTTAAATCATAAATAACTCGAATGTGAGTAATTTTGTTCATTAAACTTATTTATAGCAGAAACATAAACATCGGTTATTCTGGCAGCTAGGCTTAGCACAGCATGACTCGAAATCAAAAGGTATTCAAAAGAAAAATGGGAAACAATTTCATTTTACTTAAAATATTCGCGGTTGTAAACGTGAATTGGTTCAATAACTTGTCGAATTACTCGGTTACAATGCCTAATTTTAATTTGAAAAAAAGAATATGGGAGCTATATGTCACGGCGACAAACACAAGGAATAAATCCAAGTTCAAAAAGAGCGGTATTGCCAAATAAGCAACAGAAATTGTGACAACTGAATTCAAAACTTGATACTTATTGCTATTTGTTAGTGAACAATTAAAAAAATTATAAATAAATAAATTATTTCAGAGCTTTTATTTAAGAGTTATTTACATTACATTCTGCATATAGTACATTACGTGTCGTAACTTAATAAAGCTGTGATACTAAATTTTCCTTTTAGTTACTTGAAAATATTTATAACTAAAAGCGATTAACTATATTGCAAAAGAAAAAAAATGTTTAACCTTTTTGTAACTCAACCACTCCTATTAAAAGAATATTTACACATATGTTAGAATACATAATTTTAAGAATGAAAAACACATTTATAAAATTTAGAACATGAAAACCAAAATATTTACTGATTAAAATGCACTTTTTCCAAATATTAAAAAAAAATACAACTACATGTTTGTGAATTGAATGACAGACTAAATAAAAGAGAACATTTTAGGATAAAAAAATGGAAATTTTATTAATATATGATTTTGATATCATAACTTCAATAAAAAATATTCTTTTATACTTTATTAATTTTCTCATATAATTTTACTTTTCCCCAAAATTTCTTACTCTACGTTTAGCGTTTCAATGAAACTTGCAATGAAACGTCTCAGAATAAGAAACCATACGTAAGCTAATTATATAAAGCTTCACAAGTACACTTTATCACGTAATATGAGGTAACAAAATGTCATTCAAGATTTCTCTATAAAACTTCTGGGAGTTCTTATCTCTTAAAGTCTTTTTTTAAGTAAGATGTTTGAGAATTCATGAAGGTAAATCAATTCTCATATTATGTCTGCTATATACTAATCCATTCATCTTTGTTATATTCTACTTACCAGTGTTGCCAGTGGGCTACTTTTATTAAATTATGATTTCTTCATTGGCACCACTTTTTTGAAACGGTAAAGTACCTTTTGTTTTCGCCTTTATTATCATGTCATTGAATAATGCACATTTTATCATTTGTAAAAAGTGGTGCCAATCAAGAATCTGAATTTAAAAAAAAGTAGCCCATCTTGCAACACGGCTACTTACTGTGATTTAAAACAAATGTTAACATATTTTTTTCAAGCAATTTCTGAAATTTCCTTAATAAAATCAATATTAATCTACAATGTATTAGATTAATTTATAACACGATTATCCAATTGGTAGTTTAATTATAGCAGATGGTAAATTTTCCAAGTGTGTGAAAAAAATACCGGACCAGGATTTGAACCAGGGATGTAATGGATGAAGTCGTCAATGCCAAAACAATTGAGCCATCCCGAGCCAATACTGGATGATTAATTCAGCCAATTAACCTTGACAATCATACAATCTGGCCTGATACTTTGTATTAGCTCATCAGGATAAATCGGGTTAATATATGGAACTGCTGAAAACCCTGCAGACGAAAACATATTGGATTAATATATGAGGACCCCAGAAGCCAAGGGGTATAAGTGACAAAATTGAAAAAAATAAACTAAATACACAGACGACCTAAAAATATGCTTTTTTCAATTCAGGTAAAGAAATATAAGTGATTTTCTTATTATTTGCTGAGTTATAGAGGCAAACCACTTTTTTCGAAAAACAAACAATATTGATTAATTATACATTTAAAGAAAATTGTACTCTATTTTTTAAACAGTTATTGAAATAAGAGTTCAAAGACCAGAATGCAACAAGCAGATATTTCCTATTTCAATCCACTGAATTGTTATTGATGTTCCAATTTAACATCCAATTTAAACTCAATTTACTCCAAATCGAAATTTTGTCATTTGTACCCCTTGGCTTTTGGGGTCCTCATTTAACACGATTATTCAACCGGAAAATGAATTATATCAGGCCCACTTGGAAAATATACATCTGTTATAATTTATTTATGGATTGAATAATCGTACTCTTTCTAAAATAGAAAAACAAACAAGGAGTAAAACTCATTTTTAAGAGCATTAAAAAAGAGACTTTACAAGAAGAAAGTAATGACACTGATCACACTTTGTGGCACTTTACAAGAAGAAAGTGATGACAGTGATCATATATTATGAGACTTTATAAGAAGAAAGTATTGAATTCGTCAACAATTTCGACATTCAGACTTCAACATTTCCTTGAAATAATATACTAATAAATTTTTTATGAGGCAGAGACACCGAAAAACAGGGTTTTTTATATGTTTTCTGCGAGTAGGTGACTCAACCTGCCTGTTTGTATGTGACAAAAAGATTGTGGACTATCAAAAGAATTAAGTCATGGAAATTACTAAAAATTTCTGGTGACTTAGACTCTGATATAAGCTGATGTGTGTTAGTTTTCCGTATCTTTCGCGTAACAGGTGAATCTACTTCTCGCGATTCTGATCTTAAGAACTAATGCATGAATTTTTACTAAACTTCAGATTTTGTTAGTCCCTTATATAAATTTGTCCAGATTAGTTTTGAGTATAAAACTCCCAAGTGACCTTACTATGCAGAAACATATACGATTTCCCCATAACCTAATTCAAAAACTAATGCACAGACTTTCATCAAACTTCAGATTCAGTAAAAGTTGATATAAGTTGCTGGTGATTAGATTTTGGTGTAATTTTCCTAACCGCAGGCGCTGCTATATTGCATTTTTCAGGAAGTATGAATTTGAAAGAGATACAAGAAATTTTTAGGATTGCCACATTCTTTTTTTTTTTTTTTTTTACTTTCATTTTACATTTTCACCGCATTTTTTCTCACACCCTATATATATATATACATATATATATATATACATATATATATCTACATATATATTATGCATACATGCTATACATATATATTATGCATATATATATATACATATATACATTTTATTAGTTAACATTTTTTTTAGTCACTGAATAAAATTTACCTTACTAGAAAAATTTGCATTAAATGTTCTAAAATTTGGCCTTATCTGTCTCATTGAGAAACGAAATTTTGACATGAATTTAAAAAACATTCGTTTTCAGTTTATTCATTTATATTATACACTTGTATTTATTCCAATAAATTTCTTATTCTACTTTTAACACTTGTAATGAAACATGTCAGCATAAGAAACCCTCAATGAAGTTATTAAATAAACCTTCATAGGAAACTCTCTCTATAATAACATAGAATGTCGTTCAAGAATTCTTATTTATTGAAGCCATTTATAAGAGAGATGGATGAGGATCTATGACAGTCTATAAAATCTCAGATTTTTAAATAAAATAACTTTTTTTTACTTCTTGGAAATATTTGTAACTAAAAACGACTAACTACACTGCAAAAGAAAAAAAAAAGAAACGAGAAATATTTTTAACTCTTTGTAAGTCAACAACTTTCATTCGAAAAATATTTACTTATATGTTAGAATATATCAATTTAAGTATAAAAAATATATTTAAAAAATTTAGAACATAAAAGAAAATAAATACTGGGTAAAAGGCACCTTTTGCAAATATACAACAAACATTACAATTATATGGTTAAGAATAAAAAATCAAGTAAATAAAATGAAAGAGGACATTTTAAGATAAAAGAAAAGTGGAAATTTTATTAATAACATGATTTTGATATCATAACGTGAATTTAAAAGTATTCTTTTGTAGTTAATTTACTCACATAATTTTCCCCTTAAATTTCTTATTTTACGTTTAGCATTTCAATAAAACTTGTAACAATACATGCCAGTGTAAGAAACTCTCTATAAGCTAATTAAACAGGGCTTGACAGAAATTTCAAATCTCTATCTCAATTTATTCGAGTGTTTACAGACAGACTGACAGACAGACGGAAGTCAAAAATTTTTTTTCTAAAAATATGTTTTTTTGGAATCTCCACTATCTAAAACGTGTAAATCCGTCAATTTTTTTTTTCGATTTTCAAAACGATTGATGGGTAAGTAACAAGTTTTAACAAAATGTCTGTTTGCAAGTCTGTGTCTCTTTCTATCTGTATTTGACAAAAATTTTGTGGGCGCGCTGTTTGAAGAACTAATACACAGAAGTAAATAATAATATGCTGAATTAGTCTCTGATATAAATTATTGTTGGTTAGTCTTTATTATATACCACGAAACAGGTAGTGCAGCTATGCTGCATTTTATTACGATTTTCACAAAATCTGTATCCTGGGAACAAAAGCATGAATTTTCATCCACTTTCCCATTCAATTACTCCCTAGTATAAATTGATCTATCACATGTGTGAATATATACAGGGTATATCTAAACTACTGGGAAAAATTTAAGGGGTGATAGTACACGTAAAGACAAATAATATTAAATGGGAAGCTAAGGGTCCCAAACGTCTTCCGAAGGAGATAGGCGCCATCAAAGTTTAGGGTCCAAAATTTGAAATGATAATAAAAAACGAAAAATTTGGTCGATTCGTTTGCAGTTTTCACGAAAACTATTCTTTATGTCAATATTGTCTTAAAAATTAATTATAAAGATAAATTTAAGAAAAATGCCGATAGAGGACGCTTTAGACTTTGGAGTAACGAGCAGCTATTTTTTACCGTTATTTTTTGCACATTATTACATTTTTTTAGAAGTTTAAACATAAATTTTGAGCTCAAAATCTGTGGTTAAGTAGGGCAAACTGAACTGTGTTCAATGGGAGTGGGTAGGTTCAAATTTCAAATGATTATGAACCGTTGATATTGAAGCATTGATACATATATATATATATATATATATATATATATATTATAATTCATTCAGTTATCTTAGGGATTTTCCCCCTAAATTTATTATTCTACATTTATTATTTCAATAAAACTTGTAACGAAACATGTCAGCATAAGTAACTCTCTATAAATCTAATTAAATAAAGCTTCTTAGGTACCCTCTTTACCCAATATCAGATAATAGAAAATGATATTCAAGATTTCAGTACAAATTACGTTGGAAATTATCGTTTCATAAATGAAATGGTTCAGGTTCTAGGAAAGTTATTCAATTTTCAGATTATATTTTGCGATGTACTTTTACACTTATCTAAAGTGAAAAAAGGTATTAAATCTGTTCACAATTAATACAAAACAAATACAGCTACTCGAATATGACAATCCCAAAATGTAATTCCCTAATCCCCAATCTCACACATGTAATTACTTCCAGAATAAAAGAAGAATAGCTCAATTTGATTTAAATTGCTTAAATTAACTCATTCGCCCGAGTTATTTCAACTTCTTACGAGAAGCAGACTTTCAAATCGTGATATGAGTGCATTTTGGCTCAACTTGAGTTATTTTGTGACTGAGGATTTAAGAGAGTACATTAACCGAGTACATGCAGAGTTCGATAGTGACTCCAATATGATAATACGATAAGTGATTGTTCAGTTTCAATTGGTATTAATTTAACCGATTTTTGAGATATCGTGATTGTTTCAACATATAGTTTACCAAATAAAATCCCTTTCCACCTCCTAATTAAAAAGTGGTGTCGAAGTACAGTGAAGTATGCATGCACTACAATATGAATTTACCTAAAGGTAATCTACTGAAAAACTACAAAATTGGCTTTTATATCTCCAAAAACACAAAAGAGGTAAAGAGAAAAGTGATTCTTATACATGTAGATTACCATCGATTTAGTACAAAAATCCCCTTGGGGATCCTGATATAAAAAACAAAGCAGGTAAAACACGCATTTGTATTTTCGTCATTTCTTACCCCGTAATGTAACAAAACGATCTTCGAATGTAAAAAAACAAATACGTATAACGATATACTTTTATTTGAGATGTTCAAGAGTCGCGTTTCTTTTGCAATGAACATTTAAAGGCACATTTGTTCGAAAGATAAACTTTCTACTTCCGCTCAAATTTCATGACACCACAGAATAATAATACTACTAATAATAAATGCGAGTTTTAAACATTCTATTTTTGGCATTCATGTCTACAAGGTGTTTTTTCTTGCTAAATTGATGTCGATAAATCACTATGCTTATCTATTTTTTCCGTTTTCGAGATGGGGTTACTAACGCCACAGTCTTCCACCAGGTGGCTCCGTAGACCATATCATTTAACAGCACATGGCTATTTTATTATACATAAACACAAGTTTTATTAATATAACAATGGCCGTTTCGAAGTGAAAAAGGGAGCAAGGGACTTTAGTGAATCAATTTATAGCCGACCCAGTGGCGTGGATGGTAGCGGAGGCTGCTCCCACACCACTGGTCCCTGGTTCGAGTCCAGCTAGCGGCATGGGTGTCTGTGTTGTTCCTGTGATAAAATATGTACCGGATATTCTGTAATAAAGTGTTCTGTATGGTTTCTTGTGATCATTGGAGGTTATGCCGGCGAATAGCTGTAGCGCCTACCTCAAAGCAAATAAAATGTAAAATGAAATGTATATCAATTTATAATAACAAAAACAAACGTAAAGTATTAAGCATAAAAAATAATATCATAAGAATTTCGCTAAATAAAAAAGGAAAAGTTTTTACTTAAATCTTTAAAGGTTTCTTTTCAAAAAAAAAAAAAAAAAAAAAAAAAATACTATGCACAATATGTTATTTCATTTTTGTAAAATTATTTATAATGAAAAAAACAGCTTTGATAAAAGAATATGGCATTAACACTTTAAAAGTGCTTTTGCATATTTTAATTCGTTGTCGCGCTTTAATTCTCAGAGGATGTTATTATTTTTATGCTTTTAAGGTAAGACATTTATATTCCTTAAATTAACAAAAACATGCTGATTTATTTATTTTAAGAAAAACAGAAAAACAAAAAAATATTATTTCAAAAAATGCAGCTCCCTTTGAGGATTAATTTCAACAAGAATAGAATAATTATCCAAAACAAATATTTTCACTTGTAGCGATTGACTAATTACATATGAAAATAATGCTGAAAAACCCACTAAAGAAAGGGAAAACACTTATATTTAAAACATTATGGTATTCAAAGAGCAATGCTTTATTTTTTTTATCGGAATAAAAAATAAAAATGGAATTAACGAATTTTAAATAAAAAAATTATTCCCAAATTGCCCAGTTTTAAAATAATTCTTAAATTCTTAAAATAATGTATATTTTTTCTCATCATTCTTCAAAAGTTAAATATTTGTCGTTTTTTATTTATTTTTAAAAGAATTCTGTATATTTTCTTAGCTTTTATGGAAATTGCTCGATTAGAAATAATTTTATTTATAAGAAATTATCTCATTTTATTTTATTTTAAACTGAAAAATTGAGTTATGAATACTCGGAGATGTAACAAAGTCTACCTCGGTTATATAACACACTTCCTTAGTTCCAGAACATACTTTGCGGTTTACCGAAGATATTTCCTTGGTTCCAAAATATACTTTTCGGGTTCAACAACATACTTAATTTGTTGCATAAAATTTTTCCAGGTTATAGAATAGATTTCTAAATCCACACAGAACATCGCTGAAAATGTTTTTTTAATTAAAAAATCTATTTATAAATTTTACTTTCTTATATCTTCAATAGAAGAATGTAATGTAATCGAATTTTTTTTCGATTTCCGGTTTCCAACGAATTTATACGTTTTAGGAGTCAGAGATTCCAAAAAACATGTTTTAACAAAATGTCTGTCCATGTGCCTGTGTGTATGTTTGTTAGTGTTTCCGTATGTTGCCAAAAAGTGTATAAAGATAAGCTTAGAGTTGTACCAATTTTTTTGTGAATGTTTTTGGCTGTGGCCAGCAGCTCCTCCTTCAATTTTGAAACATTCCACCTGAAGGGGCACTGCAATAGCAATTTTTGTGTCATGTTCAATGTTGTACGGACTAAAAGTGTATGAAGTTTTGCATCGAATTGAACCAAATCTTTTGTGTAAGTGTATAGCTATGGGTAGTTGGTCCTCCCTGAATTTGAAAAAAATCCGCCGGAAAGGGGCACTGTAATAGTGATTTTGTGCCATTTTCAATAGTGTACTACCTAAAAGTGTATGAAGTTATAGATGGAATTGAAAAACAAATTGTGAAAGTGTAATGGCTATGGCTAGTTGGTCCTCCCTGAACTTGAAAAAAAATCGCCGGAAGGGGGCGCTGAAATAGCGATTTTTGTGCCATTTTCAAAATTGTACCATCCAAACGTGTACGAAGTTATTCATAGAATTGAACCATTTTTTTGTGAAAGTGTATGGCTGTGGCTTGTTAGTCCTGTCTGAATTTTAAAAAATTCCGCTGGAAGGGGACGCTATAATCACGATGTCTATGACGTTTTCATTATTTTACCATAAAAAATGTGTGAAGATGTGCATAGGACTGAACTAAAATTTTTGTTTATGATTATTTTTGGGTATGACAAGTAGGTCCTCCCTGAATTTGAAAAATTCTGCCTATCATTATATTGTCCATCGGTTCGTACAGAGACGGAAACTCGTTTTTACTCCGATTAATTGACTGAAGCAGAAATTTAAGAGGAAAATCAAAGTTGTATAATATTGAATTAAAATTATTAAAACATTAACATGTGTAACTATTTTTTTAAATTATAATATTAACCCGCGAGTAGTCGCGACTTTTTTCACAACGTCATTAGTCGCGCTCGGTCTTTTCGCCGCTGCGCGCTGGCCCCCCGCATACCAAATATGTAAAATAAGAAATATTTTTCACCTAGTATATGAAAATAACATTACAACGAAGATATAAATTGAAAGTTTTCTTAAATTATGCATTTTATTCATGAGATCTGGAGTAGTTGGAAAAAGTAAAAATGAACTGACATTAGTGATTTTTACGTAGACTTTTTCGCCAATTTCAGCTTTGTTTCTAAAAATGTACCTAAAAGAAAAGCAGAGGTGTCCTGTTACTTCACTAAAGTGGTCACGAAAGCTTTAAAGTCAGCTACATGGTAGATCTCCGTTGTATTTGTGATGTGATACAAGTTAGGAAAAGATATGTTATACGGGCGGCGAAAACACCGACGCGCGACTACTGACGGGTTAATATGTAAATATGAGATAAAAGAAAGTTTTGGGATTGGCACACCCAACTAGGTAACATTTAGTATATTTATAGACTACCTATTAATAACGAGCACTAAAATATATTTTTATATGAAAAATATTAATCATGTATTAAAATAAAATTTCAAATTTTATTAAAAGCGGTACTTTCTGATTAGCCGACCTTCAGTGGTAAACATCCACTAAAATCATCAATGATGTCACAGTTTATAGCAGTCTTTTTTATACTTATGATAAGAGTGTTTTAAGCACATAGATTTATCATACCTGTTAATTTGTGTTTTATTTTATGTAATTCAATTCATAAAGATTACAAAAATGACTGTTTTAATTATTTTTCTTTTTTTTTACATTGAGGCAGTACAGTAATCGAAATACATTAAATTCAATTTATAGACTTGAATCTAACTTTTTTTACAAGTAAATATCTGATAATAATAACAGATGGATTCCTTGTTCGTATATATATAGAGGTTGTGGCAGGTATTTGAGAATACCGGGGATGAGAGAGCTCCGATCAAAATGACCAATCAACCACTAAATTTTATTAATATTCCTGTTATTATTTAGTGACAGAATTTTTCAGAGGTTATAAACCAAAGTATACTTTCAAAATTTATTGGTAGTAATCGGTCATTTTTGTCGGAACACTCTTTTGCCTAGAATAAACTTTACGGGTCAAAACAGAACTCTGCACACCGTGGTTGCAAATCTTTTTCTGTTAAAAGTAAACATATGAGAATCTAGGGTAAATAAAGGTATGGAGAGGTATGAGGTCATTGTTTTATTGAAGAATATCGACTTTAGTGTCTGCTGCATTCTTCAAACTCGCCGCACTGTTCGTTTTTAATTTAAGAGTCCCTAGTAATGATTGAAAAAGACCCGGATGATAATGTAAAGTCTACGGGGGCGCTCTTTTGAAATATCGCGTTAACGTGATTTTCGTGCATAGGATATCCGAGGATGATCCATAACCAGCTTATATTTTATTTTTCGATTTTTGTCTATATTCTTTTTATGGTATTAGGATAGTTTCAGTTTTATAACCGGTTCAAACTGGTTCTGAAAGATAAATAATTTTATTTAAAACAATCTGAAATCAAAACCGAAAAAATAGAAACTAGGTCGGTTGCGGATCGTCCTGAGCTATCCTATGCTGAAAAAATCCTTTCAAAATATTAAAATTTAAGCGAGATATTTGAAAAAACACGCTCCCATAGACTTTATATTATCATCCGGCTCTTTCTCAGTCAGTAGTTTGGCGTATTAAGGAGTGAATGGAAGATTGCCGCGTTTGATACAGCAACCGTTTCATCCAAATAATGATATTTTTTGTGACATGACATATAATAAGGCCTGAATTCGTCATTCGTATCGATGGAAATCCTATCGAATTGATAAGGGCACTCACTAGGGAACAACAGGTTGATGTGGCCATGAACGATAATGCAGTTCTGAATAAAGAGAAGGAAACACATAGTATAGTGCCTATTACATGAGGTGACTTAACTCAAGAGTTTGTCAGAAGATGGCAGATTTTCCTTTTAAGAGCCCACAATAGTCACAGAAAAAATACTCAAAAAGACCCGGATGATAATGTAAATTCTATGGGGGCGTTCTTTTCTAATATCTCGCTCAAATTTTAATATTTTTACATGTTTTTTTTTCATGCGATAGCTGAGGGCGATCCACAACCGGCCTAGTTTTTACTTTTTCGATTTTGCTTATATATTTTTTATATTACGATAGTTTCAATTTCAGAACCAGTTTAAACCAGTTTCGAAAGTTAAAGTAATTTTTTAAAGAAAATCTGAAACCAAAACTGAAAAAGTAAAAACTAGGCCGGTTGTGGATCGTCCTCAGCTATCTTGTGCAAAAAAACATGTAAAAACATTAAAATTTCAGCGAGATATTCGAAAAGAACGCCCCCGTAGACGCCCCTGTACATTAGCGCTCGGCTTTTACCGCGTGACTACTGTACGCTCTTAAGGCCCCACACCAGTCACTGAAAAAGACCCGGATGATAATGTAAAGTCTATGGGAACGTTCTTTTCAAATATCTCGCTCAAATTTTAATATTTTTACATGATATATATTTTTTTTTTTTTTTTTTTTTTTTTTTGCATAGGATAGCTTAGGACGATCTACAACTGTCCTAGTTTATACTTTTTCGTTATAGTTTATATATTTTTATATTATAATAGTTTCAAAATCAGAACCGTATTAAACCGGTTTTGAAATTGAAAGTATATTTTTTTTAATCTGACACTAAAATTGAAAAAGTAAAAACTAGGCCAGTTGTGGATCGTCTTCAACAATCCTATGCAAACAAATCATGTAAAAATATTAAAATTTCAGCGAGGTATTTGTAAAGAACACTCCCATAAACTTTACATTATCATCTGTGTCTTTTTTGTGACTAGTGTTGCTTTTTAACTGAATCAAAAATTTCCGTATACCGCTAGTGAAAAACTTCCACTAATAAACATGAATAGAAAATTTCGTCTTATTTTAGCAGTTTACTGATGAGACATTTTTCTCACAAATAAGCTAAAATACTTTTATTTCTTTTTACTGGTTTCAGTTTGTCTAGGTATTATAATTTTTTCACAAAGAATGACAGATGATTGCCTTGTTGTCACAATGTAGCGGAGCTATTACAGCCGATGTAAACTCGTACTAGTAAAAAAGAATATCAGTTTTTGCCATTATTTTTGGTTGGCATTTTTTCTTAGTGAGGAGTTCAAATAAAGATAAATATTCGGCATAAATTTACTTGGGGGTTTGCCACGGTGGCAATGAGCTCTTGCGAAAGTGGTTACAGTTAAAGTTTCACAATTTTAAGGGTATGTCAATTCCTCTCTCTAAATAGTTCCTTATGTATGATTCAAAGGATCAGTGTTAGAGGATGTACGTGCTGAGGAGAGAAAATCTGTTGTCCGCAAGATTTAGATCCTGACATACGTCAAACGTTTCATGAACCCCTCAGGACGATCAACCGGTACACGTGCCACATAAGGTGCTCAGAATATTGGATTATTCTCACCAATAAAATTTTATTCTGAATACCGTCTTATTTAAGAGGAATATGTTATGACATTCATGTTCCGAAAAATTTAGAGCACCACTCGTAATTATGAAGTTTGTGAGCAGCGAAGATGATCGGATGGCACCCCATGTCTTTTTTCAAGCTACTTAAGGGGGTCTCAGGAGTCTTACTTTTTACCTACACTGTAAAACAATTGTGTAACGTTACTCCATAAAGTTGGTGGCAGCCAACTTTCCACCAAGTTTATGGTGGAATAACGATTTAGCAAGATAACCATCAATGTAACATTACACTGATATGTAATGTTACTTCAGTAACATATGTTTAAATTACACTATTATATAAATGAAAAAAATCACACCATAACACTGATGGCAGTTAAGCTGGTACCAATTTTATGGAGTAATGTTACACATATGTTTTACAGTGTATTGGTGCAATTTAGCAACATGTCACATTTAATTTCTTTTCTCAGCCCCTATGAAACGTAAATGCATAAAATTTTTATTATAGACAATTCAATATACCTTCTATGTAAAATAATCTTTACAATACTCTACATTGAAATTTTATTTTATTTTTTAATGTTTAATTTTGATTAAAAAATTTAAATTATTTCTTGACTTGCATCGACTGCGCGCAACATTTCTCAAAAATTAATAAAGCAATTTGCATAAAACTTGGTAAATATCTCCAATTTAAGTTAAAGAATAACTTATACTTAAAATTTTAATATTATAATTCTGTTGATTATTTAAAAATAGCAATTTTTCAAAAAAAAAGATTTTTTTATAATTTTATAATTTAAATTTAAATTTTAAATAAATAAATAATTTGCTTTCAAATGTTCTTAAGTTCAAGATGCATTAGTTTTATATGATTACCAATGTTTTGAGGGTTCTTAAACCGATATTTTTGCTATAATCTTGCGTGCAATAGATGCAAGTCAAAAAGAAAATTTAAAAATTTTGTCAAAATTAAACATTAGAAAAATAAAATAAAATTTCAATATATAACAAAAAAAATAAAAATTTTAAATATAAGAAGTGTTAATTTGTCTAGATTAAAAATTTTATGACTTTACGTTTAATAGACACTGAGAAAAAAAATAAAATGTGACATGTTGCTAAATTTCACCACCAGGTAAAAATAAGAGGATTATGTTTGTCGTATAATTACGGGATTAGATTATTTATACAAATCATTTTTTAAACAAAGTAAATGTTTCTTTCTTTTACTGTAGGGTTATAAATTCAAGTGAAATAATTATGAAAAATATCACATTATTAATAATATCCTCTGCTGTCAAAATAACTGATGTCAGTGTACGAAATTATTAATTAAGACCAGTTATATATTGAAAAATCAGCTTGAATAAAACAGTTGAGTAAAAAATTCCGTAATTTTCCTGAACTATAGAAGAAGCCATCTTTACCGTAGACCCGAGAAGTCTTCTGTGATTTTCCCACACTATTCCTTTCTCTACATTTCTTTTACACAGTTTTTAAATAACTCTTGAAATAAACTCTAATAAGAAACGTATCATTTCTTAAAGAATCCGTGTGGTGTTTTTTATTTCTTTCAATATAGAAACTGAAGCATATAAAAATATTGTCAAACTACATTAAATAATTTAAATTGTTCATATTTTAAGATAATAATAATACAGTGAAACCTCCAAATAAGGGACACCTATGGCACCGCAACTTTTGTCCCTTAAATAGAGGTGTCCCTTATTCGGAGTTTCTTACACAGTGAAACCTCCAAATAAGGGACATCTATGGGACTGCAACTTTTGTCCCTTAATTTCTTCGCTACTGGTGATTATTACAGTATTTTTAATTATTACTGAATTATTTGTTCTCTCGTTTGATTTCAAAGCGAGATTTTTGTTTTATTTTCATTAGCTCGAATCGTAGAATTAGAAACATATTATTCTTATATAGAAATTTTTTTTATATTTGAGTATCATTAATAAAATGGGACAATACTGATGTACCCATATGTGTACTAAGGGACTGAAGAGGTTAAATAGAGGTGTCTCTTATTCGGAGTGTCCCATATTTGGAGGTTTCGCTGTATTTTCTTTGTGGAAAAGTACAATATTTATTAATAATCGATGTTCTTGAAAAAACAGTTGTTTCGTAAATTATCTGAAAGGAATAAAAATACTCATAATTTTTGTACGTAATATTTAAAAAATAAATTACAACACTCATATTGACATCTAAACATGAATATTTTTATTACTATTGTCTATATCTTTTCAGATTTGTAACTTATATTCATTACCCACAGCGCTGTACAATAATGATGAAATTATTCTACACACAAAGTAAACCAAGCACTGTGACGCACATTATATGGCATGATACAAGTTGTTTTTAAAAAACTTTAGAAAAAATAAATGTATTACCAGATATATAAGACAAATAAATAGATAAATAAATGTGTTGTTATTCGTCGCAAAAGCTCCTCTTTTAATATCTTAAGAAAGTAAATACCTTATTTGTCATAATTATTCTCGAGAAAAATACAAGTTAGCTAAACAAGGTAATGAAAGAGATATATCTGAGTAAAGCATAGTGGAATGAAAAAAGATTCAGCGCTGGGAATGATCCAAATTCGTTAATAATAAATAGCCTTCATTAATGAACTCTTATTGAATTGAATAGGGAATAAATATATCTTTTCGTCGGTAGTAATGTGTTAAAGAAAGATACAAGTTGGTCTTACAAAAGATTTTCTATAGGAAATAATGACTCAATATTTATAGTATATTTGTGTGTTTATTTTCAAAGATTAAAGAAATATATATACATAGTGTGAATTTATAATTTTCCACACAGGAACAACTGGAATTACATTCAGTTTTTACTTTTATTTCGGCTTCTAATGTGTAAAATAATATGAAATTTTAATGTTTGTTTTTATTTGCAGTTACAAAATCATGCATTGCAAGTTACAATAAACCGTGAAACAAGTTTTACCTTTACAGTCCTTTACAGTCCTTTACAGTTTTAGCATATAGGACTTTAAAATTATTATACTAAAACATGCTATATTTTGAAAAACATGCCAGTATTTTCCCAAAATTGTGAAAAGGGTACAATTTATTATAATTTTTACATGTAACGTTAAAACAGATTTCATGAAACTTCTATTAGTCACAAATCAGACTAAGGAAAGTTTCGAAATGCATAAAAATATAACTGGTTATAATTACAAGTGTTATTTACATACTCAATACCTAAAAATTGCCCTTATCAGTCCAACAGACAAGTCTGAAGTTGTCTGTTCAAGTGCTCCAGAGGAAAAAAAAAAGAGATTCTCATTCGGGAAAGGGCATTGACAATTGGAGGTTTAAAAACGTGGATTAAAATACAACGAATTGCCGACTATCCGGGAAGCAAAAATAAGGCCAATTAAAAAAATAAGAGAGAGAAATATTGTAATCGACCGAAACAGGCGGGTTCCTCTACGGGAAACTACTGACCCACGACTGGTTTGCCAGTTTGGCCTCTACTTTCAATTTAAAATTTCGAATTCGTATGAGAAATTTTAAAAGGAAAATTTTTACTTTATGTAAACACGAATCGTCGCTCAAGAAGTAAAGAAAACAAAACCATACAGAATTTCTGGTATTAAAGTAAAATTTCACATATAAAAGATGCTAAAAAGAGGCCAAATTTGGCAACCGAGACCCACGAGAGAGAGTAAAGGGTGGTGAGTAATTACGTAAAAACGCAGTCAATATAGATGATAAATACCAGTATTTTGTTAAAAATAAGTTCAGTTTATATAATCTCTTTATATTATTTGAAGTATTTTCTGTAAGAAAATACTGGTAGTTTTTTCTTTTCTTGACTGTGTTTTTCCCGGTTTTCTCTGACCAATCACTGACAAGCTGTAAGGGGGATAAGTAAAGTCTTGTTAATCTGTTTCATTACTTGTGCTTCAGCTGTTAATAAGTACAATTGCTGCTTGTCGCTGTTCCTGGTTTCCTTCGTGTAGTCTTTTGATATACAGTAAAACCTCCGAAGAGCGGCCAGCTATGGGACTGAGTAAAAGTGGCCGCTTCTTAGAGGTGACCGGTATATGGAGGTTTTGCTTCAACTTGTTAGAAAAGTCAAACAAAACTATTTAATTCAATAAAATACTTCATAGAAAGTATAATTTTTAAATTATTTTTCACATTAAAGAAATCTGCTAATTTCATATATTTTGTATATTTCGAACTTATTTTTTTCAATCGATACGATAATATCTGTGGTTTTACTGTACAAATCTTAGTCTTTCTTATTAAGAGCAAAAAATTCAATGCCTCGAACATTTGCGAGGACTTCTTCATAAGATTTTAGTTTGGTCTCTTTTTCAATTTCCGCTACATCCTCACGTAAAGTTTCTGCGTCCACATCTTTCATCAAATCCTGAACCATTTCCGGTATGCTTTCATAAGTGCTGATACGGGTAAATGATTATCAAGAGAAATAAATTCATCTTGCATTATGTCGCTAATTTTTGCTTCTTTAAATGATGCGTCTAATTCCCTAATCACTCAGATCGTTATTTGATTATTTTTCATAGATGACACCGACATTTGGAAGTTTCTAAAAAGCAAATTAAACCTCATAAATTTTGAAAATTTAAACATTTATATCTTTTTTATTAAATATCAAATCAAAGAAATAAAATGATGAACACAGGGGCGTGCAAAGAGAAACCTGTGCGCGGGAAAAAGTTTTATTTTTTGACACACTACTGAAATTTTTTCTTGTGACGTGCCAGATAATGACATTGGTAATATAAATTTGGTGCTCTCTAAATTTCCATGCCCGGAGCGACCGCCCCCTTTGCAAGGCACTGGATGAATAGGTGTAATGTCGCAATTTACATTGCTCTCGGCTTCTTTCAGTGACCGTGTCGGAGAGAATTCCGCTGGCCGCGGCCGGTTTTCAGAGGTGACGGTATTCGGAGGTTTGATTTAATATTATTTCAATACGACTCGTTCTGTTCTATGGGAAAATGGCCGGTTGTTAGAGGTGACCGCTCTTCAGAGGTGACCGTTAATGGAGGTTTTACTGTACTTCATGTTTATTGGAGAATCACGAAATGTGTGGAGAATGAAAAAAGTTGTAGTGATTATGGAGAAAAAAGTACGCGATAAAATTCACTACAGTCTGGAATAACGGCAAAAATTATTGCTTTGAAGTTTGTAGTTGATAAAAATACAGTCGGAGAGTGGAAAAAAAAAAGAGTTGAAATTAAAAAGCGGTGCGCTACTAGAATGTGCCTTAAAGCAAAATGTTCAATGTCTAACAAGTGTTTATAATATCATGGTGTGGCAGGAAGTTAATAAATATAGATAGAACTCCGGTCCTTTCGCTTCACTTGGCAGGATAGTCGGGATTATACAGTACGTAGTTAATGGTAAGTGAAAATCACGATTAAAAAAAGTCTTAATTTTGATTTTTTAAATTCTTCTGGCAATTGCCGTTATAAAAGTACTTTTTAAGTATCCATACAAGAATTAGATATACTCACATTTTATTTTAAATCACCCTAAATCTTTGACTGTACACATTTAAAGAGACAAAAAAATCCATTTTCTTAAATGTGATTTTAAAGAATACGCTGAAAATATCTGGTAAGAAAATAAACACATCCCTATGCTATCTCATCATACAAATGGCGCATTTATTTGAGAGATATCATTCTGTATAGTACATGTTAATGATACTTATAATTAGGGTAGCTAAATACCACAAATATTCAAGAAAGGATATCTACGATAAATAATAATATTCAAATTTTATCGTAATTCATTCCAAGTCTTTGAGAATTTCAAGAGAGAGGAAAAAAATATTTTTTCAAAGGTGATTTAAAATAATTCTATCAAAAAATATGATAGAAGATAGATACTTGTCTGCTGTCTCATCCAAAATTGACGAATTTATTCGGGAAAGATGATATAACTTAAATATTCTAAAAACATAAAATTGCCATTCACCGTTGTATCAAAAAGATAATTTAAAAAATATAAATGTACGCTTTTAACCGCTGCCATCGAAAAAATCAAGTTCAAGGGACACAAGACGTGGCGCTATGACCTATTGACCGACTTCTTACTAGTATTGGAATTCACAAGTTGAATAGCAAATTTTTGCAAAACTTTTGAATAGCAATTTCCTTTTACTTTATTTCTGGAATATATGTCCTCTTATAAAACAACTATAACAACTAAAACAACACAACTATTTAATCATACTAGTGAGAATTCAGAATCCCCCAATAAAAAATGATACAGATGCATCAATGTTATGGCATTGTTAATAATTATTATCATAACTTGTATGTCTAGAATACTAAATTTTTTTAAAGCAAATAACTCATTTAATAAACGTAAAATCGATCAATCCAACTTTTAAAATAACCTAAAGTTTAAAAATATTTTTTTAAGTATTAGAACTTATATGTAACTATTTTACTAGCTTTCGTATTGATTAGAATCATTTGTTGAAAGATCACGTAGTTCAAAACGAATTAGATAAAAATATATTTTTTTCTAGATCCTTTAGTGCTTTTAGCAATTTTCAAATTGCCTCTTTAACCCTTTCAGTACCAAAACTTTAAAAATGAAATAAAAATTATGAAGTTTTTACATATTGTTAATAAAGGTCCTAATAAGCTAAAAACCACCTTAAAAAAATTCCTGACCATATATTTTTTTAATTAGAGAATGTCCTTGATCAAGGACATTTGTATTCAATGGGTGTAAGGTAGACTATAATGAAAAGACACTGTTGGTGGAAAAACAAATTTTATTTTATTGTTACAAAACACTGTTTTAGAATAATACTGTTACAAAATACTGTTTAAATTTCAAATGCTGTGATAACTATGCGTTTAAGTGGAATTCATTGAAACAATTGAGTTCTTTACTCAAACATAGATGAATTTGGCATTTTTTACATCTAAAACGTTATTTCCCCTTGCACTGTTTTCTTTTACAGCGGCCTGCTTCCTTGCAGCCGTTATGGATAGGTATATGATCTACTGCATCGAGTTGTATTGCCTTATATGGTCTTACTTCTGTGCTTTTGCGCGAAATATTATGTTGGGAATTTTGTGGCATGCCTTTGGTTTTACTTGGTCTACCACGTTTTCTTAATGCTGATGGTTTCCAGCTTTCACTAGATAGTTCGCTATTGTCATTCTGAATTGTAACAAATCCATAATTTCTGTTTTTGGAATATTACACTCAGTAGCATCTCTTTTATATTCAAGCCAACTATTACATATAGCCACTTCTACTGCATGAAATATAAGGTGAAGTGTCCATTTTCTTGATAGAATAAAAACTCTGTAAAAGCCAATGAGAAAATCCAATTTATCAACTCCTGCCATTGATCTATTGTATTTCTTCACAACTTCTGGTCGAATCACATCAATGTATTTGTTATTATTTTTGTCCCATCGTTTAGCAACATCAATGTTGTCTTTACCCAAAAAGTTATTTGCAATATACACACTATTATTATCATACCATCTAACAAGTACAATATCGTTGTCCTTACTCTATAGCTCTTCTATAAGACCCCTTCCATTTTTTTCGCTGCTTTCTCCGATGTGAAAGGAGAATTTCAAAATCTATTCACTCTTGCTGTACAAGCTGCTAATATTTTATGACTTTTCAAAATCTGCAACAAAGCATAAGATGAAAAATTCATCGATGGACCTAAAAAATGGTTTTGATAAGAGTAATTTGAATGTGTGATTTTACGCAGATAATATATTATTTCATTATGGAGGAAAAAAAATAAAACTAAAAAACGGTGTTTTCGAACACGTGTTCAAAATTTTATAGATGCCGATATTTTATTCATATTACCTTTTTATAGTTTTTTTATAGAAATAAAAACAACGAAAATAAAACATAGAGTACACTAAATGAACAATACACAATAAAATCTAATCGAAAGCAAACAATATCATAAAGTGACAGTATAGTGGTACACACACCGTTCGAAAACATTTGTCCATGATCATGGACACATGTTTTTAAATAATTCTATTAGAAAATTGTAAATACTCAGAACTTTCAAAGTAAGCTTAAATCAAAGTTTCTAGTTTTCTTAATAAAATAATAAATGTGTTTAGCTACTGCTTATATAAAATTATACCGAAATAATATGATTCTAAAAAGGCTTACCGAGACGAGAGCTCCTGTTTCTATCCATCTTGATACAAATATTCCTAGGGGCTGCAATCTACTGGTTTGATTTCTAAATATTTGTGCTTTTAGAAGGGAAATGATTACAAATGCAGACAAAAATGGTAAAATTAATTTAAACTAAATTAGACTTCATAAAAAAAATTCTAAAAAGTATGTCCTTGATCATGGACACCAGTAGCGAAAGGGTTAACAGAAGGCAGTAAATTGAACTAACTTAAAATTTAACATGTACCAAATTAAAAGGAAATGGAAACAAAAAGTTTCAACGACTAAAATTTGAGCTGTTTTACCACAATGTTTCACTAAAATTATTCACCTTATTTAATCTAAGGCACGTACGAGTATTACCCGCACTTAAAGAATTCCTTACATTAAATATATAAATAATTAACTGTTATTAAAAAAAATTCTTTGCAAAAAAATAATAAAATTTGTAAAAAAAAATCCATGTATCGTATGACTGGATGTAGCTGAATACACTAGAAAAATATAATTGGGTATACCGTAAACGTTCAAAGAGATATGAAGCAAAAATAATATCGAATTATACTATTCTGTATAACTTTGTGTTATATCTAATCCCAATCACTTTATGAAGAACTTACCTTGATTAAACTCTGTCAGCCATTTTTCCTTCCTTAACACTCTAAAATACATAATTCTAATTATATATATCGTAATATTGTAAAATGGCATGGCTTACTATCTTATATTTTGTTCCAACTTCCATTTTTTCTTCTTTGCCGGCATTTTCCAATCTTCCGATCTTTTGTTTACATGTTCAAATCAATCGCTTATCTTTTGTTTTTCCGATCGTCGCTGATGGGTGTGTTCATCCTGGTTTTATCGTTCCGTTCGATCGCAATCCGCAAGCATCGCGGATCGCAACTCGTAAGTGGCTGTCTTGCATTTCTTCCATCGCAAGTCAGGAGCTCGCTTGCTCAACTCGGAGGGGCGTATCCAGTTTCGAATTGCCGCTGCTATTTAAACCGGCTGAGATATGTTGTGCTGGGGATTTTGAAGCGATGTTATGTTTCAAGATAATTGATGTTAAAGTCAATATGATATAGTTTCAGAAATGTATTTTAAATTCATCCAGTTTTAAAGTTAACATCTAGTTGTTTAATTACGCCAAATCCGTTGCTGGACATTTAACTGTGAAAATGGTTATTCAACTTCGCCCGTTTGTCATTTTACCAGCAGTCATAATCCATTTGTGTTTTTAATTAAGTTTTCATATTCATTTGTGGACATTATTATCTTCAGTTAAAACTCTACATGTTTTCAAGACTTTTCATCGAAACAGTTGGTGTGCCGTATCATTGGAATTTCTCCAGTACGTCGATAGCTCTTATCCATAAGTGAGTCCGTTTTGTTTTCAGTGCTATCCTAATATTGTTATATGCCATGCCATGCCATTTAATAAGTAATATTATGTCATTATATAGAATAGTTTTAATTTAAAATACGGAATTGAACTTATTTTCTGTTTACATTTTACCAGTTATATTTTTCATCTAAGTTGATACATATTTTATTTAAACTTGAATATTATTTCATGACATAGAATAACTTTAATATAAATCTGGAATTGAACTTGTTTCTGTTTATGTTATGCCTGTTATATTTTTCACCTGGATTTATACATGTTTTTATTTTAACTTGCATTTATATTTTCGTTAATAAACGTTAGTATTATTTCACTGAAAAACAGTTTCTTTAATGAATGTCTTAAACTACACTGTCACAATGTCACCAATACTTACTCTCTTAGGTCACCGAAGTTGCACTATTATAAACTGCTAAATTTTATTTTGTTTTAGACGGTTCTTGTTAAAGAACCGATCAAACTCCATTTCATTTTTCATAAACTATATTCAGCTAAAGTAATGATCTCTGTTTTTTACTTAGTAGCTAAAACAAAACGCTTCACAGTGGATTGATTTGATAATACAAGTGGACAAAATTTTTTTTGTTGAAGTTGAATTAGTTTTTTTCTGATTTTTCGAATGTATCCCCAATGAAGTATTTAAGTAGTGATAAATATTTGGTTTATTTAACAATAATATGTAAAAGTAAAAAGATAATGAATTATAAAAAAGATGCTTTAAATATATTCATTTTGCTATTAAGTAAAAAACAATTTAATGCAGACATGTAAGTTAATATTCAATTCTTTGAATTTCAAAAATGAATATCAATTTTTACCATTATTTTTTATTGAAGTTTTTTGCTAGTGATGCGTTTAAAATAAGAGATATTTTTTGCATAAATTTACTGGTAGAAGTTTGCCACAATAAAAATGAACCCCTGCCAAAAAGGTTACAGTTGAAGGTTCACTATTTAAAGGATATGCATAGCTGCCAACTTTTAAGCATTTTTCCTACCACTAAAATTTTTTTGTAAAAATTGTGTTTTTTAATCATCGAAATCTGATGATTAAACAAATGGAAAATATCTGTACAATTTTTGTGGTAGCAAAAATGCGTAACAGTTGGTGCCTATGGGATATGCCACTCCTTCTTTCTTAAAAGTTCCATGCGTACAATACATGAGGACCTTAGTTAGAGAACATACCTAGTGAGGAAAGGACAGTTATTGTCCGCGAGAGCCAGGGAGAACTACCTGATAAAAATCAAACGCTTCATTAACTCCTTGGAGAAGAATGACCGGTGTACGTGCTGCATAACGTGCTCAGAATATTCGATTATTCTTACCAATAAAATTTTATTGTAAATATTGTGTATTATCCGCGCAATTTCCCAATACAATTAGGCAAAAATTTCTTTTTAAAAAACCGGTGACTAAAGATTAAAAATCGCTCGTCTAGAAGGAGTAAACAAACTTTAAACAGAGTGAAGACTGCACTTAATTTCCTCACATGAGAAAATCTTTGTCTATGTCCAGGATGTGTTCCTAAAAAATTGATAACTATTAAAAACATCGAAGATTTTATAATATTCATGCACAGGAAATGTATACCGTCAGTCGTGAATCTGGGAATTCTTGAACAGCGAAGACGACCGAATGTCACCACATGTTATTTTTCAAGCTTCTTATGTCAAATCCATTGTTTATATCGAGTTGTTAAAATTCTGGATTATCGTGGTTACACTTGGAAGGCTGTAAGTTTTTCCACAAGACTCTGCACCATTCTACACTGTCCATAAAATTAAAAAATGAATGGCTAAATCTTTCTTGTACATATCTCCTTAAATATTTCCAATACTTTATCCCACAAAATATTCCAACAGGCTATTGCATATGCAGGGCTGCCACAGGTGACTATTTTTATTCTGTTCGCACCACTATTTTTCTTATAAAAACTTTAAAGTATATTTTTCTTGCAAATGTTCTCAAAGTGTGTATTAAGTATTTCAGTTTAAAGAAACTGTGCCAATCAGAATTAAAACTTAGTCGCCTGTGGAAGCCCTGATATGTGGTGTGTATACGGATGTCTTCAATAGACATCCACAAAAAACTGTTGTGCAGTTCATAGGAAATAGTTTGTATTTTATGGCAACTGTTTCTAACTCACGTCTGATTCTTGTCTGCAGTTGGTGTCTACATCCTGTTTGGGCTCTTATTGTGGCTGTCCATTGATTAAATAGATGATGTCATTTATTGTGTACCTGGTTCCCTATACAGAACATTAAAATAAAAAAATAAATGAATGCAGGCGTTATTTTGTTCCCAAATTCCTGCCGCATCCTGTACATATGAATATTGATAGTATTCTTTTCAATTGTCATGTATTTTGACAAAATTTTTGGCTTATAATTGTCAGATTTATTGATTATCCGTACAAACATTTTTAAAAAGCAATGTAAACGCTTATTTTCTGTGTAGTGTTGACCAATTCTAGTGAAATAATAATGAAAATATATCACCTTAATAAAAGTATCCTCATCCGTCAAAATAAATGATGTTTGTACTCGAATTCATTAATCAAGATCGATTACATACTGAAAAATCAGCTTGTATAAAACAATTGCGTCAAAAATTTCGATTTTTGCTTGAACAATGGAAAACTATCTTTAGCGTACGCCTAATAAGTCTGCTGTCATTTCCCCACATCATTCCTTTCACTACATTTCTTGAATAAAATAATTGAGTAAAAAATTCCGGAATTTGCCTGAATAATAGAAGAAGCCATCTTCTGTGATTTTTCCACACAATTCCTTTCTCTAGATTTCTTTTACACAGATTTTAAATAATTCTTCAAGTGAACTCAAATAAGAAAAGTTTTATTACTTAAATAATCCATGTGGTATTTTTTATCTATATTTTAAGTATAGAACCTGAAAGATATAAAAAATACTTTCAAAATATATTAAGCGATTCAAACTTTTTTTAGGTGCGTTCGTAATTATGTAAATACGTAGCACCTACTGATGTCGCTCAGTCCGTCCGTCTGTCCGTCTGTCTGTCCGCATATAACAACGCAAAAACTACCCAACCGAATCAGTTGAAATTTAAAATACATAATTATAACATAATTTTGTCGAGTCATTTCAAATTTTATGAAAATCGGATCGATAGATCAATTACAGGCACAATCAAAAGGATTCCGTTACATTACGGTCAATAGGGAAAAAAGTTTCAAATGCATTTTAATCGTTTAAAATTTAAAACATATAATTATTGCGTAATTTTGTCGACTCATTTCAAATGTTATGAAAATCGGATGCATAGATCAATTACAGGGACAATCAAAAGTATTCCATTACATTACGGTCAATGGGGAAAAAGTTTCAAATGCATTTTAATGATGTTACACTCATTCGAACATAATAGAATTGGCATGAATCTATGAAATATATACTAAAATATGCATTCTGTGCAATCTGTGATGCAAAGAATTTTTATTATTAAATTACAGGGCCGCACAAAAGTATTCCCCTACATAATGCTTATACGGAGAAACATTCTTTGGGACGTGTTTTAATTATATTCAACTATTTCACATTTTATGAATATGATATACGTTGCTGAGGTGTAATAAAAATTACTTCCTGCATATTTACAGAAACTTAAAGATTTCGACTACTATACTGTATCCGGGATACGCTCTACTTTATCAGCAAGATCTGAATTTTTTTAAAACTTCGTTATCGTACGAACGCACCTCATTTGCTACGTTCACGTGCAATTTCCAACTTGTTTATTTAGATATAAAAAACACAATGAATCTCTATAACGTCTGAATTTCTCCGTAGAAAGATACAATATTTATAAGTTCCTGAAAAAAATCAGTTATTTGTTTATTGTTAATTATCTGTAAAAAAGATAAATACTTATAATTATTGTAAGCAATATTTAACACCAGAACGCCCGGAAATTATAGTGAAGTTTGATAATAATATTTCATACCAAACTTTTTATTCAAAAATACTTAATTAATTTAACGTAAATCTGCGTGGTTTAAATAAAACTTATTTCAAGAAAGAATTTGTGACTGGAATTGATTTTTTAATCACATGGTCGGAGTCGAATGGACTATTTCCGGGCTTTATAGTGTTAAAACAAATTTTTAGTTCTTTCAAAGCATCTAAACACGCATATTTTCATTTCTATTGTTAATACCTTTTCGGGTTTTCAACTTATATTTAAAGCCCACAATGCTGTAGAGCAATCGATATGCCAAGAAGTCATTTTTAACAAAATACAAGGATACATTTAATGTATTACCAGCTAGATAAGACAAATAAATAAATGGATAAATATGTGTAAAATTATCTCAAAACTTTTTTGTAATATCTTAAGATTGAAAATACGTTATTTATCGTAATTATTCTCTTGAAAACTACAAGTTAGTTAAACAAGGTAATGAAAGAGCTATATCTGAGTAAAGCATAGTGGAATAAAAAAGATTCAGCGCTGGAAATGATCCAAATTCGTTAATAATAAATAGCCTTCATTAATGAGCTCTTATTGAATTGAATGGGAAATAAATATATCTTTGCTTCGGTAGCAATGTGTTAAAGGAAGATACAAGGTAGTCTTGCATAAGAGTTTCTATAGGAAATAAAGATTCGATATTTATAGTATATTCATATGTTTATTTATAAAGATTAAAAATATATATATCAGGTTAGTTTATAATTTTAAATACAAGAATTACCAAAACCTTTTTCATTTTGTTTTCTTTTTTGTTTAATTATTTTTCTTTTCCGCGTCTGAAGTATGATATATAATGATACGGATTTTTTTTAGTTATAAAACTATACACTGCAGGTTACAATAAATCTTTGACTTATTTCACATACTAGATTTCATACTAAAGCAAATTATATTTAGGAAAACATACCAGTATTTTCTGAAAAGTGTCAACCATATTGTAACGTATCATGAATTAAAACAGAATTTAAATAAGTTCTAGTGTCACAGGGCAAAAGAACAATAGGAAATTACGAAATTTACAAAACTGCATGGGGTTATTAGTGTTGATTTACATATCAATGCTTTGATAATATCATTTATCAATCCAACAGACACGCCTGAACTTGTATACAATGTTACCAGATGGGCTACTTTTTTTAAAATTCAAATTCTCGATTGGCACCACTTTTATAAAATGGTAAAATATTCCCTATTTAATGATGTATATATATATATATACATATATATATATATATATATATAATTGAAGACGAAAACAAAGGGAATTCTTCCGTTTAACAAAAGTGGTGCCAAACAAGAAATCTGAATTATAAAAAGTAGCCCATCTGGTAACTCTGCTTGTATAGTCTCGTGTTCCAGAGAAAATAATGATTCACCTTCTGTTAGGTGCATTGGCGGTAGGAAAATTTAAAAAGGTAAATAAAATAGGCAGTTAAATGTAACTGAAAATTATATAATTTTAATGAAGTCATATTTTGAATTTTAAAATACCTCTGGTAAGTATTGCTTAAAATATTTTTATAAAATATCAATAATAAATGAAAATATTATACCTTTATTTCTAACTTTAACCAATCTATGTGATCCACGTGAGATTTAGCTTTAAAGTGCAATTTGAAACACACAAACTTCTACTCTCGTTTATTACCTAGCTTTCAAAATTCTGTGTACAACAAGTTATCTTAGATAGTGGTTTGGTTCCACAAGCATTGCAAGGATTATTGCTTCAGAGTTACATAGGTAACTATTTTACTGCATGATGGGATCAACGACTAGCTTTAGTTCATCTGCAAGATAACATGAACAGTGAAATATGTGAACAAAAGATTTCGTGTTCCATCTGTGCAATGCGACGGACACATAATGAAACTGATAAAGTCTGGCGGTATTTGGCATTGGGAAACATAATCTTCATATACCACATACAATGTTTTTAAGATATCTCAGGAGTCTTAATTTTTACCTGGTAGTGCAATTTAGCAACATGTCACATTCAATTTTTTTTTCTCAGCTCCTATAAAACATAAATGAAAAAAAAAATTACATAAACAGCTATTATATTCTATTAATATCTGTTCAATTTAAAATATTTTTTAAAAAATTCTACAATTTTTTAACAATTTAACAATTTTTAAATAATTTTTTTAACAATTTAAATTATTTTTTTAATGTTTAATTTTGATTAAAAAAATAGAATCGCTTTTTATTTGCATCTACTGCGCTCTAGATTGTAGAAAAGCTATAGGTTAATGACCCCCCCAATATATATATATATATATATATATATATTGGTAATAATGCAAAACTAATGTATCTTGAATTTATACTTCATTTGAATACTATTTATTCATTTATTTATTTGAAAATTAAATTTTAATTATAAAATTTGGAGAAAAAAAATATTTTTTTTTATTGATCAATTATAAATTTTCAATAATCAATGCAAATAATAGAAAATTTGTATCATAAGTCATTCTTTAACTTAAAATAAAGATCAAGTTTTTATGCAAGTTGCATTATTAATTTGTGAGAAATGTTGCGGAGTACCGATGCAAGTCGAAGGACAATTTTTTTAAATCAAAATTAAACATTAAAATAGTAAAATAAAATTATAATATAGAATATTAAAAAAATTATTTTAAAATAGAAGAAATATTAAGTTGTCTCTATTAAACATTTTACGCATTAATGTTTTATAGGGACTCAGAAAAATATTAAATTCGACATCTTACTAAATTGCAACACCAGGTATAAAGTAAGGCTCCTGAAACTCTCTAAATGGGAGTCAAACTGACAATAGAAGCTCTCTTTTCAGTCATCGGAGAGAATAAGCGTGATAGCTACGTCTACCTACAATAGAATCAAGGCTTGTCATGTTACCATTTGAAATCAGAAACCAATATAAAATGAAAAATATGGAAACAAGTGAATAGAATGCATTTCATCCACATTTGCAATCTTTGTGCTGAAACACAAATATACTTAGTTCTACAAATTTTGTTCATTATGTGAAAAATAAGATATAATGTTTAATGTTCATTATTATAATTTTTGAATGTCTACCTTTTCAAAAAGAAATGTCTATAGCTTCCATAATCAAATTTTATACAAATGGTTTCCGTTTATTTTAAATTTTGACCCCTAAATGTTCTACATTTTTTCATAATTTCTCATATTTAGAAACCAAAGTAGAATCGGAAGATATTTATTGATTATTCTAAAAGTTTGCTCTTATTTGTTTTTGCATATTTTCCAAATTCTACATTGTAGCGATAATAAAAAATAGAAAGTTAAAGAAATCACTAAAATCTAAAAAAATTATATAATTTTCTTCCAGTTTTCCATATTTCGATCTCAAAGTGGATCTGAAAGATATTTATTAATTGTTCTAAAATATTTTACTTATGTTCCTTAAATATTCCTTCAACATTTCCGTGCTAGCGCGAAGAAAAAGTCGGAGGTTAAAAATGTTACTGAAATGTAAAAAATTACAACAATTTTGGTTAAAATTACATATTGAAACGCTAAACTGAAACTTGAATCTAATTATTGATTATTTAAAAATTTTGTTAGCATATTTGTGAGACCACTCCACAACTTTTCCGTGGCTGTGGGAAATAAATATTTTTGAATAAATATTTTATTTAAATCGTCGAAATAAATATATTTACACTCCACTCGTGATGCCATACATAATGTTTGTATTTATATGCTGTTGATGGTTGCCAAATTCTAACTGCGAAGTAATGTTTTACCGATTGAAACTATTTTTGGTTTACAAAACTAAACAAAATTTTTACGTTTCTGTTATTACATCAGGATGTTTTTTAAGTATTCTTACGCGAACATGATAAAAAAAAATCGTTTGGATTATTTCATGTTATAAAATAGTACTGGAAAGAGCATTTCTTTCAAAATCATAAAAAATTAAATATTGCGAATAAATTCAATTACAGTGGTGACATTTGCAGCACTTAATGATTAAAAGTAAATTTTTTTGAAAGTGAGTATTTCTGATTTTTACGAATGGAAAAAAATTGGTCTTATATTTGAAACACGACGTTTCATACAAAATGAAAACGTCAATTCATTCAGTTTTGAAAGTCCAGACCTCTGTGTATAGTGTTATTTCTTTTGTCTAAAAGGAAATAATTAATTTAATACGTGTAAAATTGATTAATTCAGATTCTAAACTATTCTGAAGTTTCAAAATATTTTTTTAAGTATTAGAACGTACTGTAAAAATTTTACTAGTTTTTTTATTAATTAGAATAATTTATTACAAGATCACGTAATTTAAAACAAATTAGATAGAAAGATTTTGTTAAAAATGCTTTAGTTATTTCAGTAATTTTTAAATTGCCCTTTTCACTGAGGACGATAAATTGACCTAATTTAAAATTTAACATTTGCTAAGCAAACGGAAAGGGAAGCAAGCAGTTTCAAAGTGTAAAAAATTCAAATATTTTGCCACAATGTTTGAATATAATTATTTGCCATATTTAATCTAAGAGTAAGCGTTGAATTGCGGGTACTACTCGCTCTATATGATTAATAATGTTTCCAGACATATTTTATGTATTAAAACGTATACGGGTCTTTTTATTTGACTCACTTAATTGCTTTTGTATGGTTTAATTATATTTGTTGCAAAGCAATGCAGTTCAAAACAAATAAGATTAAAATAAAACACTTTTAACAAATAAAAAATGGTTCCTTTTTGTTTAAAACAGTAAACTAAATTACATAAAGGTTTAATGTCTAAGGAAAAATAATGCATTAGAAAAAAAATAAGATACGAATTACTAGATACAAATCCTTATAGTTTTACTGCAAATTTCAAAAAGATCTACATGTCTTTTTTTAATCGAAAGCGAAATATTACAATTTCTATGGTTAATTCAGTTTAAAAAGCTTTTTAATATTACAACGTACATTTATCTTTATATTGAGATCTCTTATGCAAGGTTCGCATACTCCTTAAACTCTGGAATCACTATTAAAAATAAGAAAATTTACATTTATTTTTAAAACCACAGAAACCATAATTAACAATTTAATTCACAGATTTTAGAGTATTTTTATGCTGTGAAATACTTTGAAAATACTTTTAAAAATTAGTGGTAGAACTGTGCAAACCCTGTTACGTGTTTTATTTTTCGTTGCGTTCGTTAATTGAAAGATCACATGCTTCAAAAGTAATTTTATAAAAATTCAGTTTTAAAGATCGATAAAGATTTTTAGTATTTTCTTAAGTGATCCTTATTATTGAAGAAAAGAAACTAAACTTTCTAAAATATAAAACAAATAATAAAACAAATCATTACAACTAATTACTGTTTTATACAATTTTACCACAGTATTTGAATAGAATAATTCTTATCATTTAATCGGAAAAAAACCCTTCAACTTTGATGTTTAACTAAGAATCAAATTATACTTTTTTAGTACATAAAAACAAATATGCTTTTATTTTTTATTGAAGAGTTTTAAAAGCTTTCTGTTTGATTACAATAGCTTGTTTCTAGATCACGTAGTTCAAAACAAATTAGAAAAAGACAGTTTTGAAGATCCTTTAGTGATATTAGCTATTTTTAAACTGGTCTTTTTTTATCGGAGTTTCTAAAATGAATTATTTAAAAAGTTTTTCAAAATATTCAATCTGTGCTATAAGTGATAAAATAAATTTAACAAGAAAGAAAAATCATTGCTAAGCATAGATTATGAAACACTTTCCAACACTTCTTGAAATATTTAACAAAACTTTGTTATTTAGGGATATAAGTTGCTACTGTCCATAGAGAAATATGTATTACAACACTTTTAAACAGCCCTGTATTTGATCCGTCGGTTGATATATATATATACTATACAATGGGAAAATATAGTTTAACGAGAAAATGCCTAACTGGTTGAAATTTCTCTTTCACCATTTTACTCTAATAGATTGAAAATGCTTCAATACTTTTATTCAGCCCTGTAATTTACATATTACCTTTATTATATGACAGTATTTTGTTAAAATTTAGATTAAAAAAAACACACTCTAAAAACTACTTAAATCACATTTCCAGAAATTATCATCTATGGGTGACCATGTAGCTAATTCTTTGCGTGACCCTGTATATCATTTTATTTGTATTCTGCAACCATTTCTTAGTAAAAGAAGTTCAACGTAAAAATGCATAACCTACTTAAAAACCACGTTAAAGCTAATTACTCACATATTCAGTAACCTTTATGAGAAATTTTGTGTAATCCAGTATATCAATTATAACATTTATATACACCATATAATTTGCAGACATTTAGTAAAACTTAAAAGCGCATATCATAATTGAAAATGTATTTCAACAATCCATCATCTGTCATCGATAATATACAGTACTTCGGAGAAGAATATAATGTTTGAAATATTTTGTGTGTCCCTGTAAATGCTATTCCCTTCATATTATGCGTTAAAAATTATGTCTCAGCGGCGTATATCAATTTTATGATACTTGAAGTCGTTTAACAGTATTGAAATATGTCGCAAACAATTCCCCCCTTTGTTATTGTGTAATGGAATTTTTTGAGTGGCCCTGAAAATGAATAATAACTATTATTTTGACTGTATACTTTACAGAATGCGTATTTTGATGCACTTTGCGAATCCAATTAAGTTTGAATACGTTTGACAGGGTGTAACACCTTTAAAATTCATTTTAAACGATTTTTCCAATTAGCCGTAATGTATCGGAAAACTTTTGACTATCCCTGTAAATAAACTAAACATCGTAGAAACTTCCTTTTCAGTAGGGATTGTGTTGGGGTAAACATGAATAACATATAGAAATTTCATAACAATTTGAGAATATTTACGAGAGTTAAAGTGCGGCCAGACGACCAGACAAACCGAATACATAAACACTTTTCAACTTTGCGGGAAAGTGTTAAAAAAGAGAAAAATATCGTTATTTATTCATAATTTTGGCATTTCATTTTTCAGCAACTTCTTTAGGATAATAAAATTATAAAAAATATTTTTGCTAAATAATTACAATTTAACTAGTCAAATGTGACAAAAACCAAAACTTTCTTCTACTTCAAACAAATTAATACTTCTAGAAAAATAAAACATAACAGCGTCACTAGTTAGGTGAATTACACCAAAATCTTATCTGCAAAAACTTATTTCAATTTATAGCTAAATCTGAAATTTGATGAAAATCCGTGTATTAGTATTTAAAATATAACTATTGCAGAAATCGAAAAAAAAAATTGATAAAAGTGCCAATTGATGAGCAATTTACTCAAATAAAAAGAATATTGCCCAGTTAAACTGATGGCATTGAGCTCACAGGCTACGCATACTAATTGTACATTACAGTTTTATGTTTTCAAGGGTTAATTCCGTTCGAAAAAAAAATTAAGAAGAGGAAACAGCTCTCCCCTTTCTCCTTTTTTATACTTAATCATTAAACTTCCTAAACTATCAAGTACATGCTTTATCATATTAAACAATCTATATCCAAACTTCAGAGCAAATCGGATAATTCTTAATAAAAACCCATTTAGCATTTATATAATTTAAGAGGAGTTATTCCCCTCTTTTATTCTTATCCATTAAACTTCCAAAACTATTCAGAGAATTGAACGAAATCTGAAAATTCTGCTAGAAAAACCCATTTATATAAATTAAGGGGGGGGGATTAGAACCCCTGTTCCCCCTATTTATACTTATTCAATGAACACCTAATAACAGTCACAGAATCGCCTCATCAGAATGATCCTATATCTAAATTTTGAACGAAAACTGTTAATTCTGCATGAAAATCTCGTTTATATCAATTAAGGGGGGGGCATGAGCCCCCCGTTCTCCCTGTTTATACTTATTCAATGAACACCTAATAACAGTCATGGAATCGCCTCATCAGAATGATCCTATATCTAAATTTTGAACGAAAACTGTTAATTCTGCATGAAAATCCCGTTTATATCAATTAAGGGGGGGGGGTGAGCCCCCCGTTCCCCCTGTTTATACATATTCAATGAACACTTAATAACAGTCACGGAATCGCCTCATCAGAATGACCCTATATCTAAATTTTTAACGAAAACTGTTAATTCTGCATAAAAATCTCGTTTATATCAATTAAGGGGGGGGGCATGAGCCCCCCGTTCCCCCTGTTTATACTTATTAAATGAACACCTAATAACAGTCACGGAATCGCCTCATCAGAATGATCCTTTATCTAAATTTTGAACGAAAACTGTTAATTCTGCATGAAAATCCCGTTTATATCAATTAAGGGGAGGGGCATAAGCCCCCCCGTTCCCCCTGTTTATACTTATTCAATGAACACCTAATAACAGACACGGAACCGCCTCATCAGAATGATCCTATATCTAAATTTTGAACGAAAACTGTTAATTCTGCATGAAAATCCCGTTTATATCAATTAAGGGGAGGGGCATGAGCCCCCCCGTTCCCCCTGTTTATACTTATTCAATGAACACCTAATAACAGACACGGAACCGCCTCATCAGAATGATCCTATATCTAAATTTTGAACGAAAATTGTTAATTCTGCATGAAAATCTCGTTTATATCAATTAAAGGGAGGGGCATGAGCCCCCCGTTCCCCCTCTTATACATATCGAATGAACTCCAAAAACTAATCAGGGAAGCGCCTTATCAGGATATACCTATATACAAAATTTCAAGTGGATCCGATATTTTTATCATGAGTTATCGCGTTACGTACATACGAACATACATACAGAACGGACGGGCACATAAGCTCTCAGGCTATGATAGCCTGTGAGCTAAAAACTAAAGAATGTTAATTTTTAGCAGAGACTAATGCATTTGAAGTTTGTTGAAATTTCGTGAATTTACATCCTGAGATAGAGCTATTGCGATAATCCTGAATAACTTCGGATAGTAGCGCCATCTGTTGAGCGATTTACTCCAAAAACTAAATAATACTAATTTATATCGCGAACTAACTGAATTTGAAGTTTTAGGAAAACCCGTGCATCAGTCTCTGAGATAGAGCTATCGAGATAATCATGAATATTGCCACATAGCAGCGCCATCTATTGAGCGATTTATTCCAAAAATTACAGAATACTAAGTTATATCAGGGACTGACGATGAAGTTTAATGAAAAATCGTGCATTAGACCCTGAGATAGAGCTATTGAGATAATCATGAATAATACCACATAGCAGCGCCACCTTTTGCGCTATTTACAATAAAATGTAATCAGAACTATATTAATCGACCAAATAACTAAATATAAAGTTTTATGGAAATCCGTTTATTAGTTCCTAAAATATTGCTGTTGTGGAAATCATGAATAGACAAAACAGTAGTGCCATCTATTGGGCAATATACAGAAAAACCTAATCATATCCAGTATATATCAAGTTCTAATTGAATCTAAAGTTTTACGAAATTCCGTGTATTAGTTCATGAGATGCTATCATTGTTTCACCTGCTTTGGTTGTATGTATTTCATATACTCCTGTTAAGTGCTTAAAGAAAGAAAACCAACGATTATAAATGCACAATTAATGTATGAAAAGGCAGCAAACATTTGTTTCGAATCTACTATCTAGATTCTTCATCAGTGCAAAACTCAGCAAACTAGAAAAAGCAAAACTGAGCAAAGAGACAAAGAAACGCAGGCTTACATACCCGCTACGGGAACGATCCCGCCCAAAAAAAAAGCAACCAATGAGAAGAAAGCAGTCTGAAAAACTGGGTTGGCAAGTACCGACATCTACCGGAGAACAAACAAAACAAAAACTAAAAAGTGAGAAAAAAAAACTTTATATTTTTTTAAAGCAAAATAAAGACGCGATATTGTTTATTCCTTTCTGAATTCGTTAAATTTCTTATGTAGTTATATCTACCCTATCAATATTATAAAGGACAAACATATCTGTGAGCAACGCATACGTCCTTTTGCGAATGGCAGTAAACAGTAAATATTTATTTTATACACTGTAAAAAAAATCTGTGAAGGTACTAAACATTTTCTAGGAAATTCAGATTTCAAGAACTTTTCATGTAACGTATAACAGGAAAAATTCATGTAATCGATTCTGAAACTTGAATTTTTGCTGTTACCGTTACAGGAAAAGTTCTTGGAATTCCAGTTTCCTGGAAAAGTTTTACCTTTGCAGATTTTTTTTACAGTGCAGTTAAAATTAAATAAAGTTGGAACATCTGGAAGTGATTATCATTCATACAGTCATTTTTCTCCTAAAGAATTTATTATTTTTTAAAAAACAGAATAAAGACGTGATATTGTTTATTCGGTTCCAAATTCGTTAAATTTCTTATGTAGTTAAATCTACCCTATCAATATTATAAAAGGAATGCATACTTTTATTGCGAATGGCAACACTTAGAAATTTTAAAAGAAATTTCATTTTTTTCATATTTTTTCAATTTTTGGGAATGCAAATTTTTAAATTTCTAAGCATCACACATTTTTAATTTTTACAACCCGGTATAGGAAATAATAGTACTTTTAAACGAAATTTCTTTGACAGTTGTATTTCAAATTGATTTTCAGTTAATTATTGTTTTGCTATTTTTGATACATTTTTTTTATTATTGTAACAAAATTATTCCAAAAATACAGGCATCACAAGAACACCGATATGTCTCAGATATCTCTAATTTGGACCGAAAACAACAACCATTTTCCAAATTGACAAAAAATTCTATTTTGAAGATTTTTTATTTTTAGTAAATATTTAATAGGTCATTTTCATTGAATGAAGAATTTAGACTCTCTAAAAATGTAATTCAAATAAGAAAACAAATAGTTCAACTAATTACAACTGAGTACAACTTTACCATAGTATTTGAAGGGAATAAGAAGAAGAAAAAAATGAATTCAGTTTCTGCGCTTAATTAAGAATAAAATTATGCTTTTTAGTAGAAGAACGTATATTTTTATTTTTAATCGAACTGCTTTACGAGCTTTCACTTTGATTAGAATCACTTTTTCTAGAAAATGTAGTTTGAATCGGATTACAAAAAGACAGTTTTGAAGATTCTTTAACAGCTTTAGCATGTTTTAAGCTGGCCTTTTTTAGCGGCGGCTATAAAATGTACGATCTAAATATTTATTGTTTATGAATTTATAAATGAAATTCATTCAAATGGCTACAATTCAACTACGTCTAAATTTACAAGATTTAAAAAAAATAATCCCTTAATTTTTTTTTTTAGTTTGAGAAAGGTTTTTAGTATGAAGATTAAAAAATCCAAAATTTATAGCCTTAAATAGAGGCGCTATACTACTTAATATTCTAAAGTTTATAAACACCTTCACAACAATATACTATTTAAGGATTCCTTAGGGGTCCTGGAATTTACAGACCAGGAAATTCCTTGGTACCAGTATTTCTTATAGAAAATTTCTCCTTAAATAAGAGGAAATTTTGCGAATTTCATGTAGATTTATTTATTTTAAGAAAAAATTTTGATACGTTCCCCGAAAAATAACGGTATTCGTATGAACCCTGTATGTTTAATTTATAAAAAGAGTAAACAGTGTAATGTTTTCGTACCCATATAAGAAAACATTAAAATCTGTATAAGTAATTTTTTAGGCTCGTTTGCATGTTTCGACTCGAAATGAGTAATTTTGAAAAGAAAGAAATAAAAAACGTTCCACAATTTCACCATCTATGATGCAATAATTTGAAACGGCATCAGTTAAATTATCTTTCGTTAAAATTATCATTTAAAATATCATCATTTATTCTTTCATAGCACGCACATTTTTTTTACATCTATATATAATTCTACTTTCGTAATCGAGTATCTCGAACAAGATTTCTCTAGCAGACATTTTGTAAAAACATTTAAATTGCTTCCTTAACTTTCTAAAACGTATAGTAGATACCAAGGAGGATTGAACATAGCGAAGGCTTGATCTACTCCTTATTTCTCATAATTAAAATAATTTCAGAGTTTTTTTAATAAGTGTCAACACACTGCTACTGGAATGTTCAAACAATAGTCTTTGTTTCATAGAGGTTATCAAAACAGGCGCGGAACAATCAATTATGAGGCATTTTCAACCTAAGTGTTGTGTTTCTTAGAAGTTATTTGTAAAAAATTTTCAGACAAAATATATGATTGAAAATTAAGTAAATTGATTAAAAGTGATGAAAAATATTGAGTTTTTATTCAGGCTTAAAGGTTGTACAGTACGTTTGCTTTAACATAACAATGTGCTATTCTTTACAAAAGAACTATGTGAGAAGGCTTGACTCAGTCATATGAGGGAGAGTTGACCACATGCTCAAGGCCATGGGTGCATATATGCACCTTTAAACCTTTGAGGGGCAAATGATTTCGATTCTTAAAATGCTGAAATGATTCATTGACACCAAAATTTAAAATGAAATTTATTTCAAAATAGATAAAAGTTTTCTTCACTTTCTTCATAAAATTTATCATTACAAATTTATGGTGTCAATGTGGCATTTCGCCATTAAAATTAAATGTGATATATTTTATCCCACCGCCCTTCACTGTTTAAATAGAGCATGCAAAATTTATTTTGTGCACCAGTAATATAGAATGACAATGTTTGCCTTAATGAAACAGAGCATTTCATAACCACAGAGTACGTAACAGAGCCTCAACTCGACTTGAAAAGAACGCCCTCAGTGGATCACTTAAAAAATAAACCATCGCGTTAGCGATTTTTATCCTCGTGATTTCTGTTTAACTGTAACCCTATTCTGGTTTGGCGCTTATTGCTGAATGCTGATTTCATTATCTTTGCACACGTGCTTATGCTATTTGATCTTAGATTTCCGCGCTTATATTGATTCGTAATTATTACTGTTATTATTCTTGAATTTTCAAGTTCAAATTATTAGGTCGTTATGTTACGAAGAGACACATGTATTGTTTGCAAGACGAATACGTCAAAGTTATTTCATATTAAAATAATTCTTTCATAAATTTCAAAACAAAAAGCAGCAAGCCGTCGCTGTATTTTTTTTCTTTTTTCTTTTATCATTTGTCGCCAAGGAAGAGATGTTTCGCGGAATTAGCAACCTCTCTTATGTTATGATCATAGTTTCAGGGTCATCCGCTCGTCTCGCTGCTGTCTATGCGTAATCCCATGTTAAACAAGTTGCCATTACAGTGTATGAAAGTTGATTCTCTGTTACTACTCTGTGTTCATAACTATGAAAGATTTTTGCATCATAACTAATTGAAAGAAACTTTTTACTAAAACATGGTGCATACGGAATAATATTTATGGAAATTTGCTTGTCCTGAAGGGTTTAATAAAGTGGTTCTACCAATCTTTTTATTATACACTGTGCATAATGAAGATTAATGATTATACACAACAAATAATAATGATTTATTCTATATAGCTACAATAAAATGGGATGATAGAAAAAAATAATTAAAACGAATTAAAGAAGAATGTGAAAAAATGCTACAGTATCCATTCCAAGAGAAAAATTAACAATACACAAATGGAAAATTTGATAGAATTTTTTTTCATTTAAATATTACTTACAACAGGTAAACAGAAAACTGAATCAGACTAAAAGTACTATAAAGCACCGAAACATCAATCTTAAAAGATGTTAGTGATAAATTAAATTCTCATGCGGCTGCAACAAAGCATAAAATTTAGAAAAATATGTTGACAAATTTCCCCAAGTCGAGTACAATGAGATTAATTCCAACTATGTCAAAGCTTTAGTTGACAAGGTCAATTGTCACAAAAAGTAGGAGAATACACAAAAAGAGGAACAATGGCCTCCTAAATATTAACAAAATAAAACATGAAACCTTATAAAACCGAAAACTGTCTCTAACGTAATATTGTCTTAAATATTAAAATTTTATTTTTTCTGCAGTACAATTAAATCTGCTAAGACAAAAACTTGCTAATTTTTTCCCCTTCGATTTGCAATTGCTTCTAAACAAGCATGTTTAAGCATCATATTTTCAATAAAATTATTTTGCAATAATTAAAACAAGCAGCGTAATTTTTTTTTTCCTTTTTAAGCTAAATTTATTTTTCTTTACAAATATTTCAATATAAATCTTAATTTGTTAAGTCTTCCATATAGTGGTCAAACCATCCATTTGTGGGGAGCCTTGACCCATATTTTCTCATGATTAAAATAAATATTTTTTCGAAGTTCTTATATATTACACTTATGTACTGTTTTTGTAGGAAATTATTTGATTATTTTGATAACTGATTGTATAGCAAATTAATTAATGTATAAATTTTATTCTACATTTAGTATTTAATAAAACAAAAAAAAATATTATTTCTTAAAATGTTAGGTAATCCTCCCTAGTCTGCCCAAAATCCATTGAAAACCGGAAGTCGAATTTTTCCACGAATTTGTAGAAATACTACCTTCCTATAAAGAAAGATGAAATTAAAAATGTTGGTAGCCGAAAATCAAATAAGTTGGTGGATATACCGATACCGAAATAGCTAAATACCCACCATTGAAAGGATGTAACATATTACAGCAATTGATATGTAATAGCGTAGCTCGTAATATGAAGTTTTATTAAAATTGTAATAGCTCATTATTGTTTGTTAATTGTACAACATACATCTGACTTGTGTGCTCGACATGAAGCCTGCTTATAAGCCATAGTCAATATACAGGAACGAGATAGCACACAAGGAAATATTACAACACAAGAGAAGTACAACCAGGAGCTCCACACAAAGAGTGTGTGCAATGGAGGCAGTGGGATAATAGCTTTTATGAAAGACTGTAATAATTATAAATATTTACAACACATTTTTTACTTCTTTTTCCCCGCCTGTCACATTTGTAGTAAATATATACTTAAGAGAAAAATCATTAAAAGTAATTTAATTTTAGGAAATAAAATAAAAAGTTTATTGAACGCTTAAAGTACTTTTATTTCTTAAATGCCAAATAAAACAAATATTTACCATAAATACTCGTAAATTGAATAAATTCAGCACTCGTAACATTTTGAAGTTTCAAAATACAGGAGTCCTGCAATGCAACTGTTTCGTTTTATGGAACCCATTTACGAGATTTCGTATTGATTAAATTCATTTCTTGAAAGATCACGTAGTCTTGTTAAAAAAATTGTTTTAGTTTTAGTAGTTTTTTTTATGGGCTTCTGCTTTTCTAAATTGGCATTTTTATTGAAGTATCTAAAAAGGTAACGTATATAAAGCCAACTTAAAGTTCTTGTTGCATTTCTGTGCATTTAATGTCATTGTATTATTAGGTGCGTTCGTAATTATGTAAATATGTAGAGCTTTTAGTCATCGTTCGGTCTATCCGTCCGTCTGTCCGGCTGCCCGTATATAACAGAGAACAAACTACCTAACCGAATTGTTTAAAATTTAAAATACATAAGTGTAACGTAATTTTGTCGAGTCATATGAAATTTTATGAAAATCGGATGTATAGTTTTAAACACAGGAACGATCAAAAGTATTATGTTACATTACAGCCAATGTGAAAAAATTGTTTCAAGTGCATTATAGTGGTGTCACACTCTTCCAAACATAATAAAACTGATATGAATCTATAATGTGTGTACTAAAATATACATTCTATACAATCTGTGGCGCAAAGACTATTCGCTATTAATTTACAGGGCCACACAAAAGTATTCCAATACATAATGCTATAAGGGCGAAGCATTGTTTGTGGCGATTAATTACATTAAACTATTTCACATTTTATGAAATAGATATATGTTGCTGAGATATACTACAAGTTATTTCCTGTATAATAGAAAGCAGATAGTATTTACAGGAGCATCCAAAAGATTTCTGCAACTCTACTGTATCCGAAGCACTGTATAATATTACACAAAAATCATAATATTTTTAAAACTTCTTTATATACTACACTGTAAAAAAAGGGTCGATATACTAAAAAAACTTTAGTGATCCATGTAATTACTAAAAAATTTTTAGTAATCTTAGTCGGTTACAAAAAAATCTGTAAGAATTACTAGAAAAAAGTTAGCAACGAATAGAGTTAATAGTTTTATATTTTTAATAGCTCTTACTAAAAGTCAGTTGGTGTGGCCTTGATAGCATAGTGGTTATAGTAACGGACTCTAGGCTAAAAGGTCCCGGGTTCGAAACTTGCCACCGCCAAATACGCCCCCGAATGTATGCAGTGTCTCGTTATCAAAGGGATTATGAATATCCTGTCGGAGCAGGTCGGAATGTTTGGTGCTGCCAGCTATTGCGGTTTTGCCGAAAATCTTGCGCTTCAGATGTCTGGATGCAGCTCGAAGGAAGCTCCTGCCCTTCGGGCGCACGTAATGGTTATTAAAAATAATTTTGGAGCTATTACTAAAATTTGCTTGGTGGCTCACACTAAAAATTTTTAAGTTAGTTATACAAAAAATTTTTTGTTCAGTTTACAAAAGAAATGCTTGTTTCACTTGCAAAAAAAAAGTTTGTAATGGTTACTAAAAAATTCTGTGGAATACAAATTTACTAAGAAATTTTTAGTAACCTCTTGAATTTTTTTTTACAGTGTAACTCATCCCATTTGCTGAGATTAATGTGCAATTTCCGACTTGTTTTTTCTTGTTTTTAGTCTTTTCTCAGAGATTTTTCCATGTCAGTTGTAGAAATCCAGTTTAATTGATAAATCTAAATATAGAAAATCTCGTTCTCTCTGTATTAATGGATTTTCGGAATTGGTACTCAGATTTTTTAATATTCCGGGGAATTCTAAGGAATAATTTCCTTTCTAAATAAAATGGGGTCCTGTTTATTTTTTTTAAACATAGCTAGTTGAAATTTTATCCACTCCCCTTTTCTTTAGAATGCTATATGTGGTTTTCCACCTGACGACACGTAAAAGGAAGGTTCTCCTCATATGGATTAATTTTTACGGAATTTTCTGGAATTAATTTTTGCACACACGAGAAACTGATTTAGATGTGTTTGACACCTAATTAATTCTACTTTTATCTACATGTATGAATGCGGTCACATAACGCTGCTGTCATTTTAATAATAATAATAAAAAATCTCCTATGTAATTATGAGTCTCTTAACACGTGGAGTACCACTCCACACTGTAAAAAAAAAGGGTCGATCTACTAAAAAAACTTTAGTGATCCTTGTAATTACTAAAAAATTTTTAGTAATCTTAGTCGGTTACAAGAAAATCTGTAAGAATTACTAGAAAAAATTAACAACGAAGAGAGTTAATAGTTTTATATTTTTAATAACTATTACTAAAACTCACTTGGTGTGGCCTTGATAGCATAGTGGTTATAGTAACGGACTCCAGACTAAAAGGTCCCGGGTTCGATACTGGCCACTGCCAAATACCCCTCGAATGTATGTAGTGTAAGTACTCGTTAGTAAAGGGATTGTGAAAATCCTGTCGGTGCAGTTAGCAATGTTTGGTGCTGCCATCTATTTCAGTTTTGCCGAAAATCTTCCGCTTCAGAAGTCTGGATGCAGCTCGAAGGAACCTCCTGCCCTTCGGGCGCACGTAATGGTTATTAAAAATAATTTAGGAGCTATTTCTAAAATTTGTTTGGTGGCTCATACTAAAAATTTTTAAGTTAGTTATACAAAAAATTCTTTTGTTCAGTTTACAAAAGAAATGCTTGTTTCACTTGCAAAAAAAAAAAAAAAAGTTTGCAATGGTTGCTAAAAAATTCTGTGGAATACAAACTTACTAAAAAATTTTTAGTAACCTCTTGAATTTTTTTACAGTGCAATCACCGGTGACTGACAGTATAAATTTCGATATAAAACTCAAAAAATTACATTCTAAAAAGTGTTAAAGTAATTTCAAGATTGTATATTGAATGTACAAAATATTTCTTACAAAAAACATTTAAATTTAAATTGTTTTATTAAAAAACCAGCAAACAAAAAAACGATTGTCTTTCGCAGGTATCACAAAATATAGTAATTTTTAACTAATTTTCTTGCCATTTCTCTACCAAATTGTCCCACATTTTCTTCTTAGCATAGTTTTTAACGCAGTTGAAATTTAGGATTTTTTACAGGTTTTTTTTTTCAATTGGAGTGCCACTCCAATCACCGGTGACTGACAGTATAAATTTCGATATAAAACTAAAAAAATTACATTCGAAAAAGTGTTAAATTAATTTCAAGGTTGTATATTGAATGTACAAAATATTTCTTACAAAAAACATTTAAATTTAAATTGTTTTATTAAAAAACCAGTAAACAAAAAAAAACAAAAAACAAACAAACAAACAAACAAACAAACAACAACAAAAAAAAAAGATTGTCTTTCGCATGTATCACAAAATATAGTAATTTTTTAACTAATTTTCTTGCCATTTCTCTACAAATTGTCCCACATTTTCTTCTTAGCATAGTTTTTAACGCAGTCGAAATTTAGGATTTTTTATAGGTTTTTTTTAATTATTATTTTATAGATTGCGTAACAAGAATCGTATTTCACTGCACAAACATACAAGCAAAATAGACTTTGCACTCAACGTGTTAAACTGCAAATCGGCGTAAGTAATTCGCTGTTTGAATTCTAATATAAAACGTGCAATTCACACTGGTGTTTAAAATATCCTAAATTATCTCGATGTCAAATCTGAGATTTAGCCAAATTAATAGAAAAAAAGTTTTGTTTACAAAAGGAAGGATGCTTCATATTTAATGTTCATTTTTGGCATCAATTTTCTATTTTCACAATTGTTCAAAAACTTGAATTTTTGAAAAAGTATAATGTTTCTCATGAGTTGCCTTCGAATGAAAAAAACGGGAGTTTTTTTTTTTTTTCTAGAGAATGAAATCCTCTATGTGTGAAAATGAATACGAAATTTGAATATGAATAAGAAATCCTCCATATCCCTTCGTGCTCTCTTTATACCTGAGAATCTACACCGATTTTTTTTTAAATCTTTTTAAAGTAAAATTGGATTAAAGTTTTTTATCGGTCCTTTTGTGAGCGTTACAGCGTTACACAGATAATAAAGCGTTTTTCTCAGTTTTAATACTGAATGGTACACTATTAACTTTTCATGGCAAATTTTAAAACATTGTACCGAAAGTAAGCCCTTTCCAAATATATGTTTGTCCACTCATACATTTTGCAAGCAGTATAAATCCTCGAAAATGTGTAACTTCCAAATATATCCAATCCCCTGTTTAACCCTCTCATGCATGAATTATTTTCTACACAGTAAAACAAAAATCAAACAATCGTTTTTTGTGATAAATGAGAGCTGTTTATCATGAAAATAATTTTATAGGCAATTTTTATACATTATTTATTAATATATTCATACGTCCTCATTTGAGGACATTGTGCGTCAAGGGGTACATTCGTGTTCCTCAAATATGGGGACAATATGATTCGATGTTCCCATAACTGCATACGTTTCATATGATTTATTCAGTATAAAATGATCCTATACATTCTGGACATACAAGTACAGTGCATGTTCCACAAATGTATCGTGTTTTACATTTGCAATTTTTATCTCTAGAGTGATTGGCAAACATTGCTTCCGTTTTCTTCGGATAATGCTTTCCTCCATCTAAACGCATAGTTTGGGGTACATCGTGTGTATTCCTGTGTTTTAATGCTGATTATCTTTCAGAGGGCTCTTTTATTTTTATTTATCGCAGCTGTACCGTTATATATCAAACTCATTTCAAATGAACTTCTGAATTCCGGCTTTTGGTTTTTTCTGATTTCCATAGAATCCCAGCGTTAACAATGGTGACATTTATAAGGAGATAAAAAATACACATGCACCACCTCTTATTTCTGAAATCATTACGATAGAGGGCTATGAGAGAGTCCATAAGGTCAACCCCACCCGTATCCTTATTATTACTTAGAGATACAACGTGGACACTTGATAGAAATAAATTTTCTTTTCCATTGTAGTGAAATGTGTTACTTGGCCTTCAGGTATCTTTCCATAGTACGAAGAGATTGTATAAACCGATGTATTATCGATCCATCGGGTGATATTATCCGAAGATAAAACAATCGAACTACTACCCCTTCTTTCATTCTTCAGTTGTGTTATTGATTTTAGCTGCTTTTCAGCATCCATCAGCCTGTTAATTCTTATAGCCCCAAAATACCAAATTCCCAGGGGTTTTAGATTTAAAATCAATGATAATCTGGAAAAGCAATTATCTGCATATATTTTGTAGTTTGTCTGATGCAAACGATGAGTCAAACGAACTATGACATCGACAGATGCACCACAATAAGATGTTACCAGTTATATCTTGAAACAATTCAAAAGAATAAATGGAATCGGATACACCAGCACTACATCACACTTTGTATCCCAATTTGTTCGGTTTCTTAGGTAAGTATTGTTTTATAGATGATTTTCCTTTGAATGGAATCATCATCTCATCCACACTTTGATATTCCTCATTATAGGCAGCTTTGTGAAATGTCTCATGCAATTTCGTCAAAATCGGTCAAATTTTTATATATTCATCTGCATTGTCATCGGTAATCATTGTATTATTTATAAAATGTATTTCAAAAAAAAAAAAGGTAGTAAACAAAAACGTGTTTTGTTTACTTTAGTGCAAACTGTCCTCATATGAGGACAGATATGTTTTATATTTTAAATAAAAACCTAATTGAAATATTGTAAAAAAATTCTCTCATTACATGCTATATGATGATAAATTGTATAAAAAAACTTTCCTTGACTATATTATAAATATTTCCTAGTCTATTTGTAGCAAATTCTGCGCAATATCACTATCCTTCAATACTTGGATTTTATTGCACCATTCGTGTGAATTACAACCATCGGTATGCTGTTGCTATCTATTGTGTTGCATGCAAGGCATTATCAGTCCATAAATAAGGTCCCCATGAATGAATGCTGAAAAAAATTCGTAATTCTAATATTTTATAGGGTAATATTTATCCGTCCTCATATGAGGCCAGTATGCGTGAGAGGGTTAATTTTACCTGTCTGTTTCATAAAAGTTCCAATTATAAGCATCCCTTAAAATTATTAGAATTTCCTGTCTGCTAAAGGGGGGGGGGGCGTTACTTTCAGTACTTTATGGTAAATATCTAAAAAATAATAAAAATAAATTATATATATTTTGAAAATTTTTTGGGAGTGAAATCCCTTTTAAAACTCGGTGCAGAGTTAATGAACTTTTACCCATCATATAAAGCAGCGTTTCCCAACCTGATGTACACATGCTCTTGGAGGCAAGTGGCGAATCTGCCTAGGGTACGTGAAAATTATATCTGTAATGAGGAAATCATATGAAAAATACTTACTTTTTTCACTACACTGTCTTAAAACCATTTTAAAAAATGAGAAAAAATTACATTTGTATTTTATTTTTTAAGTAAGCATAAGCGCTGCCATTTACTATTTTTGTATAAATACCATTCCGTTAAAAAGCATTCTTAACGCGTAGTTGTATCACGATTTTCGTCATTTCCTACAAAAGTTTATTATTTAAGTGTAAATTAAATGTTAAATAATTAAAAAAAAAAAAAAACAAGGTAAAATGAGTATCGATTCTGCGATAGGATGGCAATAAATTCAGAGTCTGATTTTTGCGAAGCAACGCAGTCACACGAATAGCAATTTTTATCTTATTTATACCAAAATTTCTTTGTTTGAATAAGGCAATAATTACTATTTAGAATAGTGGTATTGCAAAAGCAGGGAAGTACTAATATTTTCAGTTATAACACTTTCGCTATTTATGTAACCATTATGAATGTAAATAATTTTTTTATATGAAATAAAACATCTGTTTCTCTAATACTAATTCTATTCGTTGTTTCTATACATTTTTTTAAATCGAAGTTTTTTTGATTCTTTGTAGTTTTCTCCGGAAGCCACATGTAAAGTTTACACATGAAGTTTACGTATGACAAATGCAAAATAGCATCTTAAATTGTAAGCGTATGCTACAATAAAGAAAATTAAACAGTGCTTTCAGTTATGTGTTGATATAAAAAAAACAAATTGTAGACTTTTCGTCAGATATTAACCCTCACAGAGCTAAAATTGGATCAATTCTACCTCATATAGGGTTTTAATTTTAAGTTCGTACGCTAAAATTAGTTTCTAGGAATTATCTGGTAAAGATCTATTTAATAATTTTGTGTATTTAGTCAATTCCCCACATTTTAACTTTTTTATTTATTTGTAGAAATTGCGATTGGGTTCACATTAAATCCATCTTAAACAATCACTGAATAAATGAGGGCTTTCTAACATGTAATCATATTTCAAGAAAAGCAAGATAGTATATGGCATTTTGTCCTATGTAGTTCACTAGGTGGCACTGTGGCTATAGTGTTATCATTCAAGCCAGCAAAAGCACCTCCCCATTTTTTGCGCGTATGTGTGTTTAATTGTGTGTAAATTCTCCTTTTCAATACTCTGAATTATCGCGCATAGTACATACATTATAATTATCTATGGAATCACCCATTTATAATAGAGGTATCACACGGACGTCTTTTGCAGAACTTTTTCTCCTACACAACATTACAGCCAGCAAAATGTTCCGTGACCTTGATACAGGGAGAATCTGTTCGGTAGTTTCGTTTACCGAGCGATTCCCGCATTACACGGAAAATGCTGCGAGAAGTTTGAAAAACCTGTTTACCGAGCAGGCTTCAAAATGAACGATCCTGTTTTGTAAAATGTTTGCCGAAAAATCTTTCTCCGTGTGATACAGCTCTAAATCTTTTGTTTTTGAGTAATACTTTGATCTCAGTATTGCAAAGGTTAAAATACACCAGAAGGCGAATAATTAAAAAAAAAACATAATGATAAAACAATACAAAAATAGGGTAACATCCCCAGTAATTGGCATGCACCAGTGATTGGCACATCCTACAAACATGTCCTAAAATAAGATTTATATCCAGTCTTTTAAAAATACAAGACCATATACCAGTTTAAGCTCATTTACGTTAAAGATTATAACTTTGATTTATGCTACTAGATGACAACAGTGCCTAGGAAAAAGAAACAATTAGGGCTTGTATGAAAGTAGCCATTTTTGTTGCAAATGCTTCTTCTTTGGTTTAAGGAAGGCATGCTTTTCAATTCATTATTATATGATTAATAATATATTTTAAATTTTAATTGACAACAGCTTTGTTTAGTTAAAAAGGGCTGCTTTAATAGTGTAAAAGTATTTTCGACACAAATATTTGGATTTCTGAATTAATGATAGATGCCAATTAATGGTTCTTCAATTTTGCTAGTCCCAAGTATTTGGCACTTATTCCAATTACAAGGAATTCGCAAGGAATTTGAGATTAAACCACTTATTTTGGATGTACTTTTAAAGTTATAGACTACTTTTGCTTATCATTTGTTTTTATTTGAAAATATGAAATATTATCAGTAATTGGAATCCATTAAAGTTTCATATGACAATTATCGGGACAGTATGACAATTACTGGATATTAATATAAGTATATTGTATTGTTTTAAAGTGTTCACATTTCAGACTTATATGCTGATTTCTTATTCTCTCAAAAACGTTAAATATGGCATCTTCATCTGCAGTAAATTCATTTAAAGCGATTAAACCCAATGCAAAATGTAAAGTTTTTTTTTAAATATAAACTTGTGCCAATTACTGGATCACAAGGTGTCATACATTGGTGCTCTAGGTGCCAATTACTGGTGATTTCAGCAACTTTTTATAAATATATTTTTATAAAAATACTTTTTCAAATTTTTTTGCTTTTAATGGGCAAAATATATGCACAGATATGCATTCTTTGATTTAAAAATATTTCCAAGTAAATATCTTATTTCTTTGTAATGAAAATTGAAGCAAGTTTAAAAACAAATTCTTAAAGTGCCAATTACTGGGGATGTTACCCTATCTATACAAAATTTTAAAGTAAGTCAAGACTTTTGAATTAATTTGGCTTTTCTTCCCTTAAGCCGCATTTAAAATTTTATACATAGACATTTCATATAACAAAACATAAAATAATATCTATAAATGTCATTGTATTTTTTTAAAACTGCTGTTTCTTTTATACCGAAATAAGAAACATTTTACACATTTTACGTCAGACATTAAGGAAAAAAGGGAAAATAAATAATCGCAGTATAAAACCATTACTTCAAATAAACATTTTGTGTGAATTTTTTATCTATTTCTTATATTGAAATAGATTTTTTTTGCTCTTACCGAAAAGGAAAATATCGATTTTTCCATTTATTTTTTCCTAGTAAATAGCTCGACACAAAACTAGTTTTCCGAAGAATTTCTTAAAATTTATTTACCATTATTCGCAATCCTTTTTAGAACTGCTGAAAAATAGAAATATGTTTCAATAAACCTATTTCCTATATCTTTCCGTTTTTAAACTTGTTTCTTCCCCTTTGACTTACAGTTACCTTTTTCTTTGAATGCTTTGATAAAAAACATAGAAATAAATAAATAGGAATGTTTACATTTATAGCAAAATACTTTATTGAACTAAGTTGCGAATTTTCTTAAATAGGATTTTTTTAATAGTTTTCAGCAGAGTTGTAAAATATTCAGGAATTCGGTTTGTCTTTCCGTTTTTTTTTTTTACTGACTATCCAAGCTCGCTTTTAAATACACCCGTAAATTCATATAATTGATATACATGTTAATTATGTTTACCGTGGAGCTACCCAGCTTACCCAGTAATTCTACAGGCAGTGGCAATATATATTAGGATATTTTTGTAATATTAAGCTATTTAAAATATATTGAAATTGATATAACTGTCAGAAGTTCATAAAAAAGAGTACTATAGAATAAGTTATTCATAACATTCATCATTCAGTTACGGATACACAAAACAACAAAAAAAAACATTGTTGCATCACTAGCCTGAGCAATTGTTTGTGAAAGTGTATAAGTGTGTGTTCGATTTCAATGCGCGTTTTTAAATGTAACTGTCGCAAATTCTAGCGTATTATGCACACCTACGATTTTAGGCTGAATATTTGAATTTTTAGGTACATTCGCCGTATAACGTGCATCCGTTTCTTTTCATTGATACCTAAAATCTACACTAATGTCCAAAATTAAGGTCACAAAAATAAAATCAATGAAAACTTATGAACTATTCACTATGTTTCCATAAAATTTGTCAAAGAAGTATATTACAATGGGACAAAGAATACAAGCATAATAATAATATGGAAAACATTTTAATTGTGAATTAAGATACAGAGAATATCGAAAAGTGTTAAATCATGAATCAGAGATAAAGCATTTATCTCAAGAAAAAATTGTTTCACATGGAATGTGACAACCGTGCCCTATTATTCAAGCATTACAACGAGCTTTCACACTTTTTATAAGGACGTCCATAAATGTTGGTAGTAATAAAGCCCATTCTTTCAAAAGCACGGCTTTTAACTCGTGAAGGCCATAGAAGGGAGAGTTACACTGAGCAATGGTTCTTTATAGATTGTTCCAATCATATTCAATAGGATTGTTGTTTCGAATCCTTGAGGGTCAATTCATACGGTGAATATCTTCATCTTCAAGAAAATCTTCAACAATGTGAGGTATGTGTTATTTCGCATTATCGTCTGTAAACATGACTTTCGGGCCTACAACACACTCACATAGGCTTCAAGGACTCCATCCTATAACGATGTGCGTTAACAGTACTCGCATCAAAGGCGTGCAATGATGCATGACTGCCAAACATTATGGCACCCAGACAAGGGTTTCTTTGCATACCAATCTGCCGATTTTTTTTACGCACTACGTATGATAACTAACTTCACGTTCACTCCAGATGAAGATTTGAAGAGAATCATTGGTTAACCGTGACTTATCATGGAAAAGAACACGCGCCCATTCTTCTTGCGCCTGAGGCTGATGAATACGGCTCCACAGCAACGGGGCTCTCGTTAGAGGCAGTGAAATGGACACACACGACTGGACGCTGGGCATTGGGGACGAAATACTTGAAGCCTTGTGAAACTGTTTTGGGTTGCTGTAGGCCCAGAATTCACGTTAATAGACGATAATGCATAAAAACACAAAGATCTCGTTGTTGATTTTCTTGAAGAAGAGAATAATCGCCGAATGAAATGGTCTTCAAGGTCTCCGAACCTCAATCCTATTGAACATGTTTGGAATGGTCTAAGAAGAGGAATTACACAGCATAAATCATCTCCCAGGGCCCGCCAAGAATTAAAAGCTGCGCTATCGGAATAATGGACTCTTTTGCCACAAATATTTATTGACATCTTCATAAACAGTATCAGAGTTCGTTGTTATACTTGTATAGTAATGCACGGTGGTCGACTCCTTACGAGACAGTTTTTTTAACGAGATAAATGCTTTATATCAGATTCAAGATTTAAAACCTTTTAATTTACCCTGCATTTTAAATTATGTTGTTATATACTTTCTCAAATTGTAATAGACTTTGTGCGAAATATCGATGCAACACTGTGGATAGTTCATCAGTTTTTACAAAATGTATATGTGCGGTATTAATTTTAGATATGTGTACAAACGCAATACGATGCTCTTATCTTTTGAAGTCCTTCATTTCAAAAACTTCCCTAGGCTTTTAAAGAATACTATACTAAAATCACAAGTGTTGAGGCGGCCCATCTTCGTCCACGACCCTACCTACGTAACGAACAGTCCGACTCTCTTGTGCGAGCGCTGTCGCTAACAAGCGACCAGGAATTGCGTCAAAATTCTATACTTACGACCCGTATGCCTCGGACTCTAAATGGAAAAAGATGAAAATGAAAGAAAAGGTAACTGGAGAAATTTAAAAGAGAAAGTAAACAAATTAAAGACACTTAAGGGGGCTCAGGAGTTGAAAACTTTTCAAGAAATCGATCTTTTTATGATCTACTTTGATTATTCATTTAATTCTTAACTCAATGCAAAAAACCGCATAAAAATATTTGCATTTTTAATGGAGTTATAAGCATTTATGTATCAACACTTTCATAGCCGCATCCATATAATTTCAATTTTGAGTCGCGTTTTCTCAAAACTTGATTTTTGACGACTAACACCAAGATTAAAAAAAAACTATTTGATGGAATGGCTTAATTTTTTTTTGCATACATATAACATCATTATCTAGATTATGAATTAATATATTTTAGATAGTTTAATATTTTGAGTATTTTTAATGGAAAAAAAGTTGTATTTTTTAGGTTTTTTTTAAAATTTTCAACTTTGAGAGATTTTTTAAAACTGTTTTTATTAAGTGATAGTTATATCCTTAATCCATAATCTAGATTTTGATATTATATGCATGCAAAAAAAAAAAAAAAAAAAAAAAAAAAAAAATAAGCCATTCCATCAAATAGTTTTTTTTTAAATCTTGGTGTTAGTCGTCAAAAATCAAGTTTTGAGAAAACGCGACTTAAAGTTGAAATTATATGGATGCGGTTATGTAAGTATTGATACATAAATGCTTATAACTCCGTTAAAAATGCTAATATTTTTATGCGGTTTTTTGCATTGAGTTAAGAATTAATTGAATAATCAAACTAGATCATAAAAAAATCGATTTTTTGAAAAGTTTTCAACCCCTGAGCCCCTTTAAAAACGATTAGTGAGTAGGTAGGGCGATGAAACTAGCGATCGCCCCAACCTACATCCCGGATATATTTGTCTCAGACCAAATATAATTTTTTATTTGGATCGTTAACATAAATGTATGTTCATATTATCTTTCGTATTTCGAACTATTGCGTCTATATTTTAAACAAATATTTTCCCAAAGTAAACTGAAATAAAATAATATTTTCCAATTTATTAAAAAGATGCATCCATGTTATACAGCAAAGAATATAACCCGTGAGTTATATTGACCTTAGGCAACGCCTGACCAATAAAATGTACTTTTACTGCAATTCTTTAAACTTCTAAATAGAGAAACAGATTGTCGATATCTTTAGTAATTAAGCTAATTCGAAAACACCGCTTTAAAAAAAATTATAAATTATTTAAATACTTTATTAATTCTATTCTTATAAAATTACAATTTGGTGTTTCTAGTAGATAATCTACAAAATTATATTATATGCACAAAATCTATTAAATTTTAAATAAGAAATAAAGTGTTTTCACTAGGGAACTAGGGATACCTAGGTTAAAGGACAGTACGTACTCGGGCCCGAGGCTAGTACCATGCTGTTACATTAAAGTAATGCAAACTGTAAATAATTGCGAGCTGTGCCGGCAAATTAAAAGAAAATTTTTAATAAGCCGAGTCGACAAAATTATTAAATAGGTAGGTCAGGCCGATAAAGAAAATAAGCAGGTCGACCGGCTTGATAGAGAACTTTAAAAGGATCAAATTAAACCGATAAAAAGATTATCAATGACCATGACTGGTTACTGAAATAGCATAAATGTGCTGCACAAACCAATACTAGCTTGACACAAAACTACTGGTGTAAGTAAAAAATAAATTTTTTGCTTCTTCAATTAACAATCTTCTTTAATTAACACAAAGGATGATACTAACTACAATACAAAACTAGTCGTTGGAGGCCACCGTAATACTTACCCATCATGGATATGTATATGGAAATAAAACATGTGAAAACTATTTATACAATGCATTGCAATTCATAAACAAAATTTAAATATTGTTAATATACATAGTAATGCTCTATTAAAGAACTGCTGATTACCAATTTTGATAAATTATATAAAACGATAAACTACTAGTACCGAACTGCGTGAAAGAAACATCCTTATAACTCCAAAAATAGTCATTATATTAACTAACAATTAAATGTGTCAGATTAAGCGTCTCATTTCCAATTAAAATATACCTCTGAATTGAAATGTCAATGAAATACAGGGTCATGAAAAATCGAAGAATGTGGAAAACAGGATTACAAATATCTCGGCAACTAATAATTCGATCAACTTTGTTTTATATGCAAAATGTGTGTTATTTTATTGCCTTTTACGTCCATTCCTTAGAATAAAAAATTTCGAAAATTTTTATATACCTTTCATCAGAACGAATTTTTCGAGAGTCCGAAAAAAATAGTTCCGGATAATCGAGGTTGCTGATATTAAATAGGCTTTGTCCTATTCTTACATACTAAGTACATAGAAAATTTCAAGTCTCTATCTCAATTTGTTCGGGAGATAGAGCGTTTACAGACAGACAGACTGACAGACAGACATACATACAGACAGACAGACAGACAGAAAGACGGACAGCAAAAATTTTTTTTAAAAAATATGTTTTTCGGAATCTCCACTATTTAAAACGTGTAAATCCGTCAAAAAAATTTTTTCGATTTCAAAACGATTGCAAGACTTACCCTATACTACGTATGATGGGTAAGTAATATTTAACAGACCCAGCGCAAAAACGGCATAGGATGGTTATATCGTGACTGAGACCAGGATTATTTTTTGCCAGGGAATAGTCTTATGGGAATAGTATTATTTTTTTATTTTACTTTTTTTATGTTTATTTATTTATTTATTTTTTTTGTCTAATTATATTTTTTAAAGGTTGGAATTTGTGAAATACGTATTCAGTTTTCTTTCATATAATATTAATCGTGCCTAAAAAATTTCAGATTTTATTTTATTTTTATTTTATTATTTTTTTTTTTATAAATTGAATCAGCCGGGTCCAGTTGAGCCAAATTTCATAGCATTTAGCATGGACGTGGACTGGCCTGTTTTCATTTATTTTTTACACACACTGCCCCGTTACCTTGGACACAAAAATCAGGCCGGGTCGGAACCAAGCATTTAAATTTCGGCCTTTGCACACCTCTAGTCCAAATTGAATATAATAATCTACATTATAAAAGCCAAACGAATCTGTGCCTAACGCATACGCTATTTTGCGCATAGCAACACTTTCAAATTTTAAATGAATTTCGGTATTGCAATTTTTACTATTAAAAGTTTTTAAACTTCTTAATGTTGCACATCTACAGTTTTTACACCATCGTGTAAGAAAACAAATGTACTTTTAAATGACATTTGTTTGAAAGCTGTATCTTAATTTTTTTTGAAATATTATTTTTTTTTTTGTAGATTTTAATACCTCTTTTCTAATCTTGGCAATAGGAGTACTCCATTTCTATTTAAAGAAAAAGAAAAAAGGGAAAAAATTGAGTGCTGTATCTTTGTGTTGCCATTTTCTCATTAAAAAAGAAAAAATAGAAATTTAAATGTTATCTGTTATAAAACCCGGTGAATTTTGACTTCATTTACAAAATTTGATTTACACATAAAAGAATATCAACAGTTTAATATTTATTTCAGCTAATAGCCCACTGCGACTTCAAGTTTTGAATCTAAATTATCAAATTAAAATGCCAATTTTTTTTAAACGTGAATACAGATGTGAAATATACATTTGTAAATTTCGATATGGTGTAAATGATGCCGAGTTTAGATTTCACGAGAAAAAAAATTCCATGATTGAGTCAAAGTTGGATAAATTTTGTTTTCTATCATTTTAGAATACTAGCATAAGAGCCTTAATTGATAACTTTATCATAATAACATATCTTTATTATTTTGTACTGCTTATTACATATACGATTAAAGTTTAATTTTAACAATTTCTACAACTGCGTTTTATAGAAGTAATATCTTGTTAATTTGACGATAAATATCGTTTGTTCAAGAGTTAGACGTACTAATACAAAATGAATTTTTTACTATAACTAATTTTGTAGGTTTATTACAAGTTAATGAAACAGTTCATTCTTAAACATTTTCTTTCGTCAAAATTTGACGGATTCTATACCTTATAATAATAAAATTGAAACGAATTTTATGTTATATGCATCTGAATTTTATATTTGTATTAGTACAACTCACATTCTCTCATAAAGAAAGTTGTAAGAAACATATATAACGCAAAAATATTTATATACGTGTCTTTATATTATGTTTCTACAATTTTATTTCCCATAAAATTTTTAAATCAATAGTAGTATAATCTTTTTCATGATATAAATTCATTGCATGATATAAATTCACTACATGATTTTCCAAACGTATTGTAAAATTTTTATCAGCAGAAAATAGAAATGCTGAATGTGTTATGAAATCTTGTTCTTCTTGCTGTACACGTTCGATGTATGTTTTTTTAAAGAATCAGAAAAAGATGAAAATTCGTAGAACAATGAATAATGTGAAGATATAAAAACACTTATTATTTCTGAAAGTATTTAAATAATTACGCTTTTGTAGAGTATGTAAACAAAGATATACATGTACACAGCTGTCATTATCTTTCGCTTTTTCGATCCAGAATATTTAATAGAATTTGTTGCTTTATTTATTCGGCAGATTACGGCAATTTAAAATGCTAAAAATTCTCATAAAATTTTTCCAGGAAAAAAAATCGGAAGATGTTGGCAGCTATTCTTATAATTTGAAATCAACTTCTACAACAAATCTAAACTGTAAAAAGAGTATTATGAGGTTTAATTTGCGTTTTTTAAATAACGAGTGAAGTTTAAATAGGAACTCCTTCTGGTCGTTTCTTCACTTAACACACTTTTAAGTGGTTTAAAATATTAAAAATTGTGTAATTCTACACATTTAAAAAGGTTATAGAAACTTTACACCAAATTATCAGTGAAAATTGTAAATAACATATCAGTGCGAAATTTTGAAATTCCTCTAAATTACCAAAGTTCCATAAGAATGATCTGTGATTTTCTATAAGTTCTCAATAATGATTACGGAATATGTTAACTTATTTCCTTTTGCAATGTTACCCAATTCTGTAGGTGTTTATTTTAATTTCTTCATTTAGTTAACTGTGTTTAAGTTAAGCATGGCGCTGATTTAAAAAAAAAAAGAATGAAAAACAGGGTCAAATACTAGTGACTTAAATCCCGGATGTATTGAGCGAATGTTTTATTACTTATAATAGATTTACGATTACAATTAGATATGAAACATAATTTACTTTGATTAAACAATGTTTTTATCTCCTCATTTAAATATGTTCTTGATAAGGCAGTGTTAGTACGTTCAAATTTAATATCAGATTCGTGCTCCCCTTTTCTAAGTCCAAACTTTCTCCCAGTCATGCCTATGTAATAATTTAAGTCACCATTTTCAGTAATATAAGGTATTTCATAAACACCAGCTAGATCATCATATCCTTTAGGATCCACTTGCTTATTAAGTAAACATCTTAATTTAGTTAATAATAATTTCTCTAATAATATTCTCTAATAAAATAATCAAAGTAAATTATGTTTCATATCTAATTGTAATCGTAAATCTATAAAGGAGAAAAAACAAAACTGCTACTACAAATGTTGATTAAGAATCAGCACTCTGCAATAAACAACGAAGTGGCATTTTACATTCGTATTTAATTTTTCTTTCTGATGTTCGTATTACATTTTAAAAAATAAGCACAAAGTAAACAGTGTGATTAATAATTATTTAAAGATTTAAACTTTAAATTATGTTTGTATGTACTTTTTAAAATTATGTCATGCTTTTAACACGGATTCCCAATTTAAAGAATACCGAGATATACATTTTGTATAACTGTTGAAGTAAATACTTTTTATGCAGCTTTGTTTATTTGTTAGCAGTCATAGTTAAACAATTTATAATATGCGCTAAATTATATAATTATAATGTAATTTTATATAATATGTAGCTTATATTTGTTAAGAAAACTGAAAACGTCAAATTAAATGTATAGTGTTACTCATAAGTAATTTAAGATTTTTGTAACAAAATTATTTTAAAATGTGTAATCATGACGTTTGTCCGTAGACCCTTGTAGATTTAATATAAACCTAATATCAACTTCTTATAAACCTAATTGAAATAAGATTTGAACTAGGAATCAAAGATAAAATTTTGATTGGAATTTAATTACATATTTGAAGAAAATATATTAAATATACTACAGTGTCCTTATGTTTTATTTTAAAAATAATTATTTTTTAAACTTAAATTATTTTAATTAATTTTTTTAATTATTTATCAAACGTAAAAAAACATTGAATTTTTTCCACTTTTGTGTAAATAACAATAACAATAACAATAACAATAACAATAATAACAATAATAAAATAATAGTGTAATAATAACAATAACAATAATAATAACAATAACCATAGCCATAACAAATAACAAAAGCAATATATTTATAAATTTTTTTATAGATATTACCATTGAAAAATAGAAAAATGTTGATATTTAAACAAAATTTCAAAGAATGTAATTTTTTTTTCAATTCTATTCAGTCTACATTGTTATTCTCGGAGTAATTTCCAACTGAAAAGGAGAAAAATTTTTGGATTATGTACATTATGATCATTTCTTTATGTATATTCGCCGTATGAGTTTGTAAATTATTTCACAAATCCTTACTGGTACTTGCAGGATCTTAAAATACTTTTTCGCAAAACACTCCTGAAACTTTCCCGGAAACTACATACATCCAAATATTTAGAATAATAGATAATATATATGTAAAATACTGTAATATTCGTTGTTAGATGTTAGAAACTGCATAACAAATATGGCAATTCTTATACAAAAAATGCCTTATCTAATGTTTATCTACTTTTATTTCTGATATTAATGTTTTCCAAGTGAATAGAGGAAAATATTTAGCATATTTATTGTATCATGTATATTTACTGCATGATACTATGATTGTGTCCTGATACAGATGCGGATTAGTTTTATAAAATAACAGTCTCTTTTCATTAACATAGTTAAAATTTACTGTTCATGTATTCCATAAGAAAATTACATTACACTTTTGTGTAAACGAAAAATAGCAATAACCGTAACAAATAACAACAACATTTTATTTATACATTTTTTTCTAGTTGTTTCCATTGAAAAATAGAAAGATATTGAAAATAAACATAGTTTCAAATAATTACATTTATTTATTTCATTTATTCAGTCTACATTGTTATTCTCAGAGTAATTTTCAACTGAAAAGGAGAATATTTTTTGGGTAGTCATTGCTTTATGTATATTCACTGCATGATTTCATAAATTATTTCAAAAATCTTTATTGGTACATACAGAATCTTAAAATGGTTTTTCGCAGTACATTTCTGAAATTTTCCCGGGAACTGCATGCATTCAAATAATTGTAATAATGAATAGTAAAATATTGTAATATTCATTGTTATGTGTCATTTATCTTATAACATATATAGCAATTCTTATAGAGAAAATGTCTTCTCTAATGTTTCTGATAATAATGTTTACCAAGTGAACAGATAAAAATATTTTGCATATTTATTGTATCGTTTACATTTACTGCATGATACTATGATGGCTTTCTGATAGTGGTGTGGATTTGTTTTATAAAATAATTATCTCTTTTCTTTAGCATGTCTCAAATTTACTGTTCATGTATCACATAAAAAAATTTACATTGCACTTTTGTGTAAACAAAAAGAAGATATAATAACAGTACTAAAAATAACAATAACAAACAACAATAATAGTATGATTATATATTCTTTCTATGTTTTCATTCAAAAGTAGAATGATGTTGAAAATAAACATAATTTAAAATGTCATTTATTTTATTCATTTCTATTTATTCTCTATTGTTATTTTCAGAACAATTACCAGCTAAAATGGAGATTTTTTTTTTTAATGTTCATCACTTTATGTATATTGGCTGCATGATTTCGTAAAATATTTCAAAAATCTTCTTTTGTACTTGGAGAATCTTATAATGTTTTTCCGCAATGCACTTTTGAAATTTTTCTGGAAACAGCATGCACCCAAATATTTACAATACCAAATAATATAAATGTATAATAATGTTATTTTCCCTAATATATGTAAATTATCGCATAAAATATATAAAATAACATGTATCGCAAAACATATATTCTTATAGAGATAACTCTTTCTCTAATGTGTACTTTTATTTCTGATATTAATGTTTTCCAAGTGAAAGAGGAAAATATTTTGCATGTTTAATGTATCATATTCTTTTACTGCATGATATTGTGATCTATTCCCGCTAGAGAAGCGGATTTTTTTTAAGATAATACTTTTTTTTTTATTTTTTTAACATGTTTGAAATTATCTTTTCAAGTAACACATAAAAGTAAATATTTGTAGGTTATGCTTTTGTGTAAATGAAAAAAGTTATAATAGTAATAATAGCAATAAAAAACAAGAAACAACAATAATAATATTTTACACCTTCTTTTTCTAGATATTTTCACCCAAAAACTAAATGATGTTGAAAATAAAAATTATTAAAGTAATGATTTTTGTTTTCATTCGTTTCTCTTCATTCTACATTGTTATTCTCAGAGTAATTTTCAACTGAAAGTGAGAATATTTTTTGGATAGTCATTGCTTTATGTATATATGCGGCATGATTTTGTAATTTATTTCAAAAATCTATATTGGTATTAGGAGATTCATACAATGTTTTTTTCACAATGCACTTTTCAAACTTTTGTGGAAACAGCATGCATCAAAATATTTAGAATATTAAATAATATGTACGTAAAATATTTTAATATTCCATGTTATATGTCATTTATCGCATAACATATACAGGGTGAGTCATAAACATCGAAACAATAGTCTATCTCTGTAAATATTGCCCCTAGACTCATACAATTGCAAAAGTTCATAAAAAAGGTAAAATTTTTTATAAGACAAGTTGCAACTCCATGGGGCATGTTTAATGTATCATATTCTTTTACTGCATGATATTGTGATCTATTCCCGCTAGAGAAGCGGATTTTTTTTAAGATAATACTTTTTTTTATTTTTTTAACATGTTTGAAATTATCTTTTCAAGTAACACATAAAAGTAAATATTTGTAGGTTATGCTTTTGTGTAAATGAAAATAAGTTATAATAGTAATAATAGCAATAAAAAACAAAAAACAACAATAATAATATTTTACACCTTCTTTTTCTAGATATTTTCACTCAAAAACTAAATGATGTTGAAAATAAAAATTATTAAAGTAATGATTTTTGTTTTCATTCGTTTCTCTTCATTCTACATTGTTATTCTCAGAGTAATTTTCAACTGAAAGTGAGAATATTTTTTGGATAGTCATTGCTTTATGTATATATGCGGCATGATTTTGTAATTTATTTCAAAAATCTTTATTGGTATTAGGAGATTCATACAATGTTTTTTTCACAATGCACTTTTCAAACTTTTGTGGAAACAGCATGCATCAAAATATTTAGAATATTAAATAATATGTACGTAAAATATTTTAATATTCGTTGTTATATGTCATTTATCGCATAACATATACAGGGTGAGTCATAAACATCGAAACAATAGTCTATCTCTGTAAATATTGCCCCTAGACTCATACAATTGCAAAAGTTCATAAAAAAGGTAAAATTTTTTATAAGACAAGTTGCAACTCCATGGGGGGGAGGGGGGATACTTGAAAAGGTAAGGCTCTCAATTCTTATAGAGAAAATGGCTTCTCTAATAACTTTTATTTCATATGTTAATGTTTTTCAAGTGAATAAAGGAAAATATTTTGCATATTTATTGTATCATATATATTTACTACATGATAGTATGATAGCTTTCCGATAGAGATGCGGATTAATTTTATAAAATAATAGCCTCTTTTCTTTAAAATGTCTAAAATTTACTTTTCATGTATCACATAAAAAATTTGCATTACACTTTTGTGTAAACAACAACAAAAAATATAATAACAATAATAGCAATAACAATAACAAGCAACAATAATAAATTGTTTATATTTTTTCTATAAGTTTTCATTGAAAAGCAGAATGATATTGAAAATAAACATAATTTTAAAATGACATTTCTTTTATTCATTTCTATTTATTCTACATTGTTAATTTCAGAGCAATTTCCAGCTGAAAAGGAGAATTTTTTTGGATACTCATTACTTTATGTATATTGGCTGCATGATTTTGTAGATTATTTCACAAATGTTTCTTCGTACTTGAAGAAAATTATAATGTTTTTTCGCGATACACTACTAAAATTTTCCTGCGAACAGCATACATCTAGATATTTAGGATAACGAATAATATAAATTTGAAATAACGTGATAACGTGCTAATATATGCTATTTATCGTATAAAATATATAAAATAACATATATTGTATAACATGCATAAAATAACTTGTATTGCATAACATAGATGGTCGCATTCATAAGTAATGAGCCTTTGATTAAAGAGACAGATTTATTAACTGAATTAGTACAAATGCCTAGTATTCTTCAAAATAGGTACCTCCTGCATCAATACACTCTTGTAGGTGGCATTTCCACGACTCGAAGGCGTCCACGTAGATATGTTCCGGGATGGCTTCAAGGACAGTCTTGACATTTTCTTGGATGTCCTCGATCGAGTTGATCGAGTTTACGTTTCAGCACTGATTTTAAGTGCGGAAACAAGAAGAAGTCAGGGGGCGAGAAATCCGGACTATAGGGAGGATGTAGGACAATTGGAATGTTAGGCGAGCCAAGTAAGCACTCACGATGAAGGAGGTGTGGCTGGGCGCGTTATCGTGGTGAATTTTTCAGACATCCTTGATATCACTTCGCTTCCGCACGACATTTTTTTTTCAGCCTTTATATGTCAATATGTAAGTCAACGCCTCCCACTATCGTACCTAGCAACAGGTGCGCGTGCCGATGTACGCAAGCGTCAAAATAAACTGAGCCTCATTACTTATGAATCCGACCATGTATATTCTTTTAGAGATAATGCTTTCTCTAATGTATACCTACTTTTATTTCTAATATTAATGTTTTCCAAGTGAATGGAGGAAAATATTTTGCACATTTATTGTGCCATATACAGTCGAGTCTCCATACAACGAAACTCCTTCAGCGAATTTCGCTATTTAACGAATTTTTTGTAGGAACGGTCAATTTTTTTCATAATTACATTAAAAAATATCTCCATATAGCGAAATATATATCTCCATTTAACGAATTTTTTCAAAAATACTCTTTCATGTGTTCAAAAAACGCTTCAAATTATTTGTGGTTTAATGATTTTCCTTGGATTTCTGGTTTATATTTTATAGATGCACTCCTCTACCTTATTCCTTATGTCCAAAAATGCATCCCCCTTCCCCCCCCCCAAGAAAACATCCTTTTTTCCATGGTTGCACTTGACTTTGTTTTAACCAAGATGAACATGCTTTCTTGGAAAAGATTGAAATATATCACAAAGCATCCTAAACGATAAAACTATTCTGTTGTCGCCTTGAAAGTGTTTGTTTCCTTGATTGGATAGTGAGGCAGGGAGGATAAAAGGGTAATTTCAGAAAAGGCCTTCTTTTTAGCAGGTTTTCATCTACCTAAACTAACTTTTGTTCTTTTTAGCGTTTAGAGTCGATGTTTGTTGTTTTGTGGTGATTTGGAACATTTTTTGTTGTGAGATATCATTTGAATGAAGAATTGTTACTAAATGCCATCTATGCTGGTGTGGTTTTCTATTGAATCCTCATAAAATCGCTCCTAGGATAAGCATAATTCTCTCTGATAAAGTAATAATTTTGAAAATAATCAATAAGGAACTATACGGAAAAAGAATGAAGTGGCAAAAATGTTTGAGATTCCAACAAAATTCCGTTAAACATTTCAAAAACTTACACAGCTCAAAAACAATACTGTTTCAAAATTTAAACATTAAATGAAAAAAAAATGCTCTTCTCTATTCAACGAATTTTTCTATACAACGTTTTTTTTTGACTGAACAATAGATTTCGTTATATAGAGACTCGACTGTATATTTACTTCATGATTTTGTGATCGCTTCACGATAGAAAAGCGAATTAGTTTTATAAAATAGCAGCTTCTGTTTTTTTAACATGTCTGAAATTTTCTTTTCAGGTATAATATAAAAGTGAAAAAAATAGAAGAATGAAAAACTCAAATTTAAAATTTGGAAGATCTTATACTGTTTCTTCACAATGCACTTCTGATACTTTCCTGAAAACAGAAAAGTATCCAAATATTAAGAATGATGAATAATATAAATGTAAAACAATGTAATATTCGTTGTAATATGTAATTTATCGCATAGCATACATTTTAACTCTTAATCCGATGTAGCTTTCTTTAATGTGTTTCTTATTTTATTTCTGATATTAATGTTTTCCAAGTGAATGGAGGAAAATATTTTGCATATTTATTGCATCATATACATTTACTGCATGATATTATGATCGTTTTCCGATAGAAATGCGCATTAGTTTTATAAAATAATAATTTCTGTTTCTTTAACATGACTGAAATTTTCTTTTCAAGTATCACATAAAAATAAAAAATTGCAGAAGAATGAAAAACTCAAATTTAAATAATATATTGCACGTGGCGTTTAGTGTCCATTTTATATTTGTTCTTAATTTTTTTTAAAGAATATTTTTTAGTATCAAAATTTAAATTTACCTATTTGAAAATTATATTTAAGCAACAATTTTAAGCAGATTATATCGACAAAAAAAAAAAAAAAAAAAAAAAAAAAAGGAAAGAAAAAAAAAGAAAAACATATAGCTCTAGGTAGATACAAAAGGTATTCCATGGAAAAAAACAACATTGAACGATTACGTAATTTATTTTTCATGCGAAATCACTATGCTTTAAAATTATAACATACACAAGTATTAGTAATAATAATAGAAATAATAATAATAATAATAATGTTTGTAATAATAATAAGAGCTCTGTCACTTTCATTAAAAAAACAGTGAAGAGAATCTGGAAAAGCAAACAAAGAATTAACGAAATTAAAATATTATCAATTACGTTTTTAGAGGGTTTTTATATTTTAGCATTTTTAGGGGTTTTTTTCTAACAAAATGAATTATTTTAATGCTTTTAGTTTACGATTATTTGTATTTAAGACAATTTATTATTATTATTATTATTATTATTATTATTATTATTATTTTGATGAATTATCTATTTATATAAAACGCTAAGGTGGCAATTCTAAGTGTTTTTCGTACTCCATAAAAACGAGCATATCGCGACTATGTTAGGCTTAAGTATTCCAATTAAGAACTTATGAAAATATACAGGAAGTCCCCTCTGTAAAGCATGTATTCTTATTTATTTTCTCTTCAAAAATTATTCCCTTATATCATTTTATGATCTAAATAAAAAAATATAAATAACAAAATATTATAAAACAAGAACTTCGGTGCACCAACTAATCTTCGTTGCTAAACGCTGTTTGATACAAACGAAACAAAAATTTCTCTGGAGTCTATATCAAACGAAAACATATAAAAGGAAGATATTTTTCAATTTCTATTTTTTTTTTTTTTTTACTTAATTTTAAAATTTAAAATAAAGTTAATGGCCACCATTTTGTTACAAAATGGCGGATGAAGTTGACCAACTCGATCGAGACATCTGTATGTTTTATGTACAGAAGAAGATACATCCGAATCGGTTCATTAATACGCGTGTTATCCCATGAGAAAAATCAGACCGTTTCAAATTGTCAGCCACACTTGAGATTCAAAGTGCTATATCTCAACCATTTTTTAAGATATAGACAAACCAAAAAAATGCTCCTGAATATATGTATTAAGATCAAACACATAGAAGAAAAAAAATTATTTCCCATTTTTCTGTTAATGAGTTAAATTTAATTTTTTCATTTAAATGGCCACCCTTTTGAAACAAGATCTCTAATGTTGCTGGCCAACGTACTCGGTCGAAATATCAGTATGTACTACGTACACACCCAGTTTCCTTCAAATCGGTTCATAAATAGGATAGTTACAGCATGATAAAGATAAGATATATATATTTATGTCAACATTTAGACGGAGGGTGGTTTTAGGGTCTGGAGGTCATGATCGGGGAAAATATACCAAACTTTCCCACTAATGCTTTCGTCCAGACGGCTGCAATAGGTAGATTTTTCCTTTTTGTAATGAAAGATACCTAAAAGTAATATTCATAATATTCTATGGACTATACACATTTTAAATCACGCGTGTTTCTTAAAATATTGCAGGATTTCTAGCGGAAAGATGTATATGATGAGCTGAAAAATATATGCTGCCTTCTATTTTTGCTATTTTATTTTAGGATAAATATATAATCATTTGTTCAAATGAATCTTTTTTTCTTTTGAAATTAAAAATTTTCTTGATACAAAAGTAAACTCATAGCAAGAATAAAAAATTATGTATATAAAATGTACATTTTTATTTATAATATCAATGAATTTAAATTATATGAAAGCTTTTCTTCGTGTTTAAGCAAGTGATAAAAACATTAAATTTTTTCATCAACATTTTTTACTATTTCTATTTTTTCTCATTACGGGAAATAAAGGCAAAAATGAAGATTTATATCTAATATATAAAATTTATACTATTAGCTATAACGTCAAGTAAATTTAAAACCGCAAGAGGTGTCTTTCATCTTAAGACAACTAATTGAAATATTTCCTTTTTCTCAAAAATTTTTATATTATTTATTTATTTTTAAATCACAGAATTAAAACACAATTATTAAATTACGCTATTTTGTTATTTATTGCTCATTCTTAATTATAAATAACTTTTATTACAGTCTTTCCTAAGGATGATAATCAAACTTGAAATTTCAAGCATGTACACAAAACCTCGATATTTTAACAACATTTAATGAAAATTTTATACTGAAAAAACAAGATGGAAATACACTATATTGCCATTGATTATGGGACACTTGCGATTTTAGACATTTTAATAAATATCTAGGAAAATACATGAGGAATCATCTCGAAACTCTTAGTGTATAAATATAATAGTATACGTCATATACCTCCGTGAAGATTTTTTACCGAAACTCCATAGGGGACCGTCAACAAATTAAAAAAGAATGAATATCTTTTGAATAACCCTGTCAAAACTAATGTAGCAAAAGCGCTCAAACTCTAGATTATGATTGAATGCCTTATTGTAATACACTGTGTTCATTTTTATGCAAATAGCATGCATACTCGCAGAGTAATTAAGGTTTTTATAAAAATGGTCCCAAATTTTTCCAAGTTTTTCCCTTATAATTTTCAGAGTTCTTAATATAAAATAATATTTTTTTCAGAAAATATGACAAACAACATTGCAGACAGTACCCTGTAATCAGAATTAAAAAATAATAAAAATTGTATGAAAAATGAGTAGGTTTACTAAATAATTTTTTACTGCGCATGCGTCAAAGATATCAAAATTTCATTTGCATATTATGCTAGCTAAATGTATAGAGCAACTTTTGTAAAAGTCTCAAAATTATAGCTTGAAAATTCTGAAAGTAATCGTCTATAGAAAAAGGACAAAATCCGTTGTTTCCAAAATGAAGCAAAAAAATAAGGGATTTTATCCAAAAGTAGTCGTAACATCCCGTACTGTGTATTCTATATTGACACTAATCAATGAATATATGGATACAACCCCTCTTGTTTTTGCTTCAATTTGAGAATAACGGATTTTCAACTTATTCAATTGACGATTATTTTCAGAATTTTCAAGTTTTGATTTTGTGACTTTCACAAAAGTTGCTCTATACATTTAGCTAACATAATATGCAAATGAAATTTTGATATCGTTGACGCATGCGCAGTAAAAAATTATTTAGTAAACCAACTCATTTTGTATACAATTTTCATTATTTTTTAATTTTGATTACAGGGTACTATGTGCAATGTTGTTTGTCATATTTTCTGAAAAAATATTATTTTATATTAAGAACTCTGAAAATTATAAGGAAAAAACTTGGAAAAATTTGGGACCATTTTTATAAAAACCTTAATTACTCTGCGAGTATGCACGCTATTTGCATAAAAATGAACACAGTATATTACAATAAGGCATTCAGTCATAATCTAGAGTTTGAGTGCTTTTGCTACATTAGTTTTGACAGGGTTATTCAAAAGATATTCATCCTTTTTTAATTTGTTGACGGTCCCCTATGGAGTTTCGGTAAAACATCTTCACGAAGATGTATGACGTATACTATTATATTTATACACTAAGAGTTTCTAGATGATTCCTCATGTATTTTTCTAGATATTTAGTAAAATGTCTAAAATCGCAAGTGTCCAATAATCAATGGCAATATAGTGTATATTATATTGCATTTACTCGTAAATGATTTACTTATATGATGATTTTCAATAATATCTAAAACATGTCAGCCTCACCTGATTTAATCATTTTTATATAGAATGGCCCGATAAAAGGTATGGCTTAACCAAAACTACAAATATTGGTACGGGATTTCACCATGTTATGATAGCAGCTACTAAACACCAAAATTTGGTTCAAACTAGGGCAAAATTTTGCCAATCATCTGTCTGTCCATCTATCCATCTGTTTATCAGTGTGATTGTAAACGCTCTATCTCTTAAACAAATTGAAACAGATACTTCCGAAATTGGGTATGTACTTAGTATGTAATAATCGGAAGATGCCATTTGTGTATCACTAATCCCGGTTATCCGAAACTATTTTTTCGGAATTATTCGTTTATATTTTTTTCGAAATTGCTTACCTTAAAAAGTGTATATAAAAAAGAAATATATATATATATACTATTTTCTACACTTTTCGATTTTTCAGGACCCTGTATTTCATTCAAATTTCAATTCAAAAATGTATTTAAGTTGGATATAAGAGCTTAATCTGACGCGGTAAACCGTTAGTTACTATGACTATTATTTTATTAGTTATAACGCTTTTTTCTCACGCAATTCAGTACTAAATGATTAACCGTCGACCAAATAACTATCGCCAAACTGTAAAATGAAATGCCAATAATGGCTTATCGGAAATTTTACATCCACTTGGCATTAAACATGTTACACGTGTTTGTTACTTCATACAGTGATTTTTTATTTCACGTATTACTATTGATTTTAATTTCACGTATATATTTACAGAAACGTGTATTACTTACCCATCATACGTAGTATAGGGTAAGTCTTGCAATCGTTTTGAAAATCGAAAATTTTTTTTTGACGGATCTACACGTTTTAGATAGTGGAGATTCCGAAAAACATATTTTTAGAAAAAAAAAATGCCGTCTGTCTGTCTGTAAACGCTCTAAAATAATAATTTTATTAAAAATAATAATTTTATTAACTAACAATTAACTGCGTCGGATTAAGCGTCTTATTTCCAATTAAAATGTACCTCTGAATTGAAATTTGAATGAAATACAGGGTCAAAAAAAATCGAAGAATGTGGAAATCAGGATTACAAATATCTCGGCAACTAATAATCCTATCGACTTCGTTCTATATGCAAAATGTTATTTTATTGCCTTTTACGTCCATTCCTTAGAAAAAAAAAATCGAAAATTTTTAGATACCTTTCATCAGAACGAATTTTTCGAGAGTCCGAAAAAAATAGTTCCGGATAATCGAGGTTTCTGATATTAAATAAGCTTCGTCCCATTCTTACATACTAACTACATACAAAATTTCAAGTCTCTATCTCAATTTGTTCGGGAGATAGAGCGTTTACAGACAGACAGACAGACAGACAGACGGACGGCAATTTTTTTTTTCTAAAAATGTGTTTTTCGGAATCTTCAGTGTCTAAAACGTGCAAATCCGTCAAAAAAAATTTCGATTTTCAAAACGATTGCAAGACTTACCCTATACTACGTATGATGGGTAAGTAATCAGTATAGAAAGTTTCTTTGTGAAATTTTTACATAGACTCCATATATAATTTATAACGACATGACAGAAAAATCGCTTTTGCGTGCAAATGTATTGCTGTAATAGTCAGTTTACGTGTAAAAGAAAAAAAAGTAAAAGAATTATTGTATGTAATAAACATGAGTGTAAAATACTAACAAAAAGCAGAAAAAATTCAGCTCTATTACAATTTTTTAAACTAATTAGTCTTTTTTTAACAGTAAAAAATACAACTTGAATAAAAAAATTATTTGCCCTGATTAAAATAGATGGCAGTAGCATCAGACACTCTTCTCATCGAGTTCACACATGAAAATTTAGGACTAGTTAAACTCACATATTAACCCTTTCCAGCGCACTACTCTTTAAAGTTTGAATTTAAAGAAAAAAAATTAGGCAATCTATTTAGGCCTAGAGGAGTACACAGGTATTGTTTTGTAAAGATTGAACTAACCATTTTAATTATACAGCTGTTGCCGAAGTGGTAACCTCCCATAAGTAAAGCATTGATAAGCGCAGTGAGAAGAGCATTGCTGTGAAGCGCGTATTACAGTAAAACATTTTACCTATTATTTGAAAACAGTAGAGTTTGATTTCTGTGGTGCTGCTATCTAGAACTCATAAGAAAGATTTAAAGTAGCCATTAGAGTAGTTTTTGAAATATTCACAGAGTTTTTGTGTCTCTAAACAGGGGGAACTTTAGGAAAAACGTACTGGCAACACTGCGCATTAAGGTGTTAAAACACAGTCATCCAGCCAAATCATGTATTGGTGGAAAAAAACCTAAAATCGCGATTTTATTGGTTGACTCATATGTTTACCATTATGATTTTCTGCTCCCAATCCTCCATGTTTTCATACTTTTGGGTGCAAGAAAGCACAATTGTAAACCTACGACTCCGTTAAAATCGTGTTTTTTTGCAATAACAAAGAAATTAGCAGACCGACTCTGTTTTAATATGCAAATTGAAATTTAATTAATCCCAAATTTACAGCCGTGAACTCAATGAGATGATTATGCTGCCGCCTTCCGGTCTATAAATATTTATTGATTTTAAACTATTATCTATAAGTCTATTTTTCTTTGAAAAATTGTAAGCATTGCTGTAATTTTTTTCGCACCTCAGTAGATTACAAAGTGTACCCCCATGATAGCTTGCATAATGTCTAAGTGGTATTCTAGTTCCCGACAATACTTCTTCAACTTGCGTTCTAGAACAGTACACATAGCAGTTTGTATCTTAGTGTTCAGTTCTTCGACGACCAGCAATTACTAAGGCAAATATTTTGTCCCTCATGTATCCATCAATTTATTGAACTATTTGTGATTTGTTGACGAATAATAAAAATTATGAACTAGTGTAACAATCTATTGCATAAAATACTTCTAAAACTGACTTATCTAGTTATACAACAAGTCAAATCAATATACAAACGATTAATTTATAATGAATTAGTATAATCAAAGCAAGACTTGTGTTTCACCCTGTATTAGAAATTGTGTGAATATGACGCAGTTATAAAAAATTGCAGTTTAAATATTAAATAATTTTTTTTATCCTCAGTAGGGGTGTAATGAAAAAAAAGTCAGAAATACTAGGTCAAAGATGGCAAATGAGGTGCATTCGTACTATAGCTATTTTTATAAATGCTCTGATTTTTTGCAGTAATTGTTATACTTTAACGCAAAAATGTTTGAATGCAAAAGTTATCACGATTTATATGTGTTAAATTCAGTAATACGGAAATAATACGACTGCATCATAAATGGGACGTGATGACCATGACAGTGTAGAATCTTTACCTATCATGGGATGTTATTTAATTAATTATATATAACAGGATATAAAAGAATGAAGAAAGCTTTTATTATTGTCTTTTTATATTTGCATTAGATTTTTATAAAAATCGATAATAATTGACAAAATTCTACGATAATTTTGGTGCGCTGAGGTAATTCCGTCATGGTGGGTAATAAAGCCAAGTGCTAATATTACAGGTAATTTTGAAAGAATCCGGGAAATGGCATATACGAGTTCTGCGCAGTCATCTGAATCGCAAACAATCGCTAAAGTTAATCTTATCGCTCGAAGAAGCACGTAAAAATCAACACCAGATCTAAAATCTGCGAGGTAAGTTATGAGATTTGATATTTATTAGAAAGTGCTTTGTTTTTTATATAAATTTGTAGAGTATTTCATGTACTTTCAAAATGTTGTAGAAGATTTTGGATATGTTCATGAGGCAGATTGTAGTTTAATATATACTGCACGATAAGTATGCCGTTGTAAAAACGCAATCCTCTAGCTTAATTACTTCGATTTATTATTTTAAGTTTCGGATCTACATTTGTAGAGGATTTATATTTTATTTTATGTACGACAGAGCATTATTGCTGTTGTTGAAAACCTAAAAGGATAAAAAGAATATATATGTTCTAAGTGCTGCAATTTTTTTTTCATAGTTGTGAATTTATAGGGCTGTAACGTTTGTATATTTAAGTTTGGATAATTTATATGCTATTATTCCATCTTACTTTATAATTTTGTTTGAATGGCGTTATTACAAATTTTTGTGGGTAATAACGCCAAATAGCATTGGTCAAGAAAACAAAATATTCCATTTTATGAATACATATCTGCTAAAATATTATTTATTTTATACATAGTCAATAAATTGATGTATCAGATCTTATATGTTTGAAAGGACAAAATTAGCCGGTAAAAATTAGTAAAACATTACATGCCGTTATTACCCTAGGATATGTTATTTATTAAATTTCAATCCATTCAATTGAGCAATTTTTTCGCTGTCTTATACGGACTGTCAATGATATTGGTGCTATGTATGTACCCTCACATAATTAAAAACCGGACGATCAGGATGTAAAATTTTTTATCACTTTTTTGAGTAGCTAGGGATACATAGAAAAAAAAAGAGCGGCGAATGTTGATTTCCAATTGATTTAACATTTGTACTTTATAGGCGTAGACTTAATATTTACCCTATGGGCTATGCGTACATAACATTATCATTTTAGGGGGAGGGGATGTCTGGTACATAATATCATAAGGTATTGCTAGGGGAAGGGCGGATTTGTCTTGTGATATCAATATCATTTTTCATCCAATCAAAATTTCGTTTTTTATTTGTAAGATAGTCTTTGGTTCAAAATAGTTTATTATCTTTGTTACTCGATAATCTACTTTTATGAAAATAAGTTATTATTAAAATTACTAAATTATAAAATTATTTAATTCTAAAATGTAGAATATCCCAACGTTTGACCTACCTATTCTTCTTCATATATGTATGCATATATAGCCACTGTTCATTTAAAATGAAGCTTGTGTTTACTAATAAATAAAAGAGAATTAGAAAAAAATGCTGTCTACTTCTTTTCCGATTAGAATTTTTATCTATACTTCACCCCTCTCTCATTCGGAACAGGCGCAATACGACTTTATACTGTTGAATGCATTATGTAACAAAAAGCTGTCATAAAATACTTTTAAATAGTAACTATTTTTTTTAATTGTTATTTGATATAAAGCAAATATATTTTTTTTACTTTTCTTCGTTTGAATCAATAAAATATGCAAAATATAAATGTAAGCAATTTTGTATGTAACTCCAGTTAAAAGAAATAAATTCATAAAATAAAAAAAATACAATTTGATAACGATATCATTAAAGGGGGGTGCCGAACGATGATAACACAATACGGTATTAGAAAGGGAGGAGGTGGTCCAAAATTATCAAAAATTTAAATTATCAAAATTTTGATAATATTAATCACATATTTGCACAGCTCCCTATAGAAAAAAATCTATTGGTGTAAGATCGTATGAAAATAAAGAAAATCTCCTCTTAGGTCCTTTATGCGAAATAAATGCAATAAAAAACTGTATCTAGTACTAAACTGATGTGTTTTACAAAATCATTGATTTCAAGCCTTGTTCCGGCAAAACTCTATTCATGGTGGAATGACGAATTATATTTGAGATAAAATCATCTGTCATCTGTCAAATTGTCTGCGTCTAGAAAAAATGTTGCAATTTCAAAACAACACTTCTAAGAAGAACTCTATATTTTGTTTAGAGTCGGCATTCTGTTTATCATTGTGTATTGCGATTTTAATGATAGTATATCTTATTTTTGTTATGATCTATTAATTGTACTTATGCATTAAACAAAAACACAGGACAAAAACTAAGATGTAATTCATTAGTATTTTGTAAACACTTCAAGCTCGTAGATCTCGTGCTTTAGAAAAAAAATGCACTTAATTCAAAAGTAATGAAAACACTCATTACACTGTAAAAAAAAAAATCTCTTAAGTTACTAAACTTTTTCGAGGAAACTGGGATTCTAGAACTTTTCATGCAACTCTAACGGCAAAAATTCAAGTAATCGAATGTAATGCAAAATAGAATGCATATTCACAGTATCCGCAAAGAAACTCTTCGGGAGGGTTGAATTCTAATAGGGATTGGCCGACGCGTTTTCACGTAACTTGACGATAATTATACTTGGCGTAGCAATAGACGCTTCCGTCGAGTTTGATTTCCTTCGGAGCCGAGTACAAAGTAAACCCAGTACAAAGTAAAAATTTGTGTTTAAAAACTTTTAAAGAGTACACCTTTCAGTAAGACACGTTCCATCCAATGCAATGCTGCAAGAGCAAAGGTACTTTGTACTCAGTTCGGAAGGAAATCAAACTCCTCGACAGAAGCATCTATCGCTCGCCAAGTATAATTATCGCCAAGTTACGTGAAAACGCGTCGGACAATCCCTATCAGAATTCAACCCTCTCGAAGAGTTTCTTTGCGGATACTGTGAATATGCGAATAGAATCAAGAAGTTTGCAGTGCAAAACCATTGTGAGGGTCCAATAGCATTTCCTTATTTCGTGCAAATGAACTTTTATCCACTGTATTTTGTTTTCATGTCTTCCATTTTATTTAGAAGTCAACTAATATCTAATACGATGTTTTCTTTTGATATAATATGGAAGGTTTTTGTTCTTTTTTTCTAATTTTTCCTTAAAAAGAGAAAGTAATAAAACATGTACAAAAGTTATACAAAATAAAGTGTTTTACCCGCATTTTTCTTCTTTAATATATGCACCCCTTTTTTTCAGTTATTTATAAGCGAATAAGGGGATGTTTTCTTTCAAATTTATCATTTCATATATATTCACTACAATGCGTGGGAAAAGCAACATAAAGCTTGTTATCAAAAGTAGCTTTTATATGGTGAAAAAAAATTCTTAACACTTTTATTTTATTTTTAGTATGAATATGAAAATGTGGCTAAAAATATTTTACAAAATAGTGAATTTTCGTAGAATAACTACATTTCGCGTTCTATTCGTCACTTAATGTAATTTATTTCAGAGATCGCATATGCTTTTTATATAAAATTGTTTTCAAGTAGAAATACGTCTTTGCAGTAGTAAAAAAAAATGAAAAAACTAAATATGTTCGTTTAAAGAGAGAGTAGATTTTAAAAACTAGATTCCTCTACTTTCATTGGATTTATTTGAAAATTCGTAGATGTGTTATTGGCAAGCTCAAAAAAATATACATTAAAAATTAAATGATAAGATAATAAAAAGTTTTTAAATTATTCAATTTTTAATTTTTTAAAACAACGACAAATATTCATGTTTTAAAATGTTCCATGCGCATTTCTTTTGCAGAGAAGACGACAATATTTATTTATGAGATACTTTTTTATATATTACAGTAGACTTTGACATAAACTGTAAAAGTTCAGTGAATATATTCGCAGAAAAAAATCATAATTAAGCTTAATTTTTCGATAAAAGGTAGTACATTTTAATACACAAATACACATAAATTACACCATTCAAATATTCTTGAAAGGCAACTTTTTATGCTAACTTTAATTTTTTATTGCACGGAAAATAAAATGTATAAATTTTAAAAGAACCTGATTCTTAGTAATGCACATGGAATGTTTTAAATGTTAGAAATGTGCAAAAATTTCAATTTTGAGAAAACAGCATTTTAAGCGAAACAAATTGTAAATAAATATATAGTTTTTACAAATATAAAAGCTTATACCTCAACGAAGATGCTTCACAAATAAAAAATTCCTTTTTGCATCAGGTAATTTGAGTATTTAGTTTCATAATTCTGAAAAAGGAAATTGAACATTTGAGTATGAAAGAAAAAGGGTGATTCTCTAATAACTGGGTAATTTCACTGATTGATTTAGTAGAAAAGAAAAATTAAGTTTTAACCAATATTTTTAATAATTAGATATAGCATACGTTACTGAGTAATATACAACATTCCGGCATAAATTTTAAGCACTATATATTTAAAAAAATATTTTATAAATTAATTTGGTAATCAATGTCACTACTGTCCCCAAGTTAGTTGTTTATTTTATAAACCAGGATTTTAATAAAATTTATTTGAGAAATATTTGTATTTTATTAAAGTGTATCTTTTTATAGTAAAAAAATATAATGTTTAATATATCATCTGTGATAAATCTGAATATTTTTTAAGTTTTAGGAATAAGGGGACAGGAGTGACATTTACATGGACAGAAGTGACATACCTTCAAAACTTTTCAGCTTTGAAAATTTTAACAATTATAAATTATTTAACCTCTATTCTTTTGTCACTATTTTAAAATTTGAATAATCTTTTAGAAAAAACTTATCAACAATACGATAATGAGTAAATAAGTGAATTTTTTAAACAAAAATTCTAGTTAGAAAAAAAGTGTTTAAACACGGGAAATACTGCTCATTTTAAAATTTATATCATATAATTTGTCTATAGTAAACTATCTTGAAGTAACTGGTCGAGAAGAAATATCAATAACATACAAAATTTCATTCTTTGGAACATTCTGGATATCTGGTGTATTTGACCAATGGAATCGGCTTACATTTTTTAACAAAGTTTATTTTAAGGATGTCATCATTTATTTCTTCAATTAAACCTGTTAAAAACAAATATTGTAATAAGTAATATGAAAAAATAAAATATGTTGACAAAAATTTAAAATAATAATTTAATTTTAAATAAAAAATTAAAACTCACCAGGAAACCAATTTTCATCATGCATAGCTGCAATCCAAGTTTATACACAAATATCTTCACTTTCAGAATCAGATGTTGATACTTCAGTATCTTTATAATCATTGGGCATATCCTTATAACAGGAATTTAACTCTACAAATGATAGTTCTGAACAGTAATGTTGACATTTTACGTGTGTTATATGTGAAATAGCTTAAATAATGCAGTTGAAGTTTAACATTTTCAAACTTATTCCAAGAGAGCTGATGCAATTTTAATAGATTTGGATTAGATGGTATCTTTGTATCCTTTGGATTCAAGTCATCTATGGTATTAATATCTACTTCGGAGATAATATCAAATAATTTGAAAGGGGACAGAAGTGACAGGAACAGTAGTGACAAAATTAAGAAAATTACTTCTGTCTACATAGTAAGTTAGGCTTAGTAAGACTGTAATATGATATTTTGTACTAACTAAAACTATGTTATATCACGACAAAATAATAAATAAACAAAAACAATAACAAGGACAGTTTAAGTAGGGGACAGTAGTGACAAGTAATAAACATATTCTTACCTTTTTATCCATTTTCTAGCTTGTAACTGTTTTTGGAGTCCTTAGAATTGTGATATATGTTTTTCTGAGCAAATAATATGGCTTTTTCTACTAAATGCACCTGTTCACCAAATTTTATCCAGCCACCTGGTGGTCACTTTAGCAATTTTATACAAGAGGGGAGTAATGACATAAAAACTAGAGGACAGCATTTCTCTGACTCAGAATAAATGTAAAACTAATTTTAACTTACAATAAAAAAAATTTATTATGTACATCGGAGTATAAATTTTAATTTTGGGTGGTAAAATTGTTAAAAATAGTTTGTCATTATACTTAAAATTGTTCCAGAAGATCAGAACATGAGGTGAGGGACAAGGGACAGAAGTGACAAATTGGATATTTAAAATACAATTACAGTAAAATTTATAGTTATTTCCTTAAAAATACTTTTTGAAAATGTAGAAATACATTATAAAATATATTTTATTCTAAAAAAACTATATGAATGACAAAAAACTGCATGTAATCCTTTAGGGACTGAAATTACCCACTTACTGGAGAATCACCCAAAAACACAATTTGTGATCAGATAAAAATAGATGTTTTCCTTAAAAAAAAATATTTTTAGCGTTGGATAGGATTTCCTCGGATAGTCAGCAATGTTAAACACCTTTGAGGCATGGAGTCATTGAGGTTCTCAATAAAGGGCTGGGGTATTCTCTCACAATGTTCCAGAAGAGTTCTTTCCTGTTTTTGGAGAGTTTGTGGGGACAAAACTTAAAGGGTCAGCTACCGTTTGAACTAGAAAAATGCGTCAAAAATGACGTTCTGTAAGATTTGCAATCACTCTACATCTAACAGACTTTTACTATAAAATTGAAAACACACATTAAGAAGGGTTTAATTTATGAATTAAAGTTGTTAAAAAAGTATAAACAAATGCAAAGTTTTTAAATTTATTTTTAAAAAATAATACAAATAGTAATACGAAATAATAATACGACATATTATTTCTTGCATGCGTTGCGCGTAGGATTTCTCCCGTTTGAATGTCTAAAAGAAACCAAGATTTTTTTATGAGTAAAGATATAATGTGTTTTCAAACTGAACTTGAATGAAAAAAAAACAAAAGTTACAGATCCAGAGAAAAAAAAAAATTAAAAAAATCGAAATATCGAGCCTTTTTCTATACAAAAGTAATCGTGCATTCTAAACCTCTTCCTTGAGAAAGATAATAATAGGTAATTTTGTGCTCTATACTTTTATACATTCAGCAAAAATTTTGTGAAGTTCTAGCCAACCATTTTTCAAAAATTGTGCGCGCAATAATCAAAATCGCTTTTTTGAGAAAATTGACTTTAAAATTGAAATTAAATAACCCATTTACCATACATAAAAAGTTCAAAGTATTTTATACATAACGAATTTTTGTATGGAGTGTGTTTTTAAGTGTTTCTACAGAATCATATTTAATTAACAGCTATTCTTAAAAACAAATCAATTTTTAGATGCTTTAAAGGGTATCGTTTCCCTTAAAATTAGAAGCTGGTTTGCGTAGAATATTTCAAATATGCTTAATTGGGTTTATGTCGGGACAACACTCTGACCATTTCATTTTTATGATGCCTTCCTCGGGAAGAACATCATTTATCAATGAGCACGATGTGGCCTGCAGTTGTCGTCCATTAGCAGAAAGTCGTCTACAATTGCTAAAGTGTAAATAATCCAAGAGTCGACATCATAGTAACCTATGTTATCGATATCAAGAAAAAAAAACCCTTTATTTTATGAAAGAGTAGTAAAAGGGGAATCTATTCCTAAAAATAAAAAAAAGCCATTTTCGCGTCTGTTTGAGAAGTGTTATGAAGCTTATTTTAAAATTGCCATTAAAAATCAAGACAAATCATGGGTGTCAAAAGTGTGCTGTTTAAAATGTAATATATATTTGACGGGTTGGTACAAGGGTAATATTAAACAGATGCCGTTTTTCTGTGCCAATGTAGTAGCGTTATCAGGGTAGATGGGAGCCAGCCATGCTTGCAGACTACTGTTGAAGCTTCCAGAGGGATACTGCAATTACTAACTATAAGAGGAAAGCCAATCGTCCAAAAGAAATTTTTTTAAGGTGAATAACAATTTATCTCACCACTTCATATAATTTCAAGTAAAATCAATAAATACATTTCATTATTGAACTTGACTTGCTAGAACAATTTTATTTCAATATTTCACATAGTTTTAAGGTGGCAAGTAATAATTAAATACTGTGAATCCAGTGATTTTTTTTTTATTTTACTTTGCTGTATAGTGCTATCTTATGCAATCCAATAAAATAACATTAATATATATTTCGTTTTAAATCAGCCCTTATTCAAAAATTACTTTCCGGTAAAATCAGGTTAAGACTCTTAAAGCGTTAGACTCAAAAGCCGTATTCTTCGAAGCTTGAAAATGAGAAAAAATTGCATTTCTGACTTTCTTTTTCCATTTTCTGAAAAAAATCCACTTATTAAGATATTTTGTACAACAGTTAGAATAACCTTTAGTTGTTTTCAGCAGTGTAATATAAACTAATAATATTTAAGAATACTTTTTTTATGTTATTAAAAATTAAATTTTATTTTTGGGATATATAGTATATTTTATAAGAATTTAAGAATTAATAAAATACTGTTTAAATATATGTTTAATACTATTTTTGAAACTTTTCTTACGTTAACTTTTATGTGACAAGCACATTTTTTATATATTCAAGATTTTTAAAGTTTGTTTTTATCCAGAAAAATTATGCAAACTGTAACTTTGTTCTTGGATGTTTTATAAATAACCAACGTCTCTCTGACGAAAGAACAAGAAATACAGAAAAAAAACGCTATTTATGATTAATGGCTAAAATGTCATGGGAGGAAAAAAATATAAGCATTGATAAATAACATCACAGGCATGTTTACATACATTATATGAAACTTTCCCGCTTCTACAAAATGTATATTTTATAAAATAAGCGAGAAATGGTGACTTTTAATGAAGATAAATTAATTTTTTATAGGAAAAATGAATCAAAAATGTTAAAGTTATGACATATAGTTAACTATGTAGACTGTCGTTAACGTATATTACGTAAATAAGTTGAATACATTTACGAATTTCATAAACAATAACTTTTAACGGAGCAACATATAATACAGCAAGAGAAATATTTAATATAATTGCAATATGTGTGTATTTACAATTTACAATAAAGAATACCTATAATATTCACAAAAATATAACTGTTTTAAACATAAATGATTTAAAAATAACAAGAGGAATTAAAAAAAACCAACAAACATTTAGAAAATCAAAGAAAAATTCAGAGGAGATGAGAGACCTCATACAATATTTCAAATGCTAAATTGTCTCAGATAAACGCGGAAATAGCCATTGAATTAAGCATTATAGCAGCTCATTATAAGTAGAAATCAACCAAATATTCCGTTTCGTTTTCGTTTCCGATCCAAAAAATGAATATCGCCGAAAATTCGTTTTCTAAGAAAATTCTGCTGGAAAATTCCGTCCAAAAGTCCAAAGATCTTGTTTTTTCCTTGGGAAATTTACTCATCGATTTTAACTGTATTACTCATCGATCACATTACACGTATATTTGAACTGTATCAGCTCAAATGAGGCTTTTTATTTCTAAGAACTTCCCTTTTTATTAATAACAGTCATGACAGACTCAATAAGTGAATGCAAATTAAATAACAAACAATGCAAAAATGACTAAAGTTGGCACAGATGTCATATACGCACTACATTGGCGCGATTTTTTTCTGCCGCCAGATTGGCAAAAACTTCGTTATCATATATCAGTTACATATATATATTTTAATTATTTTCTATTATTTTAAAAAGGAAATAATATTAAAGTACAAAAGTTTAATTACTTACTATAAAACAAAACAATTCAAATCAATTTGTAAAAGAAGATATAATTAAAATAAACAACAGCGGGTTACCATATGAGGAATAAAATCGCCATTTTGTGGCGCTCACGCTAATGTAGTGTGTATCTGACATCTGTGCCCTAAAGTTTTTCACGTGCTTATTAAAAGCTGAACACTTAGCAGATATAGAAAATTTTTAGTGTTCCCATAGTTGCAGACTTCCTATTTTTTAGACACCAGTAAAATCTTACAGAATTGCTCGTTTTACTTAATTACGTAAATTTTGCGATTCTATAAAACAAGTATTGGGGTGAGAAAAATTGGGAAATTGTTAAATATGGTGTTTCAAATACGCTTTGAGAAAGTTCATGTATTATAGACGATCCTTTACAAAAATCATTTTAAAATAATAAATTCAGTTTAACACTTTCCGATATTCAAAAAAAATTTTCATGTAAAAAAATCCTTTATTTTTTTTTTATATTTTGCGTAATTTCTAACGATAAATTATTTTCGATTAAATAGATATAGCCATAAGAAATCGCTATATTAATTTTGAATTACCCTGTATATGTATGTGTGTAAATTTGGGTTATGTATGTTTATACGAAATTTCTTATCTTACAAATTATATTTTTAAAGTGTAAATGTAAAGTATATATCCGCGCTGTGTTTATTTTATGCGAAATTTATATAATGAGCATTAAGTCGGAAAAAAATGTGTAAAATCTTAATTGTGAAATTACTTTCGAAAATATAGAATATTAAATGTATGACCCATATTTTACTGCAAATTTTTGAAATTGGGACGATATATTTGTAAATCAGATATAGTTTCAAAAGTATGTAATTTGAATTATTCACCTGGATGCATAACAGTATATTCCTTATTAGGTGCGTTCGTAATTATGTAAATACGTAGCACCTATTGTTGTCGTACAGTCCGTCCGTCTGTACGTCTGTCTGTCTGTCTGTCTGTCCGCATATAACAACGCAAAAACTTCCCAACCGAATCGTTTGAAATTTAAAATACATAATTATTGCATAATCTTGTCGAGTCATTTTAAATTTTATGAAACTCGGATGCTTAGATCAATTACAGGGACAATCAAAATGAAGCCGTTACATTACGGTCAATGGGGGAAAAAGTTTCAAATGCATTTTAATCGTTTGAAATTTTAAATCATGATTATTACATAATTTTGTCGAGTTATTTCAAATTTTATCAAAATCGGATGCATAGTTCAACTACAGGGACAATCAAAAGTATTCCGTTACATTACGGTTAATGGGGGAAAATGTTTCAAATGCATTTTAATGGCGTTACACTCATTCGAACGTAATAAAATTGATATGCATCTATAAGGTGCATATTATAATACACATTTTGCATAATCTGTGGTGCAAAGATTATTTGTTATTGATTTACATGGCAACACAAAAGTATTCCATTGCATAATGGTATAGGGAGAACATTGTTTGGTGCGCATTTTAATTGTAATTATTTACAATCTTATGAGATTGATATATGAGCGTGATATTTTTAAAACTTTGTTATCGTACGAATGTACCTCATTTGCTACGCTTCACGTGCAATTTCCAACTTGTTTTAAAAGAGAAGTTAATTTAATAATATTCTTTATTACTGAACTGACATAAGTTTCGTTTAAAACGTGAAGCGTGATAATAAATCGCAAACCTTCACTCGACTTACTTTAATAATTGCTTCAAAAGTTTCACTCATTTATAATCTTTGCAGTATTCCCCAAGGCATACCTAATTGATTTTGAAGTGAAATTTCTTGTGGAGTATGAAACAGGTAATTTACATGATGTCTTATCTAACAGTTAGTGAAATATTTGTGTAATAGTAAGCTATCGTTACCATAAATGAATGATTATCTACACTATTAAAATCCTACCTTATGAATGTATGTGACGTTATCTCCTTCGATCCCGTAAACAGAGAAACGGTGAGTTTGTTTTGAATTGAAGGGAAAAAAATCCCGATATCCCGAGTTGCCCATTCTTCTGTCTGTCAGTCCGTCCGTCTGTCCACATATAACAACTTAAAAACTATCAAACCGAATCATTTGTAACTTAAAATATATAATAATTAGATAAGGCTGTCGATTCATTTCAAATTTTATGAAAATTGGATGCAAAGTTCGATTAGAGGGACAATCAAAAGGATTCCGCTACACTACGGTCAATAGGGAAAAGAGTTTCAAGTGCATTTTATTGGTCTTACACTCTTTCGAACATAATAAAGTTGGTATGCATCTATGAAGTATGTACTATAATATACATTCTATACAATCTGTGGTGCAAATAATACTTCTTATTCATTTACAGGGCCGCACAAAAGTATTCCATTGCATACTTATATATTGTCACATTGTTTCGTATGTATTTTAATAGTATTAAACTATTTAATACTAACGATTAAGCTACTCAATGCCCGTAATTAATAAACAATTAAACTATTTAATGCCCATTTGTCCAACTAAACTGACCAGCGTAACGGGCGAAGGCCGCTAGAATTAAAAGTTTTATGCTCTTAATACCACTGTATATTTCAGTATGTAAGCTGAGACATTTTCTACATTTTTTTGGCACAAAATTGCCAGGATCGGCTTATACACGAGTATAAAAAAATTTCAAAATTGATATTTTAAAAGTTAAAAAGAATATGGTAATTATAAAAAAAATACTGATTTATATAAATAATTTAAAACTCCATTCTTTTACAATGGGAAAAGCCATCAATCCTCATTCTTTATCCAAATCATTATCATAATTTTCAAGAAACTCATTAAAATCGCTTTCTTTCATTGGTATATTAGTACCCGTAAGGCATGGTGACGACACTGCGACGTCGTTGTGAAGTCACATTGTGACTTTGTGACCATCGCTTGTCGATGTGACGTCACGTGACGTCGATGTGAAGTCACAGTGACTAAAACTTGAAGTCGTTACGGCCGTTTTTGAGATCGTTTGTGACGTCACATTGTGACCAATTTGTGACGAGTGTGTCATTTGTGACTACTTTGACATTAACATTGTGACGAAACTGTTACAAAAGCGACGATATTTAAATTGCCAGAAATATGTGTTTTAAAGTAAATAACATGTTTTGAAGAATATTTGTAATTTTCTAGAGATTTTTAAGAAAGTGACATCTCAGTCACAATGTGACGTTACTGTGTGGTGGCATTTTGATCACAGATGTGATGTGACCAAAGTGACTCACAGTGACCTCATTGTGACGTCACTGTGACCATGCATGCTATGAAGTTATGAATATCGACAGTGTCTAATTCATCATCATCGCAATTGCAGTTTTCTTGAAGAAAAAAAAAATGCAGCATTTAAAGTTTCCTCCATCGCATTATTGATGCAACATGTTTTGAAATATCAATAAATCATTTCTTGTTATAATTCAAAATAAAATTATAAAATAAAATTAATACAAAAAAAATTAGTTAACAAATTACAAGGACTATTTTGAAAAGGATGTTTTCAAAGACTTAAAGAAATTTTAAAGACTTATAAATGAATTCTATTTTTAAATTAATAATAATACTAGACATAATTTTTATGATGATCATAACGAGTCATATACTACGTACGCCGTGCATTAAACATTAATATTTCCTAGACAAATGATAAAAAACAGTATTTTATACATAGACAACTTTAATTATTTAAAAATTTAAATATTTTTCTCAAATACAAAAAAGCCTTAGTATTTTTAAAACATGAAAGTGAACAAATATGAAGATGGAGAAAAAGTCATTTATAATTTTTATGCATGGTTAATTGCGCGGGGTTTATTAACAAAATTTACAATTTTTTGCAGTATTATTACTGTATGGGTAAAAATGAGTCGTCAAAACACTCAAAATTAAATTGGCTTCTTTTTAATCCTTTAAGCAGCCTAACCGTGTTTTTTCGTTACATAATTTTTGAATTCAAGGCTTATTTAACTCAAAATCGAAATTAATGTTATTTTTTGTAATTGCATAATATAGATAAATATCTAAGATTATAAAATGCAAATTCCCATATCAATACATTACATAGCTTATATTTTATGAATCTTTAAACTTGTATGCAAAATTCTGCAGGTCGATTAAAGGACAATATAAAAAATCGACATTTTGACTAATTTTGAAAAAAAAAACAGTTCCCTTAATTCGTACAACAATTTATGTATCTAATATCAACATATATAATTCAAGATGACACGGTACATAAATATGTTCTTTATCTTAAATTATATCCTCTATTACTCAGAACAAAATTTTCAACCTATTCAGAAATAATCAATAAATTACACACTTGTAGATGACTTACTTTATTCAATATTGATAGACTTTCACTCTCTTATAATCTTCGACGAATTCTTTGAGGCATACGTAATTGATTTTACGGAGTTCTCCTCTGAAATGTGAAAGAGATAATTTACATGACGGCAAACTTTCCAGATAGTTAAACATTTTCCCTATATTTTATTTTTGCTATGTTATAGTTACTTATTGTAATGAAAATACAGCAGAAATATGTTTTAAATTTGATAAGAAAATGCTAGTATCATATCTTAGTATATTTCAGTTGCTGTTATTGCTTATTATATATACAGGGTGAGGACAAGCAGGGCTCCCACTTGGCCCGCTTTTTGAATGACACTTTTATTTAAAGAAACTTTTTATTTATAAATTTTGAAGAAGCATACCAGAAGAGTGATTTTCGTGGAAATGTTGCAGAAACCTACCACAAATTTCTTTAAAAAAATTACTGGTTTTCAAAAAACGAACCAGTAGGAGCCTTAACAGTCAGTCAACAAAACGCTATCTCCTTAACTATTGCCCCTAGGTACAATACTTCAAATTGCGAAGTTTCATAAAAAGGGTGCACAATTTGATGAAATATATTGCAATTCCATTGGGAGTCTATTTGAGAAAATACAAAAATTAAATTTGTTTACGGTCTCCGTAGGATAAAATTTCTAAAAAGGAAAATTTTAATTAAACAAAAAAAAAATCATCTCGATATCTAGAAAACCCACAGTGATGTTAAAATTTAAAATTCTCCAAAATTCGTGACTTACATCATTTCTCCTGCCTCTGAATGACGAGTTAACACAATTTCAACACAAGATGTGGATCATTCAAAAATTGTACTTAAATAAAAATCGATAGCACTTCAGCTTTGAACATAAAATAACAGTGTATAGATTTTACGTTAAACCTTCTTTGAAAATATGTTGATAGCATTTGCACTAAAGGTCTACATGGGTCGAAATATCTAGGTCAGATACCGACCGATCTTATAGAGAAAAGTTTGACTCGGACTTGAAAAAATATTTAAATTATTGCCTGGTTCAGCCTTTAATTTCTACATAGTTTTTACTTCGATATAGTTAAAAATTGTTTCGTATGGAAAAGTTCTGACCCAAAATACTTATTATAGCTTTTCGTTTTTTATATTTATACTTTTTATTAGTAAAGAAACGCCAAAGTCAGTAATATATTTGTTTTGTCAATGAATTTATATGTAAATGTTTCACTTGTATACGGTAATATTTAATTGTCAAAAAAAGGGGAAAAAAAAGAAAAATTTCACCAGAACATCACGATTTTGAAAATAAAAATCCTCTTTAAATCTTAGTCACATTGTGAGATGAAATATCGATCAAAAGGAAATGAGATACACTATCTATTTTAGAATGTTACGTCAAACTATCAATTCCCTCTGTGTGAAAGTTATTTTTCTGATGGTACATTTTTTCATTCTAAAACTGATGTAGTGAAATTTCTTTGACATATAAGACTGTAATGCTATTATTCTGTAAAATCCTTGAACTGAATAAACTATCTTCAATGTATCGTTACGAAATTGTTAAAATTTTAATAATACATTGTTTAAGTGAAATTATGATTTAGGAAATAAGCTTTTTATTTGAATCTACAACAGATAAAAGTTATATAAAAGTTTAAATTAATTAAAAAAAGAATAATTATCATATGCTAGATTAATAAATGTACTATGAACCAAAATACTGGATCCTCAGAGAACATTTTACGATTTTGACAATAAAAATTCTGCTTGAATCTCAGTCAATTTGTGAGATGAAATATCGATTAATTTCAAAAGGGAATGAGATACAGTGCCAACTTTAGAAAGTTACTTCAAATTATCAATTCTCTCTATGTGAAAGATATTTTTCTGATTTATTTCTGAAAGATATTTTTCTGATCTGGTACATTTGCTTATAATAAAAGTGAGATAGTGAGATTTCTACGACATATAAGACAGTAATTCTACTATTCTGCATAATAATTGAACTGAATTAGTTGTCTTCAAACCACTGGTTAAGGAATTGATAAAATATAAATAATACAAAATGTAACTGAAATTACCCAAATAGCATGCATGGTCACAGTGAGTCACTTTGGTCACATCACATCTGTGACAAAAATACCACGTGACCTCACATTGTGACTGAGATGTGACTTTCTTAAAAATCTTTAGAAATTTATAAATAACCTTCAAAACATGTTATTTACTTTAAAAAACATGTTTCTGGGAATTTAAATATCGTCGCTTTTGTCACATTTCCGTCACAATGTAAATGTCAAATTAGTCACAAATGACACATTTTTCACAAATTTGTCACATTGTGATCACTTTGTGAAACGTCACAAAAAAGCTCTAAAACGGCCATAACGACTTCACATTTTAGTCACTGTGACTTCACATCGACGTCACCTGAAGTCACATCGAAAATCGATGGTCACAAAGTAACAGTGTGACTTCACAACGACGTTGCAGTGACGTCACCATGCTTTACGGGTACGATTTAGAAAATGTTTTTTTTTAATCAATATATGTACGTCATACGGAAAACGTGTATTTACCAATTATAATTTGTCAATACTACGTACGGCCATCTACATTCCTATCATGATTTATTATTGTAAATTTTCCATTATTTAATCAGAGCATTTTTTTTCTCAATTAGACACAATTTTCTGCTCTGAAAAACCGGCGATCAAAGATTTAAAAATTCTGTAAAAAACATGAAAAAAATAGGCATTATTTGTAAGTCTCGTTCAAAATATTGATTAGTTAAGTGGTTAATGTGTTTAAAAGTACGATAAAAATAATTACCGTAATTTTCGGCGTATAATCCGCGAATCAAACTATTATTTTTCGACCCAGAAAATATTGCAAATAATATCTGACTTTTTAGATCGCGGTAAATATTTGACACCAATTACTAAATAAAATTTTTGGGTCGAAAAATAATTGTTTGATCCGCGGATTATACGCCGGAATTTATGGTAAACTTGACCAATGCAACACAAACAGGTTACTTTGTAGCACACTGTTGAGTTCCATGACCATACAGAAAAGGTCCCTGATGCGCTAAGGCATGTTCCGAACACAAGACTGAACAGCAGAAAATCTGCGTTTTGCATCACCCTACTTTGCATTAATCATGATTATCTTTATCACTCTATCTCTGGAACTAATACACGAATTTTCATCAAACTTCAAGTTCAATTAGTCCCTGATATAAATTTTTATTCTTTAGTTTTTGGAGTATATCGCTTAACGGGTGGTGCTTCTATCCAGTTTGTTTAACGATTTCTGTGATGATTCTATCTCAAATACTACTAAACTTTCATCTAACTTCATCTAATTTCAGATTCAGTTAGAACTTATTGAAAATTAGATTACGGAGTAAGTCACCTAACCGGTGACACTGCTAAGTTAAATTTTTCTGGAAGCATTAACATGTAAGAGTTACAAGAAAGTTCTGGGATTGCCACATCTAACTAGTTTATTTATTTAATTTCAAAAATAAAATATTTTTAACCTTCTATATTTTATTCCCAAATAAAATATTTTTGACGTATCTGACGAAATGCATGAAGTCGAAAATGAAATATCCTAAAAATATCACCAAGAAGAAACTACAAAGGCTCGCTTTTATGGCTTTTGACATGGGAATATTACAAAATAGAAAACTTTTTGACTGAAGGTCATGATTTTAAAGATAAAAATTCCATTTCAATTCGAGTCACTTTGCAAAATAAAATGACGAACAATTTCAAAATGTTTTGAGAAATGATATGCCACTGACTTGAAGAAGTTATGTCAAAATATCAATTCCGCTATTGTAAAAATACAATTTTCTAGAAGCCTTACTTTTTACTCTTAAGTTGAGAAGTTTAAACCGCTGTCATATATGGAATGAAACGCATAAAAATAGAAATGACAGTTGAAAAATTAAATTAAACTTTATCATTACTATTATTACTATTATTTCTATTTTTATTGTTATAATTATTTCTATTACTATTATTATTATTATTATCTATACTATTATTTCTATTATTATAATTATTGTTATTATTATTATTTGTTATAACTATCGTTGATGCGAAATATTTTACAGAATTCTTTTTTAGATTTTCATTGGATATATATAGCTTTTACCAATGAGTGAATGTACAATATTGAAGTATTTATGTGCATTAATGAAGCAATATAATTAATTACGTGGGCAAACAGAATTATTAAATTAAGTCAGTAATATAACATAAGTCAATAATAAATCAATAATGTAAAATTTATTTAAGTCAAGTACCAATTATTAATGGTGAAACACATTATAAAAAATGACAGTTGTTCATTAATTTAAGCAAATGTACAATAAACCACGAACATTGCTATATAATAACCTATTTCGAGTCACAAAATAACTCGAAAAGTGTTCTTTTATCTTTAGAAATATGAAAAAGGTTATTTTAAAATATAAAGTAGAATTTACAAAAATATTTATTAAGTATTTGGGAAAATAGTCGTTGTCCTCGGTAGAGAATTGCGAAATCTGAAGTATATCTGAATGTTTTTATTGGTTAAATTCCACAACGTATTTTTTGTTATTCGTTTTCTGATTGGTGAATGTGTAATGTCCAAAAATGGAATACTTCTGTTTTTTATTTTATTCGTTTTCTGATTGGCCCATGTTTAATGTCCAAAAATGGAACACTTCTGTTTTTTATTTTATTCGTTTTCTGATTGGTCCATATTTAATGTCCAAAAAGGAAATACTTCTGTTGGCACAATGACAAAAAAAGCAATAAAAACTTTAAAAAAATGAATAATTTGAAAACGAATTGTAATAAAGATTAAAAAAAAAATTGCATTTAAAAGTGCATATTTGCATATTTTTCTCTACGCAACGGTGTAAAAATTTAAAATGTGCGATTTTCAAAAATAAAATTTACAATAAAAATTTGAAATTTCAGAAGAAAAAGTTGAAGAATGAAAAATTGAAAATGAATTGAAAAATTTCGAAAATTGTAAAACTGAAGTTTGATTAAAAATTGGTTGGGATGGGTCCAGGTATATTAATATTTAATCCATGTCGTACGTAATAAAAGGCGTTCAAAAATCAGTCTGAAATATTATTGAGTGGTGGACGATCATATTCGTTGCTTCATTTTTAATGTAAATAAATATTTATTAAACTTGCATTGTAAAGTAAATTTATCTCATCCTTATGTGTGAACGTGAAAAAAATATGGAAATGGCAATTCGCACACTATAATTCCAATTAAATATTATATAATGATATTTATTTTGCTATATTCTAATAAAAAATCCTTAGACAAGATACATTACATTTCTAATAACATAAATAAACCAATTAAAAGAATTTGAACTTAGATTGTCATTTTCCTGGCATATCGCACTGTTATGTGTGCAAAGTAAAGTACTTTATGCTATACTTTATAAATGTATTTTTCTAGTTTTTTTTTTATTTCTTATTACTATATTACCTTTTAATGTATATACCGGGTGTCCCAAAAATGACTGATGGATTTCAAATTCAATAACTTGCAAACAATTACAGCTATTAATTTTTTTTTCAGGAGGGTTATGTATAATGTCAGGAGTTTTTTTACCGTAATTTTTTGTTTTAGTTCGATTTTCAATCAATAGGTGGCTCTGACGGCGATTGAAGGCCAGGTGGTCAGCGCTGAGTGGGGCGTTGACCTGACCTTCAATTGCCGTCAGAGCCACCTATTGATTGAAAATCGAACTAAAATAAAAAATTACGGTAAAAACTCCGGACATTATACATAACCCTCCTGCAATTTTTTTTTTTTTAAATAGCTATCACCGTTTGAAAGTTATTGAAATTTTAAATCCATCAGTCATTTTTGGAACACCCGGTATATATATATATACATGGAAACAGTAAGAAATTCTGTATTTTACAAATAACTTTTCATAATTACATATGATTATCATTAAAACTGAATATCATTTTCTTGGTATGCATTTTAGTTCTTTAATATCATGTATAAATATGGCGCTGCAGAGTATTTCTTCTTACTTTTGACATAGTTCAAGTCAAAATTAGTAAAATCATTGGTATCAGCAAGATATTTTGGGTATTTATTTGAAAATAATGTGATTAAAATCTTTGTCAAAATTGAGTAGACTTTTATTAAGTCATTTCCATGGCTTCCATGAATTTAGAAATAAAACGGAACATTATATTGAAATTGAGCTACTATATTGAAAATACGTTCCTTTAAACAAAATTAAAATGTTAGACCTAAAAATTAAAACGTTACTCATAACTTTAAACAATGTTTTAAAATGAAATTGTCATTTTTCTAGCGTCCATATGCCAAGAAATGACATATAATTACGCAAGAATTACTTATTATTTAGGTTTTTCAAAATTTAGCAATTTTACATCGAAATTTGTTTTATTCTCAATAGAAAATAAATTTGCCTCTCGGAATTTTGAACTGTTTTGAATTGATACTTTGAAAATTTCAGTTTATCAAAATCTGACATTTTGTGATATTCATTCTTATATGTTTATTATACTTTTACTATAAATTCCTTATATTCATTACACAACTTTATAAACTTTGTATATTATTATAGAAAACACCAAGTTATGCACACTTTCTTAGGTATAGAATGTAAAACGTTTAGTCAATTTACAACAGCAGATAATTATTTAAATACTAATTACATAAAACTGATGAACTATATTTACTTTATATGCTATAAACATAATTTATTATGAAAGTTTCTTAATTCGTCATTAAAATAAATTAATGCAATAAAATGATTAGAACAGTTTATGTTTATTATATTTTTATTATAGTTGTCCTTATATCGATTATTCAACTTTACAAAATCACTTTGAATAATATTATAAATAACACTAAATTATCCAAATTTCAATAAGTATAGAATGTAAAACGTATACTCTATTAAAAACAGTTAAAATTTACTTACATATTTATTACATAAAAGTAACAAAACACATTTGTTTTACATACATTTTAAAAATAATTTTGTTATGAAGATTATCTGGTTTGTCATTAAATAGAATCTTAATATATTCAATTAACTAAAATAGTTTTACTGAATATAAAACAAATATGTTTAAATTCAGTGTTGAGAAAAAAAAATAATAAGATTATAGAAGAGTAAAATATTTGCTCAGTTTTTAAAATTCTAGTTATCGAGTTTCAATAAATATATTCCTTCACTATTTCTTTATGTAAAAGTAAATTGAATAAATATTGATAAATAATAAAGTTCGAAGCATAAAGAACAGTCTTTCGAAACAATCGATATTTTTGAATGAGACATTATTTTTTGTGGTAACAATAGACAGTTAAACATTTTTATACATACTAAACATTAGACATACTAAACATTTTTAAGATTTTTTTTTTCGGATTTTATAAACATGTGATGAAATGTGAGTACTTTGTTTGTAAATAATCTTTTCTGTATCGGCTGCACCACAGATACATGTTTAATATGTTAAATTAAAAAGAAATATTCCCACATACACTCAAGGTGTTGATCTCACTGGCTATTCAAGCTAAACATATATTATACTCTTATTATGTCTATTATTCATAAAATAGTATTCACTCTTTTTGAGCAGAAATGTAAATAAATTAACAGGGGCATTAACTACACTCCACCCCCTTTATACTTAACCAATAAATATTTAGATCTAATCAGGGAAGTGACTTATCAAAAACTGATATGTCAAATTGAAGCAAATCGAAAAATCCTAAAAAAAGAAATAAAAAACTTTTATCTAAATTAAGAGCACGGTTTAGCCTCTGATCCCCCTTTTATGTTTAACCAATAAACAACCAAAACTAATCAAAGAAGCACTTTATCAAAATGTACCTACCTACAAAATTTAAAGCAAATCGGATAATTTCTATTAATAAATTTCATCTTTTGTACAATCGCACATACATAATCTTCGGGCACATTAGTTCTGAGGCTTTGGTAGCGTATAAACTAGAAAAGCTTCTATTTTTATGATTTAACTTGATATATATATTTAAATAAATATCAAGGCAATTTTGAGTGGTAAAGCATGAATAAAATTCTACACATATTAGGTATGATGTTAGTTAAACATGCCACTTACATGCCACTTAATTGTATACCGATTACCGGTCATTTCATTGATAAATAATGAAAATATTTCGCTGTAACGAAGAAGGTATTTCTGTGAATAAATAAAACATAAATTACATAGCGACCAGTTAAATAATAAAATTTTTGTTCAGAAATATCGCTTCTTTTCGTATCTAATTAGAACATTCAAAATATGGTGTAACAGTAAGTAGTGCGTAGAAATGTAGATGAAGAGAATGATGACCAAAATTTGTTTTTATTATAACAATTTTAAAAATGGTACAATAAAATGTAAAACTAATATAAAATATCAGCTTCTAAAACCATTGTATAACAATATCTAATGCAATTTCAGAAAAAAAATGGTTCTTTGCATAAAGTTTAAAATATATGTTCAATGGAAAACAAAAAATTTTCATAAAAAAATATCCAATTCATTCAAAATAAAGAAATAGATAAATAAATCCTTTTTAGTAGTTAAAGAGAAAATAAGAATAAAATGTACACCAGGAAATAAACCTTCAGACGAAAATAGAAAAAATCAACTAACTATGAAAAAAAGGAACGTTTCTCATTTCAACTCACATGAAGAAGCAATGTTCTTATAAAATGTTAACAGTGGCATATCTAGACTTAAAGGCTAGGAGGCGGCAGCATAGGCAATCACCTCATCGAGTTCATCGATGAAAATCTAGAGTTAGTTAAATCTCGATTCGAATATTAAAACGCAATCGCTCTGCCAAATCATATCTTTGAGGAAAACACATAAAAACCCAATTTTAACGGTTTACTCATAGGATAACCATTACATTTTCCTGCTCCCAGTCCTCCACGTTTTCATACATTTGTGTGCAGGAAAGCGCATTTGTAAACCTACTAATAACAAGCTAAAATTGGATTTTTAGTTTTTTTTTTTTATAAAATATGACTTGGAAGATCGGATTTAATGTACGAATGGAGATTTAAGTAGTCCTAGATTTTCATCAATGAACTCGATGAGTTGATTGTCTGTACTGGCTGTCCTGCGGTCTATTTTATTTTTGGAAAGCTTATAGTTAAATCCTATATTTAATATAGTTAAAGTTTCTGTGAGAGAATAACAAGAAATGTGAAAAGTTATCTATTGAACAGCTTTCTATCTCAGAGGCTATCAAAGCCTAAGAGCGTATGTGCAGGCCCGTTCTGTATGTATGCAGCTGCGTACGCGACTCATGACAAAAATATCCGATGCCAGCGCGTGATGTGGGGTGGTGTCCAATAGCCAGTCATGCGCTAGCGCGGGAAAATCTTTCACTGATTCTTTGTTATAAAAAGTAAATCGGCTTCTGGGAAAAAACCCACTTCTACAGTGCGGCATTGGCTATCATCACACCTTCACGTAAGCGGTAGCTAACGTGTTAAAAATACATATAAGTTCTTTTTCTTAATAAATTATATGTGAAAGGAAACTTTTCCCGCTCTTGAGATTCACATTCACGCATGTAGATTTATGATGTATTTAAATTCTATTACAAGCATATTTCTAATCAAAAAGTTACCCGACATTTAATAACAATAAAAAGACCCCTTTTGTCAATATTTTGTAATGCTAAAGAAATAAAGTAACATACCATAGTTTTGCAACTAGCTTAATAACAAGTCTATAAAGTAGCAAGCATTTAAGTAAATTTAAAAGAAAAATTGTAGGCTTTGCAGTTCATACAGAGACGATAACTCAATTCATATCTTACCTTAAATCAGATTTTCAAATAGTAAAAAATCTTCTATAATAAATGTAATTATCCGTAATGTATAAATGAAATAGTTAAATTCAAAGTACAGTTTTATCGATTTATGCACATACAATCAAAACTGTTATGAATTACTCTTTGTTTTCGGTAAACGAATTTCTCTGCGTTTTTGCACATGCGTCAGGTGTGCTTTGATTTATCAAAATAGGGATGAGCGAATTTTTTTAGTTGCATTTGGCTGAGCGTCTATCTTAATGACGACGTGCAAGTGAACACCGAAGTAGAACTTCAGAAAAAACCCATGTCAGTGTAACAACTCTTTGGATAGTAGAATCGTTTCAGAGCTCGTCTTTCAAAAAATAACAACACTGATAAACAAGGTTTCTGTTTCTAACTAAGTATGTGGTGACTTTTATATTTTAGGTGGTGCTGTGAAAGAATATGCCATTAAAAAGTGTCCATCACCCACAGATTTTTAAAAAATTCAAAATCCTGAAAATCTCAATTTTGTAGTATTTATTCAACACATACACCTTATGAAATTTATCATTTGGTATTTTAGTAATGACAAACTTTTAAATAAACATTTATAAAGCTAAAAATTAATATTTAAAACACTGAAAGTATGCATTGTTTATAAAGTTTCAGAAAAATATAGATTTTTTGTAAAAAGAAATAATATTAATAACAAATTTCATACTTTATGTAGCGGTAAATGTCTTATCTGTGGGTGCTCTCTTATAGGTCATTGTTCCGAGTTATATGGGCAATTTAAAGCAGACATTAAGGGGTCTCAGGAGTCTTACTTTTTACGTGGTAGTGCAACTTAGCAACATGTCATATTTGATTTTTTTTCTCAGTCCCTATAAAACATAAATGCATAAAATTTTTAATATAGACAACTTAATATATCTTCTATTAAATTTTTTTTTAATATTCTACATTGAAATTCTATTTTATTTTTTAAATGTTTAATTTTGATTAAAAAAATTTGACTTGTATCCATTGCGCGCAGGATTCTAGCAAAATTATTAGTTCAAGAACCGCTAAAAAAGATGATAAGATGGTGTAAAATTGGTGTAAAAAGAGATGGTGTAAAATTAATGTATCTTGGACGTATACTTCATTTTAAAGCAATTTATGCTTTTATTTATTTAAAATTTAAATTAAAATTGAAAAAATGAAAAAAAAACATTTTTTATTAAAAAATTGCCAATTATCAATAATCAATGCAATTAAAATTCTAAATTTGAGGTATAAGTTGTTCTTAAACTTAAAATGAAGATATTTACCAAGTTTCATACAAATTGCTTTGTTATTTTTTGAGAAATGTTGCGCGCAGTCAAAGAACAATTTAAATTTTAAATCAAAATTAAATATAAAAAATATATAATAAAAATTCAATATATAATGTTAAAAAAATTATTTTAAATAGAAGAGATATTAAGTTGTCTATATTAAAAATTTTATGCATTTAAGTTTAATAGAGACTGAGAAAAAAAATCAAATGTATATGTTGCTAAATCGCACTACCAGGTAAAAAGTAAGACTCCTGAGACCCCTTAAGCCACTTATATCCTTACAATAGCATAAATCATCTTTTCTTAAAAAAATGTTGAATATTTCTTATATCAATCTCGATAAATAGATATCTTTGTATTGTTTTTCAGGAGATTCCAACTTTGCAATCTTGATCACTGTAAAAAAAAAAGGTCGATCTACTAAAAAAACTTTAGTGATCCTTGTAATTACTAAAAAATTTTTAGTAATCTTAGTCGGTTACTAGAAAATCTGTAAGAATCACTAGAAAAAAGTTAGCAACGAATAGAGTTAATAGTTTTATATTTTTAATAGCTCTTACTAAAACTCAGTTGGTGTGGCCTTGATAGCATTGTGGTTATAGAAACGGACTTCAGGCTAAAAGGTCCCGGGTTCGAAACTTGCCACCGCCAAATACACCCCGAATGTCTATAGTGTCTCGTTAATAAAGGAATTATGAAAATCCGGTCGGAGCAGTAAGGAATGTTTAGTGCCGCCATCTATTGCGGTTTTGCCGCAAATCTTCCGCTTCAGAAGTTTGGATGCAGCTCGAAGGAAGCTCCTCCGCTTTGGTTGCACGTAATGGTTATTAAAAGTAATTTTGGAGCTATTACTAAAATTTGCTTTGTGGCTCATACTAAAAATTTTTAAGTTAGTTATACAAAAAATTCTTTTGTTCAGTTTACAAAAGAAATGCTTGTTTCACTTGCAAAAAAAAAGTTTGTAATGGTTACTAAAAAATTCTGTGGAATACAAATTTACTAAGAAATTTTTAGTAACCTCTTGAATTTTTTTTTACAGTGTAATTCTGAGTTTTTCTTTGATAAATTTAAGACTCTCACAAAATCATTTAATTCTTTTTGAGTAATTTGGTGTGGTTCTTCATTTATGCCAGGAGAATAGCTCATATCAGATGTAGAGGAAGTTTCAGTTTCAGCGATTTCCATTTCTACTGCTGCATCATGATATGTAAAATTCTCTGGAGGTTTCGGTATTTGTAACTCATTATTATGTAATGCTGATCACATTGCTGAATCTAAGTTCGTGTACTTAATTTTATGTTTACTTCTTGCAAAGAATCCTTTAATTTTTGTAATACATTAGTAGCAGTCAGTAATTTGATCCTTCGGCATGTACCATATCATGGGTCTAGCAAAGGACATACACTTTTTTGTACCTTTCATCCACGTCCGGAGGTTTGTAGCACATTGTGTATAACAAGAACAGGGTGCCCATTTCTTATCTCGTTCACCTAGTTTATATCCAAAGTACATATGATAGGCACATCGATGCTCGCACACACAGCAAAAAGAATCGGGTTTATTAACGCATTCTCTAGACATGTTTTACATATTGTAGAGGAAAATATGATAATTATAATCAAAATTTAATTAAAAAGTCTTACAGAACAAAGAAATAGTAATATATTTGCCTCGAAAAATAAGTTTCCACTGTCAGGGATTTGCGTTAAAGTCAAATACTGTGGGGGTGGCTAGAGTTGTCTGTTCAAGGTTTCTAACATAAAATTTATTAGGGGGACATCTGTTTCTACTCTCCTGCTGTATATTCTATCGTTGTAATAAGAAAAAGGAATGTTTGTGTGAATCAAATACATGAAAGAGAATAATATAATATAATTATGATTCCTATACGATGCCTACATACTCCAAAACGTATTAATGAAATTTTTCAAAATTGGAGGGTGATAGAAAATTTTTACAAGCATATTCATTTTGAGCAGCTTGAAATCTATAAGAAACACCCAACGTATTTAGAGAAATCGAAAATTCGTTAAAATTTGTTTATCAGTGCAATAGGCATGTCTGCCTGTTTTGTCGTCAGGCCATGATCTAGATTTCGTAAATATACTGTGACTGGAATGCAATTTCATTATATTAATGATGTTAATTGTAGTATTTTCTTTATTGAAAATGAATTTCATAGCGTTTGTAATTCATCTACAGATACTGAACAAAAAGTTTTCTATAGCATTATGGTATATGGAGAAAAAGGTCTTCGTCGATTATATGAAAATTGTATATTTACATATTTCATTTTACTGTATGACAGCAATAAAAGTTCTGGATAATATTCTTTTTTTTTAAGTATTTTTTTTATCTATACCTAATGCAGGTTTTTTTGGAATAAAAATTTCATAGACGTTGAATTTAGCAAATATGTATGAGCATGTAAAGACCCTTTATAGTTCTTAAGATCTTTTAATTTTTTTTTATTTCTTAAATATTCTAGAACTAGTCGGATATGGTAATCTAAACAATTTTTTCTATCTCATACAGCTTAATACTTCGTTATCACTGTGCCAAAATGAAATGACAATCTATGCCCATCGTCAGGACATGAAATTCCGGACATTAGTTATTGAAATATATAATTGCAGATATCAAGAAAAATGCGCGCACTAGCAATAAAAAAAAACATAATAACTAACAATATTTATTAAGATATACCTGAATCTGAAGTTTCATAAAAATTCGTGAATGAATTCTTGAGATAAATCTACTGCAGGAATCGGGAAAATCCATCGTCTTAGTGCCACCTGTTAGGCGGCTGATGCCAAAACGTAAATACCAAAACCAGCGGAAGGACTAACTGAAAGGTGCCTTGCCAGGTGAAGGTCTCGTCATCTGATCAAGGTTCTAAATTACGAGACCAACTTGAGTAGCCATTTGCAGTACAACAACAGGATGTAACGTTAAGCAACCGGCAAAATAAAGTATGTTCAAACGAGAAGCAAGTATTGCAGATATGATGTCGTGCGAAGCAAAGGGATCAAGTTTATTGTCGCTACGAGGCAATTAGGTGGTCACCCGCCCCGATACCAGGTATCTAACCCATTAAGCTAAGCTAATTCGGCTGGTAGGGGCTTGGTCATCGGTTAGAAAGGAAAGATTAGTGGAAATCCGTGCATTAGTTCTTGAGATAGAGTTGTTGTGGTAATTATAAAAAATTCAGCATAGCAGTGCCACCTGTTAAGGGATGTACACCAAAAACTAAGCAGCAACAATCTATATCAAGGTCTACCTAAATATAACAAACAGGCAGACAGAGTCACAGACTCATAAAACCGCAGTCTCACAGACACACAAATAGACATTTTGGTAAAAGAGGAAGAAAAAAATATCTCTGGTAATTTATCCATCTAATGATAAACGAAAAGTAATAAACGATAAAACTTATTATTTTAATATCCTCTCTTTAAATTTCTTTGAAAATTTTCGTTTGTTTCTGTGCATAAATATAGAACACTTAAGCTGTATTTATTCAAAAGTAGTAAAACTTTTAAACACTTTCTTAATAGTTTTTCTTTTGTTAAATATTTTACGTAAACTTAGTTATGTAAATTACGTTTTAATGCGAGTAGTTTAGAAGGCAATTGATATTTATTTATCATTTTATGATAATTTCTTGAAAGAAGAGGGGATATTTTATGAGTTTATTTAATAAAAATTGAAAACATTAAAAAATAAAAATCATTTTTATTTAACCAATGTTTGTCCTTTAATTTGACGTTAGAGTATTGAGTAGGAGCTAAAAAAATACGCATTTACGAGAAGTTCTCATAAATTATTTAAATTAACTGCTTTATTGTGTAAACTGGAACTAGTCGTTGGGGGCCACCATAATGTTTACACATCATGACATGCATAATATAAAATATAAAAATAAAATATGTATAAAATGTTTATAAAATGCACTGCAATTCCAAAATGAAATTAAAACATGTATTTAAATATTTTTAGTAGATAGTAATGCACTATTACGGAATTGCGGTATTACTTGATTATGACATCGAGATATTTCGACAAATTATATAAACCACCAAACTACTCATAAATTATACAAAATTCGGTAATTTTTATTTTAAATAATGAAAAAACAAATAAATTAGTAAAAATTAATTAAAATGCAAATAAAACATCGAATTAAAAATTCTCTGGTGGTATAAAAAACACCAAAACGTGTTTAATGTTGAGTGAAAGTGACATTTAAAAAAACTATTATTGGCAATAAATCATATAGTTTAGCGAGAGTTTTTTGATAGACGGAATAAACATTAGTACCGAATAGTGCAAAAAAAAAAAAAAAGATTCTTATAGCTTTAGAACAGATAATTACATTAACTAATAGTTGGGTTAAGCGTCTTATTTACATTTAAAATATATCTTTGAATTGAATTTTGAATGAAATACAGGGTTATGAAAAATCGAATAGTGTGGAAAATACGATTAGAAATATCTCTGCAACTTATTATACGATCGACCTCGTTCTTTATGCAAAATTCATATTTTTTTATTGTTTTATACATTCATTCCTTAAAATAAGTAGTTTCAAAAAATTTTACGCATCTTTCATTAATATTTCGAAGTCCGATAAAAATAGTTCCGAATAATCGAGGTTACTGATACTCAATAGACTTCTTACCATTATTACCATTTTAAGTAAAATATCAAGTCTCTATATCAATTTGTTCGCGAGATAGAGAGATTACAGACGCTTTGAGTGATATTTTTCAGACGTTTTCATCTTGATATATGGATTTCGGAGCCTTTTTTGTTTTGTTTTTACCTTAAAAAACGGCCGAGATGTAGCAGTTTAAATTTCTAATGTGGGTTACATTTTTAAAATTCAATTTGCTTGCAACAGCACTCGTATATACCAACCGATTTCAATGTGAATGAGCATGTGCACATGAATTAAGATTCCGATGATCCTCATTGGTTTTTTCACCCATCATGTTGTTAATGTACACACTTAATGCTATCCCGGAATTTCGCGACATTAGAAATCGCTTTAAATAAGTCCAGCTTCAATAAAATATGACTAATTTGTAAACATTAGCATTAATATTCACTATTGACAAAAACTAGCATTGAATCTTATATAATAGGGCTATATTAACTTGAGCTTCGTATGTTTGAATAATATAACTTGATTTAAGATATATAAATAAATAAAAAATTAAATAAGGAATATAAAATTTACCTTTTTTCCCCGGCTATGGTCGGAAGGCAGTTTTTTATTATATTCAACTAAATACCAATACAATTTTTTCTAATTTTAAAGATCCAATATCTAAATTATTTATTTATTAATTCACAAATTTATTACTCTAAATTTCTAAAACTGCTAGCACTTTCTTAAGTTAAAATTCTTTTAACAAGTGTTCTACTAAGTTAATTTATGTACATTTTATTTTAAAGCAAATAGTTTCCAGAAAGGTGTTTGGGAGTTTGAATTACCTATTATCTTATGATAATTATTTCAAAAGCAAGAAACATCTTTTTTGTATATGCTTTGCAATAACTGAAATTTTTTTGTGTAAAATGTCGTTATTACTCTTTAAAAAAGGTTATTCTCCAACTACAATTTTCTGCATTTGCTAGGAGTTAAAAATAATTGTAGTGTTTCAGAAAGTGAAAATGTATTAGGAATTTTTTTTTTAATACGAAATGTATTTTTCAGAGTGTATTTCTTTGCCATCTAATTTTTTTAATGTGAAATATGATGCTATGATCAGGAAGAATCCTCTTTTTGAATTATTATACCTTTTTTTATGCATTATTTTTTTTATAATATGAAACATCTTCATTAGAAAATTACATTTTTTTAAATCAACATAAAATGCAAAAAAAAAAGTTTTATGATGATTTTTACAATGTTTTATATATATTGTGATTTATTGATAGTTTTTTGGCGCTGTTTCATATTAAATATCTTGCTCAGTGTTGTATACATTAGGCTGGCTCTATTTTAAATATTGCCTAATATCATTATAATCAACAGAAAGTTAGGTACGGCTAGGAAAATGTAACGCAACGTGAATAGTTTGATAACCCACAGTGAACATGAAACATATATAGCTGATACGTGGGGGTTTTCACAGTTTTCCGCACAATTTTTTTTTTGTAAAGATGGATTACTTACAATGTATACTATAAAAGACGAACTTGTCTATTGGAACGTGATCATCGTAGTCTCAATGTCATAATTTCAAAATCATTCGCAGAGGCTTCCTCCCGCGACGATGCAATTGTCTAGGTGCTTCTCTGGCCACGTCAGAATTTTTTTGGCACGATTTGGATCTAGGGTTTTTTCAGAGCCCAATTCAGGGAATCCACGGACTTGTGGTTGATTGCACGCGATCCTCAAACAGCGAAGTTTTGTTGGGGGGAGGGGATGTTGGAGGAATATAGGATCAATATTTATACAATATGTTTTCTTAAAAACAGTGAATTATACACTATAAAATAAATTTTTAAATTTATAGTACTTTACCGTGAATAGTCCAGTAAATTTAAAGAATATGTCACTTTTTTCACATAAATGGTCAAATTTCATAATTTTTTGTGTTTTACAGCAAAATCCGACAATGTAATGGTAAAGTCCGTAAATATAGGTATAAAGTCCTTTCTTTTACGGACTTTGTCTGGAATCTCTCTTGTAGCTTTTTTTCAGTGTATCAGAGAAAATAAGAATTAGACAAGAATAAGAACAAATAAGAATAAGAACAAACAAAGCGCGAGGAACATAATTACAACAATAGCATTTTTCAAAATATGAAAAAAAAATTAAACTATATCAACATTATAATCACACCGCAGTACTTATGCATCGCCCTGTATATACAGTTGTAATTGCAATGACAATATAAAAATATAATTTTTAAATATCTGATGAATCCCTGCGCTTTCACCTTGAATGAAAATGAGCCTCTAGTGTACGTCAAAGTGCAAGTTTTCTACACAAATGTAATTTAAACGGGCTTTTGGAATAAAAAAATTAAAAATGGAAATGACTCATTATAAAATATTTATGTATGTGTGTCTATGAGAGAGCATTTTAAATTTCGCAAATGCATTTAAAAACTTTTCTTTCTTGAAACTTAGGAAATGAGAATATAACATTTATAACTTTACCTCTGTTAAGAGTTAGCAATTTTTTCTATCTCTGTAAGCTTTAACTTTTATTATTCCAAAGTATTAAATCTTTAAACAAATTCTAAATGTGTTTTCTTTTTCCATACAATTTACTAACACAAAGTTATGGAAATTATGTTTTAATGCGAAAAGTTTTGAGAAAATTTTTATTTACCTATCATTTTATGATAATTTGTTTGAAGAAGAAAATGTTATTAGTTTTATGTTTATTTTACAGGAGATAAATATATTTTGTTTAAGATATTTGTTGCATTTTGGCTAGCGAAAAATTTTTATTATGCAGTTATTTTACATTAAATAACAGCAAAATAATCTACTTTAAACAATTTCGTATGTAAAAAAAAATCAAGTGAAATAGAAGACAATATATTTTACATTTATTATTAGTATTCTTACATTATATTTCAATCTAAATAAATTAAACTTTAATATTTAACATTAATATTTGCTAGAAGTATCATAATATTAAAAAATGTTCAGTATGGAATTTTGGTCTAAATACTCTACCTGGCCAAAGATGACCGGCCACTTGCGATTTTAGACATTTTGTTAAATTTCTAAAACAATACATGAGGAAATATTCTGTAAGTGTGTAAAGGTAATAGTACAGGTCATACATTTACGTGACGTTTTTTTCCGAAACTCAATAGAGGTCCGTTAAGAAATTGAAAATCAACGAATATCTTTAACCCTGTCAAAACTAAAGTAGCAAAAGCGTACAAACTGTGGATTGTGATTAAGTGACTTATTGTAATACAATGTGTTCATTTTAATAGGGATAGCATGTATACTTGTAGAGAAATTAAGGTTTTTATAAAAACAGTCTCAATTTTTTTTTCAAAATATTTGCTTATAATTTGCAGAGTATACTTACTATAAAATAATGTTCTTTTCCGAAAATATGTCAAACAAAATATTTACAAATACACAAAATTCGTGCCAATATATAAAAAAGGTCTAATTAATGTTGACGTTTACCTACGTTTGGTACACTGCGCAGTGTATTGATCATATTTAACCCGAGTATCCTGTATTGGATCATATGGTTTGTATAAAAAATTAATAAGTTATTTTTTTTATTTTATACTATTTTATATTCAAAATATTTTATTGTTTGCATTACATAACTCATAATCTTGTATATTTCAAAACAAATATCAAGTTTTATAAAAGAAGTACATTAAATAAAATAAATGAAAGGAAATACAAGGTGTCCACTCTCAGCGGTGGCCAATGGCTAATTTCTAAACCGTTAGTCATAGACATATAGTTCCAATTGCAAAAATGCTTTAAAAAAGGTAAAGAATTGTTTCTCAAGCGACTTAGGTCAAAATAAAATTTTGTTAAAAAATTACAAAAATTGAATTTTTATACGGTCTTCCGGTCCTATAAGTGATATTTAGTAATTTTTTACCACTACTCTAACAAGTAATACAAAAAATTCCCATTCCTCTGCGATTAAAACTGACCGAGTAATAGCTGTTTAAAGTTGAAGCATCTTTTATGCTGCAAATTAGAGGTCAGTCACAAATTTGCTGGAAATAAAAATAAACGCAATATATAAAATTTAACATTAAACACTGAGAGTAAAATCATTTTTACAGTATTATTTTTAAATTTATGTTGAGGATTGCATATTAAAGCAAACTTTCTACTAAAAATATAAGTGAAAAAAACCCAGAAAGTTTGTTAATTTAAATTATGAAAAGCAACAGTCACAAATCGTTACAAAATGACACATATTTAAAATTCTATAAGATTACGTAATCTAACAGAATTTTGTGTAGTCCTGTAAAATAAATAAATGGTACGCACCTAAAATTGTATTAATTTTACATTGTTATTGGATATAAATAAATGTGCAAAGTGTAGCTCGATCTGATATTTGGAAGTGAGTTAACATCTGAATAGAAAATTTGAGCTAGGGAAACACACGTACGAACGTTTTAAGCAAAATAAAAGCTTATAAAAAAAACCGCACATTTAGAAATAAAATCGCGATTTCCCAAAATTTGATTTTCTCGATAAAGAGAATTTTAAAACTCACGTCTTCAACTATTTTAACCAATCTAGAACTACCGTAAAACTTAAACTGTGGTAGCACCTTCAGTTAAATTACTTTGAAAATATTTATTTATCTCATTTAAAACATTTTTGTAATTGGAACTATATGCCTGTGACAAATGGTTTAGGAATTAGCTATTAGACAGAGTTGGAAATAGATGCCCTTTATAATACTTTAAGCACTTAGTGTACATTCCCTTAAAGCTCTGTCCAATTCATCCGTATTCAGCTACAGAATAGTAGTTTAAGTAATGAAATTTAAAGTTTTATAATCGGTGAATTTTAATGTTAGATGAATGGGACCTTTTTTCTCTAATTTGTTAGAGTAGTGGGAAAATTTTATTAAATATCACTTATAGGACCGGGGGACCGTAAAAAAGTTAATTTTCGCAATTTTTTAATATTTTTTTTGACCTAAATCGCTTGAAAAACAATTCTTTACCCTTTTTAAAGAATTTTTGCAATTGGAACTATATGTCTAAGACTAACGGTTTAGAAATTAGCCATTGGCCACCGTTGAGAGTGGACACCCTGTATAAAATACTATGTTAGATTTATTCTCTTATTATTTTGGTTATTGAATTAATTACTGATTGTTTAATTACTGAATTACTGGTTGTTACCGATTGTTTGGTTTGTTACTGGGTACTGGTTGTTTTGGTTACCGGATATTATTATTGGTTAATTATTGGTTACTTTGGTTAATAAATGTTTAATTAATGAATTATTATTATTATACTGAAATATTATTTTGGTGTATATAATACAGAAATTTGTCATATTTTTATTAACCGACTTCAAGGAGGAGGTTATGATTTCGACCTGTATGTATTTGTTGTTCACGCATAACTTTCGTAAATATGAACCGATTTTGATAATTCTTTTTTTGTTTGAAAGTGTATGGTGCCCATGTGGTCCCATTCAAATTTCATAAAAATCTGTAGATTAGAACTTTTTAAAAAATTAAAACATTAAAATTCAATATCTTTTCGAAGCAATCGACCAATTAGAAACATTCATTTTTCATGTTTTTAAGTTACACTTACATAGACACACGATCTTTTCAAAGTGTGAAATCCTAACTGGACAAGGTTCACATTTATTAACAGTGTACACTGTAAAAAAATTGACCCTTTTGCTGCATAATCACTCCCCCGTTTTTATAGAATATCTCTCTCTTGACCCATGAGAATACTCCACGATAGGCTGAAGTAATCGTTTTCTATAAAAGCGGTGGAGTGACGATGCAGCAACAGGGCCAAATTTTTTACAGTGTACACTGTAAAAATTTTGATCCTTTTGTTGTATCGTCACTCCCTCGCTTTTATAGAATATCTCTCCTTTGACACATGAGAATGCTCCATGATACATTGTTAAAAATTTGACCCATTTGCTGCAGCGTCACACCACAGCTTTTATAGAATATGTCTTTTATGACCAATGAGAATGCTCCATAACACAGTAAAGTAATCGTTTTCTATAAAAGCGGTGGACTGATGATGCAGCAAAAGGCTCAAAGTTTTTGCAGTGTAATTGGGACAAAAGCGTCTGTAAAAGAAATATTTGGGAATAAAATGCTGTCACTCTCTTATAGAGGCAACCAAGTATAGGTAATGAGTTTCAGATTCCTCATCGAATACGCCACCGCTCATTTCCGATTGCAGTGTCACTGTAAAAAATGTGACTCTTTTGCTGCATCGTCACTCCCCTGCTTTTGTAGAATATCTCTCTTTTGATCCATGAGAATGCTTCGTAATTGGGTGAAGTAATCGTTTTCTATAAAAGCAATAGAGTGATGATATAGCAAAAGCGTCAAATTTTTTACAGTGTAGGATTCCTCGATATGAATATGATGACACATGTAGCACAGCACTGTTAAAAATCTGCTGCATTTTGCTGCAACGCCCTCCACCACTTGTATATAATATCTCTATTCCAACCAATGAGAAAGCGCCATTTCACGGCCAAGTAACCGTTTTCTATACAAGCAGGGGAGTGCGTTGCAGCAAAATGCAGCAGATTTTTAACAGTGAGTATATAATTGGTTGAAACGATTCTGGACAAAAAAGAGTCACCAAGCATCTTGTTGAGCGGGTAATTTTCGTCAATCTTGTTAACTTCTCATACAAGTACAATCGAATTCTTCCAGGAAATCATCATCAAATTCCATAATAAAAAATGCCTGGCAATGCAATGCACTGGTAAAAATTTGCAACTTTTGCTGCATCGTCACTCCATCGCTTTTATAGAATATCTTTATTTTTATCAATGAGAATCCTTCATAATGCATTTAACTAATCGTTTTCTATATAAGCGGTGAAATGATAATACACTGTTTAAAATCTGCAGCATTTTGTTGCAACGCACTCCGCCGCTTGTATATAATGTCTCTACTGCGACCTATGAGAATGCTCCTTAATACAGTCAAGTAACCGTTTTCTATACAAGCGCTGGAGTGCGTAGCAAAAAAATGCAGCAGATTTTTAACAGTGTACAGCAAAAGTTTCAAATTTTTAACAGTGTAGTTGGGACAAAAGCGTCTGTAAAAGAAATATTTGGGAATCAAATGCTGTCACTCTCTTATAGAGGTAGCCAGGTATTGATTATGAGTTTCAGATTCCTCGTCGAATCGCCACTGCTCATTTCCGATCATTACTGCCTGTATAGGTATTAGATTGTTGCTGTTTATCGATTGAAGCATAGTGCGATTTTTGCTAAAATCATTTTTGTTACTTTTTCTGAGTGAAGGGGGAGTACTTTTGACTGACTACACTAGAAAAGCATTTTACTATACATTAATATATGAAGAAGTCATTTTGCTGCGTGCTCATATATGGAAGCACTATGTCGCGCTCGTATGTGTAAGGACACTTTATTTGATGGATTGTCACCTTTGGATACCCACTTTCGATGACCGTAGGATTCGATGTAGACTAAGATTTCATAAATGCGGTAGCTTTTCGAAGTGGCAGATCTTGTCTGAAGAAGTTACCATACAAAGAAATTCTTAAGATTCACAACGATACTAACCGATATTGTAAGTGGTTTCAGAAAAGTTGACAATCAAACAGTGACAAGTAAACTGAATACATCAGAATTTAGCAAAGTGCGTACATTTGTAATGCATTGCAAAGAGCTATCGTGCGCCAGTACACATAATTATGTATTACGGTATGCATAACTAAAAAGTAGGAAATAAAATAAGCTTTTTAAGAAAAAAATATCAACCGACTTCAAAAAAGCGCTAAAAAGAATTAAATAATTCTTTAAAATTCTCTAATGACAAAACGTTATCCAATAAGCACACATCGGATATCAGGTACCGGCATAAAAAACGGTTAAATTTAATATGTATAATTTAATATTCACCAAACATAGATTTCAGAGATAATATTATTTTACAAGAGATGAATTGACATATTTATGATTTATTTTATGAATATATACATATAAAAAGTAATGAATTACTTTTTGAAGTTGGTGCCAAACTATTTCATGTATTATAAGAATTGTAGTTAAATTATGCCTAGTACCATAATTAAAATGGGGATAATCATTATCGATTGTGATTGTTTGGCACCAACTTCAAAAAGTAATTCATTACTTTTTATATGTATATATTCATAAAATAAATCATAAATATGTCAATTCATCTCTTGTAAAATAATATTATCTCTGAAATCTATGTTTGGTGAATATTAAATTATACATATTAAATTTAACCGTTTTTTATGCCGGTACCTGATATCCGATGTGTGCTTATTGGATAACGTTTTGTCATTAGAGAATTTTAAAGAATTATTTAATTCTTTTTAGCGCTTTTTTGAAGTCGGTTGATATTTTTTTCTTAAAAAGCTTATTTTATTTTACCCTATTTTCTATTTGAAATATATTTCTGTTCGCTTTATGTAACTCATAAATTTGAATATTTCAAAAGAAGTGAACATGGTTTAAAAAAAAAAAATGTTTACAGTAAATAAAGTGGATGATAAGAAATGTAAAATATCATGTTAGATTTGCTGAATAATCTTTAAAAATACTACTTTTGAAATTTTTTCTTGTGTTCTTGACAATACCTGCATTCTGGGGAAATTTATCAAACTAGCTCTTGCAGCATTATAGAAAACGTGATCTGTATTCAAAAATTGTTTCACAATGTGATAAATAAAATGAGTAATATTTTTAAAATAATTGATTGAATTTTACTCGTTTACACAGAATCAGGCTGGACATATAAATTCTAAATGCAAATTGTACGTTTGAATTTGAATGCGAAGTTAACAATAAGGGCATAAATAATTTTAAAAAATAACATATATTATAAAATTATAACTTAATGTTTGATATTTTATAAAAAGATTATCAATCGATTAATTTTCTTCAGAACTAAGATTCAATAAAAACTAGCTGAAAGGAAAACTCTAAAACAATAATAAAACAAAATATTGGCTTATCAGATGCCTCGAAATTGCAAGTAAGTATTTACCAGAAATGAAGAATAATTTTCACAAATAGTAATTATTGAAGTTGGATTTCATTTAATTAGTCATTTTTAAAGCAATCTGGCTGGCATCTATTGAATGTTTAAAAATAATTAAAAATTAACAATCAATAATAATTAACAGGGATAAACTCTTCAAAATTATCTATTATTAGCTATTAACAGAGATAAAAAATTAAGAATTATTAACAATTAAAATGGATTAATATTTAATAATTATTAACAATTAAAATAGATTAACACTTAACAATGATTAACAATCATCATTGCTTAACAATTTAGAGTTTACAATGATTAACAATTAACAATTATGTACAGTGATTAATAATTTCGAAAATTAATTCGATAATTATAGTTTCGATAGTTATTCCTAATTGCAATAACTTTATAGTTAGCATTTTTTTAGAAGATTGATTTTTAAAATTTCATAAATATACCCTAACAAAGCATTTACAATTCAACCAGAATATTATAAAGTGAAATGAGATTGAAACATTATAAAGTCATTAAAGTATATGTCACTCATTAATTATCCATCGGTTGTAATCTAATCAAGATCTTTAATTGACCCTGCAAAATAAACATAATTACTTCAAAACTGATTTATAACAGAAGGCTTAATAGGGTCGAATTCCGTAACATATCTGAATATCATGCGTATATAACAAGTTTGACAAATGTCAGGCAATTTAGTACTGTTTTGATTCATTCTCTTAAAAGTAGGGGTTCAGCAATTTAGTTAATGAATTATTATCATTATACTGAATTATTATTTAAATGTATATAATACAAAAATAAATTATATTTGTATGCAACATAAGTTTCATTTTACTCTATTTTATATTCGAAATATTTTACTTTTTGCATTAGATAACTCATAAATTTGCATATTTCAAAACAAATATCATGGTTTATAAAGAAAGATTCGCAGTAAATAAAGTATATGAAAAGAAATGTAAAATACCATGTTAGTTACTGAATGATCTTTGAAAATACTACGTTTGAAACTTTTTCGTGTGTTTTTTGAGAATAACTACATTATAGGGAAATTTATTAAACGAGTCCTTGCAGCACTTTGGAAAACGTGATGTGTTTTCAAAAACTGTTTCACAATGTGATAAATAAAATGCGTAATACTTTAAAAATGTTTCATTTAATTTTACTGGTTTACAAAGAATCATGCTGGAGATGTAAATTCTAAATGTAAATTGAGTGTTCGGTTTTGAATGAAAGGTTAACAATAAGAGCATATTTTTTTTCAATACAAAATAACATATCATAAAGTTAAAGCTTAATTTTGGATAGTTGATAAAAAGCTTATTAATCGACTAATATTCTTCTTTAATAAAACCTGTCTGAATGGAAAATCTAAAGCGACAAAAAAACAAAATATTAGCTTATTAAATGTCGCGAATTTCTAAGAAAACATATTCTCCGGAAACGAGGAATTCTTTTTACATATAGTAATTATTGCAACTAGACTTCATTTATTTAGTAATTTTGAAAATAATCTGGCTGGCATCTATTGGATATTTAGAAAGAGTTAACAATGACTAAAAATTTACAATGAATAATAATCAAAAACGTTTAACAATTAAAACTGATTAATGTCTAAGAACTATTAACTATTAACATTTATTAGTTATAAATAATTAACAATTATATACAATGATTCATAATTTCGAAAGTAGTAAAATAACTATACTTAACAGCAATACTTTCATAACTAACATTCTCCTAGAAGATGGATTTACAAAATTTCACAAACGTACCTTAATGAAGCATGTATAATTCAACCAGAATATGCTGATCTATTGTGAGGTGTACTCTCTAGTAATTTAATATTTTTCCTCTAGGTATTTTGAAGGTGAACAAAAGTAAACATCAGATTTGATTTTCGATTGAAATTGTACTAATGAGGAGTTAGTATAAAGTTTGAAAAGTCTATTTTAATTTATTTTATTGTTGAAGATAAATTTTACATAGGATTCTCCTATACCGAGTGCATGCAGGAAACAATTGAAAAAATTTGTGAGGTTGCAACATTGAATTGGCGATTGACAACGCGAATAGAATCCTAATTGTCAGTAAACTAAACATTTCTCAGTAGGTGGCTCGCAAATCTTGACAGAAGACCTACGGAAGCTCAAGATTTTTTCCAGATTTGGTCTGATTGTTTATTGAGGAACAAAAGTAATTAAGAATGAACTCATGCATTGATACTGCATTTCTCGATTTGATACTAAATGTGAACGAGTTTTTGCTCCAATTTGAAGATGAATTTATTGTTCATTCTCCATCCAATATCGACACCGACAACAAAATTTAATAGCTACCGTTTAATGCGTATTTCAATGTAAAACAATTGCTTATGATGGACTCTGACATCGTGAACATAAACAGATCAACGACTTTTCAAATGCAAGCATTACCGTGTTCTGTCGATTTTAAGTTCTGGTAAAGTTACGTCAGTGCATGAAAATAATTACCGCTGCTTATATTTATAAAGAGTACGGTTAGATATTCTTTATTCTATTGATATATTTTTTTAACTTTGATTTAAAATATAATGAAAAATTATTGTATTTCCATCACACGTTAAAATGTAATTTTGTCTAAATTTGCTAGTTTATAGAATATTACACTGTAGAAACATAATTGGTTTTTTATTTGTGGAAGTTTATATTCTAGCTATGTGTACGATAGTCACAATCCCCATGCCAGATATTGAGACTATTAAATTGTTTTCATGCATCTGTATTAGAAGAACAAAATGGTTTTAGAATATACAGATTTACAAATATCCCATACAACCAAGACATGTTATGTTTCACCCAGTATGCAGTTGTAGTATGAATTACAATCCTGAATAATTATTTACCATTATTAATTTGTTATTCAGGTGCATATAATACAGGAATAAGTTATATTTTCTTTTTACTCAATTTTATATTCGAAATATTTTACTGTTTACGTTATATAACTCATCAATTTCAACATTTCAAAGCAAATATCATGGTTTACAAAAATAGAAGATTTACAGTAAATAAAATTGATGGTAAGAAATGTAAAATACTATGTTACAGTTGCTGAATAATCTTTGGAAATATCATTTTTGAAACTTATTCGTGTATTGTTGAAAATATCTGAGTTTTAAGAAAATTTATCAAACGAGACCCTTCAGGATTTCCAAAAACGTGTTCTGTTTTCAAAAATTTTATCACAATGTGATAAATAAAATGCACATTATTTTTTAAATGCTTAGAGTTACACAGATAAATGGTGAAGATATAAATTCTTTATGTAAATTAGAGTGTTGGAATTAGAATGGAGATATAAATTCTGAATAGTAAATTAGAATGCTAAGTAAATAACGAGAGCATAAAATAATTTTTCAAAAACGAAATAACATATTCTAAAATTATAACTTAATTTCTAATAGTTCACAACGGCGTATCAATTGACTAATTTCTTCAGGACAAAGTTTTAACAAAAACTAGCTGAAAAGAATATTCTAAAACAATAAAGAAACAGAATATTGTCTTATCTGTTGCCACGAATTTGTAAATAAACTTTTTTCAGAAGTAATGCATAATTTTAACAGTTTGTAATTATTCCAGTTAGATTTCTTTAATTTTGTAATTTGAAAATAATCTGGCTGGAATCTATTGAATGTTTAGAAAGAATTAAAAGTTAAAAATAATTAACAATTAACAATGATAAAAAATTGCCAATTATCAATAATTATTTATAACAATGATTACCAATGTATCATGATTACCAATTTACAATAATTACCAATTAACATTTAATAATAACTTAAAATAATGAACAATTAACAATGATTAACAACTTACAACAGATAACATTTAACAATGATTAACAATTATCATTGTGAACAATTAACAGTTAAAAATGATTAACAATAAACAATTGTGTACAATTATTATTAAATTAAGAATTAAAAACATCACATTTATTACTTTCTTAAAAGGTGAAGATAAAAAGATTAAAAACAACATTTACAGATGTTATATGTCCCGAGATCTTTCGGACATGCACATGTCCATTCTCAAGGGTAGTCATGAACTGGATGAGAAAACTAGAACTGACGGAGATACAAGGCAAAGCATTAACACGCATGTGCAAGAATTGAGCCGGTCTATTTTCTTGAAAGGGGGGGGGAGGAATTCATGTAGAACTTTCAGCAGTTACTCCTCTAGAAATGCCCAGAATATTGTGTCATATTGCAGGAATATTATAAGAAAGGCTGTCGTCACATGTATTATAATTATTACTTAAATTTTCTATTGATTCCCGGATTATTGAAAGATAGTAGTTGGAAGCTTGAAAGATAATTTTTGGTTTATAGAAATTTATTTTTATGTTTTCTTTCTGATTCAATCTAGATAGCGCTGTACTTGGTTTATTGAATTTGATGTCTGATAAATGTTCCCTCAATCTCTTACTAAATCTCCGGGTTGTCATGCCAATTTAAAGAAGTTTTCAAGATGCTCATGACTGAATGGGATTATATATACACCTGATTTGTCAGAATTCTGTATTGGGTCAATTTTCCTGTGAATTAAAACCTGTAACTTAGTTGGAGGTTTAGCTATGAAACTTTTATTATATTTCATCAATGTATTTTAATCTTTCATATAGTTGTGGAATATAATCAAATTTACAATATATAACTTTATCTGAGTAAGCTGGTTTCCTTTGCTTAGGTTGTTTATTTTGCTTAAGTAATTTATTAATATAATCGGGAGGGAAACCATTATCATAAGCTGTGCGTCTAACTAAATTAATTTCATTTTGTAGGAGCTTGTCTGAACAAATTTCAAAAGCACGTTTTAGGTAAAATCTATAGGCAGCAATTTTGTATGCGAAAGGTGAGTTGCTATCAAACGAAATGGTATTAATGGATCTAATTTCTTTCCTATAAACAGTACGTTCCATTTTGTTTTCAGATTTGTTTTTCATTAATTTAACATCTAGAAAATTCAATGTCTCCTGTTTCTCAATTTCTAAGGTAAACTTAATCCTTGAATCCATTTCATTAATTTTCTGCAAAAAACTATTTAATTATTGTAATCCATGGTCCTCGTATTTTTTCAATAAACAATGAAATTATTTATTTGAAAACTGGAAGAAACAAGTATTCAAACCTCATTTTTGAAAATTCTTCTCAAAATGAGTTTTTTTCTTTTTTAACATAATAAAAGAAAAGGTCTAAAAGTTTAGATAGATGTCACTTTTCTTGCAAATACACGTAAAGAGTAAAATGCTCAAGATAAACATTTATAAATTCGAATAGAAAAGTGTACTTGTGGATGCGATTGAAGAAACAATGAGGGTGCAGCCTGAAATATTGTAGTAGGTCGTATAAATTTTAATGATTTCAAACTACTCAGGTTTCTGAGATTTTTATTTTTAATTTCAAGTTTTATGCCATCATTTGGTAATTTTTGAACTAAACTTTTGATCATTAAAAGTCTTTTTGTATAAATCACGCTCCCGCATGTTAGTCATTTGAAATTATAAAAATTAATTTTATAATGTGGAAAGGTCGTTGCTAAAATTTTTAAACGTTTCCGTCTATTTGATAAATAATACACAAAATTAATACAACATTACATCGAGAATATATTTTTTTACTCTTTCAAAATAAACGAAAAATAAATAGTTTAAACTATTTTCATCTTTACATAGACATGAGTAAATTCTATTTAATTTAATTTTTGCATTGATTATTTTTTATATACATTTTAAATATCATTAATACTCTTACTTTTTTCAATTTTCTTAAGGATAAAAAAAATGTGGTTAAACGATTTTTTTCTTCCAAGATCAATGAGTAAGGTGACACCTTTTTCATTAGAATCTCCAATTAATTATCAAACAGAAAAGTTTCTATAAAAGTAATTAACACATATTAAGTTTTCATTTTCTATTTAATAAAATTATTTTTCAATACAACAGTTGTAACATTTTAAAATTAAAAAAAAATTTATTCCGCATCATTATTACATACATCGACATTGTATAAATAAATAGTTTTTTAGATTTGTAATCAAAATATAATTAAAAATATTAAAAAATGAATGAAAATAATGAAAATAATGAAAATAGTACTTCAGTATTCTGAATCATGTAGATACTTTTAAATGAGATGAAAATCAAGAAACGATGTATTAAAAAATTAATTTTTATATGAAACTGACTTACATCAAGCATATTACTCAATACTGTAAAACATACTAGTGTTTAACGCCAAGAGTGGTAGGAATTAAATTGTAAACCATAAGGTTGTAGAGAAAAATCATTTATAAGTAAGTGTGATGAAAGATCACAAGAAAAGACATTTTCCATGAAATTATAAATGTCTATCTGACAATATACTTGAACTAAAATCCTTTTTCTTCTCTTAGTTCAATTTCACAAAAAGGGAAATAATAAATATAATAGAATAACAAAATATCATTCACCAATCATTAATTTTTTTATATGGGTTATAGTGGAAATCTCATTACAATTTACCGCTAAAAAATGTTTGACACATTTTCTCATTCAGAACACACTTTGAATCTACTCATTTCAATAATTTCTGTAGCGTATAGTAGAATTTCTATTTTCTTAACAATAACAGGAGAAAAAGTATGTTATTTTAAAACGTGCACGTCGGATCTATTTTGGTAACATTTATTTTTATTTGGCTACTGGTTTTTTTTTTTCGCCAAATCACTAATGTTGGTCAAAAGCCAGCAAGAACTCTGATTTAAGGGAATTTTTTAACGTAAAAAAATCATATATTTAAATATACATATGATTTATACTTAGTAGATTTCTAAAATCTCTTCATAATAAATTTTATTAAAAGTTGCAATATTATCATCTCATAGTATCACACAACACAGCGATATAATAAATAATTAATGGCTAATATTAATTATTTATATAATATAATACTTATTTTATATGTTTAATACACCATTTTCCTATACTTACATCTTATAATTTACTTTATTAATATACTTATAATACTTATATCCTACATTTTGCATTAATTTTACAAATTTCTCAAGACATGCCAACACTACTATATTTTATACGACAAAAATGTAGTTTGGATGTATTATAGAGAGCGCTGATCCCATATATTGAAGTTTGTATATTTAATATAGAAATATACTCCTTTGCCCAGTTTTTAAGATATTCATGTTTTTTAGCAACAGTTGCATGTAATCATGACAATCTATTTCCTTAAGCATCTTTAGAAGGGTACATTTAATATTTGCCATTAATTATATTTTATAACCAATTTAATCTTGGATTTATGAATTATTCTGAAAATATTTCTTCACTTATTACTTACCCATCATACGTGGTATAGGGTAAGTCTTGCAATCGTTTTGAAAATCGAAAAATTTTTTTTGACGGATTTACACGTTTTAGACACTGGAGATTTCGAAAAACATATTTTTAGAAAAAAAAAATTTACCGTCCGTCCGTCTGTCTGTCTGTCAGTCTGTCTGTAAATGCTCTATCTCACGAACAAATTGAGATAGAGACTTGAAATTTTGTATGTAAATCTCTTCATAAGAAATTTTATTAAAAGTTGCTATATTATCATCTCATAGTATCACACGACACAGCGATGTAATAAATAATTTATGGCTAATATTAATTATGTATATAATATAATAGTTATTTTATATGTTTAATACACCTTTTTCCTATACTTATGTCTTATTGTCCTACATTTTGCATTGATTTTACAAATTTCTCAAGACATGCCAACACTACTATATTTTATACGACAAAAAGGTAGTTTGGATGTATTATAGAGAGCGCTGATCCCATATATTAAAGTTTGTATCTTCAATATAGAAATATAATCCTTGGCCCAGTTTTTAAAATATTCATGTTTTTTAGCAACAGTTCCATGTAATCATGACAGTCTGTTTCCTTAAGCATCATTAGAAGGGTATATTTAATGTTTAGTATAAATTATATTTTATATCCAATTTAATCTTGGATTTATGAATTATTCTGAAAATATTTCTTCACTTATTACTTACCCATCATACGTGGTATAGGGTAAGTCTTGCAATCGTTTTGAAAATCAAAAAAAAAAAATTTGACAGATTTACACGTTTTAGACACTGGAGATTTCGAAAAACATATTTTTAGAAAAAAAAAATTGCCGTCCGTCCGTCTGTCTGTTTGTCAGTCCCTCTGTAAATGCTCTATCTCACGAACATATTGAGATAGAGACTTGAAATTTTGTATGTACTTAGTATGTAAGAATGGGACGAAGCCTATTGAATATCAGCAACCTCGATTATCCGGAACTATTTTTTCCGGATTCTCGAAAAATTCGTTCTGATGAAAGGTATGTAAAAATTTTCGAATTTTTTTTATTTTAAGGAATGCATGTAAAAGGCAATAAAAAACACATATTTTGCATGAAGAACGAAATCGATCGGATTATTAGTTGTCGATATATTTGTAATCCTGTTTTCCACATTCTTCGATTTTTCATGATCCTGTATTTCATTCAAATTTCAATTCAGAGGTATATTTTAATTAAAAATGAGACTCTTAATCCGACGCCGCAAATTGTTAGTTAATATGATTATTATTTTTGGAGTAATAAGGATGATTCTTTTACGTAGTTTGGTACTTCTTGAGTAGTTTGGCGTTTTATATAATTTGTTGAAATTGGTGCATCAGCAATTCATTAATAGAGTATTACTATGTGTATTAACAACATTTAAATTTAGTTTTGGAATTGAAATACATTGTATAAATAGTTTTCACATATTTTATTTTCATATGCATATAAATGATGAGTAAGTATTACGGTGGCCTCCAACGACTAGTTTTTGGTTTGATATGTGTTGGTAACCCCAAATTCGTGTTACTTCGCTTTTTCATGGCTAATAAGAAGATGAAACCAGGCACTTTGTTTGAAGTTCGAAAGTAATTTGGGTCTGATCGATATATTTTGTTTCTACAAATTTCGATTATATTCATTTTAATTTATTTTTTTCATGTTAAATTTGTATATTACTTACGCGCATTACTTTACAAATTAAGCATCTTTCATGCAACAGTATTCTTTATCAATATATAAATTATAAAAGTATTAAAAAAATATGCAACAAACTTAAAGAACATTTCAAACAGATCTTATGGTTTTTATACTGAACAACTAGCTGTAAAATTGTGAGCATCTAGCTTAAGTTGTTTTAGTACAAATTTAATTGTTCGTACTAATAAAAATATAACTCTATCTAATAGATAAACTGTATTACAATTGGGGTTTATACCTACGTATTTTATTTATAAAATATATATCAAAAGTATCCAATTGTGTATCAAACCCTCTAGCTAATTTTGAGTTTATTTCGTAACTGATAATATACGCAAATTTGGAAATGATTATAAAACATGTTTTTCTTTTCTTTTCTTTAAATTCGATATATTCTATTTTTCAAAATGTATTGCGCATTTAAATATTCAAAAAATAATACATGTAAAAAAAAATTCACAGAAAAAAAAACACTTGATTAAAAAAAAAAAAAAAAAAAAAAAAAAAAAAAAAGTGAGAATTACTAAATAACCTTTCGAAAGTACCGCTTTTCAAATTCATTTGTGTGTTGTTGAAAATACCTGCATTCGAGTGAAATTTATTTAACGATCGCTTTCAGTGTTTCCGAAAACGTGATCTGTTTTCAAAAATGTTTTCCAATGTAAAAAATAAAATGAGTATTACTTTAAAAATACATTATTGAATTTTATTTCTTTACAACGAATCACGTTGGAACTTTAAATTCTAAATGCAAATTGAAAGTTCGATGTCGAAGCCGTAGTTAATAATTAAAATATATAATGCCTTTTCAAATATTTAATAAAATATTTAAAATAATTACATTTATTTTAATTGCTTTATTACATAATTTACGTTAATATTACTATACAATTTTAATAGGAGAGTATCTAAAAAGTTTTATTACAATATAGTTGCATGGCAACATATAAAACGGTTTCAGCACTAACTACTGCATTCCCGTATTCTATGAATTCCCAAACAAATATTTTAGATGTGTAGTTGACTTTAAGTCAGTAACTATTGCAAATATTTTTATTTTAAAACATTTTTGAGCTGAATCGTAGTCGACATCTATTGTATGATGAACGGCAATCAAGAACCAACAATGATTAAATATTTTTAAATTATTAAAATAAGTAAATCTCTCTGCATAAATTTTATAAGCAGAATTTCTCTAAAAAAATGCATACAGTTTTAGAGAAGTCTCCGTTAAATGAGGCGTGTTGGTTTTGGTACTGACTTGTGCTCTCGAAGCTGGTATAAGGGATGAGCTGGGTTTAAATCCACTCGCGCCCGTTGGCCTAATCTTTCGGAGTTTTCCAAGGTTTCCTTGGAACCTTGGATAACATTGTATAAATAACGGTTAAATTCCCTTAGAAAGACCCCCCATGTAGGTCAACCCCCCCCCTAGGATCTGTATTTCTCGTGTAGATCAGTGTTGCCAGATAGGCTACTTATTTTGAATTCAGATTCTTGACTGGCACCAGAATTTTGAAATGGTAAAATGCGCCTTATTTAATGACATTTTAATAAAGGCGAAAACAAAAGGAATTTTGTCGTTTCAAAAAAGTGGTGCGAATCAAGAAAGCTGAATTTTTAAAAAGTAGCCCATTGGCAACACTGGTGTAGATAATCGGCCGTCATAAAAACTTTAACACCTTTATATGCGTACGAGCAAGAACGGTTATGGATGCTGAAATATTTTAGTAGGTTTATAGAAAATTAAATTTCTTGAAACTACTCCAATTTTCAGTTTTTAAAGGATCTTTTTTTAATTTTAATTTTTTAAATCATGTATTGCATACATGCCAACCTCAGGCTTTTTTTTTAAATCAAACAATTATATTGGAACCAGAAATTTATTTAACTATCGAAATAAAGTAAATTTCTGATCATTATCGCAATTCCCGCAAGATACATTTAAATTAATAAATTTTCTGGTTCAAAGTTTGTTTTTTTAATTAAAAAAAAGCCGGAGGTTGACAACTATGGTATTGGATATTTTTGCAATTGAAATCATGGATAATCCCTTGAGGGTCGGTAGGATATATTTTATCCAGCCTAATTGAAACAAGATTCGCACCACAAACTTTGAACGAATTTTTATATTTTAAACTTTGGAGGCATAATGGTGAAAAATTGTCTTTCCCTAGTTTAAATAATAATTTTACGGTTATTCCGTAGAAAGAACAATATAACGGAGACATTTGTTACTTGCTCTTCAGATGTTAGCCAAACTTTTTATCTGAAGGAACAAACATTTCATCATATTCCTCTAAAACATATTCTTGTATGTTATTTACAGGAATTTTTCTCTTGGATTCCGAAATGTGTCAAGACGATGTATATAGCCCTGTATGATCGAATGAAAGAAAACAAAATTTTACAAATCGAAATTTTATAAAAACAAACATATAAATTAATTTTCTTACATGTTTTAAAGATTTTATCTTTCTCTCCATTCGTTATCGATTTTTGTTTCAAAGAAATAACTTTTTTCTTTATAAATTTATTACATACATAACAATTAACATTTTCTTTAAAACAATTTTCATTTTTTTTAAATTTCGCCTATTATAAATCTTAAATATTTCCATCTGTTTGTTAAATGAAATTAAAAATTAATTCAACACCACATTTAGAACATTTATTCAATTTACTTTTTTTCCCCTAGCAATTAAACGAAAAGAAAAAATGAAAACGATTTTAGCTCTAATTAGGCAGGAGAAAAAAATTTCTACTTATTTTAAATTTTGCCACGAATTTTGTTTTTCACACTTCCTACGTATCATTACTATGCGTAATTTTTTCCATGTGTAATTTTTTAAAAGATTTTTTTATAATTAAAGCTAAATGTTTTTTTTAAATTATTATTGAAACTAATTTTCTAAAGTAACATCTGTTTTATTGCAACATAGAATTAGATATTAAACAGAAAACTTTTCAAAGTTGTTAATTGTTTTTTTTTTATGAAATTATTTTTCCATTATAAAATTGCTGCAATATTTTTAAATTGTAAAACATGTAAATTTATCACCGATCTTGCAAAACCATATTACTTATTTTTCGTTTGCTCTCCAATTAAAATGGAAATATAAACTAATATTCACGAATAAAATACAAACTAGAATAATGCTAGAGTATTGTAAATCATGTTGTTATCATTAATTAAGGTAAAAATGGAATAATAAAGTATCAAATGTAAAAAATTATATACACAATTAGTTTTTATCACGCTTACATAAAAATTTATTTTATGAGATTTTTAGAACATAGTTTTGATTTATTTATTAGACGCATTTTTCATACTTTAAAAATATATAGTTATTTTGCATATTCTATTCTATTTTTTAAAAAAATCCTTCACTGATGTTCCTGAATATATTACTTGAATTACTCACGTCTGTCGAATTACCCATGACATATTTACTCTCAAATAAATAGTGTGAGAAAAAGAATTTTCATTTATTTAAATTAGTTATTTATTATTATTATTATTTACAATTGACTATCTTTTATTATTGGATATATCTAGATTTTACACTGTATATACATTTATCTTTATGTTCTAACTCGAAAATAATCTGCATTTTTATTCTAATGAGAAAGCATGTATATTTGATGTCATATGACATCACGATGACGCTGTTCTTTTTCTAGCCGTTCGGCTAGCCGAAAATATCTATATTTTAGGAATGTTCAAATATAACGTTATCAACTTTTTGGTAATGTTGACCCCCCCCCCTTTCGTTAAATTTATTTTATGCATACTTTATTGATACAAAGGAAAATAAATCAATAAAATATCAATAAAATCGGCTTTGTATCAAATAAAATTCAAAAGACATAGTTATTATTTAAAGATATTTTATCATATTTTTTTGTTACATAATGCATTCAATAGTTATAAAGTCTTGTTGTACCTGCCACAAACGGAAGAAGAATGGGAGGGCGGGGAGTACAGATAGAAATTCTTATCAGCAAAACAAGTGCATGACATTCTTTGCCTTTTGATTATCATTAAACACAAGCTTCATTTCAAATATACTTCCAAATACGTGATGCCTATTATAATTATATAAGTATATGCATATGAAGATGAGTAAGAATGTCAAACGTTAGAGTATCCCATATTTTAGAATTATATAATTTTGTATTAATTTAGTAATTTTAATAATAACTTTGTATTTTCATAAAAATAGATAACAGACTATAAAAATATAATGTACTACTTTAATCCAAAGACCGTGTAACAAACAAAAAAGACAATTTCGATTGGATAAAAAATAATATCGATATCAAACGGTAAACCTCATCTCCCCCTAGAGATATCTTACGATATCATGTGCGACACCCCCCACCCCCCTAAAATGATTACATATGCACAACCCCTTATCAATAGAAAAAATTAAATTCTCTTACATTTTGTTACATTTGTGTTTGAATGAAATAAAAAATTATATAACTTTTGTGTAAAAAAAGCGTCTATATGTCTCATATTTAATTTCATTGATAACTTTCTCTTTGATATATTTCAATATTAACCCCTTGCGGGGCGGTAGTTTCATAGATATACCACTTAATTTTAATTCCCAAACGCCACATTCGCACCGGAATTTTGTTGAAGAAAATTACGGTTTATTGAATGCGTAAAGTACAGCGTTTTCTTATTTACAAATAAAATTGTTTTCAAATTCTGGTGTCAGTCATTAATTTCAATACCTAAGCAATGAAATTGCCCTGCCCCGCAAAGGGTTAAACCATCAGAAGACCTTAATACCTGGGGGATGACTGAACGGTATACGTGCCGCGTTGAGCGCTCAGAATTTCTTTTTATCCTCACCGGTAAAATTTTACTGTAAAATCTGCCATTCTTAAGCAGAGCAGAGAGTTGCCATATTGTCAAAAGTCAATTTCTCCAAAATGTCCGAAATGTTCTACAAATGAGGGGCTTTTTTCAGAAAAAGTTCCCAACGCAATTTTTACTCAAAAGTGCAAGTTCTCAATTTTCAATTTTCTGTTATAATTTTTTTAAGAAATTTATACTCAATTTTTTTCCCCAAATCAAACTTTTTTTTGAAAAAAATTCCCCATTTATGAAAAAAAATTAAACATTTTTTTTTCAACAGAATTTTGCATGTATATTCAAAGCTAAAGACAACAACAACAAAAAAAGGTTATAAAATTGTTTTCATTTGTGTTGTATAAATCTATACTATTAAATGAAACGTATTTCAGTGCTTGTGTTTCTGTCCACAATGACAGGAAAATCTGAATCACTTATCTGAAAATTCAGATGAGGGATAGACCCATGCAGTTCATGATGAATCTGTAGTACATGTCAACGGTGAGAAATACCACGAGAATGATTTATATCTATTATTTTTTTTTTTTCGTTTTCCAAACCAAAATCGAATTTGAGACAGATCCAGTATTGGCAAATGTCTGTTAGTAAAATTTGAAATTGTGATAACAATTCCCCAAGTTTTTCCCAAAATATGTTCATAGTCTCCATACATATAGATTTACTTGTCCGCAAAAAATACTCCTGGAGGTTCAAAATTCCTTAAATTGGCGACAAAATCCCCCATCTAGCAACACTGTTTTCTCAATTCAATACAACACACAAATTTCTGTTTTTGTAAACCGGTGACCAAAGATAAAAAATTTGGTAAAAGGTTCCCGTCAGGAAAGGGTTAAAGGAAAATTTATTAAAAATATATTGAATAAACTACTAACAAGAAAGGTCTCCATACGGGCATACTCCGAAAAATCTGAAAAAAAATACAGAATGTTCTTCTCATGAAGATATATACGTTTATAAAAAAATTTCGGCGGAATCTCCGTTCCCTGTCCGAAAAAAATGATGAAAATTTCGTTATTTGGCGATTTATCATCGGTCGGCGATGAAAAGCAATTTCAAAAATTGATTTTTTCTTTTTAATGTCAAATGCATTTTCAAGGTAAAAAGTTTCATGTTCAACGTGTTTAAATAAATTGAATATCTTTGTTTATGTCAGTTTTAATTTGTTTTAAGTATAATTTCGTTATATTGCTATTTATTGTTATATTGGTATTTAATTCAAATTTAGCCATCAAAATTTGAGATTTGAAACGAAATTTAAATTTAAATTAAAATTGTTTCAAGTTCAAAGTTTAATTGAGCATTGTCATATCGATTTTGTTGCTATGGAAACGTCTAGCCCTCATATTTGAATACCCTTAAATGTATGAAAATAATTTTACTGAATAAGAATTTTTTATATGTGAAAATATTTTTCTAAAGGTAAATTAAATAACTACATCAACAAATAATGTACACATATGCAATTTAATCTGTATAAAATATATTAAACTCTCTCATTTTTTTATGTTTAAATTCATCAAACACTATTTACGCGGATTCTAAAAATCCAAAAGTTTTCAGTTGCATTAAAATCGTTTGCTTTTGGCGGGGAAAAGTGCTTCTCGCCAAATCGTGTGACACTTTTGTCTTTTCACGCCAAATATTCGAAAGTATTTTATTTTTTACATGTTTCCTGATGCAATTCCGCCGCTAATTTTCACTGATCCTTTATTACATACATGAGTAGCTTAATTAGTATTTTTTTCAAAAAAATCTGAGTATGCCCAATATGGAGACCTTCCTTGTAAGACCTTTAATTGATAACAGGGTTGTAATGTAAAAGTAACAACGTTAAAATCACCAATTAAAATAAAATAAAAGCATACCGGTTTCGGTAACAAATAGCCTACCAACCTCAGCCCAAAATGACAAAAAATTTCTTAAAAACTCAAAAAAAAAAATGAAATACTGCTTTCAAACAAATTGCATTTGAAAGTATATTTCTTTCTCTATATGACAGTGTAAAAATTGAAAATGTGCGATGTTTAGAATTCCAAAAATTAGCAGTATCGAAAATTGGAAAACGGAAATGTCATTTAAAATTTGTTTGTGATAGGAAACTAGGAATATTAAGGTTTAATTCTTGACGTACGTAGCATATGGCTCTATTATTACATAAGGCCACTTTTTAATCATCATACAAATTATGTTTATTAATAGTATTATTTTAAAATATAGAATTTATTTATAAACCTAACTTTTTTTTAATATAATTTTCCAAACAGTGGATGTAATTTGTTATTATTATTATTATCATTATCATTATTATTATTATTGTTATTATAATTGAAATAGTGGTAAACTATTAATATTATAATACAAATATTATTAGTGACATTTCTTACTTAGAATTGAAAAATTACTTTGTTCATTTTTAATAGAAAATATAGATTACTGTTATTATTATTAAATATTGAAGAATTCATTACCTTAATAGTATGATTTGACTGTACGTTTTGTCTTTTATAGAAAAACATTTATTTATTAGGATAAATAGATCATGTAGTTTACAATAAGGAATTCGAATCCTATTATTACCTTCTTTTGTTCCAGATCGGCTGTACACTTTTTTTGAATTGTGTTAAATTTTATTCTAACTAAATATTTTTAAAAATGGGAAAATGAAAATTAGTTTTTTCTTAAACTGTTTACATAAAAATTCTTTGTTTAGAGTTTTTGGTACAATTACACTATTTGTTTTAAATCTGTGATATTTCTGACAGTTTAGGAATTGCATTTAAATTAAGTTTGAAATAAAATATCTGATAAAGAAGACCTTCAACATGCATCAAAAGAATGTTTTGTATAAATTTTGGACAATTCTTTATTTTAATCTGCTTTTAAAATGCATGATTGTTAAAAAGTTTTTTATGTAAATATTTCTGTGTATTTATTTAGTAAAAAGCATATTAAGTTTGTAAATCCATTGAAAATTTTCCTTTTCTTAAAACTTTGTAAATAAGCTATTTTCATAGTCTCTCTATAAAAGTAAACAAATTTTTCTTCCTCTTTATGCTTTAAATTTTTATTATTCGCAATTATCTAAAATTTTAAGCACATTATATGAATGTTTTCTTTCTACAATTATTTTATACGAATATGAAGTGTAAATTACATTTCAATGTGAGCATTGAGAAATGTCTTTTTATTTATTGTTTTATGATAATTTCTTCAACGAAAAAAATTGTTTATTCTTTGCGTATTTTGCAAGAGAGAAATACATTTTAAATATTTAAAGTTCAAATATTTATACATTTTCTTTTTCAAACGATGTTGGTTTGCAGTTCGGAATGTTAAACTAATTAAATAATTTTCTTTATAACGTTTCATGTGTCAGACTGCTTTAGCATATTTCTTTTAGTAAAATAACAAGATAATATCATTTACATTTTTTTTTTCATTATATTTCGATCTAAATTCATTACATTTTATGTTTTAACGTAAATTCTGCATACAAGTATGATAAACATGAAGTATATATACAATTTTCTTTTGTTTCACGATACAAAAGTAATCGTATTAGTTCTTACGTCCAGTTATAAATTTTATTCTTAAAAACAAGTTTTTATCTGCAAGAGCCGACAGCACAAAAATTTATGTTATCGAGCATAAGAAAAAAAAACTTTATTTTTATTGAAGAGTTGAAATGGAGAAATCTAATGATCCACGTCTGCCGGAAGTGAAGTGGTGAATATTTGAAAAATTAATTCCCCCAATGGTTGATTCGAAGATTTATCATTGCGTTTCTCTCTCTAACAAAGTTAGGAAAACATGGAAGACTGAGAAAAGGAAAACTCAATGATAAGCGTAAGAGTCAGCCACTAATGATATTAATTTTCGGAAGCGAAAATGTACATGAGCCAAAAATTATTGCCACCAAGTGATTGACTAGTAAGCTCTTTATTGTGTTTGTTTTTCTATCAATGCTATGGAAACGTGAAGGACAGGGATCGGGAAAATACAATGTTAAATCTACGAATAAATCACTGGTGGTATTAATTTCTGGCTTATGCACCACTTCGCTTCCGCCAGACAGTGTGAGTCGTTATTCACTGTCAGAAAAAATTCGTCAGTACGCACTAAATTATCCTTATTTTTTCACAAATAATTTCCGTACTCCTAGAAATTATATTTGATCCGTGAATTCCTTCCGAATATTTAAAAACAAAGAAGAAATTCCGTTTATTCCTAGCACGCATGCGTATTGGGTCTATTAGTAATAAATTCGAATTTATTTTTAAAATTAAAAACAAAAAATTCTATAGATTAAGATGTCTAATTTAGTTTTTTAAAAAAAATTCGAATTTGAAAATAAATAACAATTACTTTCTTCATTCATTTAAACATACTCACAATTTATCATCCAAAGTTGGATAAGTTGAATTAAGTTGAATTTACTAAGTTATTTATCAATGAATATTTCTAATTAAAATATATTTTAAGTGAACACATTTAAAAGATATTTTAATTAAAAAATTAAAAGCAAAAAAATCGATATCACTCAAAAAAATTTTATCGAATAGATTTTTTTTGAGAAATAGACATCCATATTTTACCTCTAGCAATCTATGTAAATATATTTGAAATTCACATTTTTATGCTACATTAATAGTAACGTATAAAAACCTCACCCACAATCTCATTAAAGATGAAATCTTCCCGAAATTAACTTCAAAATTAAAAGCTTTTTAAAGAAATTGATCAAGCCTCACTCATCCGATATGAATGCATTTACTTAAAAGCAATTTGCTACTGAACAACTATATCCCCGTGCTCGGGCGTTCGCCTTCTAATGCTGGGGTTCTTGGTCCAATCCTAGCGTCTGAAGCGTTTACTTTTTCCAAAATTTCTTGAATTGACCGATATTTTATCTCTTGGAACGGAGAAAAAAATAACGAACATCCGTCAATTCAAAGAAATTTACGGGCAACACTGCTGCCAGTAGATTTACCGTAAAAAAAAAAAGAATTTTTTTTTTTTTTTTTTTTTTTTTTTTTTTTTTATTTTTTGAGATTGTTGTGATTTACAAAACAGAAATAAACAAGTATGTTAATCGCTCTTTGCATAGATGAGAGGCTCGTTTAAATACTGAAAAATTTCTTTTGGGCTCTATTTCCTGTTTTTAATTTTAGTTTTCTACGTGCTTGTTTTATTGTGTTTTGTGTACATAAGGTATGAATTTTTCATGTCTGAGGAAGAGATGTTTACGTCATTGACACATTTTAAAATTCAATAAAAATAATAGTAAAAAAATTGCAGTAGGAGAGTGCATTTTGGATGGGAACACTTTTATTACATTTTCTTTTTGTACGCTGAAATATAACTTTTAAAAATTTTCTATAGATGACATTATACTCTCAAATATTCATAAACCAGAAAATATTCATGAAAAGCTTTTTATAATTTTTTCAGAATTTAGAACCATGTATCATAGTTTGGAACCAAACATGCTGAAATATTTCAGGGGATTGTAGAAAATCAAGTCGTCTAAAACTGCTCCAGTTTCTGAATGTTGTTTTCAGTTTTGAATGTTTGAAATCACCCATGCAATATTTAAAAATAAAATAAAATCACGTTTAACCAAAGTTTTCATAGTGAGAGACATTCTTGTCTAAGCCATGCTGTCGTATGTTAATTATGTGAATATTGACGTGAGCTCGAAATTATATAAATACCAATCATCTACAGTCGTCGTCTGGTCCGTCCGTCTGCCTGTCCGCATATAGCAGTAAAAAAATGGTTTAAAATATAATGCATGAAATTGTTGTGCAATTTTTTTCAAATTAATTCAAAATTTACAAAAATTGAATCAAAACTTAAAATGATAGTCATAATTTTTTTTTTCCATTCTATTAAATCCTATCATACGTAATTAATTCACTGATATCCAGTGATAGATAATAATTCTATATTGCTATGGTAATTACGTATAATTCAAGAGGGTAAGGCATATTAATTTCGTATTACTAATTGTAATGTTTGTAATCGTAATAAATGTATTATTGCATCTTTCATAAATGTGCATTAACTATTGCACCAAGATCTGAATATTCAAAAACGAGTTATAGTACGACTTAAAATTTCCGATTTTATTTGACTTGATTTTAGAGTGCAAAATACATTTGATATGTTCTGTAAAATTGAATGAAAGAAAATTAAGAAAGAAAATTAAAGAAAATTAAAGAAAATTTTCGAAAAATAAACGTATAAAATGTATTTTTTGTCCCGCATAAAAAAGTGTTTTCATTTGCAGAAATCAGAATTTATTTTTATAAAATTAACTTATAAGATTTTATTATTATCATAAATTTATTATATAGCTAAGAATTATTATTTTCTTTAACAATCTTAACCGTTTCCATCTGTTTAATAAATGAAATAAGAAATCAATATAGCACCACATTTAGAGCAATTATCTTTTTATTGTTTTTTTTCAAGCAGTTTAAAACAAAAGAGAAAAAAAATACAAACGTTTTTACCTCTAATTAGCCGGAGAAATATTCTATTTATTTTAAATTTCAACATGTATTCTTTTTTTTTTTTTTTTTTTTTTTTTACAATTTTTACATATCACTACTGCGATTTTTCCAATACATTTAAGGAGGGTTTTTTTTCCTATTTAAATTAAGGCTAATTTTTTTCTTTATTGAAACTAATTTGGTAAAGTAACATCTGTTTTATTGCGATGTGCAATTAAATATTAAATAGAAAACTTTTGAAAATATTAATTTAGAATGTATTATTAAAATCTAGATTTCTTTTTAAATAGAATTACTTTTCAATATAAAATTTCCCGATTTTTTAAATTAAACAAATATGTATATTTATAGTCATTAGCATATAAACCAGCTTGGATAAAAGTATTACATTGCTTTTCAAATAATATACAAATAAAAAATAATACTGAATGGTATAATAAATATATTTCTAGAAAATTCATAATAAAATATTTTTATTAATACCTACATAAAAATCGTGTAATAAAAATGAAAATATTTTATTTTTATGTACAATGATTTTTTTTATCACGACTAAAAATATGCTGTTTTTATGCTATTTTTGTTTCGCTTTTCGCATGCATTTTTCATCATTTAGAAATATATTATTATTTTGTATGTTTCATCATAAAAATAAATCTCTTTATAGATGTTTCTGAATAGATCGCGTAAAACTTTGACGTCAGGCGATTTACCGATGACGTTTTTCTTTTAAATGAATATGTGTTTTGGAAAAAAAATGAATTATTATCAAGCCCATTTATTTTAATTAATTAACATTTTGTTGCCATTGACTAACTTTAATTTTTACATTCATCCATATTTTGCGGTTTATACACGTATATTTATGTATTCTAATTGAAAAAAAAAAGTCTACGCTGCTATTTTTAACTGACTGTTCATATGTCGGATGTCAGATGACGTCATACTAGCGCTGTTCTACCTCTCTGACTAGGAGCAAATTTCTGAGTTATTATTAATAGAGAAAAAATTGAATTTTGATTTGATTTATTTTTTGTTATATTTGTGTTTGGAAGAAATCAAAGCATGATTTATCTTTTGCATAAGAAAACGGCTATATGTCTGAATGTGAAAAATAACACTAAATAAGTCTTGATTACGTCCACTAATAACTAAATCGTAATACTAATAATATATATTCTACATAAAAATATAAGAATTTATATTATAAAAAACATTTTGCTTCTAAGACGTTGTATAATAACAAAAACATTTAAAATATATTAAAATATTTTTATTTACATGTTTCAACTCAAAAATTAATAGAGTCATCCTCAGAATGTAAAGAGAAAAATAAAAATTACAAATACAATGAACGTGAAAATCGGAATAAAGAGTTATTGAAAATAAATAAATTAAATGCATCACGCGCTTTTTAATTTGATATTGTCCTGGGTCTAGTTAAATAATTACCGTGTAAATTGTCTAACCATTCAATCCATATATTTGGGATGCGAAATGAGAATAAGAGAATCAATTGAAATTTATTTAAATAGTTCACATATTTGTAACGATACACTGTCATTTCGCATCCCAAATATATGGATTGAATTTTTAGACAATTTTCACGTTAATTATTTAACTAGACCAAGGACAATATCAAATTAATAATAATAATTTATAAATTATATATATAAATAAAACATGCAAGAATAATATTGGAGATTTTCATTAATATGGAATGCCCATGGGACATTTTAAAAAGTTCTCGTTAAATCTATAATATTACAAAAATTTCCCTATTTTTCTATTTGTTTTACATTTTTTGTGATAAATATATGCTATAATGCATATAATGTACCCTTGAATAATATTTAAAGTGCAATTTTTAAAGTATAAAAAAAACGAATTTAAATGTCCCTTGTCCCCTTAAGGAGCCACTCAATCTCCAGCGCATGATTAAACACTTAATTTTTGCGAGATAAGACTAAACTTAATTAATTATTATACTTTGAATTTCATGCATTTTTGGCATTTTCTGACACTTAAACAGGTTTTTCCAGTTATTGTGATTAAAACATTAGAAATTCATAAAATTCTAAGTATCATAATTCAGTAAGTTTTGAACATACAAGAATAATTTTTTAGTGTTTTACTTGTTAGAGCATGACAAAATAAAGCTTATAGGACTCACGCATTGGATAAAGTTTGTAATTTCTTATCTATTTAAAAATAATGTAAATTGGTTTTTATATGATGAACAGAAAAAGAAAATTTGAAACATTTTTACAGTTGGAACTACATCACTAAAACTAACGGTTTAGAAATTAGTTATTGGTAAATGATAAGAGATACCCTGCAGAGTAATAAATAGAGTTTAAACACAATTTCTAACAAAACATAAATAGATAAATAAATAAATAAATTTATTCAGTATAGATTATGAAACGCCTTCCAACACATTTAGAATGCTATAACAAAACTTGACATTTTACTAAGGTGGGATGGCGTCTTATTGAGCACTTTGGAAAAAAAAAAACATAATGCATTTGAAAACACGATTTCTGCTATTACCATGAATAGTTGTTAAAATATACGATTTTTTTTCAGTACTGTATATGATCTACAGACATGTGTGCTTACTATATATAATATGCTAAAAGTTAGCTCTGTTAAAAGCACAGCACATTTGAAAATTTCTATTCAGCAATTTCAGCCAATAGACTAATATTATTGAAAACATTTGTTCGACCTTGCATATGATCTAAAATTTGTAGAAACCAAGTAACATTTAAAAAGTAGTTAAACTTTAAAACGCATACCATTATTGAAAATGCACTTCCAGCAATTTTTGTTCATAGGTTTCAATAACTGCAATCAATTTTAATTTTCTTCTATACCCAAATACTTTTGTATGTTCTTATAAATAAGCGATAGATTCTACGCACACCATATTCTTTAGTAAGATCCTTGTAGTACACGACAGTGATGTATATCAATTTTAGTATGTTTTAAATACTGTAATATCATTAAAATACAAAGCGTGTGATTTTTCAACATACACCGTAAAGTAATGGAATTCTTCTGAGCGGTCGGTCCTGCAAACTTCCTTCTCAAAACCGAAAATGCCATACTAAATTGTAATAATACATATATCAATTTCATGGCAATAAGACCCTCCGTATCTTCCATCACCCCTCCAATATCAACATAGATCTTTCCCTATTGAAAATCATTTAGTACTTCCTCTTTTATTACTTCCGAAAACCATAAAGAATAAACAAACACTTTTAATAAAATGTCATTCACTCAGATAAAATTGTTATTTCTGTTATATTTATTATCAACATATTTTTTCAACTTAAAACACTTTTGTACCAAATGTTACAGTCTCAGCAGAAAATAGTTACATCAGAAACACACCGATTACTTGGAATAAAATAACAGAAGCGATAACAGAAATAACAACAAGACAGCCAAAAAAGAATAATAAAATAACCGTTTTTCCTCGCCAGTGAATGGCCAAAGAACTTAAAGGGAAAGAACCGAAGGCTTTGGAAACCGTACTACTGAAACAGTGAAACAGCTCTGCTGGATAACACGTTCAAAGAGGAATATTCAATCGTTGGCTGGTTCAAAGCATCCGCCGATTCGCTATAAGCGTTTGAAATATGATTCTTTTTAAGCACAATTTTAAGCTCTTTTTTTACAAATGCAGAAAATAAATTTCGGAAAATTTATTTTTATTATAATTTTAATGTATACTTCTAAAAAACGGTTGTTTCAAATCTTTATTTTTTAATACGTTGCTGAGATCGTGTTCTAAATTTAATAGGGACTTTCCGTTAACCTGTTATTAAATAATGAACTGTATAACAATAACATTGTTATTTATCCAAATACGTTAAATAACGCCCATCTCTACAGCAAAGATTCTTACTAGTAGTAGGTGATAGGCATGCCATGGATTCTCGCCCATTATAGTCATAAACTGCTTATATTTAAAAAACTAGTTGGATGTGTCAATCCCAAAACTTTCTTCTATCTCATAAGTACATTTTAATATTAAAAAAAAACATGGTGACCCCAAAGTTACCCACTATCGAATTTCCTCGAACATTTGACCTAGCCTAATGAGATTCTGTAGCCGAAAAGCCTAAAAAGCAAAATTTAATTAATATTCTGAGAAAATGATCTTAGTAGTGCCTCATGTTGGATAATTTATACTAAAACCTAATAAGCATCTATTTATGTCAAGACCTAACAGAATCTGAAATTTGATCGAATTTCGTCCATTAGTTCTTCAGTTATAGTTATAACAAAAAATTTGCAAAACGTAGAATAGCAACACCATATCTTGGACAATTTATGCCAAAACGTAAAAAAGCGCCTAATTATGTTATGGTGTAAAAGAATCTGAAGTTTGATGAAATTCTGTGCATTAGTTCTTGAGAAATAGCTAGTTTAAAAAAACCGTGTAAAATATAGCACAGCAGCGCCATCAGTTGAAGGATTTATAAGAAAACGTAATCATCGTGTAATTATGTTATATGTCATTTTGTAACAAATTCTGAAGTTTGATGAAATTCTGTGCATTGGTTGTTGAGATATAGCTATAGGAAAAATCGTGCAAAATGCAGCATAGCTGCACCACCTGTTGCAAGGTTAATACCAAAATGTAATCAGCGTCTAATTATGTTATATATTCTAGTGTAACATAATCTAAAATTTGATGAAGTTCTCAGCATTAGTTCTTGAGATATAGCTATCGCAAAAATCGTGCAAAATGTAGCATAGCAGCGCCACCTATAGGTCAGTTCACACCAAAACCTTATCAGCGGCTATGTATCTCAAGGTATCGCGGAATCTGAAGTTTGGTGAAATTCTGTGCATTAGTTCTTGAGATATAGCTATCATGAAAATCATGAAAAACGTGGTATAACAGCGCCACCTGCTGGGCAATTTACACCAAAACTTAATCAGCGTCTATGTATATCCAGGGGTCACAGAATCTGAAGTTTGGGGAAATTCTTTGCATTAGTTCTTGAGATATAGCAATCTTCAAAATCATGAAAAACGTAGTATAGCAGCGCCACCTGCAGGCCAATTTTCACCAAAACTTAATCAGCGTCTATGTATATTAAGGGGTCACAGAATCTGAAGTTTGGTGAAATTCTCTGCATTAGTTCTTGAGATATAGCAATCTTGAAAATCATGAAAAACGTAGTATAGCAGCGCCACCTGCAGGTCAATTTTCACCAAAAACCAATAGGCACTAATTCATATCAAGGTCTAACTGAATATAAAATTTTATTAAATTTCGAGCATTAGTTCTTGAGATAGAGCGCCCACAAATTTTTTGTCACATACATACAGACAGACAGACAGACAGACAGACGGACAGACTCACAGACAGACATTTTCTAAAAATAGTCAAAACGTGTTCAGGACCTTCTAAAACGTATAAATCCGTCGAAAAGCGGAAGTCGAAAATTTTCATGAATCCAATACTTTCTTCTTGTAAAGATAGAAGAAAGTAAAAATAGTACTCACACCAAAGAAGCCTTATATTGCGCAATACGTGGTGTAGATGTATGTCGAATTTAAGAACTTTAGTTAGCACAGGCAATGTGTTAATGCTGTTGCCACCGAGAGCGTCCCAACTCCCAAGCATTGCACATTCCAACAATTCGATCTTTCTTCCATATGTTGAGTAAGATTTACAGTATTAGTTTCTACTAAATCAAAAAGCAAATGAGAGAAGTAGGTACTTAATTACAATAAGAAATTACTTTCCACAGTAAAATATACATATAAAAAGCAACATTATTTGAACGTCCTCTTAAATTCAATATATTTTAGAATAATTCTTCTATTAAGACTGTCATCAAACCATCTCGTATTAATTCTTTTCTCTCTCTAAAACATAAACAAAACAAAAAATATCGTGAATCCAGGAGGGTTGCAAGGTGTACTAAGATCAAACTTTCATCGCCCTTTTGGCGTTAAACATGATTCTCCACAGCTTTAACCATACTAAATTTGATTACAACAATTGAAATAATTAAAAAGAGATTTAGATGTTAGTGTTTTTTGATTTGCCCTATACAGTTCATTTCAACATTTAAATCATTACTTTAAGTTCTTTAAAATTCATATGAATTCTGTTTTGACATAATGAAATTTGTGAAGGGTTCATTTTTAATGTATAACGATTTTATTGCTATATTTGAAGCATACCATTTCATGGCTTGAAATCAGGGTTGGTAAGTTTTTAACACTCAGATAGTTTTATTTGTCATGTCAAAAAGCCCTTTGACATAGTTTTAAAAAGTGACCGTCAAAAACTCAAATTAGGTTCAAAAGGTTCTGAAATTATTTTTAAAACATTAAATTTACATTTTCTCATGATTTTAGTTTTAGACACTTGAATAAACTTTTTGACAATTTTAGGTATTAAAAACTCCATATTAAACATAAAACACTAAACATGCTTTTGGTTCAACAAATTTCTAAGAAAAAATAAAATAAAAATATAGAAATATAGCTTGCAATATAGAATATATGGTATTATAAGTTACAAGGGTGCAGATGTTCGATCTGGCGATCTAGGATCGAGGGAAATTTTCAGAAACATGTAGTTTATTTTAATTTTAATGATAAATTCAAAAATTCCCCAAGATTTAAAAAAAAATTACAACAAATAAAAAGATTAGTATGCCAACCTTTACAAAATCAATCTCGGAATAATATGTACTGTATATCAAGGGTGATTCTGTTCCGAAATTTCCGAAAGTTTAAGGCACTCAGTTTTACAAAAAATGAAAAAGACCGGAATTTGGAAATTTGGACATTATTGATATACTACGGATTTTGTCTAAGAATTACCAAAACATGTTTATTTTGTCGAAAGACCGCAAAAAAACCGTAAATTTCGTCAAAATATCGCGAAATACTGCCCATTATGTCAAAAGATTGCGAAAAAGTCATAAAATTCATTAAAAAATCGAGAAATAACAAATAATTGCAAATATCGTCAAAAGAAAACGAAATGGTCAGGAATTTGTACAGAAATAGCGAAATAGGCACAAATTTAGTTAAACTGTGAAATAACTGCAAATTTTGTAAAAAAAATTGTGAAATAACCGCAAATTTTGTGAAAAAATCATGAAATTATTGAATGGAAATTCTTTTAAAAATTCGCAAAATAATCTAAAAAATAAATAGAAATTTTGTCAACAGAATACAAATTTTGCCAAAAGATCTCTAAAAATTGCCAATTTCATGAAAAAAATCGCCAAACAACTGTCAATTTTGTTAAAGATCGCGAAAAAATCACGAATTTTGTCAATGAGGCAAAATAATCACAAATACCGTCAAAAAAATTAATAAAAAGGATATTGCCCAGTTAAACTGATGGCATTGAGCTCACAGGCTACGCATACTAATTGTACATTACAGCCTTATATTTTCAAGGGTTAATTCCGTTCGAAAAAAATTAAGAAGGGGAAACAACTCTCCCCTTTCCCTTTTTTTATACTTAATCATTGAACCTCCTAAACTATCAAGGACATGCTTTATCATATAAAAAATCTACATCCAAAATTCAGAGCAAATCGGATAATTCTTAATAAAAACCCATTTAGCAGTTATATAATTTAAGAGGAGTTCCCCCCTCTTTTATACTTAACCATTAAACTTCCAAAACTATTCAGAGATTTGAACAAAATCTGACAATTCTGCTTGAAAAACCCATTTATAAAAAAAATTAAGGGGAGGGGCATTAGAACCCCCGCTCCCCCTGTTTATACTTATTCAATGAACACCTAATAACAGCCTCATCAAAATGATCCTATATCTAAATTTTGAACAAAAACTCTTAATTCTGCATGAAAATCCCGTTTATATCAATTAAGGGGAGGGGCATGAGCCCCCCGTTCCCCCTCTTATACATATCGAATAAACTCCAAAAACTAATCAGGGAAGCGCCTTATGAGGATATACTTATATACAAAATTTCAAATGGATCCGATATTTTTATCATGAGTTATTGCGTTACGCACGAACATACGAACGTACATACAGAACGGACGGGCACATAAGCTCTCAGGCTATGATAGCCTGTGAGCTAAAAATCACACATTTTGCGAAAGAACGGTAAATTTTCTAAAAAGATTGCAAAGAAACCGCAAATTTTGTCAAAGACGAGTTGCGAAATAACCATAATTTCTTTACAAGATCGCAAATTTCGTAAGAACATCGTGAAACAACCACAAATTTTATCAAAAGATAGCAGAATGGACGCAAATTTCGTTGAAAGATCTCAGAACATGGGAAGTTTCTTTTTAAAAAATCACAAAAACGGCAAATTTCTTTTTAAAAATCACAAAAACGGCAAATTTCTTTTAAAAAATCACAAAGTAGCAAATTTGATAAAAAAGATTGCGAAAAATCAGCGGATTTTGTCAAAAGGTCCCAAAATAAACACATTTCGTCAAAATATTCCAGCAAATTTTGGCAAAATATCACAGAACAACAACGAATTTTGGCTAAATTGGTGAAAAAAACCACATTTCGCACAGTCACCACAAGATCGTCAAAAGAACAGAGGAAAACCCCAAGTTCTGTCAAACGATCTCTAAAGAACTGCGAATTTCGTCAAAAAGACGAAATAACCACAAAAATAGTGCAAAGATCACGAAATAACCGCAAACTTCATCTGAAGATCGCTAAAAAAATGTAATTTTTGTCAACGAGCCGTAAAAAAATGCTAAGAGTGCCTCCCCCTCCCCAACCTCCTCTATATTGCTGTAAACTTTCAGGAAATTCGCTGTGAGCTTCAGAAATATTTTTTGCACTTAGAATCACTTTGCTGTTATACTGTCACATAAGTTCAGAAACATTGTAAAAAAAAATTTCTATACCTATGGTAATACACAGAAGTTATTTGTAATATACGATAAAATTTTGGGGGAATTTACATGTGGATTGGGGGAAAGGTAGGGAGTAAAAACATTTTCTGCACCCCTGATAAATTATTGATTTTTAGAATGCCTAATTATACTGATTCGATATTATAATTTACTTAATTACTCAAAGAACGTATGTGTAGGAACACAAATTTATATTTTATGTTTGTGTTCAAAACCAAACATTTTTGGAATCATTAAAATATAGCTAACTTTCCTTGTAGTCATTGAATAGTCAAACCAATTTAGCTTTGCATAAGCTTTTTTTAAGCATAAAATCATATTGCTTTATATATTTTTTTAAAAAACAGACTAAACATATAACACCAAAAAAATATAAATAGTACTTTCAAAAAGCATTAAACAATACTTTGAATATTTTTAGCTACTTTTCAAAGCATGAGAAACGACATAATTTGAATTATTATACATAATTTTATTACAACTTAAATAAAGTCACAACTAAATAAAAATAATTTATATAACAAATTATCATTTCAACAGTTTTTAGCTTGAATTAATAATACTAATGATTGCTTTAAAAATGTGCATAAGATTTTGGACACTTTGCAACAATTTTTGACATGTCATGTCAAAAAACACTTCTTGGCATCAAAAACCCAACAATGCTTGAAAATCAATTTTTCTTGGGAGGAAAGTGACTTTCCTAACATTTAGAAATGGAAGGAGACTTCAAATATTTAAGGGGAAAGTTTTTCTTAATTCACTATTATCGGGTGTGTTTTTTAAAAAATTAACTTTAATAAACATAGCAATATGCTATTGAAGCAATTTAAATGTAACACAGAATACTTATTATCTATATGTATATGTTAAAATAAAAAAAAAAGATAAGTTTTTATCCAGTTTGTTTTTCAATTTTCACCAAATATAGGATCTAAAATAACGAAATTGAATTCATTTCTAAACTGGATTTGGTTTTATTTGATTTTGCGTGCTAATACCTGTGATGGGCAGCATACGAGCAATATTTGTAAATTTGAAAATTGTCCAAAACATATGGTTATATTCACTAAAATGAAACCAGGAAACAGTGAAATTCTTTAAACGGGAATGCCTACAATTTTTTTGGACAGGATTTTAAAATTTTTGGTATAAACCCCACTCTGAAACTTAAGCTTCGCATTCAGTATATGTTGTGTACAGATCACAAATATATTATTTTGTATGACAAATATAACCAACATACAGAACGATGATTGAGAAAAAAAATAAGAACAAAACAAGAGAGAAATTAAATTGATATTGTTTTGCAGCTTAGAGATAAAGTTTTTTTAAACTGTTTATTAAAGCTTTTAAAACAGCTAAATTTTTTTCATTTCTATCACAAACAGGACATTCGTATTTCTTAGCAAAAGATGCCGTTTACAAAAGATACATGTTACGAAATGAATATGTTTATAAAAGATATATGAAAATATATACTTAGTTTTCTTTGGTGATGCTTTTATTTTCATGGTCACAACAACACATCGCAGCGTTCTTCAGCGTTTCCAAAGGATGAATTGCAAGATACCCAATGTCTTCGATATTCGCAACGCCACCTAGGGTATGGATTACCAGCAGTAATAATGCAAAAATTCGCGCACTTCCATGGCGTGGTGGGCCACCACGTAAGATCAAGTGGTGGTCAATCAGAATTGTATCTGATGGTTTCAAACAGCAAAGTTGACTGCAGTTGTATAGCAGTGGTCATGCAGCAGTGGTCATGCAGCAGTAAGCCATTAGCCAGCACTTCTCTATCATTGCCAGCACCTATCTTGCTGCTGGCCAGCAATTTCCTCTTTGCTGGGATCGTTGCTTTTGTCACAGTTTCGTCACAATGTCAATGTCAAATTAGTCACAAATGACACATTTTTCACAAATTTGTCACATTGTGACCACTTTGTGAAACGTCAAAAACGAGCTCTAAAACGGCCATAACGACTTCACATTTTAGTCACTGTGACTTCACATCAACGTCACGTGACGTCACATCGACAACCGATGGTCACAAAGTCACAATGTAACTTCACAACGACGTTGCAGTGACGTCACCATGCTTTACGGGCAGTGTCTAATTCATCATCATCGCAATTGCAGTCTTCTTAAAGGAAAAATTAATTGCAGCATTTAAAGTTTCCTCCATCTCATTATTGATGCAACATGTTTTGAAATATCAATAAATCATTTCTTGTTATAATTCAAAATAAAATTATAAAAAAAAAATTATAAAAAAACAATTAGTTAACAATTTACAAGGACTATTTATAAAATGATGTTTTCAAAGACTAAAATTTTAAAGACTTACAAATGAATTCTATCTTTAAATTAATAATAATAATAGACATAATTTTTATGATGGTCATAACGAGTCATATATTACGTACGCCGTGCAGTAAACATTAATATTCCTAGAAAAATGATAAAAAACAGTATTTTATACATAGACAACTTTAACTATTTAAAAATTTAAATATTTATCTCAAATACAAAAAAGCCTTAGTATTTTTAAAACATGAAAGTGAACAAATATGAACATGGAGAAAAGGTCATTTATAATTTTTATGCATGGTTAATTGCGCGGGGTTTATTAACAAAATTTAAAATTTTTTGCAATATTATTACTGCATGGGTAAAAGTGAGTCGTCAAAACATTCAAAATTAAATTGGCTTCGCTTTAACCCTTTAAGCAGCCTAACCGTGTTTTTTCGTCACATAATTTTTGAATTCAAAGGCTTATTTAACTCAAAATCGAAATTCATGTTATTATTTTAATTGCATAATATAGATAAATATCTAAGATTATACAATGCAAATTCCCATATCAAAATATTACATAGCTTTTATTTTATGAATCTTTAAACTTGTATGCAAAATTCTGCAGGGCACTTAAAGGACAATATAAAAAATCGACATTTTGACTAATTTTGAGAAAAACAGTTCCCTTAATTCGTACAATAATTAAGGTATCTAATATCAACATATATAATTCAAGATGACACGGTACATAAATATGTTCTTTATCTTAAATTGTATCCTCTATTATTTAGAACAAAATTTTCAACCTATTCAGAAATAATAAATTACACACTTGTAGATCACTTACTTTATTCACTATTGATAGACTTTCACTCTCTTATAATCTTCGAAGAATTCTTTCAGGCATACGTAATTGATTTTACGGAGTTCTCCTCTGAAATGTGAAAGAGATAATTTACATGACGGGAAACTTTCCAGATAGTTAAACATTTTCCCTATATTTTATTTTTGCTATGTTATGGTTACATATTGTAATGAAAATACAGCAGAAATATGTTTTAAATTTGATAAGAAAATGCTAGTATCATATCTTAGTATATTTCAGTTGCTGTTATTGCTTATTATATATACAGGGTGAGAACAAGCAGGGCTCCCAATTGGTCCGCTTTTTGAATAACACTTTTATTTAAAGAAACTTTTTATTTATAAATTTCGTCGAAGCATACCAAACGAGTGATTTTCGTGAAATTGTTGCAGAAACCTACCGCAAATTTCTTTCAAAAAATTACTGGTTTTCAAAAAACGAAACAGTAGGAGCCTTAAGGGTCAGTCATAATTGTCGAAGCAAAACGCTATCTCCTTAACTATTGCCCCTATGTACAATACTTCCAAGTGCGAAGTTTCATAAAAAAGGATGCACAATTTGATGAAATATATTGCGATTCTATTGGGAGTCTGTTTGAGAAAATACAAAAATTTTTATACGGTCTCCGTAGGATAAAAGTTCTAAAAAGGAAATTTTTAATTAAACAAAAAAAATCATCTCGATATCTACATAACCCACAGTGATGTTAAAATTTAAAATTCTCCAAAATTCGTGACTTATATCATTTCTCCTGCCTCTGGCTGACGAGTTCTTAACACAATTTCAACCCAAGATGGGGATCATTCAAAAATTGTACTTAAATAAAAATCAATAGCACTTCTGCTTTGAATATAAAATAACAATGTATAGATTTTACGTTGAACCTTCTTCGAAAATATGCTGATGGCATTCGCATTAAAGGTCTATATGGGTCGAAATATCTAGGTCAGGTACCGACCGATCTTATAGGGGAAAAGTTTGACTCGGACGGGAAAAAATATTTAAATTATTGCCTGGCTCAGCCTTTAATTTATACATAGTTTTTACTTCGATATAGTTAAAAATTGTTTCGTATGGAAAAGTTCTGAGCCAAAATACTTATTATAGCTTTTTGTTTTTTATATTTATACTTTTTATTAGTAAAGAAACGCCAAAGTCTGTAATATATTTGTTTTGTCAATGAATTTATATGTAAATGTTTCACTTGTATACGGTAATATTTAATTGTCAAAAAAAGGTTAAAAAAAGAAAAACTTCACAAGAACTTCACGATTTTGAAAATAAAAATCCTTTTTGAATCTTAGTCACATTTTGAGATGAAATATCGATCAAAAGGAAATGAGATACACTACCTATTTTAGAATGTTACGTCAAACTATCAATTCCCTCTGTGTGAAAGATATTTTTTTATGGTACTTTTTTTTCATTCTAAAACTGATATAGTGAAATTTGTTTGACATATAAGATTGCAATGATATTATTCTGCAGAAACTTTGAACTGTATAAGCTGTCTTCAATGTACTGTTTACATGAATGCTAAAATATTAATAATACAATGTTTAACTGAAATTACGATTTCGGAAATAAGCATTTTATTTGAATCTATGTAACAGAAAAGAGTTATATAGATTAAAAAAATGCTTATTTCCGAATGATTTCGAAAGATTAAAATGTCAGTAATTATGAGTTATAATGTTTGGTTGTCAAAAAAAGGGAAAAAAATAGAAAACGTCTGAACGGCACAATTTTGAAAATAAAAATCCTGTTTGAATCTTAATCACTTTGTGAGATAAAATATCGATCAAAAGGAAATGATATGCACTACCCATTTTAGAAAGTTACGTCACACTATCAATTCCCTCTGTGTGAAAGATATTTTTTCTGATGGTAATTTTTTTTTATTCTAAAAGTGAGATATTGAAATTTCTTTGACATATAAGACTCCAATGCTATTATTCTGTAAAATCCTTGAACTGAATAAGCTATCTTCAATGTAACGTTACGAAATTGTTAAAGTTTTAATAATACCATGTTTAACTGAAATTATGATTTCGGAAATAAGCTTTTTATTTTAATCTACAACAGATAAAAGTTATATAAAAATGTAAATGAATTATAAAAAGAATAACTATCATATGCTAGATAAATAAATGTACTTTGAACCAAAATACTGGATCTTCAGAGAACATTTTACGATTTCGAAAATAAAAATTCTGTTTGAATCGCAGTCAATTTATGAGATGAAATATCGATTAATTTCAAAAGGAAATAAGATACAGAACCAACTTTAGAAAGTTACGTCAAATTATTAATTCTCTCTGTGTGAAAAATATTTTTCTGATTCATTTCTGAAAGATTTTTTTGATCTGGTACATTTTCTTATAATAAAAGTGAGATAGTGAGATTTCTACGACATATAAAACTGTAATTATATTATTCTGCATAATCATTGAACTGAATTAGTTGTTTTCAAAGCACTGGTTAAGGAATTGATAAAATATTAATAATACAAAATGTAACTGAAATTACCCAAATAGCACGCATGGTCACAGTGACGTCACAGTGACGTCACTGTGAGTCACTTTGGTGACATCACATCTGTGACCAAAATGCCACCACTCAGTGACGTCACACTGTGACTGAGATGTGACTTTCTTAAAAATCTTTAGAAAATTATAAATATCCTTCAAAACATGTTATTTACTTTAAAAATCATGTTTCTGGCAATTTAAATATCGTCGCTTTTGTCACAGTTTCGTCACAATGTAAATGTCAAATTAGTCACAAATGACACATTTTTCACAAATTTGTCACATTGTGACCACTTTGTGAAACGTTACAAAAGAGCTCTAAAACGGCCATAACGACTTCACATTTTAGTCACTGTGACTTCACATCGACATCACGTCGATGGTCACAAAGTCACAATGTGACTTCACAACGACGTTGTAGTGACGTCACCATGCTTTACGGGTACGATTTAGAAAATGTTTTTTTAAATCTATATATGTACGTCATACGGACAACGTGTATTGACCTATTATAATTTGTCAGTACTACGTACGGCCATCTACATTCCAATCATGATTTATTATTGTAAATTTTCCATTATTTAATCAGAGAATTTTTTTTACCCAATTAGACACAATTTTCTGCTTTGAAATACCGGCGATCAAAGATTTAAAAATTCTACAAAAGACATGAAAAAATAAGCATTATTTGTAACATTTTTTCAAAATATTGATCAGTTAAGTGTAATGTAGTGGTAATGTGTTTAAAAGTACTATAAAATAATTAAACGTAACCAATGTAACAGAAACAGTTTGCTTTTCAGCACACTGTTGAAGTGAGTTCCATGACCTTACAGAGAGAGTCCCTGATGCGCTAAGGCATGTTCCGAACACAAGACTGAACAGCAGGAAATCTGCGTTTTGCATCGCCCTACTTTGCATTAATCATGATTATCTTTATCACTCTATCTCTGGAACTAATGCACGAATTTTCATCAAATTTCAATCTCAATTATATAAATTTGTATTCTTTAGTTTTTGGCGTATATCTCTCAACGGGTGGCGTTTCTATCCAGTTTGTTTAACGATTTCTGCGATGATTCTATCTCAAATACTACTAAACTTTCATCTAACTTCATCTAATTTCAGACTCAGTTAGAACTCATTGAAGATTAGATTTCGTGTAAGTTACCTAACCGGTTGCGCTGCTAGGTTTATTTTTTCTGGAAGCATTAACATGTAAGAGATAGCCACATCTAACTAGTTTATTTATTTAATTTCAAAAATAAAATCTTTTAAACCTTCTATATTTTATTCCCAATTGAAATATTTTGACATATCTGACGAAATGCATGATGTCGAAAATGAAATATCCTAAAAATATCACCAAGAAGAAACTACAAAGCCTCGCTTTTATGGCTCTTGACGAGGGAATATTACAAAATAGAAAATCTTTTGACTGAAGGTCATGATTTTAAAGATAAAAATTCCATTTCAATTCGAATCACTTTGCAAAATAAAATGACGAACAATTTCAAAATATTTTGAGAAATGATATGCCACTGACTTGAAGAAGTTATGTCAAAATATCAATTCCGCTATTGTAAAAATACAATTTTCTAGAAGCCCTATTTTTTACTCTTAAGTTGAGAAGTTTAAACCGCTGTCATATATGGAATGAAACGCATAGAAATAGAAATGACAGTTGAAAAATTAAATGAAACTTTATTATTATTATTATTATTTCTATTATTATTATTATTATTATTTCTATTATTATTATTATTATTATTTCTATTATTATTATTACTGTTATTTTTATTATTTGTCATAACTATCCTTGATTTGAAATATTTTATAGAATTTTTTTAAGATTTTAGTTGGATATATGTAGTTTTTACCAATGAGTGAATGTACAATATTGGAGTATTTATGTGCATTGATGAAGAAATATAATTAATTACGTGGGCAAACAGAAATATTAAATTAAATCAATATTATAACATAAGTCAATAATAAGTCAATAACATAATATTTCTTTAAGTCAAGTACCAATTATTAATGGTGAAACACCTTATAAAAAATGACAGCTGTTAGTTAATCTATGCAAATGTAGAATAATCATAAACATTGCTATATAATAACCTATTTCTAGTCACAAAAAATGCGAAAAGTGTTCTTTTATCTTTAGAAATCTCAAAAAAAAATTTATTTTCAAAATTTAAAGTAGAATTTACAAAAATATTTATTAAATATTTGGAAAATAGTTGTTGTCCTAGGTAAAGAATTGGAAATCTGAAGTATATCTGAATGTTTTTTACTGATTGAACGCCGGTTGAATAATTTATTTTTTGTTCCTCGTTTTCTGATTGGTGAATGTGTAATGTCCAAAAATGGAATACTTCTGTTTTTTATTTTATTCGTTTTCTGATTGGCCCATGTTTAATGTCCAAAAATGGAACACTACTGTTTTTTATTTTATTTGTTTTCTGATTGGTCCATGTGTAATGTCCAAAAATGAAATACTTTTGTTGGCACAATGACAAAAAATCAATAAAAACTTTTAAAAATGAATAATTTAAAAACGAATTGTAATAAAGATTAAAAAAAATTCATTTAAAAGTGCATGTTTTTTCTCTAAGCGACGGTGTAAAAATTTAAAATATGCGATTTTCGGAAGTAAAATTTAGATGAAAAATTTGAAATTTCAGAAGAAAAATTTGAAGTTTCAAAAATTGTAAAAATTAAATTTCATTTAAAATTTGTTTATGATGGGTCCAGGAATGTTAATATTTTTATCCATCTCGTACGGAATAAAATGCGTTCAGAAGTCAATCTGAAATATTATTGAGTGGTGGACGATCATATTCGTTGCTTCATTTTTAATGTAATTAAATATGTATGAAACGTTCATTGTAAAGTGAAGTTATCTCGTCCTTCTGTGTGAACGTGAAAAAATACCGAAATGGCAGTTTGAGCAGTATAATTTTAATTAATTATTACATAATAATATTCCTTTTGATATATTCTAATAAAAAAATTCTTAGACAAGAGACATTATACACTGGTGGACAAAATTAAGAGATGGATGGCATTTTCTCAAATATTTCGAGAAATACTGGATAAAAATAAATGAAAATTGGTATAGATATAACTTATAGTATGACAATAATATGTGCTAAGCAAAATTTAAAGTGCCATTGATTGGCAAGAGCTATTGCCAACAGTAAAATGTGGACTGAAATTCATGATGAAAGATGGCAATGAAAATGTTGCTTGCATGGTGTGTGGTCGCCTCTAGTATGGTGTGTGGTCGCCTCTAGTATGGTGTGAGGTCACCTCTGACAGATAGACAGCGTGTACAACGAGTATGCATGCTGTTAATAAGAGAGTTAAGGATTGCTTGTGAAAGACTCTCCCACTCTTCCACCAGAGCAGTTTTTAACACTAGAACCGCGGAGCGGGTCAATTTGACCCAAATCGATGTTTAATTTCTTGCCACGGGTAAAGTATTCATTGAAAAAATGTTTCCTTTTCTGACTTTTAATATTTTAAGGTAAACAACAACTTTTTGTATTTAATAGCGAATAACATATATATTTTTTCAGTTATAACTACTTATACCTAGAACCGCGAAACGGGTCAATTTGACCCTTAATAATTTTTTACGCATAAATGGCAAAATAGATGCATTTTTTCGGGAGTAATTAGAATGTATATCTGTCTCACTCTTAATTTCTCTAATAGGCAGAATTGACAGAGGAGATTGTGAAAATTTTTAATCGTGATCTTATATTTTTGATGAGAAAAATGGATTATTGCTGTGGAAAATTGCAACAAATATTTAGAAGTAATATTAAATTTGCTTTTAGTATGCATTTATTGAAATTATAGATAAGATTTCTGATGTCTCAATTTTAATGTCAAAGAAGCTTTGGAATATTAACAACTATGATTGAGAATACAAATGATTGAGGATGAATAACTGTCTGTAAATGAAGAAGATTAAATTCCAGTTTTGAAAATTAAATTCTAACTCTGCCTATACTCATAACTTTAATGGACTTTTTCATTAAAATGTATATGAAAATTTATCAGTATTAAAGAAAAGTTTGTGATATTTATCTGATAAAAAATCGGATATAAAAAAGAATTGAAAATTTGATCACAATTGAGAAAATTTGAATTTCATACTCATGAAAATCTGAAATATAAATAAGTAATAAGTTGCGCATTCACACCTGGAAATAAAGAAGTGGCAATGAAAAATGCAAGACTAACTACATAAAAGAACCTAACATAAGAATAGATGAGCACTTATTTCTTTTAAAATCTGTGAATAGGTTGAAGCAGTACAAGTCTACCAAAATCAGATAAATTCAGTATTGTATTATGTTCTAGTTGCTTGCAGATGCTGATAAAAAACTGCCTTATATAAACTGTAATATGTCCAAGACGAGAAATACAAGTCTCTGTTAAAATGTCAAAATCGGAAATGCATTCGGCTACTCTGCGAACACATTTAGGTATCACCGTAGTTGTTTACCAAGAAGAGAAGTGTAAAGATGCTCTATTGCTTAGCAGTCTATATCTAACTGATAAAATTTTAGATAATTCTACAAAATACTAAATACTCTTGTTTAGTACAACGCAACTAATTTCAATGTAGCTGTGTGATTTCTCAGATGACAGGAAGGCTGCATATGTCAAGCCTGATTCTTATTGGAGGCCGGGGAATGCAATTTATAATATGTTGTATTTTGCTACTATCAATTTTTGAATTTTATGTAAATCGTAACCGGAAAATTAGTTAATATGCGTCTATTTGTATATGTTTATTATCTATTAGCATATGTCAATTTATTCAAGACTTAGTTGAAGACGTAAGAGACCAATTTGTTATCTCTCTCCCTCCTTCTTTCTCCCCCTCACCCCCCCCAAAAAAAACTTGTCATTTGCACAAGAAGAAACCCAAAAAGCGATGAAAACGCAAATTAAGAATAAAAGAGTTCGTTATCACAATTTAAAAAAGGGAAAATAAAACTAAAGATAATTGTTAAAAAATATAATGTCCACATACATTTCTATTAAATGTGCAAAATATTTCACCATGTTTTTCAAGCAATGCATACAATAAATTGTATAAGATAAATCAATAAATCTACTAAGCAAATTGTAATTTATATATACTTTTAAAATTATTCTTATATTTTATATCTAAAGTTATTCGAATGGGATAATCTATTTTTATTAATGTTTAGTAAGACAAATTTTGTTTATGATTAAAATATATATTCCGTATTTGTTCAACATTTGTTCAAGATATTTTCATCATATTTATTGAAATGTAATTTCCAAAAATGCCTTTTTCTGAAATGTAGGAAATTTTTGCTGATTTTATGTGTAAAATATAATATAAATACTAAGAAATATTGATTATTATAAGAAATTATAATCTTTAACTAACCAAATTAAGTATTTGGACATATTTATATATACTTTTTCATATCGGGTCAAATTGACCCGCTCCGCGGTTCTAGGTATACCGAAAGTCCCGCGGTTCTAGTGTTAACTCCTGAATGGTTCTAGGTGGGTGTTGGCGTCTCGCAATATCCCTTCCAAGAGCATCCCAAGCATGTTCAATGCGGTTAAGATCAGGAGATTTGGCTGGCCAATCCATTCGATGAATATCCTCGCTTTCCAGATGCTCCTCAACGGATGTTTACAGCGACACAACTGTCTACGGACCTTGCTGATGCCACTGAAACATAAGTTTTCATGAAGATTGTTGAGAGGAGGCTCGGTGAAGAAGGGTTGTATGCCAGAAGCCCGCCAATTGCATCCCACTCAACCCCTTCCAGAAAAGAGAGCGTGCACAATGGTGCAGACAGCACCAACACTGGACACAACTCCAATGGGCTAATGTTCTGTTCACAGATGAGTCCAGATTCAGTCTTTAAACTGATTCTTGGCAAATATTCATATGGAGGGAACCTGGGATCCGATACCATCCCAGTAACATCATGAAAAGGGACCATTATGCTTGTGAGGACTGATGGTTTGGGCAGGGATCATGCAAGATACTCGCACACCGCTCCATGTGTCTGACACTGGTTCCGTGATTGCCCAGAGGTACAGACAGGAGATCCTACAATCCTACGTGCGTCTTTTAAGGGGTGCTGTTGGCCCTGAATTCGTTTTTATGGACGTCAATGCCCGACCACATAGGGCTCACCTGGTTGAGGAGTATCAGGAAAGCGAGGATATTCGACGAATGAATTGGCCAACCAAATCTCCTGACCTTAACCCCATTGAACATGCTTGGGATGCTCTTGGAAGGGTTATTGCGAGACGTCAACCCCCACCCAGAACCATTCCGGAGTTAAAAACTGCTCTGGTGGAAGAGTGGAAGAGTCTTCCACAAGCAATCCTTAACTCTCTTATTAACAGCATGCATACTCGTTGTGCATGCTGTCTATCTGTCAGAGGTAGCATCACACCATACTAGAGGCGACCACACTCCATACAAGCCTCGCTTTCATTTGCATCTTTCATCATGAATTTCAGTCCGCATTGGACTGTTGGCAATAACTCTTGCCAATGAATGGCACTTTAATTTTTGCTTTGCACATGTTATTGTAATACTATAAGTTATATCCATACCAATTTTCATTTATTTTTATCCAGTATTTCTCGAGATATTTGGAAAAATGCCTTCCATCTCTTAATTTTGTCCACCAGTGTATTTCTAATATCATAAATAAAGCAGTTAAAAAACGTAGAATTTCAGTTCGCCATTTTCCTGACACATCACACTGTGATGTGTGCAAAGTACAGAACCTTTTGCTATACTGTATAAATATATTTTTCTAGTTTTTTTTTATTTCTTACTTACCCTTTAAAAAATATCAATATATAGAAAAAGTAACAAATTCTGTATTTTACAGATAATTTTTCATAATTGAAATTCACTACTGGCCATTAAAATTGCGACACCAGGAAGAAATGCTGATAACAAAATGATATTTATTAGACAAATATATTATGATAGAAATAACAAGTGATTAAAATTTCAAGAAATTTGGGTGCATAGATCCTGATAAATCAGTACGCAGAACAACCACCTCGGGCAGTAATAAAAGCTCTTATACACTTGGGCATTGAGTCAGAGATTGGATGGCATGGACAGGTACAGATGCCCATGCAGCTTCAACAGTATGCCACAGTTCATCAACCGTAGTGACTGGCGTATGGTTATGCGCCAGCTGCTCGGCGACCAATGACAAGACATTTTCTATTGGTGAGAGATTTTTTAAATGTGCTGGCCTGGGCAACAGCCGAACATTTTCCGTATCAAGGAAGGTCTGTACATTCCGGAAACACGCGGTCGGGCATTATCCTGTTGAAACGTAGGGTTTCGAAGGTCTCGAATAAAGGATAGAACACGGATCGTAAAATATCAGAAATGTAAAATGCACTGTTCAAACTGCCGTCAATGCGAATAAGAGATGACCGAGACGTGTATCCAATGGCACCCCATACCATCACGCCAGGTGATGGGCCAGTATGACGTTGACAAATGCACGCTGCCAATGCTCGTTCACAACGATGCCGCCAAACACGAATGCGACCATCATGATGTTGTAAACAGAACCTAGATTCAACTGAGTCCTTGCCGCTCGTGCACTCAGGTTCGTCCTTGATCACACCATTGAAGGCACTCCTGTCTGTGACGCAGCGTTAAGGAAAGTCGCAGCCATGGTATCCGAGCTGAGAGTCCATGGTACAACAAATGTCGTTGAACCGTTCGAGCAGAGTCTTTTTGTCTTGCAAATGACTTCATTTTTTTCATTTTTTTACTCAGGTCTCGTGACGTAGTTTCACGATCATACGGATATTATGCCTGTCTTCTCGGCTGCTAGTGATAAGGGGCCGTTGAGATCCCATACGGTGTTCCGTATTACTGGCCTGGATTCATCGATTCCATATTTTGAGAACAGTCATGGGATCTCGACCAACGCGAGCAGCAATGTTGCGATACGATAAACCGGAAACTCGGTAGGCTGTAATTTGACCTTTATCAAGGTCAGAAACATGCTGGTACGCATTTCTTCTTCTTTCACGAGACATCACAATACTTTTTAACAAGGCAACAATGCTCAAATGCAATTCTTGTGTGAGAAACAAGCTGAACAATTCCCTCATTTAAACACATTTTAGGTGTCGCTATCGGCACCTGCATTGTGAGAATGCGTTAAAAAGCTAACCATTTGCATATCACAGCATCTTCTACATGCCGTTTAAATTTCACATTTGTAGCATGTCACCTTCATGGTGCAGCAATTTTAATGGCCAGTAGTGTATGATTATCACTGAAAATGAATGTCTTTTTTTTTGTCTTCATTTTAGTTCTTTATTATCATGTATAAATATGGCGCTGTAGAGTAATTCTTCTTATTTTTGACATAGTTCAAGTCAAAAGTAGTCAAAAGTAGAAAAATCATTGCTATCACCAATATATTTTAGGTATTTCTTTGAAAACAATGTGATTAAAATCTTTGTAAAAATTGAGTAGAATTTTATTGTCATTTCCCTGGCTTCCATGAATTTAGAAATAAAACGAAACATTATACGGAAATTAAGCTACTATATTGAAAACACGTTCCTTTAAACAAAATTAAAATGTTCGACCTAAAAATTGAAACGTTACACATAACTGTAAAAAAATCTTTTTGAATGAAATTGTCAATATTCTGCCATATACATGCCGAGAAATAACATATAATTACACAAGAATTAGCACATTATGTTGTTGTTTTTTCAAAATTTAGCAATTTTGTATAGAAAATTCTTTTTTCTCTAATAGAAAATAAATTTACCTCTTGAAATTTTGAACTGTTTTAAATGGATATTTTAAATATTTCAGCTGATTATATCTGACATTTTGTAATATTCACCCTTATATGTTATAATATGTTTATTAAAGTTTTAGTATAATTTCCTTATATTCATTACACAACTTTATAAACTTTGTATATTATTACAAAAACACTAACTTATTCACACTTTATTAAGTATAGAACGTAAAACGTTTAGTTAATTTACAACAGCTGGTAATTATTTAAATTCTAATTACATAAAACTGATGAAATATATTTACTTAATATCGTATAAACATAATTTGATATTAAAATTTCTCAATTCGCCATTAAAAAAATCTTAATACAATCAAATGATTAGAATAGTTTATGTTTATTATGATTTTATTGTCCTTATATTCATTATTCAACTTTACAAAGTCACTTTTTATAATATTATAAATAACATTTAATTATTCACACATCAATAAGTATAGAATGTGAAGCGTTTACTCAATTAACAACAGATGAAATTTATTTAAATATTAATTACATAAAAATAACATATTACAGTTATTTTTATAGTATAAAAATAATTTATTATAAAGATTAACTGGTCCGTCATTAAAAAAAAATCTTAATATATTCAATAAACTAAGATAGTTTTATTGAATATAAAACAAATATGTTTAAATTCAGTGTTTAGAAAAAAAAATTAATAAGATTATAGAAGAGTAAAATATCTGCTCAGTTTTTAAAATTCTAGTTATCGAGTTTCAATAAATATATTCCTTGACTATTTCTTTTTGAAAAAAGTAAATTGAATAAATATTGATAAATAATAAACTTCGAAACATAAAGAACAGTCTTTCGAAACAATCGATATTTTTGAACGAGACATTATTTTTGTGGTAACAATAGAATTACTAAACATTTTTAAGAAATTTTTTTTCGGATTTTATAAACATGTGATGAAATGTGAGTAATTTGTTTGTAAAGAAATTTTTCTGTATCGGCTGCACCACAGATACATGTTTAATATGTTAAATAAAAAATAAAAAGAAATATACACACATGAACTCAAGGCGTTGATCTCCCTGGCTATTCAAGATAAACATATATTATACTCTTATTATGCCTATTATTCATAAAATAGAACTCACTCTTCTTGAGCAGAAATGTAAATAAATTAAGAGAAGCATTAACCCCACTCCACCCCCTTCATACTTAACCAATAAATTTTTAGATCTAATCAGAGAAGTGACTTATCAAAAACTGATATGTCAAATTGTAGCAAATAGAAATAGCCTAAATTAAAAAAAAAACTTTTATCTAAATTAAGAGCACGGTTTAGCCTCTGACCCCCCTTTTATGTTTAACCAATAAACAACCAAAACTAATCAAAGAAGCACTTTATCAAAATGTAGCTGCCTACAAAATTTAAAGCAAATCCGATAATTTCTATCAATAAATTTCGTCTTTTGTACAAACGTACATACAGAATCTTCGGGCATATTAGCTCTCAGGCTTTGGTAGCGTATAAACTAAAAAAGCTTGTTTTTTATGATTTAACCTGGTGTACATTTTTAAATAAATATCAAGGCAATTTTGAGTGGTATAGCATGAATATAATTCTACACATATTAGGTATGATGTTAGTTAAACATGCCTCTTACATGCCACTTAATTGTAAACCGATTACCGGTCATTTCATTGATAAATAATGAAAATATTTCTCTGTAACCAAGAAGTATTTTCTGTCAATAAATATAATATAAATTACAAAAAATGAAGTTAAATTAAAAAAAAAATATTCAGAACAACCGCTTCTTTTGTCATCCAAATTGAACATTCAAAGTATGGAGTAATAGTAGGCAGTGCATGTAGAGAATGTAATGTAGAGAATGTATTAAATGTGGATGTAGAGAATGATGACCAAAATTTATGTTTTTAATATAGCGGTCTTAAAAATGGTACAATAAATTATAAAACTAATACAAAATATCAGCTTCTAAAACCATTGTATAACAATATCTAATGCAATTTCAGAAAAAAATGGTTCTTTGCATGAAGCGTTAAAATATATGTTCAATGGAAAACAGAAAATTGTTCATAATAAAATATCTAATTCATTCAAAATAAATAAATATAAATAAATAAATATATATACACACACACACACACATATATATATATATATATATATATATATATATATATATATATATATATATATATATATATATATATATATATATATATATATATATATATACATATATATTGCCTTTTCCGTGGTAAACGAGTAAATAAGAATAAAATTTAAACCAGGAAATAAAACTTCAGACGAAAAGAGAAAAAATCAACTAATTATGAAAAGAAGGAACGTTTCCTATTTAAACTCACCTGAAGAAGCAATGTTCTTATAAAATGTTAACAGCGGCGTATCTAGATTTAAAGGCTGGGAGGCGGCAGCATAAACTATCACCTGATCGAGTTCATCGATGAAAATCTAGGGTTAGTTAAATCTCGATTCGAATATTAAAATGCAATCGCTCTGCCAAGTCATATATTTGAGGAAAACAAATAAAACCCCAATTTTAACAGTTAACTCATAGGATAACCATTGCATTTTCCTACTCCCAGTTCTCCACGTTTTCATCCTTTTAGGAGCAGGAAAACGCATTTGTAAACCTATTAGTGACTAGCTAAATTTTTTTATATACTTTTATTTACTTTTTATTTACATTTTTATAAAATATGACTTTGCAGATCGGTTGCGTTTTAATATACGAATGGAGATTTAAGTAGTCCTAGACTTTCATCAATGAACTCGATGAGTTTATTTTCTGTGCTGGCTGCACCATGGTCTATTATGTTTTTGCAAAGCCTGAAATATAGTTAAATTCCTGCGAGAGAATAACAAGAAACGTGAAAAGTTATTTATTGAACAGCTTTTTAGCTCACAAGCTGTCAAAACTTAAGAGCTTATGTGTCAGCCCGTTTTGTATGTATTCAGGTGCGTACGCGTGTAGTGTGGTAACTCATGACAAAAATATCCGATTCACTTGAGATTTTGGCTCACTTGAAATTTTGGATATAGGTCTGAATAGGATATATTCTGATAAGGCCCATCCCTGACTAATTTTGGGAGTTCATTCCATAATTATAAGAGTTAGAACGGAGGCTAATGTCTCTCCCTTTAATTTATATAAATGGTTTTTTCATACACATTTATCAGATTGCGTTCAAATTTAGACATAGGATCATTGTGAAGAGGGCACCTCCATGATTAGTTTTGCGAGTTCATTGGATAAGTCTAAGAAGGGGGAAATGGGAGGTAACACCCCTTTTTGGAATTTTTGGATAAATTTGTAGTAGCTCAATGAGGATGACTTTTTCCGAGACTGCTGAATCCCCAAAATCGGTTTTTCGATATTTAACACATTCGCTGCCACTCACCCGAAAGCGCGTGATATGGCGCCAACGTTAAGGGACCATTCACGCGCCGGCGCGTGATGTGGGGTTACGTCCAATAGCCAGTCACGCGCTGGCGCTGGAAAATCTTTCATTGATTCTGATGTTATAAAAAGTATATCGCCTTCTAGCAAAAACCCACTTCTACAGTGCGGCGTTAACTAACACCACATGTTCACGTAAGCGGCAGCGAACGTGTTAAAAAAATTAAGTTTTTTTTCTTAATAAATTATATGTGAAAGGAAACTTTTTCCTCTCTTGAGATTCAGAATCACGCATTTAGATTTATGATGTATTTACATTCTATTACTAGCATATTTCTAATAAAAAAGTTACCCGACCTTTAATAACAATAAAAAGACTCTTTTTGTCAATAATTTGTAATGCTAAAGAAATAAAATAACACACCACAGTTTTATAACTAGCTTAATAAAAAGTCTATAATATAGCAAGCATTCAAGTAAATTTAAAAGAAAAAAAATTAGGCTTTGCAGTTCATACAGAGATGGTACCTCAATTCATGTCTTACTTTTAATCAAATTTTCAAATAGCAAAAAATCGTCTAAAATAAATGTAATTATCCGTAATGTATAAACAGAATAGTTAAATACAAAGTGCAGTTTTAAAGATTTATGTACATACAATCAAAACTGTTTGAATTACTGTTTGTTTTCGGTAAACAAATGCCTCCGCGCTTTTGCACATGCGTCAGGTGAGCTTTGATTTCATCAAAATCGGGATGAGCGATTTTTTTTAGTTGCATTTGGCTGAGCGTCTATCTTAATGACGACGTGCACACCGAAGTAGAATTTCAGAAAAAACCCATATCAGTGTAACAACGCTTTGGATTGTAGAATCGTTTCAGAGCTCGTCTTTCAAAAAATAATAATAGGCATGTCTGCCTGTTTTGTCGTCAGGCCATGATCTAGATTTCGTAAATATACTGTGACTGGAATGCAATTTCATTATATTAATGATGTTAATTGTAGTATTTTCTTTATTGAAAATGAATTTCATAGCGTTTGTAATTCATCTACACATACTGAACAAAAAATATTCTATAGCATTATGGTGTATGGAGAAAAAGGTCTTGGTCGATTATATGAAAATTGTATATTTACATATTTCATTTTACTGTATGACAGCAATAAAAGTTCTGGATAATATTCTTTTTTTTTTAAGTATTTTTTTTATCTATACCTAATGCATGTTTTTTTTTAAATAAAAATTTTATAGACGTTGCATTTAGCAAATATGTATGAGCATGTAAAGATCCTTTATATTTCTTAAGATCTTTTAATTTTTTTTAATTTCTTAAATATTCTGGAACTAGTCGGATATGGTAATCTGAACAAATTTTTCTATCTCATACAGCTTAATACTTCGTTATGACTGTGCCAAAATGAAATGACAATCTATGCCCATCGTCAGGATTCTTAAGGCATGAAATTCCGGACATTAGTTATTGAAATAGATAATTGCAGATATCAAGAAAAATGCAGCACAAAGTGTCGCCGCGCATTAGCAATTAAAAAAAAAACATAATAAGTAACAATATTTATTAAGGTATACCTGAATCTGAAGTTTCATAAAAATTCGTGAATTAGTTCTTGAGATAAAGATACTGCGGGAATCGGGAAAATCCATCGTCTTAGTGCCACCTGTTAGGCGACTGATGCCAAAACGTTTATATCAGAACCAGCGTATATGAAGGACTAACTGAAAAGTGCCTTGCCAGGTGAAGGTCTCGTCATCTGATCAAGATTATAATTGCGAGACCAACTTGAGTAGCCATTTGCAGTACAACAACAGGATGTAACGTTAAGCAACTGGCAAAATAAAGTATGTTCAAACGAGAAGCAAGTATTGCAGATATGATGTCGTGCGAAGCAAAGGGATCAGGTTTATTGTCGCTACGAGGCAATTAGGTGGTCACCCGCCCCGATACCAGGTATCTAACCCATTAAGCTAAGCTAATTCGGCTGGTAGGGGCTTGGTCATCGGTTAGAAAGGAAAGATTAGTGGAAATCCGTGCATTAGTTCTTGAGATAGAGTTGTTGTGGTAATTATAAAAAATTCAGCATAGCAGTGCCACCTGTTAAGGGATGTACACCAAAAACTAAGCAGCAACAATCTATATCAAGGTCTTCCTAAATATAACAAACAGTCAGACAGAGTCACAGACTCATAAAACCGCAGTCTCACAGACACACAAATAGACATTTTGTTAAAAGAGGAAGAAAAAAATATATCTGACCCTTCAAACGTGTAAATCCATCAACAACAGGAATTCGAAATTTTTTACGAATCCTGTAATTTATCCATCTAATGATAAACGAAAAGTAATAAACGATAAAACTTATTATTTTAATATCCTCTCTTTAAATTTCTTTGAAAATTTTCGTTTGTTTCTGTGCATAAGTATAGAACACTTAAGCTGAATTTATTCAAAAGTAGTAAAACTTTTAAACACTTTCTTAATAGTTTTTCTTTTGTTAAATATTTTACGTAAACTTAGTTGTGTAAATTACGTTTTAATGCGAGTAGTTTAGAAGGCGATTGATATTTATTTATCATTTTATGATAATTTCTTGAAAGAAGAGGGGATATTTTATGAGTTTATTTAATAAAAATTGAAAACATTAAAAAAATAAAAATCATTTTTATTTAACCAATGTTTGTCCTTTAATTTGACGTTAGAGTATTGAGTAGGAGCTAAAAAAAATACGCATTTACGAGAAGTTCTCATAAATTATTTAAATTAACTGCTTTATTGTGTAAATTGGAACTAGTCGTTGGGAGCCACCATAATGTTTACACATCATGACATGCATAATATAAAATATAAAAATAAAATATGTATAAAATGTTTATAAAATGCACTGCAATTCCAAAATGAAATTTAAACATGTATTTAAATATTTTTAGTAGATAGTAATGCACTATTGCGGAATTGCGGTATTACTTGATTATGACATCGAGATATTTCGACAAATTATATAAACCACCAAACTACTCATAAATTATACAAAATTCCGTAATTTTTATTTTAAATAATAAAAAAACAAATAAATTAGTAAAAATTAATTAAAATGCAAATAAAACATCGAATTAAAAATTCTCTGGTGGTATAAAAAACACCAAAACGTGTTTAATGTTGAGTGAAAGTGACATTTAAAATAAACTATTATTGGCAATAAATCATATAGTTTAGCGAGAGTTTTTTGATAGACGGAATAAATATTAGTACCGAATAGTGCAAAAAAAAAAAAAAAAAAAAAAAAAAGATTCTTATAGCTTTAGAACAGATAATTACATTAACTAATAGTTGGATTAAGCGTCTTATTTACATTTAAAATATATCTTTGAATTGAATTTTGAATGAAATACAGGGTTATGAAAAATCGAATAGTGTGGAAAATACGGTTAGCAACTCTGCAACTTATTATACGATCGACCTCTTTCTTTATGCAAAATTCATATTTTTTTATTGTTTTATACATTCATTCCTTAAAATAAGTAGTTTCAAAAAATTTTACTCATCTTTCATGGTTATTTCGAAGTCCGATAAAAATAGTTCCGAATAATCGAGGTTACTGATACTCAATAGACTTCTTACCATTATTACCATTTTAAGTAAAATATCAAGTCTCTATATCAATTTGTTCGCGAGATAGAGAGATTACAGACGCTTTGAGTGATTTTTTTCAGACGTTTTCATCTTGATATATGGATTTCGGAGCCTTTTTTGTTTTGTTTTTATCTTAAAAAACGGCCGAGATGTAGCAGTTTAAATTTATAATGTGGGTTACATTTTTAAAATTCAATTTGCTTGCAACAGCACTCGTATATACCAACCGATTTCAATGTGAATGAGCATGTGCACATGAATTAAGATTCCAACGATCCTCATTGGTTTTTTCACCCACCATGTTGTTAATGTACACACTTAATGCTATCCCGGAATTTCGCGACATTAGAAATCGCTTTAAATAAGTCCAGCTTCAATAAAATATGACTAACTTGTAAACATTAGCATTAATATTCACTATTGACAAAAACTAGCATTGAATCTTATATAATAGGGCTATATTAACTTGAGCTTTGTATGTTTGAATAATATAACTTGATTTAAGATAAATAAATAAATAAAAAATTAAATAAGGAATATAAAATTTACCTTTTTTTCCTGGCTATGGTCGGAAGGCAGTTTTTTATTATATTCAACTAAATACCAATACAATTTTTTCTAATTTTAAAGATCCAATATCTAAATTATTTATTTATTAATTCACAAATTTATTACTCTAAATTTCTAAAACTGCTAGCACTTTCTTAAGTTAAAATTCTTTTAACAAGTGTTCTACTAAGTTAATTTATGTACATTTTATTTTAAAGCAAATAGTTTCCAGAAAGGTGTTTGGGAGTTTGAATTACCTATTATCTTATGATAATTATTTCAAAAGCAAGAAACATCTTTTTGTATATGCTTTGCAATAACTGAATTTTTTTTTTGTGTGTAAAATGTCGATATTACTCTTTAAAAAAGGTTATTCTCCAACTACAATTTTCTGCATTTGCTAGGAGTTAAAAATACTTGTAGTGTTTCAGAAAGTGAAAATGTATTAGGAATTTTTTTTTAATACGAAATGTATTTTTCAGAGTGTATTTCTTTGCTATCTAATTTTTTTAATGTGAAATATGATGCTATGATCAGGAAGAATCCTCTTTTTGAATTATTATATCTTTTTTTATGCATTATTTTTTTATAATATGAAACATCTTCATTAGAAAATTACATTTTTTTTAAATCAACATAAAATGCAAAAAAAAAGTTTTATGATGATTTTTACAATGTTTTATATATATTGTGATTTATTGCCAGTTTTTTGGCGCTGTTTCATATTAAATATCTTGCTCAGTGTTGTATACATTAGGCTGGCTCTATTTTAAATATTGCCTAATATCATTATAATCAACAGAAAGTTAGGTACGGCTAGGAAAATGTAACGCAACGTGAATAGTTTGATAACCCACAGTGAACATGAAACATATATAGCTGATACGTGGGGGTTTTCACAGTTTTCCGCACAATTTTTTTTTGTAAAGATGGATTACTTACAATGTATACTATAAAAGACGAACTTGTCTATTGGAACGTGATCATCATAGTCTCAATGTCATAATTTCAAAATCATTCGCAGAGGCTTCCTCCCGCGACGATGCAATTGTCTAGGTGCTTCTCTGGCCACGTCAGAATTTTTTGGCACGATTTCGATCAAGGTTTTTTTCAGAGCCCAATTCAGGGAATCCACGGACTTGTGGTTGATTGCACGTTATCCTCAAACAGCGAAGTTTTGTTGGGGGGAGGGGATGTTGAAGGAATATAGGATCAACATTTATACAATATGTTTTCTTAAAAACAGTGAATTAATGCACTATAAAATAAATTTGAAATTTATAGTACTTTACCGTGAATTCTCCAATAAATTTACAGAATATGTCACTTTTTTCACATAAATGGTCAAATTTCGTAATTTTTTGTGTTTTACAGCAAAATCCGTCAATGTAATTGCAAAGTCCGCAAATATAGGTATAAAGTCCGTTCTTTTACGGACATTGTCTGGAATCTCTCTTGTAGCTTTTTTTCAGTGTATCAGAGAAAATAAGTATTACATAACAAACAAAGCGCGAGGAACACGACTACAACAATAGCATTTTTCAAAATATGAAAAAAAAGTAAATCAACATTATAATCACATCACAGTACTTATGCATCGCCCTGTATATACAGTTGTAATTGCAATGACAATTTATAAGGATACACTTTTAAATATCTGATGAAACCCGGCGCTTTCAACTTGAATGCAAATGAGCCTCTTGTGTACGTCAAAGTGCAAGTTTTCTACACAAATGTAATTTAAACGAGCTTTTGGAATTAAAAAAATTAAAAAAGGATATGACTCATTATAAAATATTTATGTACGTGTGTCTATGAGAGAGCATTTTAAATTTCGCAAATGCATTTAAAAAACTTTTCTTTCTTGAAACTTAGGAAATGAGAATATAACATTTATAATTTTACCTCTGTTAAGAGTTAGCAATTTTTTCTATCTCTGTAAGCTTTAACTTTTTATTATTCCAAAGTATTAAACCTTTAAACAAATTCTAAATGTGTTTTCTTTTTCCATACAATTTACTAACACAAAGTTATGGAAATTATGTTTTAATGCGAAAAGTTTTGAGAAAATTTTTATTTACCTATCATTTTATGATAATTTGTTTGAAGAAGAAAATGTTATTAGTTTTATGTTTATTTTACAAGAGATAAATATATTTTGTTTCAGATATTTGTTTTTTTTTTTTTTTTTGGCTCGCGAAAAATACTTATTATGCAGTTATTTTACATTAAATAACAGCAAAATAATCTACTTTAAACAATTTCATATTTAAAAAAATCAAGTGAAATAGAAGACAATATATTTTACTTTTATTATTAGTATTCTTACATTATATTTCGATCTAAATAACTAAATAATAAATAATAAACTTTAATATTTAACATTAATATTTGATAAAAGTATCATAATATTAAAAAAATGTTCAGTATGGAATTTTGGTCTAAATACTCTGCATGGCCAAAGATGACCGGCCACTTGCGATTTTAGACATTTTAATTAAATTTCTAAAACAATACATGAGGAATTATTCTGTAAGTGTGTAAACTTAATAGTACAGGTGATATATTTACGTGACGATTTTTTTCCGAAACTCAATAGGGGACCGTTAAAAAATTGAAAAAGAACGAATATTTTTAACCCTGTCAAAACTAAAGTAGCAAAAGCGTACAAACTGTGGATTGTGATTAAGTGACTTATTGTAATACAATGTGTTCATTTTAATGCGCATAGCATGTATACTTGTAGAGAAATTAAGGTTTTTATAAAAACAGTCTCAATTTTTTTCAAAATATTTGCTTATAATTTGCAGAGTATACTTGCTATAAAAAATGTTCTTTTCCGAAAATATGTCAAACAAAATATTTACAAATATGCAAAATTCGTGACAATATATAGAAAGGTCCAATTAATGTTGACGTTTACCTACGTCTGGTACACTGCGCAGTGTATGGATCATATTTAACCTATATTGGATCATCTGGTTTGGGTAAAAAAATAAATAAGTTTTTTTTTTTAATTTTATACGATTTTATATTCAAAATATTTTATTGTTTGCATTACATAACTCATAATATTTTATATTCCAAAACAAATATCAGGTTTTATAAATGAAGTACATTAAATAAAATAAATGAAAAGAAACATAAAATACTATGTAAGATTTTCTCTCCTAATATTTTGGTTATTGAATTAATTACTGATTGTTTAATTACTGAATTGCTGGTTGTAACCGATTGTTTGGTTTGTTACTGTATACTGGTTGTTTTAGTTACCGGTTATTATTATTGATTAATTATTGGTTATTTGGGTTAATAAATGTTTAATTAATGAATTATTATTATTATACTGAATTATGGTGTATATAATACAGAAATATGTCATATTTTTATTTTACCCTATTTTCTATTTGAAATATATTTCTGTTCGCATTACATAACTCATAAATTTGAATATTTCAAAACAAGTGAACATGGTTTATATAAAAAAAAATGTTTACAGTAAATAAAGTGGATGATAAGAAATGTAAAAAATCATGTTAGATTTGCTGAATAATCTTTAAAAGTACTACTTTTGAAATTTTGTCTTGTGTTGTTGACAATACCTGCATTCTAGGGAAATTTATTAAACTAGCTCTTGCAGTATTTCGAAAACGTGATCTGTTTATAAAAATTGTTTCACAATGTGATAAATAAAATGCGTAATATTTTAAAAATAATTTATTGAATTTTACTCGTTTATGCAGAATCATGCTGGACATATAAATTCTAAATGCAAATTGTATGTTTGAATGCGAATGCGAAGTTAACAATAAGGGCATAAATAATTAAAAAAATAATACATTAAAAATTATAACTTAATTTTTGATAGTTTATAAAAGGATTATCAATCGATTGATTTTCTTCAGAAATAAGATTCAATAAAAACTAGCTGAAAGGAAAACTCTAAAACAATAATAAAACAAAATATTGGCTTATCATATGTCTCAAAATTGCAAGTAAGCATTTATCAGAAATGAAGAATAATTTTCACAAATAGTAATTATTGAAGTTAGATTTCATCTGGCATCTATTGAATGTTTAAAAAGAATTAAAAATTAACAATCAATAATAATTAACAGTGATAAACTCTTGAAAATTATCTAATATTAACTATTAAGAGTGATAAAAATTAACAATTATTAACAATTAAAATGGATTAATATATAATAATTATTAACAATTAATAATGATTGACAATTAAAATGGATTAACATTTAACAATGATTAACATTCATCATTGCTTAACAATTAAGAGTTTACAATGATTAACAATTAACAAATATGTACAATGATTAATAATTTCGAAAATTAATTCGATAATTATAGTTTAGATAGTTAAACCTAATTGCAATAACTTTATATTTAGCATTTTTTAGAAAATTGATTTTCAAAATTTCATAAATATACCCTAACAAAGCATTTACAATTCAACCAGAATATTATAAAGTGAAATGAGATTGAAACATTATAAAGTCATTAAAGTATATGTCACTCATTAATTATCCATCGGAATCAAGATCTTTAATTGACCCTGCAAAATAAACTTAATTTCTTCAAAGCCGAATTATAACAGAAGACTTAATAGGGTCGAATTCCGTAACATATCCGAATATCATGCGTATATAACAAGTTTGAAAAATGTTAGGCAATTTATTATTGTTTTGATTCATTCTCTTAAAAGTAGGGGCTCAGCAATTTAGTTAATGAATTATTATTATTGCTACTATTATTGTTCTTACTGGTACTACTTATTATTATTACTATTATTATTATTACAAAGTCACTATCATTAAAAAGTTATTATTATTGTTACTATTATTATTATTACTGGTACTTATTATTATTATTATTATTATTATTATTATTATTATTATTATTATTACTGGTATGTTTGAAACATTAAAAAGTCATTAAAGTCACTATCACTAAAAGTCACTAAAGTCACTATCATTAAAAAATTATTATTATTGCGAATATTATTATTATTACTGGTACTTACTTATTGTTATTACTATTTTTATTATTACTGGTATGTTTGAAACATTAAACAAGTTGGAAATTGCACGTGAAGCGTAGCAAATGAGGTGCGTTCGTAAGATAACGAAGTTTTAAAAATATCACTCTCATATCAATCTCATAAAATTGTAAATAGTAAATTACAATTAAGACGCTCACCAAACAATGTTCTCCCTATACCATTACGTAATGTAATACTTTTGTGTGGCCTTGTAAATCAATAACAAATGTTCTTTGCACCACAAATTATGTAAAATGTATATTATCATATGTACTTTATAGTTGCATATAAATTTTATTAAGTTCGAATGAGTATAACACCATTAAAATGCATTTGAAACATTTTTCCCAATTGACCGTAATGTAACGGAATACTTTTGATTGTCCCTGTAATTGATTTATACATCCGATTTTCATAAAATTTGAAATAACTCGGCAAAATTATGTAATAATTATGTATTTTAAATTTCAAACGTTTAAAATACATTTGAAGCTTCCCCCCCCCCCTCATTGACCATAATGTAATTGAATACTTTTGATTGCCCCTGTAATTGATCTATGCACCCGATTATCAAAAAATTTGAAATAACTCGACGAAATTATGTAATAATTATGTATTTTAAATTTCAAACGATTAAAATGTATTTGAAACTTTTTTCCCCATTGACCGTAATGTAATGGAATACTTTTGATTGCCCCTGTAATTGATCTATGCATCCGATTTTCATAAAATTTTAAATGACTCGACGAAATTATGTAATAATTATGTATTTTAAATTTCAAAAGATTCGGTTGGGTAGTTTTTGCGTTGTTATATGCGAACAGACGGACGGACAGACGGACAGACGGACGGACTGAACGACCACTATAGGTGCGACGTATTTACTTACGAACGCACCTAAAAATCATTAAAGTACATGTCACTCATTAATTATTCATCGGTTGTAATCTAATCAAGATCTTTAATTGACTCTGCAAAATAAACTTAATGACTTCAAAGCCGATTTATAACAGAAGGTTAATAGGGTCGAATTCCGTAACATATCTGAATATCATGCGTATATAACAAGTTTGACAAATGTTAGGCAATTTAGTACTGTTTTGATTCATTCTCTTAAAAGTAGGGGTTCAGCAATTTAGTTAATGAATTATTGTTATTATACTGAATTATTATTTAGATGTATATAATACAAAATTAAATTATATTTGTATACAACGTAAGTTTCATTTTACTCTATTTTATATTCGAAATATTTTACTCTTTACATTACATAACTTATAAATTTGCATATTTCAAAACAAATATCATGGTTTATAAAGAAAGATTTACAGTAAATAAAATAGACGAAAAGAAATGTAAAATACCATGTTAATTACTGAATAATCTTTGAAAATACTACTTTTGAAACTTTTTCGTTTGTTTTTTGAAAATAACTACATTGTAGGGAAATTTATTAAACGAGCCCTTGCAGCACTTTGGAAAACGTGATGTGTTTTCAAAAAATGTTGCACAATATGATAAATAAAATGCGTAATACTTTAAAAGTGTTTCATTGAATTTTACTGGTTTACAAAGAATCACGCTGGAGATGTAAATTCTAAATGTAAATTGAGTGTTCGGTTTTGAATGAAAGGTTAACAATAAGAGCATATTTTTTTCAAATACAAAATAACCTATTATAAAGTTAAAGCTTAATTTTTGATAGTTGATAAAAAGCTTATTAATCGACTAATTTTCTTCAGGATAATGTTTTAATAAAACCTGGCTGAATGGAAAAGCGATAAAAACAAAATATTAGTTTAGTAAATGTCTTGAATTTTTAAGAAAACATATTCTCCGGAAATGAGAAATTATTTTTACATATAGAAATTATTGCAACTAGATTTCATTTATTTAGTAATTTTGAAAATAATCTGGCTGGCATCTATTGGATATTTGGTAAGAGTTAACAATGACTAAAAATTTACAATGAATAATAATCAACAACGTTTAACAATTAAAACTGATTAATATTTAAGAATTATTAACTATAAACATTTATTAGTTATTAATAATTAACAATTATGTACAATGATTCACAATTTCGAAAGTAGTAAAATAACTATACCTAACAGCAATACTTTTATAACTAACATTCTTCTAGAAGATTGATTTACAAAATTTCACAAATGTACTTTAACGAAGCATGTATAATTCAACCAGAATATGCTGTTCTATTGTGACGTATACTCTCTAATAATTAATATATTTTCTCTAGGTATTTCGAAGGTGAACAAAAGTAAACATCAAATTTGGTTTTCGATTGAAATTGTACTAGTGAGGAGTTAGTATAAAGCTTGAAACCTCTATTTCAATTTATTTAATTGTTGAAGATAACGCTTACATAGGATTCTCGTATACCGTGTACATGCCGGAAACAACTGAGAAAATTTGTGAGGTTGCAACATTGAATTGGCGACTGACAACGCTAATAGAATCCTAATTGTCAGTAAACTAAACATTTCTCAGTAGGTGGCTCGCAAATCTTGACAGAAGACCTACGGAAGCGCAAGATTTTTTCCAGATTTGGTCTCATTGTTTATTGAGGAACAAAAGCAATTAAGAATGAACTCATGCAATGAATTATAGACAAAACTGGCATTGATCTGCATTTCTCGATTTGATAGTAAATGTGGATGGGTTTTTGCTCCAATTTGAAGATTAATTTATTGTTCATTCTCTATCCAATATCGACACCGACAACAAAATTTAATAGCTACCGTTTAATGCGAATTTCAATGTAAAAAAAATTGCTTATGATGGACTCTGACATCGTGAAAATATGCAGATCAACGACTTTTCAAATGCAAGCATTACCGTGTTCTGTCGATTTCAAGTTTTGGTAAAGTTACGCCAGTGCATGAAAATAATTACCACTGGTTATATTTATAAAGAGTACGGTTAGATATTCTTTATTCTATTGATATATTTTTTAATTTTGATTTAAAATATAATGAAAAATTATTGTATTTCCATCACACGTTAAAATGTAATTTGGTCTAAATTTGCAAGTTCATAGAATATTGCACTGTAGAAACATAATTGGGCTTTTATTTGTGGAAGTTTATATTCTAGCTATGCGTACGATATTCACAATCCCCATGTTTGTATATATTGCCAGATATTGAGACTATTAAATTATTTTCATGCATCTGTATTAGAAGAACAGAATGGTTTTAGAATATACAGATATACAAATATCCCATACAATCAAGATATGTTTCACAAAGAATGCAGTTGTAGTCTGAATTACAATCCTGAATAATTATTTACTATTAATAATTTATTATTCAGGTGCATATAATACATGAATAAGTTATATTTTCTTTTTACTCAATTTTATATTCGAAATATTCTACTGTTTGCGTTATATAACTCATAAATTTCAATATTTCAAAACAAATATCATGATTTACAAAAATTGAAGATTCACAGTAGATAAAATTGATGATAAGAAATGTAAATTACTATGTTACGGCTGGTGAATAATCTTTGGAAATATCATTTTTGAAACTTTTTCGTGTATAGTTGAAAATATCTGAATTTTAAGAAAATTTATCAAACGAGCCCCCCTGCAGAATTTTCGAAAACGTGTTCTCTTTTCAAAAATTGTATCACAATGTGATAAATAAAATGCGCATTATTTTTAAAATGCTTATAGTTACACAGATAAATGGTGAAGATATAAATTCTGAATGTAAATTAGAATGCTGGAATTAGAATGGAGATATAAATTCTGAATAGTAAATTAGAATGCGAAGTTAATAACGAGAGCATGAAATAATTTTTCAAAAACGAAGTAACATATTCTAAAATTCTAACTTAATTTTTGATAGTTTATAACGGCGTATCAATCGACTAATTTTCTTCAAGACAAAGTTTTAACAAAAACTAGCTGAAAAAAATATTCTAAAACGATAAAGATACAGAATATTGTCTTATCTGTTGCCTCGAATTTGTAAGTAAACTTTTTCTACAAGTAATGCATAATTTTTACAGTTTGTAATTATTCCAGTTAGATTTCTTTAATTTTGTAATTTGAAAATAATCGGAGTGTCGGATTAGTGAGGTCGCAATGTATTACTATTACACACTTTGAAAAAAACCTCGAGTATAATTTTCGTGTAAAACTATGCATATTTTGTACAAAAATTTTAATTTTTAGTTTTTTCTTTTTCACATTTAATAATTTAAATTAAAAAAATTCGCCTATTATATTATTTAAAATACAGTTACGGCCTCCCGATTTTTTCAAAAATTTTATGCAAGGTGTAAAACCAGTACCCCAAACACACATATAAAGATCATTGAAGAATACAGGATTTAAGGGCTACTTTTACCTAAAAATATGGCAGAAAAAAAATCGCCCGTTTTACGCCGTAATTTCGCGGTTTTTACAGATTTAAAAATACTTCTAACCGTTGTATCTTTTTGAAATTTTGACACAACTCAAAACGATGTATTCACTAAGAGGTGTATAAAGATGGAAAAGAAATATTGAAAATTAGGGATTTTATTCATATAAATATGAGCGGAAAAAGTGTCGAAAAAGCAAACAAAATTGTACAATCCGAGACTCTTTTTCTCGATTTTTTTTCAAAGGGTTAATATTAGAAAATTTCAAAAATAAACACACCGTTGGAAATTAGACAGAAGCGTCTTTGAGGGGGTATTTTTTTTCTTTCTCGTGCCTCCAAAATTAAAAAGGATGGAATCGTTTTAAAATTCGATAGTTTTCGGTCGAAAATTCTGCGGAGAAAAATGGAAAATGAAAGCTTTCGGGAAAACGTTTTTTTCAAAAGTTTAATGTTCGTATTTCTTGAAACCGAATAGACCGTCAGAAAGGTCTTTAAATTTCTTTCAAGAATATGTAATTTGTTTTAAAATCCGTGAATCTGCAGAGCGGATGCGACGTTATATAAAACTCCTTAATTTTCGTATTTTCGACACCTTCGTGGTTCTTCATCCGCGGAAAGCTAGTTTCGACCGGAGAGCTCTGTCAGAGAACCGTCTCGGAAGTTGGACTTTTTGTCACGTTTCCCGGGTAGTTTTTAATTAATATCTCGGAAAATTACCGGGCGATTTTCTCAAAATTCATTATCACAAAAGGCCGAATCGTCCCGAGTCGATAGACACCCAGAGCGCCACTCCACTCGGCCGTTGAGAAAAGTTTTTAGCGGTACAGACAGACAGACAGACGTTTACTGCGGTTAATAGTATAAAAGAATGAAAAACATTACATTTATTAACTTCTTAAAAGGTGAAGATAAAAAGATTAAAAGCAACATTTACAGATGTTATGTGTCCCGAGATCTTTCAGACATACACATGTCCATTCTCAAGGGTAGTCATGAACTGGATGAGAAAACTAGAACTGACGGAGATACAAGGCAAAGCATTAACACGCATATGCAAGAATTGAGCCTTTTTTTTCTTGAAGGGGGGGGGGAATTCATGTAGAACTTTCAGCAGTTACTCCTCTAGAAATGCCCAGGATATTGTGCCATATTGCAGGAACAATATAAGAAAGGCTGTCGCTAGATGTATTATAATTATTACTTAAAATTTCTATTGATTCCCGGAATATTGAAAGATAGTAGTTGGAAGCTTGAAAGATAATTTTTGCTTTATCGAAATTTATTTTTTTGTTTTCTTTCTGATTCAATCTAGATAGCGCTGTATTTGGTTTATTGAATTTCATGTCTGATAAATGTTCCCTCAAACTCTCACTAAATCTCCGGGTTGTCATGCCAATGTAAAACAAGTAAACAATGTAAATGAATGCGTATTTTAATCTTTCATATAGTTGTGGAATATAATCAAATTTACAATATATAACTTTATCTGAGTAAGCTGGTTTCCTTTGCTTAGGTTGTTTAGTTTGCTTAAGTAATTTATTAATATAACCGGGAGGGAAACCATTATCATAAGCAGTGCTTCTAACTAAATTAATTTCATTTTGTAGGAATTTGTCTGAACAAATTTCAAAAGCACGTTTTAGGTAAAATCTATACGCAGCAATTTTGTATGCGAAAGGCGAGTTGCTATCAAACGAAATGGTATTGTTGGATCTAATTTCTTTCCTATAAACAGTACGTTCTATTTTGTTTTCAGATTTGTTTTTCATTAATTTAACATCTCGAAAATTCAACGTCTCCTCTTATTCAATTTCTAAGGTAAACTTAATCCTTGAATCCATTTCTTTAGTTTTCTGCAAAAAACTATTTAATTATTGTAATCCATGATCCTCGTACTGTTTCATCAAACAATGAAATTATTTATTTGAAAACTGGAAGGAACAAGTATTCAAACCTCATTCTTGAAAATTCTTCTCAAAATGAGTTTTTTTTCTTTTTTAGCATAATAAAAGAAAAGGTCTAAAAGTTTAGACAGATGTTACTTTTCTCGCAAATACACGTAAAGAGTAAAATGCTCAAGATAAACATTTATAAATTCGAATAGAAAAGTGTAGCTTGTGGATGCGATTGAAAAAACAACGAGCGTGCACGCTGAAATATTGTAGTAGGTCGTATAAATTATAATGATTTCAATTTACTCAGGTTTCTGAAATTTTTATTTTTAATTTCAAGTTTTATGGCATTATTTGATAATTTTTGAACTAAACTTTTGATCATTAAAAGTCTTTTTGCAGAAATCACGCTCCCGTATGTTAATCATTTGAAATTATAAAAATTAATTTTTTAATGTGGAAAGGTCGTTGCTAAAATTTTTAAACGTTTCCATGAATTTGATAAATAATACAATTATTAATAATTCAAATTATAATTCAAAATTAATACAATATTACATCGAGAGTATTTCTTTTTACTCTTTCAAAATAAATGAAAAAAATATTTTAAACTATTTTCATCTTTACATAAACATGAGTAAATTCTATTTAATTTAATTTTTGCATTGATTTTTTTATATATATATTTTAAATATCATTACTACTCGTACTTTTTTCAATTTACTTAAGAATAAAAAAAATGTGGTTAAACGATTTTTTTCCTCCAAGATCAATGAGTAAGGTGACACCTTTTTCATTAGAATCTCCAATTAATTATCAAACAGAAAAGTTTCGATAAAAGTAATTAACACATATTAAGTTTCTATTTTCCATTTAATAAAATTATTTTTCAATACAACAGTTGTTACATTTTAAAATTTAAAAAAAATGTTATTCCGCATCACTATTACATACATCAACATTGTATAAATAAATAGTTTTTTAGATTTGTAATCAAAATGTAATTAAAAATATTAAAACGATAAAAAAGAAGTAAACAAAAATGAAAATAGTACTTCAGTATTCTGAATCATGTAGATACTTTTAAATGAGATGAAAATCAAGAAACGATGTATTAAAAAATTTATTTTTACATGAAATTGACTTACATCAAGCATATTACTCAATACTGTAAAACATACTAACGTGGTCTGGTGTAATAACGCCAGGCGGGGTAATATTGCCAAGTGCTAATATTATGCATAATTATGAAATAATCGGGTAAAAGACACCCATGTGTTCTGCGCAGAAGGGTTTTGAGTCATATAAATCGCAAAAAACAGCTTCAAGTTAATTTGTTTCATTTTTAAGTCTTATTGTTTTTACAAGCAACTAAAATTAACGCTTGATCTAAAATTTGCGAGATACGTTTTGTGATGTGAAGACTAATTTTTGTATCCGGAAACACTTTGTTAATTACATAAATTTGTAATACATTTCATGGACTTTCAAAATGATGTTGAAGATTTTGGATATCTTTTCGAGATAATTTGTAATTTAAAATGTACAGCTCAATAACTATAACGAGGTAATAACGCCAATCCTTGGCATTAATACCCCAGTTGATTCCCTACAGTAGCCGAGCTACCTCCTAAATACTGATTCAAATAAACACAGTTAAAACTGTGCAATGTTTCAAATAATTCTATTTAAGCTGTCCTTTTTAAGCAAAAAGAAGCTCACGGTGTGATATTCTTTTGCCTCATCCTCCCCCCCCACACCACACTTTTATTTTTCTTACACTTTAACAAAAAAGTGAACATTTTCAATAGCTCAGAAGGCAATTTGTCAATATCTAAGTTTGTAGAGTTTGTATTTTTATTGGGCAATCTACATGCAATTATTCCATCTTATTTCATAGTTTTGTTTGCATGACGTTCTTACCCATACCGTTTTTATCATGGTCTAGAAATCATGCCATTACGTTTTATGAATACATATCTGTTAAATTATTTTTTAATATAGATAGTCAATGAGTTGCTGTATCAAATCCCATATTTGGTTGAAAAATACAATCTAAATCTGAGCCGTGAAAATTGGTAGAACCTTAACGTGGCGTTATTACCCCAGGGTACCTTAGTGTTTAACGCCAAGAGTGGTAGGAACTAAATTGTAAACCATAACGTTGTAGTGAAAAATCATTTATAAATAAGTGCGATGAAATATCACAAGAAAAGACATTTTCAATGAAATTATAAATGTCTCTCTGACAATATTCTTGAACTAAAATCCTTTTTCGTCTCTTAGTTCAATTTCACAAAAAAGGAAATAATAAATATAATGGAATAACAAAATATTATTCACCAATCATTAATTTTTTATATCGGTTATAGTGGAAATCTCATTACAATTTACTGCTAAAAAATGGTTGAAACATTTTCTCATTCAGAACACACTTTGAATCTACTCATTTTTAATAATTTCTGTTGCGTATAGTAGAATTTCTATTTTCTAAACAATAACAGGAAAAAAATTATGTTATTGTAAAACATGCACGTCGGATCTATTTTGGTAACATTTATTTTTATTTGGCTACTGTTTTTTATTTCTTATTCGCCAAATCGCCAATGTTGGTCAAAAGCCAGCAAGAACTCTGATTTAAGGGAATATATTAACGTAAAAAATTCATATATTTGAATATATATATGATTTCTACTTCGTAGATTTCTAAAATCTCTTCATAAGACATTTTATTAAAAGTTGCAATTTTATCATCTCATAGTATCACACAACACAGCGATATAATAAATAATTTATGGCTAATATTAATTATTTATATAATATAATAGTTATTTCATATGTTTAATACACCATCTTCCTATACTTATATCTTATTGTCCTACATTTTGCATAAATTTTGCAAATTTCTCAAGACATGCCAACACTACTATATTTTATTGGACAAAAAGGTACTTTGGATGTATTATAGATAGCGCTGATCCGATATATTGAAATTTGTATCTTTAATGTAGAAATGTATTCCTTGGCAAAGTTTTTATAATATTCATGTTTTTTAGCAACAGTTGCGTGTAATCATGACAATATATTTTCTTATGTATCTTTAAAAGTATATATTTAATGTTTGGTATGAATTATCTTTTGTATCCAATTTTATCTTGATTTTATGAATTATTCTGAAAATATTTCTTCACTTATTTTTGGTTTGATATGTGATGGTAACCCCAAATTCGTGTTATTTTCCTTTTTAATGGCTAATAAGAAGAGGAAACCACGCACTTAATTTGAAGTTCCAAATTGATTTGGATCTGATCAAAAAACTTTGGTTCTACAAATTTCGATTATATTCATTTTAATTTAGTTTTTTTCATGTTAAATTTGCATATTATTTACACGCATTACTTAATAAATTAAGCATCTCTCGTGCAACAGTATTCTTTATAAATATATAAATTATAAAACTATAAAAAAAATATGCAACAAACTTAAAGAACATTTCAAACATATCTTATGGTTTTTATACTGAACAACTAGCTGTAAAATTGTGAGTATCTAGCTTAAGTTGTTTTAGTACATATTTAATTGTCAATACTAATAAAAATATAACTCTATCTAATAGATAAACTGTATTACGATTGTGGTTTATACCTAGGTATTTTATTTATAAAATATATATCAAAAGTATCCTATTGCGTATCAAACCCGCTAGCTAATTTCGAGTTTATTTCGTAACTGATAATGTACGCAAATTTGGAAATGATTATAAAACATATTTTTCTTTTCTTTTAAGTCATTTTAAATTCGATATATTCTATTTTTCAAAATTTATTGCGCATTTAAATATTCAAAAAATAATACATATAAAATATACATGTAAAAAAAGATTCACAGAAAAAAGAACACTTGATTAAAAAAATAAAAAAAGTGAGACTTACTAAATAACCTTTGGAAAGTGCCACTTTTCAAATTCATTTGTGTGTTGTTGAAAATACCTGCATTCGAGTGAAATTTATTTAACGATCGCTTTCAGTGTTTCCGAAAACGTGATCTGTTTTCAAAAATGTTTTCCAAAGTGATAAATAAAATGAGTATTACTTTAAAAATACATTATTGAATTTTATTTCTTTACAGCGAATCACGTTGGAACTTTAAATTCTAAATGCAAATTGAAAGTTCGATATCGAAGCCATAGTTAATAATTAAAATATATAATGCATTTTCAAAAAAATAATAAAATATTTAAAATAATTACATTTATTTTAATTGCTTTATTTCATAATCTACGTTAATATTACTATAAAATTTCAATAGGAGAGTCTCTAAAAAGTTTTATTACAATCTAGTTGCATGGCAACATATAAAACGGCAGTAACTACCAGTTTCAGCAGTAACTACCGCATTTCCAGATTCTATGAATTCCCTAATAAATATTTTAAGATGTGTAGCTGAATTTAAGTCAATGACAATTGCAATTATTCTTATTTTAATGCTTTTTTTCATTGAATTGTGGTCGACATTGTATTATTAAAGTCAATCAACAACTAACAATAATTAAATATTTCTAATGTATTAAAATAAATAAATCTCTCTGCATAAATTTTATAGGTAAAATTTCTCTAAAAAATGAATTAGAATTTTAGAGAAATCTGCCTTAAATGAGGCATGTGGGTTTGAGGTATGTGAATATATTACTGTGGCATATGTCCTGATAAATTATTTTTTTATGGGGCCAGTACACCTCCAAATTGATCAAGAAATCGATTTTTGATTATAAATATTACACGAAGGTCTGTTTAATTGTGAATATTTTGACATAAGTCACATAGCAATTATATCCGGAGGTATTGTAAATCTCGTTAATACAACCAGCGAATTCGCAACACAAATAAAAATTTCAAATGGCTTTTTTTCTACATGTTCATATTTTCTTATCTTTCGCGTGTTAAAAATGCTATGGGGTTTTTTTTGTGTTTGAGGTATAGATTTTAACTTTTTCGCACATTGTCTTTATTATATTATTATATATGTGGTAAATGTGCGCATGGATTTAGCCTTATTTATTTATTTTCCTACTTTTTTTTTACTTTTTTATGAATATGTGTTAGATTTCGAACTTTTACATTAAAGACAACAGTGAAAAAATTATATTAAATGTAATATTAGCTGTACCTAAAAAACTATGCGCAATCTTATGTAATGCACATTTGAAAATATGAATGAAAATTGGGGAAAGTGATTTACACCTATAAAAATTGTATTATTTTTTAAAACTTCAAATTTTCTTGAAAGTTTAAAAAATCTTGATTAAATACAATTTAAAAAGTTTTATTTATTTATTTATTGTGAAAAATGAAAATGCAATAAGCTTACCAAATGAAGCAAATTTTTCAAAAATAATAAAAAAATGCTGAAAAAGTAATCTGTCAACAACAACTTTTGAGTTGAATTGACATATGCTTTGATCAGGATTTTGTATAAATATAGAAACATACGTAAACTTTTTTATTATGCGTAATTAACTCTCTGAAAATCTTACAAAAGGGAAAAACTGTATTATTGCTTTATTTGTTTTAACAGATTATAAAAAAATGATACTTTTAATATTACATAGAAAGAACTTACTAATGAACATGGGTATATTCCTTGAAAGTACTTATCATCGTTCAATGTACTAAAAATCGATTAAATAATTAGAATTATATTACATTGGATATTGGTTCTATTGGTTCACTGTCAAGCCCGTGGGGGATTAATGTGTTGGCTTTTAGATATTTTCCTAAATGTCTAACTTTAAATGTCTGTCTAGTTTTGCTTTTGAATTATGTTGAAAAATGTTAAAAAAATCTTGCCTAGGTACTTTTCCCTCCATTAGATGAATTTGGCAGGTACATTATAACTTAATTTAGTTATAAATTAGTGTATCTGATCGGTCATGTATGTGACATTTTAAGATAGGAACCATTAATATTATTTGCAGTTTTCCCCGCGTTATGTCACAGGAGTCAAGGCGAGATAAAAATTTAATAAAATAATAAACGTAGAAACTTTATTAAATAACACAATTGCTGCTCCAAAAGATTTATTTAAATGCAATCATATGCAGAGAGAAAATGCTCTTTCCTTCCGAAGCAATAGTCCATAAAAAACATTCGTCTGGCTTTTAAATCGTTCAAACCCGAAAACATCGAATAAAAGATTCCATCCATCTCTGGGCCTCTTCACTCAAGTCAATAATAAAAAGCTTCTAGAGCTTTCTCTAATCTCTAACCACGATTTTCACATGTAAACATAAATCATGTCCATCGTCGAGATTAATTCCATTCAGATGATAATTTTTTTTTTATTTAAAAAAATATTATTTAACTAATTTATAATCGAACACTGAATGATATGCTGCAGATGATATTTTGAAACAAAAAACGAAAAGAAATGAATTTATTGATACACAAATATATCAAACGTTGAAAGGGGAAAAATAAATAAATAAATAAATAAATGATATTTTTTTAAACGTATGGTTTTGGAATAAATTTAATAAGACTTTCTTAAAAAGGGTAGATACAAACAGGGAAAAAAATGAGTTTTATTTGCAATATTAAGAAATAAAGTTTAATTAAGAATATTTTTAATTTAGAGCCATCTTTTTAAATTCACGCATATTGGTATAAATGTTTTTTTTTTTTTTTTTTTTTTTTTTTTTTTAAGGCGAATTAAGAATTTATATCGTTTCTATAAAGATTAATATATTAGATCTAGAAACAAAATTTTAATTTAATAAGTTGAACTAAGTACGGAATATTGTTAAATGGAAATTAATATAGTATAAAGGTTAATTTTGTCGAAAAAAATTAAATTTGTAATATGTATAATTCCATTTTTGATATATAACCTTGATTTTATCTCTGATGTTTTACATTTTATCTATAATTGCAACGGAAGCTATATTACATACTAGTTTGTTACACTATTAAATTGATTTAGTCTATCTCTATTTTTGAACCATAATGTTTTTTGAAGCATTGTTTACAAATGTATAAATATCAGATCTAAACGAGACATGTTCTATTTTGACGAAGAAGCGCTCATGAGATGACTTACAGTACTGAAATTTCAAAATAACTGTTTGAATCCAACATTAATTAAACATACGAGAAGCTTAAAAACTGCTCTTAAAAACTGCAAATAAAATGTCGAAATCTATTAAAAATCCAATTTTAAATGTATTTATAATTTTATTTTTCAACTATGTTGGCAGTGTTCAAATAAACTGACTAAGCTGTTTTTTACTCTATTGGGAAAGTTTGTCAATCGTTTGTTTCCATTGACAAAAAACAATGACGTCATTTTCATCATATGTACAGTGTAACTTATTTGTCTTTGGAATTATAAGGTGTTTGGCAATATTAAAATGGCCATTTTAACGAACATTTTATAATTTGTTTCATAGTTTTATTTGATTGTTTAAGAGTCATAGTATATTTTAACTTTTTTGCTATGATTTCCAAAAGAGGCGTTATGTGCTATGTATTGAACATTAGGTAATGAGTAAAACACCAGAAATGTAGAGGTATGTCAATGTATTTTTATTACACTGGTTATTTTTAAGTTCTTTTATAAATATTCGAATATGGAATAATGGTTACATTAAGAAAAATATCTTTCATATATATTTAAAATTATTTCAGTTAATTTTGAAGATTTTGTATAATTTCTAGTTCAATGCACAGCTAAGTGTCTTTGTACGCTGTATATAGTATACTGAAGATTGAAATACATTTAGTATAACTCAGTGCACGCTGTCAAGTGCAAATATGAAATTTTATTTTAAAAATATCAGTAAAAACATTTAAAAAATATTACGATGATATTGCTAAGGTTTTATATATTTTCACCATTCTATATTACATCAGATTTAAAAGTGTATGCAATATTAAACATTTTTAAAGCAATTCAAACGTATGAAGAGCGTAAAAACAAATGGCCATTTTCATCATTTTTTAAAAAACATAAAAAAATAATAATTTTTGAAGATGGTAATATGTACTTGTTTTTTCTTTCATTTTCTTTTTTAAGATCATTAAACAGAGAGATAGATTTTGGAGAATTTTTAACGATTATTGAGTAAAAAAGTGGATTCAGACGTTCCGCGAATAATTGCAGAAATTTTCGCGTATAAAAGATAAGTTTTCCCAATTAATTGTGCTTGCGAATTTTGTGATTACACTGAATTAAAAAAAAGGTTTATTTTGTTGTTTGTAAATATGCCCTATCTTTATTTCTTCCATAATTTATCGAATCATTCCAAAAATTGAACAAAATTTTCTAAGTATACTATGGTACACTTAAAATAAAACTAGTCGTTGGGGGCCACCGTAATACTTACCCATCATGGATATATATATGAAAATAAAACATGTGAAAACTATTTATACAATGCATTGTAATTCATAAACAAAATTTAAATATTGTTAATATACATAGTAATGCTCTATTAAAGAACTGCTGATTACCGATATCGACAAATTATATAAAACGCCAAACTATTCAAGTAGTACCGAACTGCGTAAAAGAAACATCCTTATAACTCCAAAAATAATAACTCTATTAACTAACAATTAACTGCATCGGATTAAGCGTCTCATTTCCAATTAAAATATACCTCTGAATTGAAATTTGAATGAAATACAGGGTCATGAAAAATCGAAGAATGTGGAAAACAGGATTACAAATATCTTGGCAACTAATAATCCGATTGACTTCGTTCTATATGCAAAATGTGTGTTATTTTATTGCCTTTTACGTCCATTCCTTAGAACAAAAAAAATTCGAAAATTTTTATATACCTTTCATCAGAACGAATTTTTCGAGAGTCCGAAAATAATAATTCCGGATAATCGAGGTTGCTGATATTAAATAGGGATCGTCCCATTCTTACATACTAACTACATACAAAATTTCAAGTCTCTATCTCAATTCTTTCGGGAGATAGAGCGTTTACAGACAGACAGACAGACAGACGGACGGCAAATTTTTTTTTCTAAAAATATGTTTTTCGGAATCTCCACTATCTAAAACGTGTAAATTCGTCAAAAATTTTTTTTCGATTTTCAAAACGATTGCAAGACTTACTCTATACTACGTATGATGGGTAAGTAAAACCTGGAATTTGACATTTTTATCATTTTTTATCAAAACGACAGTAATTGAGTCCTCTTAAGAATGAATAATGTACTCTGTGGTTCAAATTTCAGCTCTGTATGTAATTATTTTATTGCGTAAATAGCGTTTGTTATTTACAACTATTTCATGCATTAACAGGATATGCCAAAATCTTTGAGACATTTTAGACTCCAATAACATATAAACTTACAATACGAAAAGGCAATAGGATGGAAATAAGTTTTATAATCTTTTTTTTAACCATTTGGAAAGTGGTTGCCGTTTGCGGTCGAGAGTGAACTTTGTGGTGTCCGCATTATATTTTCTTATGTTTTTTAACTTCCGTGAACCTTCAGCTTTTCTTCTTTGAACGTCCGTGACCATTTATCTTTTCTTCTGTTGTATCGACTCTCTAGCCTATCCAGGTTCAAAAATCCCGACTCACGTTGGAAAGTCGATTAAATCGAAGTCGCCGAAAAGCGGGAAGGGCTCTGAGGCAATGAAGCTCGAATGACAGCAGCTGCGTTGAGCTTCTTCTTATTATTAGATCATATGCTGACTATTTGCATTGGATAAACTCGATTTATAGCCGGTAAACATACATGAGGTAAACGTTCGTCATCTCAATATGAAACTATGTTGTCAAAATGATTAATTTCATTTTCCAAATGTTTGCTTTAATTCGTTAATTTGTTTTATTTTATGTATTTATTCTTTTTTGTTTCTGTTGTTGCCCGTGGTTTTCTCAAAAAATCGTTTGAAAAATTTCATGGCGCCACATTCTCGTATATACATAAATTATAAAATGTTCATTATAAGCAATTACAAATAATTTTCACAGAATCTACAACTTCTTCGTGCGGAATGAAACTATGTATTTCTTTACATTCGTATGGCCTCATCAGTGGCTGGCAGGTTGCGCTCCCGAATCTGGTAAGATGGGAAGTGCTGGGTTCAAATCCAATACCTCGGCCTAACCTTTCGGTATTTTCCGTGGTTTTCTTGGAACCTTGGATAAACTTGCGTAATTACGGTTTATGTTCCCTTAGAAAAACCCCCAAGGAGATCGTTTCCCCCAAGGCCTATATTCCTCGTGCAGATAATCGGCTATCATAAACAATTTAATACCTTTTGTATGTGTACGAGCAAGAACGAGTATTCATGCTGAAATATTTTAGTAGGTTTATAGAAAATTAAATGGCTTAAAACTGCTCCAATTTTTAATTTTTGAAGGATTTTTTTAATTTAAAATTTTTTAAATCAGGTATTGGAAGTTTTTATAATTTTAAATTTATGGTTAACCCCTTGAGGGGCGGTACGATATATTTTATCACACCTAATTGAAAAAGATTCGCACCACAAACTTCTAACGAATTTTTATATTTTTAGCTTTGGAGGCATAATGGAGAAAAAATTGTCTTTCCCTAGTTTAAATAATAATTTTACGGTTATTCCGTTTAGAGAACAATATAACAGAGCCATTGTTGTTTGTCCCTTAGGGGTTAACCAAACTTTTCATCAGGAAACAAAACATTTCATCATTTTCGTCTAAAATATACTCTCGCATGTTACTTACTGAAAATTTTCTCTTGGATTCCAAAAATGTGTCAATAACATGTGTTATGCCCTGTATGATCGAATGAAACAAAACTAAATTTTACAAATCGAAATTTTATAAAAACAAACATATAAATTAATTTTCTTACATGTATTAAAGATTTTATCTTTCTGTCCATTCGTTATCGATTTTTGTTTCAAAGAAATAACTTTTTTTTTCTTCATAAATTTATTACATATATAACAATTAACATTTTCTTTAAAACAATTTCCATTTTTCTTAAATTCGCCTATTATAAATCTTAAATGTTTCCATCTGTTTCTTGAATGAAATTAAAAATTAATTCAACACCACATTTAGAGCATTTATTCAATTTACTTTTTTCTCCTAGCAATTAAACGAAAAGAAAAAATGAAAACGATTTTAGCTCTAATTAGGCAGGAGAAAAAATGTTCTACTTATTTTAAATTTCGCCACGGATTTTGTTTTTCACACGTCCTACATATCATTACTATGCGTAATTTTTTCCATGTGTAATTTTATAAAGGATTTTTTTTTATAATTAAAGCTAAATGTTTTTTTTAATTATTATTGAAACTAATTTTGTAAAGTAACATCTGTTTTATTGCAACATAGAATTAGATATTAAACAGAAAACTTTTCAAAGTTGTTAATTGTTTTTCATGAAATTATTTTTCTATTATAAAATTGCTGTAATATTTTTAAATTATAAAATATGTAAATTTATCGCCGATCTTACAAAACCATATTACTTATTTTTCTTTTGTTTGTTTTCTTTCCAATTAAAATGCAAATATAAACTAATATTCACTAATAAAATACAAACTAGAATAATTCTAGAGTATTTTAAATCATGTTGTTATCATTAATTAAGCTAAAAATGGTTGGTTGGTTGTATAGGATTTAATGGCGCACAGCTAAAAATGGAGTAATAAAGTATCAAATGTAAAAATTTATATACACAATTAGTTTTTATCACGCTTATATAAAAATTAATTTTATGAGATTTTTAGAACATAGTTTTGATTTATTTATTAGATGCATTTTTCATACTTTAAAAATATATAGTTATTTTGCATATTTTATTTTATTTTTTAAAAAATCCTTCACTGATGTTCCTGTATATATTACTTGAATTACTCACGTCTGTCGAATTACCGATAACATATTTACTCTCAAATAAATAGTGTGAGAAAAAGAATTTTTATCAAGTTCATTTATTTAAATTAGCCATTTATTTATTTATTATTATTATTATTTACAATTGACTATCTTTTATTATTGAATACATCTAAATTTTACACTGTAAATACATTTATCTTTATGTTCTAACTCGAAAATAATCGGCATTTTTATTCTAATGAGAAAGCATGTATATTTGACGTCATATGACATTACGATGACGCTGTTCTTTTTCACAGGCTAGCCGAAAATATCTTTATTTTAGGGAATGTTCAAATATAACGTTATCAACTTTTTGGTAATGTTGAACCCCCCTTTCGATATCATACGTTATCATCCCTCACCACTCCCCCCCCCCCCCCCCCCTGGTAATGATATTGATATCAAAGTGCTTTTTTTAGAATTTATTTTTTGTTTGGAGTAATGTGCAAAACTTAGCGAATTTAAATTTATTTTATGCATACGTTATTGATTCAAAGGAAAAGAAATCAATAAAATATCAATAAAATCGGCTTTGTATGAAATAAAATTCAAAAGAAATAGTTACTATTTAAAGATATTTTATAATATTTTTTGTTACATAATGCATTCAATAGTTATAAAGTCTTGTTGTACCAGCCACAAACGGAAGAGGAATTGGAGGGCGGGGAGTACAGATAGAAATTCTTTTCAGCAAAACAAGTGTATGACATTTTTTGCCTTTTGATTATCACTAAACACAAGCTTCATTTCAAATATACTTCCAAATACGTGATGCTTATTATAATTATATAAGTATATGCATATGAAGATGAATAGGAATGTCAAACGTTAGAGTATCCCATATTTTAAAATTATATAATTTTGCATTAATTTAGTAATTTTAATAATAACTTTGTATTTTCATAAAAATAGATAACAGACTATAAAAATATAATGTACTACTTTAATCCAAAGACCGTGTTACAAACAAAAAGAGACTGTTTCTATTTGATAAAAAATAATATCGATATCAAACGGCAAACCCCCTCTCCCTCTAAAGATATCTTACGATATCATGTGCCAGACCCCCCTCTCCCCCCTAAAATGATTACATATGCATAACCCCTTATCAATAGAAAAAATTAAATTCTCTTACATTTTGTTACATTTGTGTTTGAATGAAATAAAAAATTATATAACTTTTGTATAAAAGAAGCGTCTATATATCTCATATTTAATTTCATTGGCAACTTTCTCCTTGAGATATTTCAATATTAAACCGTCAGAAGACCTTAATACCTGCGGGACGAGTGAACGGTATACGTGCCGCGTTGAGCGCTCAGAATGTCTTTTTATCCTTACCGGTAAAATTTTACTGTAAAACCTGCCTTACTTAAGCAGAGCAGAGAGTTGCCAGATGGTCAAAAGTCAATTTCTCCAAAATTTCCGAAATTTTCCCCAAATGAGGGCTTTTTTCAGAAAAAGTTCTCAACGCAATTTTTACTCAAAAAAGCAAGTTCTCAATTTTCAATTTTTTAAAATATTTTTTTAAAGAAATTTAAACTCAAATTTTTCCCCCAAATCAAACATTTTTTTGAAAAAAATTCCCCATTCATAAAAAAAAACATTTATTTTCAACAGAATTTTGCATGTATATCCAAAGCTAAAGACAACAGCAAAAAAAAAAGTTTATAAAATTGTTTTTATTTGTGTTGTATAAATCTATACTATTAAATGAAACGTATTTCAGTGCTTGTGTTTCTGTACATGATGACAGGAAAATCTGAATCACTTATCTGAAAATTCAGATGAGGGATAGACCAATGCAGTTCATGATGAATCTGTAGTACATGTAAACGGTGAGAAATACCACGAGAATAATTTATAACTATTATTTCTGTTTTCTTTTTTTTTTCAAACCAAAATCGAATTCGAGACAGATCCAGTATTGGCAAATGTCTGTTAGTAAAATTTGAAATTGTGATAACAATTCCCCAAGTTTTTCCCGAAATATGTTCATACTCACCATACATATAGATTAGAGCTTCCGATTATACGTTTATACGAGTATACGTATAATACGTATTATACGAAATACGGATTTGCTATACGTATAATACGACATCGGCGGTTATACATATTACACAAAACAGCATATACGGTACATCGTATATACGGATCCTATCCAAACGGTTAAACGTATAAACGTTTAAACATTTTTCGTTCAATGTATAAAATTTGATCTTGCATTTTTTTTTTTTTTTTTTTTTTTTTTTTTTCTTTTTTTGCGGATTAGAGGCATTGAGAAATATCCGGTAGAGTATCCCCATCGCGATTCTGTGTTCAAACAACTACGATGTGTTTACTTAACTACTACTTGTTATGCAGGTACTTAAAAAAAAATTAAGACTTCCTTAGTTTAGATTTTGTTTTTTTTTCTCAAAAAAATAAGTTATTTGTTAAATTAAAAAACTAAATAAATAAACTAAAAATAAGTTATTTATTATGAAATGCCTTACATTAGTTGTGGGTAGAATCAGACTAATCTTTGGAAGATCTGTGGCGCAGTACTTAGTTTTTTTATATTTTCTTGTATCTTTACAAGAAGAAAGTATTGGATTCGGGTAAACTTTCGTGGGGTTTACACGTTTTAAGGGTATGAGAGTCCGAAAAACATGTTTTTACAAAATATCTGCCTGTGAGTTTGTGAGTCTGTGACTTTGTCTATTTGTATGTGGCATGAATTTTGCGAAGCAGGACATTTCGGTCCTGCCATTTCGGTCCCGCCGTTTCGGTCCCAAGACACTTCGGTCCCGAGACATTTTGGTCCCTAGCCATTTCGGTCCCAAGACATTTCGGTCCCTAGACGTTTCGGTTCCAAGACATTTCGGCCCCTAGCCATTTCCGTCCCTAGCCATTTCGGTCCCAAGACATTTCGGTCCCAAGACATTTTGGTCCCTTATCCAACAAAATGAAATTTTGTGAAATAAGACATAATTTTATAGGTTTTTTAATTTGAAGGTGATAAAATTTTAGTATAATGCGATTATAAATGCCCGAAAACCGCACACACATACAACTATTATCCAAAATATTATAATTCACACAATTTTTGTATGGTAATCCTAATCATAAATGGTAATCCTAATGGTAATTGGTAATCCCAACTCTCAAAGCAGTTAATAATTTTAATATAAAAATCAAATTAATATTTTATTAAATATATTTATAAATTGATAACATTATTAATTCACATAATGAATTTTACTTTAAAATAAACTCAATACGTAATCCATTTTATATTCAATACATCATTATATTTCCTAGTAGTTCTAAACTTAAATTTAGTTTTTCTTGTTTATTTACTGTATATTTAAAATTACAGAAATTTAAAATAATTAGTATAGTTAAAAATAAAACTAAAATGAGATTTTTTTTTCCTTAAGAAAGTAGGAGCGAAAAGGTAATACAAATAAATAAATAAATAAAAACTTAGTTTTGTCATTTAAAAATTTAAAATAAAATTATTTAAAATATTATTATATTACATTTTAATATATTTTATATATAATATTTATATTATTATATTTATATAAAATATTTATATTATTTTATTTTAAAATATTATTATATTAATGTTATGTAAATAAAAATAAAAAATAATCAACATATTAGAATGAAATAGGCCCAGTTTTTATAACATTAACTCACAAAAATTGTCTTCATGGAGTGTGAAGTCTGTTAAAAAATGCAATCAATAAATACTATTATTATTATTTTTAAAAAAAGAAGTGGTGGAGGCAAATTTCTAAAAAGAAGTTTTTTTCATAGCATGTCCAGTTATGAAATCACTATTGCTTTTGCAATGTTAATAATGGAAAGTAACTTATGAAAACAAATTTATAAGATGTAAATTTGTGTTATAAAAATAATAATAAAAATTAAAAATTTGTTCTTCAATAAATATATCTCATTTCTGAATTATCAAAGGAGAGGGTGTAGATGGGTGATGTGAAGAAATATGTGTATATTATAACTTATAGCTGTCTAATTGAATTATTAAAGACATTTGTTATTAAACTAATTGGAAGGAAAAAAAATTAAGAACAGTTTTTTATTATTTAATTAATGATAATTTAAAGGTTCTAAAAGATGTACGTAAACAGTTAAAACAAAACAAAAAAAATATGGCAGTTTATATACAATACTTTTTAGTTTATAGTAGTTTATAGAAGTTTATATAAAATACTGATAATAATAATTAATAATAAAATTTAAAATATTTATTCTGATTAATAATAATAATACTAAAAGCAAAAGACAATATCCTCTAAATTTATATCACATTGTTTAATTAAACAATATTTTCAGCTCGCTATGATTTCATTATCACGAGTTATAAAAATTTAAATTTATCGGACTTTTATATTCAACTTTTTATAAAACTTGGGGGGGGGGAGGGAGGAGGAGAATTAAAAAAATTTTTAAAAGGCCCGAATACTATTGAACATTTACCATTTTGCAGGCCCACACCATTTAGAATCCGACTTATAATGTATAGCGAGCAAAGAAAATACAAGAGACCGAAATGTCTTGGGACCAAATTGTCTCGGGACCGAAATGTCTTGGGACCGAATTGTCTCGGGACCGAAATGTCTCGGGACCGAAATGTCTCGGGACCGAAATGTCTCGGGAGCGAAATGGACAGGGACCGAAATGTCTCGGGACCGAAATGTCGTGTACCCTGAATTTTGTGGGCACTCTTAACAACTTTACAAATTTTTCTATTTCATTTGTTGCAAACTTGTAGTATTAGTTTACTTCCATTTCTAAAACAGCTATTTTATTTGTTATTTTGAAAATAGATATATATTTTAAGAAAATAAAATTTTTAAACTTATAACTACCGTGAAATCTCTATTATTCACCCCCCTCTTTTTTTTAAAGGAAAAGAAATTAAATTTGGAAGAAGCTTATAAACGAAAACAATTTTTTATCCTTATTATAATTAATGTGATTTTTTTCAAATTTGACATTGACAATGAGCTGCAGCCAAGAAGGGACTGCTTGTCCTTTCTCATGCTCAATTAGAAGCACTTGTCAAACACTTTTTCATACTTAAAAAAAATATTAAAATTTTTTTGTTGCCCACTAGTGTATTTTTTAATATTTTTGAAAATATATTTTAAAAAAAGAAAAAAGGAAAGTCATTTTAATCTTGTGCATTCGGATTCTAAGTCATCCAATTTATTATTTTCCAATCTAAAAGCAATCGAAGTTTATAAGTACTTTATACAAAAAAAAATACTTGTCAATTTTAACAAAACTTAAATACAATGAATGCCTTACATCTATATATTTAAAAACCAGGCTTTTTTTTTTTTTTTTTTTTTTTTTGGCATTAGCCTTATGTTTTTTACTAGACTGATCTTGAGAATTTTTTTTGTAATTTTTTTAATTTATTTTTATTTTTATATTATATTTTTAATTTTAAAAACTTTTTCACGAAATTTCTTCAAAACAGTGGCAATCGGATTCTTTCCATTGTTGCAAAGAAAAGAAAAATAATGAAAAATATTCAGATATTTGCCTTTTTGTACGGTTTTTTTTTTTAATTTGCGAGTTAGATTTCGGATTAGTTAGATTAATAACAAATTCGGAAAAGAATTTAATAAAGAATTTAAGGAAAATTAAGATTAATAAACAATGATTAAAAAAGATTTCATATCAGGCTTAAATTCTATAGGAATAATTTTTGTAAATTTATTGTAAATTAATTTAACAATTGCTTAATATCAAAAAGTCCTATTTCTTTCATTGTGAAATTCTTTGTTGTCGTCAAAAAATTGTGGTCTACTTTTGAACGGCAGCCAAAACCCAATTACAATTTTTAGAATTGTATAACGATGGTGACAATTAACAACGCTATACTACCTTTCACTTTTATCGTACTTACATTACTTCTAAATTAAATACTATATAATTCCAATTGTAACATGATAAAACTGGAATAAAATTAACTTTAGGTATTTCAATTGAAAACTGACAGTCAGTTTAACGACATTTTAAATTATTTTCCAATTTATTTCAACTAACTTAAAAAAATGAAGTAAAAGGAAAATACTGTAAATCATAAGAATTAGATTACCCATAGAATACAGCATTTTTTCATTAAACTGAAATCTGCTAACGAAAAAGACAGACATTCAGTTTATGTAGAGCATAAAATTATTATCATGTCAAATTGCTTAAAAAATCTTTTGAATGAGATTATGATAGTAATTATATTTCATTATTTTTTTTAAGGATTCATTGGGTATGTTAATTTATAACAAGCAAATTATCCCGTTTGTAGAAATGACTCACAAGGAAGGTCCATACGGGCATACTCCGAAATATCTGAAAAAAATCACAGAATGGTCTTCTCATAAAGAAAATAAACGTTTATAAAAAAAAAAATCTGCAGAACCTCCGTACTTTGTCCGCAAAAAAAATAATGAAAATTTCGTTATTTAGCGATTTATCATCGGTTGGCAATGAAAAGCAATTTCCAAAAATGTTTCTTATTAGTATTATTATTATTATGTCAAATGCCTTTTAAAGGAAAAGAGTTTCATGTTCAAGATGTTTAGATAAATTAAATATCTTTGGTTTTGTCAGCTTTAAGTATATTGTTTTAAGTATAATTTCGTTATATTGATATTTATAATTATTTATATTCAAATTTAACCATCAAAATTTGAGATTTAAAACGAAATTTAAATTTAAATTAATTAAAATTGTTTTAAGTTAAAAGTCCTGTTGAGCATTGTCATTTCGATTTTGTTGCTATGGAAACATCAGGCTTTTATTTTTTAATACGCTTAAATGTATGAAAACAATTTTATTGAATAAGAATTTTTTATATATAATAATATTTCTTCAGAAGTAAATGAAATTACTACAGCAACTAATAATACATGTATGCAGTTTAATCTGTATATATGTATGTAATATATTAAACTCTCTAATTGTTTATGTTTAAATTCATTAAATAACATTTACACGGAATCTAAAAATCCTAAATTTTTCAGTTTTTACATGTTTTCTATTGCAATTCCATTGCTAATTTTCACTGATACTTCATTACATACATGAGTAGTTTAATTAATATTTTTTTCAGAAAAATCTGAGTATGCGCAGTCTGATTATGAAATGTGAACGGGGAAATTATGCAAAGAAATAATTAATCGAAAGCATTAAATTTCTGTTTCATCTGCAAATTGTTCTAACATTATAGAAAAATATTTTCTCCATTTTTACATAAAAATTAATTAGCTTAAAACAATTGATAAGTATGAGAGAAATCAAATTGAAATTAAGAATGAATTGATGAAGTCATTTTAAAACGTATTTTTAACGTCGTCTTTCGACGGGTTCCATCTCGTTTTGTATGAAAAATACTACGAATGTCAAGACAAAAATAATGAAATTTCATTATACATTAACAGAGTTGGAAAATATTAGCTCCATGGAAAGAATAGCATTTACGCTCGGGTACAATCTTGAATGTAAAAGAATAAGTGAATAAAGAATAAAAATAAATAAAAAACAAAATTTAACAAGAATTCCCAGTAAATCTGAAACATTTATACTCCCATTCTTTGATCAAAAAGTGTTTAATTTTGCTGGTTATTTACAATAGATACAATTTGTATACATTACCTATACAAAATATAAAATAACGGGTTATCTGAGCTCATTTCCATGAGATGAACAAAAAAAATCTAAATAAATTCAAAGTACAATGTTGCAAAATACTTTTGCAACTCACAGTAATAATTCTCTATTTTGAAAATAGATATTTCATTTATAGTGAAACGATATTGGCCAATCAGGAATCTGATATTTTGTGAAATTTTTGCAAACTGTTTTAAAAAATTTACGCTTTTCATTGCTCGATCTCGTATATATAAGACATACTATGCGGATTTCTGTCGTAATGCCACCGATTTCCAAATTATTTTCCATTTAGTGACATAAGACTGATGAAGTCCAATATTTAAATTAGATACGATACGTGGAATATACGTATGCATTAAATATACGTATTCCTAAATATACGTTTAATTGATACCCCCTTATACGTATCTGGATACGTTTAAACGTATATTTTAAGGTATCCGTATAACAGAAAAGAGATTATACGGATATACGTATATCGTTTAAACGTATAGCTGCTATACGTATCCCATCGCGAGCACTAATATAGATTTACTTGTCCGCAAAAAATTCCCCTGGAGGTTCAAAATTCCTCAAAATGGGGACAAAATCCCCCATCTAGCAACACTGTTTTCTCAGTTCAATACAACACACAAATTTCTGTTTTTGTTAACCGGTGACCAAAGATTAAAAATTTCGTAAAAGGTTCCCGTCACGAAAGTGTTAAAAGAAAAATTATTAAAAATATATTAAATAAACTATTAAGAGCTTTAATAGATAACAGGGTTGTAATGTAAAAGTAACAACGTTAAAAGCAACAATTAAAATAAAATAAAAGCATACCGGTTTCGGTAACAAATAGCCTACCGACCTCAGGCCAAAATGACAATTTCTTTTAACTACAAAAAATATATATATAACTCAAAACTAAATTGAAATACAGCTTTCAAACAAATTGCATTTGAAAGTATATTTTTTTCTCTATATGACAGTGTAAAAATTAATAATTTGTGATGTTTAGAATTTCAAAAATTAGCAGTATCGAAAATTGTAAAACGGAAATTTCTTTTAAAATTTGTTTGCTATAGGAAACCAGGAATATTAAGGTTTAATTCTTGACGTACGTAACATATGGCTCTGTTATTACATAAGGCCATTTTTTAATCATCATAAAAATATGTTTATTAATGGTATTTTTTTTTAAATATAGAATTTATTTATAAGCCTAACTTTTTTTTAATATAACTTTCCAAACGGTATCTGTAATTTGTTATTATTATTATTATTATTATTATTATTATTATTATTATTATTTATTATTATTATTATTATTATTATTATTATTATTATTATTATTATTATTATTATTATTATTATTATTATTATTATTTTTACTATAGATGAAATGGTGTTAAACCATTAATACTATAATTCAAATATTATTAGTGACATTTCTCACTTAGAATTGAAAAATTACTTTGTTCGTTTTAATAGAAAATATAGATTATTATTATTTTTTTAATATTGGCGAATTCAAGTAGTATTACCTTAATGGTGTGATTCGACTGTATGTTTTGTCTTTTATAGAAAAACATTTATTTATTAGGATAAATAGATCACGTAGTTTACAATAAGGAATTCAAATCCTATTATTACATTCTTTCGTTCCAGATTGGCTGTACATTTTTTTTTTTTTATTATTGTGTTAAATTTTATTCTAACTAAATATTTTTAAAAGTGAGAAAATGAAAAGTAGTTTTTTCTTAAACTGTTTACATAAAAATTCTTTGTTTAGAGTTTTTGGTACAATTGCACAATTTTTTTAAAACTGTGATATTTGTATCAGTTTAGAAATTGCATTTAATTTAAATTTGAAATAAAATATATGATAAAGAAGACCTTCAACATGCATCAAAAGGATGTTTTGTATAAATTTTCGACAATTCTTTATTTAAAACTGCTTTTAAAATGCATGATTGTTAAGTAGTTTTTTATGTAAAAATTTCTGTGTATTTATTTAGTAAAAAGCATATTAAGTTTTGTAAATCCATTGAAAAATTTCCTTTTCTTAAAACTTTGTAAATAAGCTATTTTCATTGTCTCTCTTTAAAAGTAAGCAAATTTTTCTTTCTCTTTATGCTTTAAATTTTTATTCTTCGCAATTATCTAAAATTTTGAGCACATTATATGAATGCTTTCTTTCTACAATTATTTTATACGAATAAGAAGTGTAAATTACATTTCAATGTGAGCATTGAGAAATGTCTTTTTATTTATTGTTTTATGATAATTTCTTCAACGAAACAAATTGTTTATTCTTTAAGTATTTTGCAAGAGAGAAATACATTTTAAATATTTAAAGTTCAATTATTTATACATTTTGTTTTTCAAACGATGTTTGTTTGCAGTTCGGAACGTTACACTAATTAAATAATTTTCTTTAAACTTTTCATATGTTAGAATGCTTTAGCATATTTCTTTTTGTGAAATAAGAAGATAATATCATTTACATTTATTTTTTTTTCATTATTTTCGATCTAAATTCATTACATTTTATGTTTTAACGTAAATTCTACATACAAGTATGATAAACATGAAGTATTTATACAGTTTTCTTTTGTAAATATATATAGGACAGTTGCACCATAAAATTTAACTAATAATAACACATTGCTCAGTGGTGCACAAAATAGGAATTTTAATATACATTTGTACAATTAAAATAAAATAAAACTTTCAACGTTTCGCGGCGTCTTCAGGAAAATATGATAATGGAAGGACTACGTTTGCATCTTGATCGAGAGATAATATTTCTACTAAATTAAAATCTAAATGAATTAAAATTAAAAAAAATGTTGCCACTTACACGTGAGTAAAAATTAAAATATTGCAAGGAAATAAAAACAAGGAAATTTTATAGCAATTGCAAGGAAATTTGAATTTCCTTGCAATATTTTAATTTTTAATCACGTGTAAATGGCAACATTTTTTAAAAATTTTAATTCATTTAGATTTTAATTTAGTAGAAATATTATCTCTCGATCAAGATGCAAACGTAGTCCTTCCATCATTGTATTTTCCTAAAGACGCCCGCAGAAGACGAAGCGAAACGTTGAAAGTTTTATTTTAATTGTACAAATGTATATTAAAATTCCTATTTTGTGCACCACTGAGCAATGTGTTATTATTAGTTTTCTTTTGTTTCACGATACAAACGTAATCGTATTAGTTCTTACGTCCAGTTATAAATTGTATTCTTAAAAACAAGTTTTTATCTCCAAGAGCCGAGAGCACAAAAATTTATGTTATCGAGCATAAGAATTTATTGAAGAATAGAAATGGGGGGAATCTAATGATCCATGTCTGCTGGAAGCGAAGTGGGGAATATTCCAAAAATTAATTCCCCTAGTGGTTGATTCGAAGGTTTATCATTGTGTTTCTCCTTCTAACAAAGTTAGGAAAACATGGAAGACTGGGAACAGGAAAATTCAATGATAAGCGTAAGAGCAGCCACTAATGATATTAATTTTCTGAAGCGAAAATGTGCATGAGCCGAAAATTATTCCCACCAAGTGATTGACTCGTAAGCTCTTTATTGTGTTTGTTTTTCTATCAATGCTATGGAAACGTGAAGGACAGGGATCAGAAAACTACAATGTTAAATCTACGAATAAACCACTGGTGGTATTAATTTCTGGCTTATGCACCACTTCGCTTCCGGCAGATTCCCCTATTTCTTCTATTTGATAAAATAAAGTTTTTTTTCTTTTTCTTGGTAACACAGTTTTTTGTGCTATCGACATCTGTACTAAAATCTTAATTATATCCCTATAATGCTTTTGAAGAACGATTTAGAAGTATATAAATACGTGACCTAAGCTATACATGTTTTGTAGGTTGAAGTGCGAGTCGCTATTAACTGTCAGAAAAAAATCGTCATTATGCACTAAATTTTTCTTATTTTTTTCACAAATAATTTCCGTACTCCTAGAAATTATATTTGATCCGTAAATTCCTTCCGAATATCTAAAAACGAGGAAGAAATTCCGTGTATTCCTAGCACGCATGCGTATTGGGTCTATTAGTAATAAAATCGAATTTATTTTTAAAATTAAAAACAAAAAATTCTATAGATTAAGATGTCTAATTTAGTTTTAAAAGACAAAAGATGTTTTCGAATTTGAAAATAAATAGCAATTGCTTTCTTCATTCATTTAAACATACTCACAATTTATTATCCAAAGTTGGATAAGTTGAATTAAGTTGAATTTACAAAGTTATTTATCAATGAATATTTTCAATTAAAATATATTTTAAGTGAATTCATTTAAAAGGTATTTTAATTAAAAAATTAAATGCAAAAAATCGATATCACTCAAAAAATCTTATCGAATAAAAATAGAAATTCATATTTTACCTCTAGCAATAATTTTACCTAAGAGAAAGCCATATTTTACCTCTACGTGAATATATTTTTAATTCACATTTTTATGTTACATTAATATTAACGCATAAAAACCTCAGCCACAGTCTCATTAAAGACGAAATCTACCCGAAATTAGCTTCAAAATTAAAAGCTTTCTAAAGAAATTGGTCAAGTCACACACATCTGGTACGATAGCTTTTTCTTCAAAGCGATTTGCAACAGAACAGCCACAGTCCTGTGATAGTGTTTTCGATTACCAACGCATGGGTTCTTGGTTCGGTCCCAGCTTCTGAAGCACTTACTCTTTCCAAACTTTCTTGAATTCACGGATACTTTATCTCATGGAACGGAGAAAAAAATAAATGGATATCCGTCAATTGACAGAAATTTACAGGCAGCATCGCTGCCAGTAGATTTTTCGTGAAAAGAAGAAAGTTTTTTTTGAGAGTGTTGAGACTTACAATCAAGAAATCAACAAGTATAATTATTTGTGTTATTCGCTCTTTGCACAGATGAGAGACTGGTTTAAATATTGATAAATATCTTTTGATGTTCTATCTCCTGTTAATAATTATTGTTTTCTACGTGCTTGTTTTATTGCGTATTGTGCACATAAGTTATGAATTTTTCATGTCTGAGGAAGGAATGCTTACGTCATTGACACATTTTTAACCGACTTCAAGGAGGAGGTTATGATTTCGACCTGTATGTATTTGTTGTTCACGCATAACTTTCGTAAATATGAACCGATTTTGATAATTCTTTTTTTGTTTGAAAGCGTATGGGGCCCATGTGGTCCCATTCAAATTTCATAAAAATCTGTTGATTAGAACTTTTTTAAAAATTAAAACATTAAAATTCAATATCTTTTCGAAGCAATCGACCAATTAGAAACGTTCATTTTTCATGTTTTTAAGTTACACTTACATAGACACACGATCTTTTCAAAGTGTGAAATCCTAACTGGACAAAGTTCACATTTATTAACAGTGTACACTATAAAAAATTTGACCCTTTTGCTGCATAATCACTCCCCCGTTTTTATAGAATATCTCTCTCTTGACCCATGAGAATTCTCCACGATAGGCTGAAGTAATCGTTTTCTATAAAAGCGGTGGATTGACGATGCAGCAAAAGGGCCAAATTTTTTACAGTGTACACTGTAAAAATTTTGATCCTTTTGTTGTATCGTCACTCCCCCGCTTTTATAGAATATCTCTCCTTTGACCCATGAGAATGCTCCATGATACATTGCTAAAAATTTTACCCATTTGCTGCAACGTCACACCACAGCTTTTATAGAATATGTCTTTTATGACCAATGAGACTGCCCCATAACACAGTAAAGTAATCGTTATTTATAAAAGCGGTGGACTGATGATGCAGCAAAAGGCTCAAAGTTTTCGTAGTGTAATTGGGACAAAAGCGTCTGTCAAAGAAATATTTGGGAATCAAATGCTGTCACTCTCATATAGAGGCAGCCAGGTATAGGTAATGAGTTTCAGATTCCTCATCGAATACGCCAACGCTCATTTCCGATTACAGTATCACTGTAAAAAATGTGACCCTTTTGCTGCATCGTCACACCCCTGCGTTTGTAGAATACCCCTCTTTTGACCCATGAGAATGCTTCGTAATTGGGTGAAGTAATCGTTTTCTATAAAAGCAATAGAGTGATGATACAGCAAAAGTGTCAAATTTTTTACAGTGTAGGATTCCTCGATATGAATATGATGACACATGTAGCACAGTACACTGTTAAAAATCTGCTGCATTTTGCTGCAACGCCCTCCACCACTTGTATATAATATCTCTATTCCAACCAATGAGAAAGCGCCATTTCACGGCCAAGTAACCGTTTTCTATACAAGCAGGGGAGTGCGTTGCAGCAAAATGCAGCAGATTTTTAACAGTGTATATAATTGGTTGAAACGATTCTGGACAGAAACGAGTCACCAAGCATCTTGTTGAGCGGGCAATTTTCGTCAATCTTGTTAACTTCTCATACGAGTACAATCGAATTCTTCCAGGAAATCATCATCAAATTCCATAATAAAAAATGCCTGGCAATGCAATGCACTGTTAAAAATTTGCAACTTTTGCTGTATCGTCACTCCATCGCTTTTATAGAATATCTTTATTTTTATCAATGAGAATCCTTCATAATGCATTTAACTAATCATTTTCTATATAAGCGGTGAAGTGATGATACACTGTTAAATATCTGCTGCATTTTGTTGCAACGCACTCCGCCGCTTGTTTATAATGTCTCTACTGCGACCTATGAGAATGCTCCTTAATACAGTCAAGTAACCGTTTTCTATACAAGCGCTGGAGTGCGTAGCAAAAAAATGCAGCAGATTTTTAACAGTGTACAGCAAAATTTTCAAATTTTTAACAGTGCAGTTGGGACAAAAGCGTCAGTAAAAGAAATATTTGGGAATCAAATGCTGTCACTCTCTTATAAAGGCAGCCAGGTATTGGTTATGAGTTTCAGTTTCCTCGTCGAATCGCCACTGCTCATTTCCGATGCCATTACTGCCTGTATAGATATTAGATTGTTGCTGTTTATCGATTGAAGCATAGTGCAATTTTTGCTAAAATCTTTCTTTTTCCTTTTTCTGAGTGAAGGGGGAGTACTTTTGACTGACTACACTAGAAAAGCATTTTACTATACATTAATATATAAAGTCATTTTGCTGCGTGCTCATATATAGAAGCACTATGTCGCGCTCTTATGTGTAAGGACACTTTACTTGATGGATTATCACCTTTTGATACCCACTTTCGATGACCGTAGGATTCGATGCAGACTAAGATTTCATAAATGCGGTAGCTTTTCGAAGTGGCAGATCTTGTCTGAAGAAGTTACCATACAAAGAAATTCTTAAGATTCACAACGATACTAATCGATATTGTAAGTGGTTTCAGAAAAGTTGACAATCAAACAGTGACAAGTAAACTGAATACATGAGAACTTAGCAAAGTGCGTACGTTAGTAATGCATTGCAAAGAGCTATCGTGTGCCAGTACACATAATTATGTATTACGGTATACATAACTAAAAAGTAGGAAATAAAATAAGCTTTTTAAGAAAAAAATATCAACCGACTTCAAAAAAGCGCTAAAAAGAATTAAATAATTCTTTAAAATTCTCTAATGACAAAACGTTATCCAATAAGCACACATCGGATATCAGGTACCGACATAAAAACGGTTAAATTTAATATGTATAATTTAATATCCACCAAACATAGATTTTAGAGATAATATTATTTTACAAGAGATGAATTGACATATTTATGATTTATTTTATGAATATATACATATAAAAAGTAATGAATTACTTTTTGAAGTTGGTGCCAAACTATTTGATGTATATTAAGAATTGTAGCTAAATTATGCCTAGTACCATAATTAAAATGGGGATAATCATTATCGATTGTGATTGTTTGGCACCAACTTCAAAAAGTAATTCATTACTTTTTATATGTATATATTCATAAAATAAATCATAAATATGTCAATTCATCTCTTGTAAAATAATATTATCTCTAAAATCTATGTTTGGTGGATATTAAATTATACATATTAAATTTAACCGTTTTTATGTCGGTACCTGATATCCGATGTGTGCTTATTGGATAACGTTTTGTCATTAGAGAATTTTAAAGAATTATTTAATTCTTTTTAGCGCTTTTTTGAAGTCGGTTGATATTTTTTTCTTAAAAAGCTTATTTTATCAAATTCAATAAAAATAATTAAAAAGAAAACTGCAGTAGGAGAGTGCGTTTTGGATGGGAACACTTATTATTACACTTTCTATTTTGCACGCTAAAAAATTGCTATAAGATCATGAAAAGCTTTTTTGGAATTTTTTGAAGAATTTAGAACCATATATCATAGTTTGGAACCAAACATGCTAAAATATTTCAGTAGATTGTAGAAAATCAAGTCGTTTAAAACTGCTCGAGTTTCTGAATGTTGTTTTCAGTTTTGAATGTTTGAAATTGTCCATGCAATATTAAAAAAAAAAAAAAAAAAAAAAAAAAAAAAAAAAAAAAAAAAAAAAAAAACCAGGTTTAACCTAAGTTTTTATCGTGAGAGACATTCTTGTCTAAGCCACGCTCTCGTATGTTAATTACTTGAATGCTGACGTGAGCTCAAAATTATATAAATACCAATCATCTATAGTCGTCGTCTGGTCCGTCCGTCTGCCTGTCCGCATATAGCAGTAAAAAATGGTTTAAAATATAATGATAGAAATTGTTGTACAATTTTTTCAAATTAATTCAAAATTTACAAAAATTGAATCAAAACTTAAAATGATAGTCATATTTTTTTTTCATTCTATTAAATCCTATCGTACGTAATTAATTCACTGATATCCAGTGATAGATAGTGATTCTATGTTGCTATGGTAATTACGTATAATTTAAGATAGTAAGTCATATTAATTTCGTATTACTAAATGTAATGTTTGTTATCGTAATAAATGTATTATTGCATTTTTCATAAATGTGCATTAACTATTGCACCAAGATCTGAATGTTTAAAAACTAGTTATAGTACGAATGTACCTGATTTGGCACATTCGACTTAAAATTTCCGATTTTATTTGATTTGGTTTTAGAGTACAAAAGACATTTGATCTGACTTGTAACATTGAATGAAAGAAAAGTAAGAGATAACAATCTGAATTTTCGAAAAATAAGCTTGTAAAACGTATTTTTGCCGTGTACAAAAATGTTTATATTTGCAGAAATCATAATTCATTTTTTATAAATTAACTTATAAGATTTTATTATTATCATAAATTTATTATATATACCTAACAATGATTATTTTCTTTAAACGATCTTAACCGTTTCCATCTGTTTAATAAATGAAATAAGAAATCAATATAATACCCATTTAGCTCAATTATTTTTAGTTATTTTTACAAAGCAGTTAAAACAAAAGAGAAAAAAATACAAACGTTTTAACCTCTAATTAGCCGGAGAAATATTCTGTTTATTTTAAATTTCAACATGTATTCTTTTTTTTTACAATTTTTACATATCACTACTGCGATTTTTCCAATACATTTAAGGAGGGGTTTTTTTCCTGTTTAAATTAAGGCTAATTTTTTTCTTTATTGAAACTAATTTGGTAAAGTAACATCTGTTTTATTGCGATGTGCAATTAAATATTAAATAGAAAACTTTTGAAAATATTAATTTAGAATGTATTATTAAAATCTAGATTTGTTTTTAAATAGAATTACTTTTCAATATAAAATTGCCCGATTTTTTAAATTAAACAAATATCTATAAATTTTAGTCATTAGCATATAAACCAGCTTGGATAAAATTATTACATTGCTCTTCAAATAATATACAAATAAAAATAATACTGCATGGTATAATAAATATATTTCTAGAAAATTCATAATAAAATACTTTTATTAATACCTACATTAAAATCGTGTAAAAAAATTTGAAAATATTTTATTTTTATGTACAATGATTATTTTTATCACGACTAAAACTATCCTCTTTATATGTTATTTTTGTTTCGCTTTTCGCATGCATTTTTCATCATTTAGAAATATATTATTATTTTGTATGTTTTATCATAAAAAATAAATCTCTTTATAGATGTTTCTGAATAGATTGCGTAAAACTTTGACGTCAGGCGAATTACCGATGACGTTTTTCTTTTAAATGAATATGTGTTTTGGAAAAAAAAATGAATTATTATCAAGCCCATTTATTTAAATTAATTAACGTTTTGTTGCTATTGACTAACTTTAATTATTACATTCATCCATATTTTGCAGTTTATACACGTGTATTTATGTATTCTAATTGAAAAAAAGTCTACGCTGCTATTTTTAACTGACTGTTCATATGTCGGATGTCAGATGACGTCACGATAGCGCTGTTCTATCTCTCTCACTAGGAGCAAATTTCTGAGTTATTATTAATAGAGAAAAAATTTAATTCTGATTTTATTTTATTTTATTTTATTTTTTGTTGCGCAGTGAAACCTCTAAATAAAGGACACCTAGGACACCGGAACTTTTGCCCCTTAAACAGAGTTTTCCCTTATTCGAAGTTTTTTAAATTATTTCTAATTTATCGTTCAGAAGAATATAAAAATAACAAAGCATTAAAGGTGAAATTTAAATGTATACGAAGTGTATAAATTACGTTAATCAGACACAAAAGGAAGAAAACAAAATTAATTAATTAATTGAAATTTTCAATTTATTACAAAATCATTAAATGATTCGTAGAATTATTGATTTGTATTTTTTATGCAATTAGGTCTTCATTACCAGCAATATTTACAAAAAGAAAAAAAAAGTATTGAACTTATTTGCATATTTTAAGGCAGCAAATCTCTGAGTTGCTCTGCTCAATAACCAGAAAATGTTTTGTAAACGATTACAAATTCATTTTTTAATGGAAAGGTAAAAAATTAGAACTGCTCATTAATTGTGTTGTGTGTCTCTGTATCTACATGACTGTCTGTCTTTTTGATAAGTGAATAAAAATCTGTTTTTTCATTTTCATCACAATTTTTTTATTATCTGAAATACAAAAATCTCTCTTTTTAATCTCAGTTTCAAGTGTCTCTTAAATCGAGTGTCCTTTATTCAGAGGTAAATACATTACACTTCCTATACCAAGGGACTAGGACCGGAACTTTTGTCCCTTAAATAGAAGTGTCCCTTATTCGGAGTGTCCCTTATTTGGAGGTTCCACTGTATTTGTGTTTGGAAGAAAGCCAATGTATGATTTATCTTTTGCATAAAAAAACGGCTATATGTCTGAAATTCAATTTCTTAGACTGCTTTATGGTCAAGATTTTTAAAAATTATAATGACCGAAAACTTTAAAATAAAAATTGTTAAAAACTGATATCTATTATTTAAATTATTCAGGTTTAGTAACAAAAAAGAGATTGGGATAGCTTATAAGAAATTGAAAAGCGACACGTATACAGGGTGTTTCAAAATTATATGACAGAAATGTAAAGGTAAGTAAAGGAGACTTTAGTAAGCAGATTTTGTACAGAAATATGGGAGCATTTGTTAATTAGAAACATGAAACTTCCTGAGGAGATTTTTGGGTGCCGTGTGATGTCATTTTGTGTTCAAATCATTAGAATTTGATTTATAAACAATTACCTTCTTCGTATGATCTTTTTGTTACGTCCCCAGATCTCCTGCTTTGTGAAATTTGGCTCAAAAAGTCAAGTTTCACTGCATTTTTTGTAATATTTTCTGAATTTATCAAAAAATCAACAGACACGGCAGCAAAGTTTCTAAATAAGAGAATCTGCGAGTTTAATGCGAATGCGAGCAAATGTGAATTTTTAAAAAAATCGGGAAAATAAGCAGTTTAAATCGAAATATACCTTTGATTTCAGTGAACAAAACGGAATTCAAGAGACATACGTCGTTACACCAATAAGATGTTAGCTAACATGCATTTTTTGTATGAGGCTGCGTATAGCTATTGTGAGGATATACATAGAATGTTAAAAGAATAATATGAACTTTAAAATGTTCATGCTTACTTAAAAGGCGATTAAGCAATGAAATATAGATGTTAAAAGCTAATTTTATTTAAAAATCTTAGTACTTTCAAATCTTTTCCAAACAGGTTCTTCCTCAGAGAATATTTTATTTTATAAATACAAATATAAGATTTCATTTTTTCAAATCTTTTGGAAATAAAATTCTTCCTCACAGAATACTTTCTTTTATAAATAAAAAAATGAAATCTTATATTTGTATTTATAAAAGAAAATATTCTCTAAGGAAGAATCTGTTTGGAAAAGATTTGAAAGTACTAAGATTTTTAAATAACATTAACTTTTAACATCTATAGTTTATTGTTTAATCGCCTTTTAAGTAAGCATGAACATTTTAAAGTTCATATTATTCATTTTATGTTAAAAGCAAGGCGAAATTTTCATTCGTCATATATTTTATATTTATTTACATAGAATGTTTTCTAAATAGGTGTCTGCCGTACTGTCGAACATTTGGTTGTCTTCATCAGGCTAATTTGCGTCATCAGGTGGGGCTAACAGAGCTTTGGCTCATGAATAGAACTCCTCATCTAGCTGAATCTTGAATCTTGATCAGTGCATCATGATCAGGGCATTTTGATATCATTTTAATACTTAAGTGTAATTATAAATCTTATTGAATGCTTACATCGTGTAGATGCTAAAATCTTTAGAAAATGATTAATTTTATAATATCCCAGTCATTTAAAACGTCTCATTCATGAAACTGAATCGTTCACAACGCACGTAACGCGGTTGGAAAAATTTTATATTATACAAAAGATGAGGAAAAAGTTTCGGCTGTTATATCTTGTATGGAACCGAAATCGTATAATTGATTGAGGGATTTCTATATGCCTAAAGTTTGTGACTCTTTGAAACATCTACTTATAATAAAATGCGTTCTGGAGAAGTGTGTGGAACGGTTCCAGGATTCGCCACTCCTATCTGTGAATGGACCCTAGCAATACGCGACGTTAGGCTTAATGGAAAACAAATGCAGACATATGACAGCTAAAAGATAATTTCTTTTACTTAAAATAACGTTTAAACAGCATATTTTTCTATAAAACATGTATATCATATCCAATTATAATGTATTAGGCTCCAAATTAAAAATAAGTAATTGTAAACATCAGATTACGATATAAACAAACGAACTCTGTTGTCATTCAGATTTTCCAAATCTTGAAACAAATGAATGACTCTTTGAACGCATTATTAAAAAAAGAAAAGAATACAGGTCAATTATCTAATTCTGTTCTTAAAATATTTGTAAAATCATATTAAACTCTTTAAAAAATTTGATTTTGTTTAAAACTGTCAAAAACTCTTTTTGCAATCATCTATTGGCAAATAATATAAAGAATCGAACTCTGTTATCAACACGAGTTAATGTTCGGCATATCGAAAAGTTAATGTGAAATTTTCAGAAATTACATTTCACTTTGCTAATGATTAATCGAGATCTAAATCAGAAGCATGCATTTTTAAGAACTTTTCACTGTTTCTTAAAATGCAGAATTCTGATTGGTTAGTCACGTTTCGCTATCAGCGAAAGTAACCTGGATCGTGGTATTCTTCTCGCAAAAAATGTAGTGAATCAATCACGTTTGAGAATCGTTCAATCAAAATTATTTGTACTTGAGAACGCACGTGTGTTTGTTGATCTTTTTGAACACGCGGTAGGTTTATATATTTTGAAGTAAATCGTTGTTTCTGTAATTTAACGATAATTTTAGCAATGCCTGATGAAAATGACGAAACGCCGATTGAACGTAGACGGCGATTAGCTCGCGAAAGAAAATCGAGATGGCTTGCTCGACAATCACAAGCAACGTTGGATCGTTTAAGGGAAGAAAATCGCGAAAAGCAATGGAATAAGTGTTTTAATTGCACCTAAATTTCTGTTATTTTTGATAAGCTATCTTTCTTTTTCTTTTTTTCTAATTTATATATATATATATATATATATAGTATTATTTCATTGTTGCAACACTTTGCCAGTCAAGAAATGTTAAAATTTATATTTTACTATTAATTAAAAAATATATACTTGCCAATATTCAAATTTAAAATATTTTTGTCTTTATTTATGGAAAAGATATTTTATGAGAAATAGATACTTGCATTAATCAAGTTTATAGTATATTTGTTACTATTTATGGTAAAGCTGCATGCAATTTTCTGTTGTATTTGATGTGTTAATATTTTGATTTTGTTTAATATTAATGCTGAACTTTATACTAAAAGGTAATTTTTTTTCTTCATAGCCAGTATTATGTTGAATGTAAACTTTGTCAGATAGTAGTGTGTTTACAAAAAAATATAATTTTTCTAGAGATTCTTTTTTAGAAAAGTATTGTTGCAATTGTATTACAAATGGAATAAGTTCTTTAATTGCACCTAAAGTTCTGTAATTTTTGATGTGTTATCTTTTTTTTTCCTTTTTTTAATCAAATTTTTATTTAATTACTGAAATGCTTTGTTACTCAACAGATAAAAAATTTATCTTCTACTATTAAATAGATGCTTGCCAATATGCAAATTTACAATAATTTCGATTTATTCATGGAAAAGCTATATACAATTCATAAGCATGAATTTAAATTTAAAACTTTTATTATATTTAAAACTTTTTATATTTATAAATATAACTGCTAAATTTCACCGTAAAAACTAACTTATATAGTAGTGTTGACTTGAGGCAAGTTTGCATGGCATAATGCGTGGCAGCCCTTTTTAATGTGGCAGCCCTTTTTAATTAATTTATGTATCCAGAGGCTCTTTTTCATCAACTTAAGTACATAATGGCCCTTACTGTCGTTTTTTTTTTTTTTTTTTTTTTTTTTCAAATAACAAACATGATTTCAAAAAGAGGTTAGTTTTTCAAGACTTTTTGGCACTCAATCGACAATATTTGGAATTTTTCTACAGGCAGTCAACAAATCTCACGAATTTCATGTTCTTGATCAACGAAATTCATATATTCTCTGTGCATGATAAGTGAAATTAACATTTTTTATCTGTATGCAATTGACAAAATTCATGTCTTCTGTGAGCATGATCGATGATATTTAAAAATTTTAAAATAGTGACTGACAAAATTCTCAACTTAAGAATTTCCTATATAAATAGCTATGGTATTGGTTACCTATATAACAAAATTCATAATTTTTAACTGGCTCGATAAAACTTGCAATTTTGCCATGAGAGAAGATGTCGAAGTTCATGATTTTTTTTCTGCCATCCATGACAAAATCTGCAATTTTTTTAAATTATAAATTTAAGAAATTTGCAGACCACATACTTATATAACCCATCGTGGGTCACAGGTTCATCCCTACCATTGTACTATTAACCTAAACAATTACTTAAAATAACATAATTTTAATCGTTAGTGTAATCGTTAAACTATTTGTGAAACTCAATTTGATTTTGCTTATGTAACATTATGATTAACAATGTGATGTGTTAGGAATTCATTGATAACACATTTCACTGAAACTTTTATACATTTTTTTTAATGTTTTGTCCATTTAAATTTGTTGAACTATATCGAAAATTGAATGTTTAGTTAACATCCTGTCATTTTTGACAGGGGTTATATACTAGTTATGAATAAGATGCATCGAACCAAAATTTGTATTAAATTTGCGTATTAAATTTGTATTAAATTTGCGTATTAAATTTGTATTAAATTTGCGTATTAAATTTGTATTAAATTTTCGTATTAAATTTGGAAAATGTTTTCAAAATGAAAATGAACCAATTCAAGATGTTTTATTAACGACCAAATTAACTTTTGATCCCATCTTAATACATAAATATAATTATAAAACTAATGGCATATTTATGTCAAATAATTACTATATGTTTTTTTATTAAGAACCTAATTTTATAGCATCTCATTCATTTAAATGTGTTACTCGTGTTATCTTGTAGTACCCCAAAGTTTATTTAATATAAATTCCAAAATAAAATCATTTTTTTTTATAAAGATGCAAATAGAGAGTGTTATGATTGAAAAAATAGATATATCGCAAAAGTTTTTTAAAAATCCAAAAGAAAATATATTTTCTTTGGAACTATTTTTTTGTTGTAGTACATTTGTTGAATTGCAACTCTAAGAAATTGTTTGCTGAGAAAGAAAAACCAGAGGAATTTACTTACAGATAAAAGATAAAATAATATTTTGAAAATATATATATATATACTCTGAATGCTATCCTTTTCGATACGCTTTTTGAAGAATATGTCTATATGTATGCAGATTTCTTTTAAATATGTACATGAAATACTTTTTGTAGTTATATAAATATCGTTCAGGCATAAAAACATGCATGAACTGAATGCAAAGAACTTTAACTTTATAAGCTAGTTTATTGCACGGGTTGGATTGCGTTTTAAAAATATTATATTACATGATTTATATCGCTTTTTTTAAAGTACAATTCTCCTTATTTAAACGTCATCAAAAAATTGAGTATTACTGTTACAAAAAACTCAGGGTAAGCATTCTGACAAGCGACTAAACCCTGGCTGTCCACCTAACGCAAGTCTTTTCTGATTGGACCGTAAGACAGTCCATTTCTATCAAAAAAATCTAATAATTGTAGCTCAATGAACATACGCTGAAAAGAATTTTATCGCGGCGCTTCGTACTCAATGAGCATGCGCTGAAAAGGGTCTTTCTAGAGTATAGAGTTGCAAACAACTATCCCGTGTATTAGTTTGTTGTTATATTTTCCATAAATTTGTCTATTTGTGCTTCGATGTCAAACATGGAATATTAATTACAATAAGCAAATACGTTCCATTGATCCACTATTGCAAGAGAGCAAAGTTGTTTTGCTACAGCGCATGCTCATTCAGCTAGAATTGCTTAGATTTTTTTTATAGAAAAGGTCAGTTTTACGGGCCAATCAGAGAAGACTTGCGTTATGTGGACGGCCAGGGTCTAGTCGCCTGTACCATTCTGGGTGTACACTGTTAAAAATATGGAATTTTTGCTGCAGCGTCACTCCACCGCTTTTTTTAAAACTAGCCGTTGGGGACAACTGTAATACTGACCCATCACGAATATGAGTAATATAATAAATCAATATAAAACATGTGTAAATTATTTATAAAATGCATTGCAATTCCAAAATAAAATTTAAACATATATTTAAATACTTTTGATACACATAGTAATGCTCTATTAATGAGTTGCTGATGAACTAATTTCGACAAATTACATAAAACGCCAAATTACTCAAGTAGTAACGAATTGCGTAAAAGAAACATCCTTATAGCCCCAAAAACAATATTCATATTAACTAAGAGTTTACTGCGTCGGTTTAAGCGTCTCATTTCCAATTAAAATATATCTTTGAATTGAAATTTGAATGAAATAAAGGGTTATAAAAAATTGATGACTGAGTAAAACATAACAAATATTTCAGAAAGTAATAATCCGATCAACTTCGCTCTTCCTGCAAAATTTGTGTTATTTAATTGCCTTTTACGTTCAATCCTTAAAATAAAAAAATAGAAGAAATATATGTACCTTTCATCAGACGGAATTTTTCGAGAGTCCGAAAAGAGCAGTCCCGGATAATCGAGGTCATTTATATTAAATATTCTTCGTCCAATTCATGAATATTAATTACATATAAAATTTCAAGTCTCTATCTGATTTTTTTTTCGGAAATAGAGCATTTACAGTCTCACAGACAGAGTGACAGTCATACAAATGGATGGACAATGGATGAAAATTTACAAAATTTTTTTTTTCTGAATCTCTAATATCTAAAACGTGTAAATCCGTCAAAAATGTTTTTTTTTATTTTCAAAACGATTGCAAGATTTCCCCTATACTACATGTGATGGGTAAGTAAAAATTATAACTTCACTTTGTTATGGAGCATTCTCATTGGTCAAAATAGAGATATTCCATAAAAGCGGTGGAGTGACGGTGCAACAAATGTTTACAGTTTTTGATATCGTAAAATAAGATATCCCAGCAGGTAATACTAAGTGTCACTAAGATGACAATATAGTTAAAAAACTGTAACCTGCAGATCAAAACAAAAACAGATGATTCTTACACTACGAAAGTTTAATATAGTCACGAACATTCGAAACATTAGACGATTTGGAAAGGAATATCGAATATTTTTTGAAAAAAAATACGTGTGGCACTCGGGGACTGCCGCGGTAAAGCTATTGCACAGCATTTTTTATCAACTTATGCAAAAATACCGCGTCAATGTCTGCCGAAGTCTACCGAAGGATACCGTGCCGAAGTCTGCCGAACTGAAATAACGTTAGCCGGAGTGTAAGGATTTTTTCTCGTTACGGAATTTCTAGATTCGGTCGCCGCGCTCAAAGCCCGCGATAAAAGGTATGCAAAAGCTTAATAAACTACCAAACAAAATTTGGTCGCGCTACAAAAATTAGATCGCGAGTTATAAGCGTTTTAAATTTTTCGACCCTCACCTTGGGGGGGGGTCTCCTGTCACCAAAAGTAACACTGACTCATAATAAATTACCAAACAAATATTGGCCGAACTACGAAAATTAGATCGCGAGTTATAAGCATTTTAAATTTTTTGATCCTCACCTTGAGGGGTCTCCTGTCACCAAAAATTAAAACTGTCTGATAATAAATTACCAAACAAAATTTGGCCGTGCTACAAAAATCAGATCGCGAGTTATAAGCATTTTAATTTTTTCGACCCTCGCCGTGGGGGATCTCCTGTCACCAAAAATTAACACTGTCTCATAATAAATTACGAAACAAAATTTGGCCGCGCTACAAAAATTAGATCTCGAGTTTTAAGCATTTTAAAATTTTCGACCCTCACCGTGGGGGGTCTCATGTCACCAAAAAGTAACACTGCCTCATTATAAATTACCAAACAAAATTTGGCCGCGCTACGAAAATTAGATCGTGAGTTATAAGCATTTTAAATTTTTCGACCCTCACCTTGGGGGGTCTCCTGTCCCCAAAAATAAACACTGCCTCATAATAAATTACCAAACAAAATTTGGTCGCGCTACGAATATCAGATCGCGAATTATAAGCATTTTAAATTTTTCGACCCTCACCTTGGGGGTCTCATGTCACCAAAAAGTAACACTGCCTCATTATAAATTACCAAACAAAATTTGGCCGCGCTACGAAAATTAGATCGCGAGTTATAAGCATTTTAGGTTTTTCGACCCTCACCGTGGGGGGTCTCCTGTCACCAGAAATTAACACTGTCTCATAACAAATTACCAAACAAAATTTGGCCGCGTTACGAAAGTTAGATAGCGAATTATAAGCATTTAAATTTTTTTTACCCTAACCGTGGGTTTCTCTTGTCACCAAAGTTAACACTGTCTCATAATAAATTACCAAACAAAATTTGGCTGCGCTACGAAAATTAGATCGCGAGTTATAAGCATTTTAAATTTTTCGACCCTCACTGTGGGGGGGGGGTCTCCTGACACCAAAAATTAACACTGTCTCATAATAAATTACCAAACAAAATTTGGCCGCGCTGTGAAAATTAGGTCATAAGAAACATAAGTTTGAGACTTGATATTCTAATATCTGAAAAATACCACGTCAATGTCTGCCGAAGTCTACCGAAGGATACCGTGCCGAAGTTTGCCGAACTGAAACAACATTAGCCGAAGTGTTAGGTTTTCTCGTTACGGAATTTCTACATTCGGTCGCTGCGCTCAAAGCCCGCGATAAAAGCTATGCAATAGCTTAAAAATCCATAAACTTTCACAGTCATCTAAATGCTCTGAAAAGCATTTTTTTATACCTTGGAACCTCAGAAAGCAATTTAATTTTGATATTTAAAGATGATTTTGCAAAATTACAATTTTATTAGCTGCCTGTAATTTCCAAAGACGTTTTCGAGTGGCTTTCAGAATACATTGATCAGTTAATTTTATCGGGAAAATCAGTTTTTCGGATTCTATCAGTCTTCTACTAAACATTTTCAGTTGCATAACTGAATTTGTCAATGCAATTGTAACTGGAAAATATGTTAATTAGCATACTTACCAATCATACGTAGTATAGGGCATGTCTTGCAAACGTTTCAAAAATTTTAAAAAATGACAGGTTTTACATGTTTCGCACACTGGAGATTCCGAAAAACATATTTTTAATAAGAAATTTTTGCCGTCAGTCCGTTTGTCTGTCTGTCTGTCTGGTTAACTGTCTGTGTGTATGCCTGTATATGTACCTGTAAACGCTCTATCTCCTGAACAAATTCATATTGAGATAACATTGACACATTGTATGTACTTAGTATGGAAGAATGAAACGAAACCTATTTAATATCAGTAACCTCGATTATCCGGACATATTTTTTTCCGGCTCTCAAAAACTCTTTCTCATGAAAGGTGTATAATTTTTTTATGTTTTTATTTTAAGTAGTGGAAGTAAAAGGTAATAAAAAAACACATATTTTGCATTAAGATGGAATTTGATTGTTTTACTAGTTGCCTAGATATTTGTAATCATGTTCCCTACATTATTCGATTTTTCATGACCCCATGTTCCATTCAAATTTCATATTAAAGATGTATTTTAATTGGAAATGAGACGCTTAATTCAAAGCAGTAAATTCTTATTTAATATAATTATTATTTTTGTAGATATAAAGATGTTTCTTTTACGCAATTCGTACTATTAGAGTAGTTTGACGTTTTATACAATTTGTCGAAATTGGTTCATCAGCGATTTATTAATAGAGCATTACTATGTGTATTAAAAATATTTAAATACATTCAGAAATATTTTACTCATGTTTTATTTCATATATTATAATATGTATATACATGATGGGTAAGTATTACGGTGGCCCCCTACGACTAGTTTTAATACTATTGATTCTGTAAGTTTTGCAGTTAAAAATGCTTGCTAAACATGAAAAACTGTACTTGAGCCGCAATATCACCCGAAAAACAGGGTTTCTGTTAGGGAAAACTGATTAATCCATTTTGATAGCAGTTCAACAACGTTTTCAAAATCTTCGGGGAAACAATAAAAAAATATTTTGGTAAATTGTTCGTAGATAAATTCTCTTCCGATGTTTCTTAAGAAAGAGAATTCTTTTAGAAGTTTGGGGTTACTCGAAAGAAATTTTTTTACTTTTTCGTTCTTTATTATAGTAAATTTTCTTAAATTACGAAACTTCTGTTTTTTATTAGCGTACTCATGGTAAAATAAAATAATTTTCGGCAATCTTGGCTCGCTTTTTTTTCCATTTTGTCACTTACACTCCTTCAATAATGAGGTCCACATATACAGGGTGTATCTAAACTCTTGGGCAAAACTGTAAGGAGTTGATAGTACACATCAAGATAAATAATATTAAATAGGAAACTAAAGGTCCCTAACGTTTTCCGAAGAAGACAGCCGCCATTAAAGTTTAGGGTCCAAAATTTCAAATAAATATAGAGAACGGAAAAATTGGTCGATTGATTTGCGGTTTTCACTAAAACTGTTCTTTATGTCAGTATTTTCTTGAAAATAAATTATAAAGATAATTTTGAAAAAATGTAGATAGGGGGCTTTAGACTTTTGAGTAACGTAAAACTATTTTTTGTCGTTATTTTTTGCATCTTATTAAAAGTTTTCGGAAGCTTAGACTTAAATTTTGAGCTCAAAATCTGAATAGTTGGGAGCGGTTAAGTAGCGCAAACTGAACCGTGTTCAAAGGTTAGAATATCAAATGATTATAAAAAAAGGAAAAATTGGTCGATTGATTTGCGGTTTTCACTAAAACTATTCTTTAAATCAGTATTTTCTTGAAAACAAATTTTAAAGATAAATTTCAAAAAATGCCGATAGAGGGTGCCTTAGACGTACAATTATTTTTAAACGTATTTTTTTAAATCTCATTAAATGCTTGCAAAATCTTAGACTTAAATATTGAGCTTAAAATCTGAATCGTTGGGAGTAATTAAGTAGCGAAAAATTGAACTGTGTTCGAGGTATGGGGAGGATTAAATTTCAACTCCTGAACACAGTTCAATTTGCGCTTCCAAACTCCTTCCAATGGTTCATAATTTGAGCTCAAAAATTAAGTCTGCAAGCAATTTGCAAGCATTTATTCAGATGCAAAAAATAGCGGTAAAAAATATTTGTTGGTTACTCTTAAGTTTAAAGCTCCCTCTAAAGAAATTTTTTGAAATTTATTTTGAAATTTATTTTTAAGAAAAAACTGACATAAAGAATAGTTTTAGCGAAAATGGCAAACTAATTGACTATTTTTTTCCGTTTTTTATAATCATTTGAAATTTGACCCCCCCCCCCCTCCCTTCAACACAGTTCAGTTTGCGCTACTTAACCACTCACAACGATTCAGATTTTTATCACAAAATTTAAGTTTATATCTAAGCTTCTAAAAAAATTTAATTAGATGAAAAAAAAAACCCGTAAAAAGTAGTTGTTTGTTACTCCAAAGTCTAAAGCGCCATCTATCGACATTTTTTGAAATTTATCTTTAAAATTTATTTTCATGAAAATACTGGTATAAAGAATAGTTTTAGTGAAAACCGCAAAACAATCGACCAATTTTTCAGTTTCTTATGTTTATTTGAAATTTTGGACGCTAAACTTCACTGGCGCATATCACCTTCGGAAGACGTTTGGGGTCTCATTTAATATAGTTTGATACTTCATGTGTACTATCACCCCTTAAAGTTTTGCCCAAGAGTTTAGATACACCCTGTATAATGTGTATAACAGTAGAACAATGTAAAAAAAAAGAAGAAGGGAAAAAGACATTTTTTACCGACATTGTATGGTAATCGGGGCAGTACACTGTAAAAAAAAGTTCAAGAGGTTACTAAAATTTTTTTAGTAAATTTGTATTCCAAAGAATTTTTTAGTAACCGTTACAAACTTTTTTTTTGCAAGTGAAACAAGCATTTTTTTTTTTTGTAAACTGAACAAAAGAATATTTTGTATAACTAACTTAAAATTTTTTAGCATGAGCCACCAAGCAAATTTTAGTAATAGCTCCAAAATTATTTTTAATAACAATTACGTGCGTCCGAAGGGCAGGAGCTTCCTTCGAGCTGCATCCAGACTTCTGAAGCGATAAATTTTCGGCAAAAACGCAATAGATGGCAGCACCAAACATTTCTACCAGCTCCAACAGGAAATTCATAATCACTTTATTATACAGTACTTACACTACATACATTCGGGGCGTATTTGGCGCTGTCCAGTATTGAACCCGGGACCTTTTAGCCTGGAGTCCGTTACTATAACCACTATGCTATCGAGGCCACGCCAAGTGAGTTTTAGTAATAGCTATTAAAAATATAAAACTATTAACTCTATTCGTTGCTAACTTTTTTCTAGTAATTATTACAGATTTTCTAGTAACCGACTAAGATTACTAAACATTTTTTAGTAATTACAAGGATTACTAAGGTTTTTTTTAGTAGATCGACCCTTTTTTTTACTGTGTAGAACAATTCGCTGTTTTCTAAAGGGAAAATGACCGTAAATTAAAGACAATTTTCGATATTTTTCGAGGAATTTACGGGAAATTTTCAGTTAAAAACCATAAATTATATTGGCGTTCATATTACCAGTACAACCTCCATAAAATCGTCCATTTTTTTACATTGTGCACTCAGTTACTATTATTTTCTAAACACAGGAGATTAATATTACAATTATTCTGTGCATTAAGCAGCTTTTGCTCATGATACATAATGGATGGATAAATGTGACAAAGTAGAATTGTTTTGCATCTTTATTCCTTTATTAAAAAATATACATACAATGCATTGTATTCTTGGAATAAATAGTATTCAGGACACATAAATAATTCCAAAAGAAAATATATTCTCTTTAGAATTCTTTTTTGCTACTGTACATTTATAAAATTGTAGCTGTACAGATTGTTTATTTTTTCCTTTTTTATATTTTTTTCAGAAAGAGAATCCGTAACAAGTGCTAAAAAATAAAACGAAAGCTTAAATAAACATGTTTTTGCGTACTATTCTTTTTAATGTACGATATATATCGTATATGTCGAAATATATATCTAAATGCATGTAAATAAGAGTAAGAAATTCCTTTTATTTACAACGGTGCAATTCGATTTCCGAGAAAAAACATAGAAATATCAGATACTTTTTTCGAATTGACAATGTTTCTGTACATGCAATCTCTTTTTTTGTAAATTTCTGTAGTTTGCAAGTACTTCCATTTGTATTATCATGAATCAAGAGTTTTTTTAAATATCAACAAATAAAAGGGAATGCTTTTTACACTTACAGAATACATTTAAATGTATTTAGAGAACTTGGAAATTAAGAAAAAAGATAATTTAAAGATTAGTGATCATATATATTCATATCCTTTTTTTATATTTTGTCACAAATTAAAAAAAGTCCGGCAATGCCGGGAGGAAGAGGTAGCTTTCATATACTTATATATATATTTATTTATTTATTTTAAAGTAAGTTACATAGTTCAAAAATACTAATCTCAAGTTAGTGGAAATAATCTTATAAAATTAGTGATTTTATAAGATTGAATACTAGTTTTTGGCAAGACTGAATATTAATAGGAATTTTTAGAAATTAGTCATCTTTTATTCAATCTGGTTTTATTTTAAGCGATTTGGAGAGTCACTAAATTCCACGATATCATAAAGTGTATGCCATTTTAAAGCAACATTGTGGATCGTTCAGATCAGACCGTTTCAAAATGTCAGCCATAAGAAAAATTCAAAGTGCTATAACTCAATCATTTTTTAAGATATAGACAAAATAAAAAGTGTTCTGGAATCGTTGTTTTAAGTTCTAACACGTAAATGAAAAATATTTTTCAAATTTTGATTTTTTCGCATTTAATTTTAAATTTTAAATTTTTTAAAAAATTTAAAATGGCCACCATTTTGAAACAAAATGGCGGATGATGCTGGCCAACAAACTCGGTCGAGACATTTGTATGTACTATGTACATACCAAGTTTAATTGAAATCGGTTCATAAATACGCGTGTTATCACGTGACAAAATCATATCGTTTCAAAATGTCAGCCATAAGAAAAAGTCAAAGTGCTATAACTCAATCATTTTTTAAGATATAGACAAAATAAAAAGTGTTCTGGAATCTTTGTTTTATGTTCTAACACTTAAAAGAAAAATATTTTTCAACTTTTAATTTTTTCGCATTTAATTTTAAATTTAAAATTTTTAAAAAAATTTAAAATGGCCGCCATTTTGAAACAAAATGGCGGATGATGCTGACCAACGAACTCAGTCGAGACATTTGTATGTACTATGTACATACCAAGTTTCATTGAAATCGGTTCATAAATACGCGTGTTATCACGTGACAAAAATCAGATCGTTTCAAAATGTCAGCCATAAGAAAAATTCAAAGTACTATAACTCAATCATTTTTTAAGATATAGACAAAATAAAAAGTGTTCTGGAATCTTTGTTTTAAGTTCTAACACGTAGAAGAAAAATATGTTTCAACTTTTAATTTTTTCGCATTTAATTTTAAATTTTAAATTTTTTAAAAAATTTAAAATGGCCGCCATTTTGAAACAAAATGTCGGATGATGCTGACCAACGAACTCGGTCGAGACATTTGTATGTACTATGTACATACCAAGTTTCATTGAAATCGGTTCATAAATACGTTAGTTATCGCATGACAAAAATCAGATATATATATATATGGTTATATATATATATATATATATATATATATATGTCAACATTTGAACGGAGGGTGGTTTTGGGGTCTGGGGGTCATGATCGGTGAAAATATACCAAAATTTTCCGGAAGTGCTTTCCTCCGGACGGCTGCAATAGGTAGCTTTTTACTTTTTGTAATGAAAGCTACCTAAAAATCGAAATTTTAGACTTAATAACAATTTGTATTTTATACTTAATGCAGCAATCATAATTTTACCTTTAGTTAGTTTCTTACCTTTCAAAAATATTTCCTGACATTTTCTTGACATTCATCTCTGACTGGCTTACAGAAAAGAAATGAATGTTAGAAACGTTATTTGTTATGGGCATCTTCCGGCCAAAATTATTATTATTTTTTTAAAGACACCTTTAAGTTTTATGCTTTGTACTTTCAAAAATTACTTTCAAAAGTAATTCGTTTAAAAAAAATACAAATTTTAACACTTCAATTTTTTTGCGTTTTCGATTTCGACATTGTTGTTTTCTCCCTTTTGACTAGCTCATTTCCGGATAAAAATCGAAGATACGAATTGACAATTTTAGATTCTGTTAGTAACCGTTATCTACACAATCGTCCAAATGAGTAAACAGTTTGCTGCAAATCTTTAACAGTGTAGTTCAGTGTTTTGGGTTTTACATAGTCATTCTTTTTAAATGACAGACTGTTTATTCAAAACTAAGATTTTCTTTGCATGGCTCCGTACAGACCAACTTATGCATCAAGAAATTCATATTATTTCTTTGAGCTATCTTTTGCAATGTCCCTGAGACTACCTGTGACCTGTTTTATTTCTATTTAAAGTTTTGAAATCAAACTGCACAAAATTAACAGCAAAGATTCTTACAAGTAGTAGGGGATAGACATGCCATGGATTCTCGTCCATTATAGTCATAGACTGCTTATATTTAAAAAAAAAACAGTATTCACACCAAAAAAGCCTTTTATTGCGCAATATCTAGTGTAGATGTATGTCGAATTTAAGAACTTTAGTTAGCAGAGGCAATGTGTTAACACATTCGCTACCGCTCACGCGTCATCGCGTGATGTGGCGCCTACGTTAAGGGGACGAGGGACCTTTGAAATCATTTTTTTATAATTTTAAAATTACACTTTAAATACTATTCAAGGATACATTATATGCGTTATAGCATATATTTATCACAAAAAAGTAAAAAAAAAAAACTTTTTTTTTGAGAAAAATAGGGAAATTTTTGTAATATTTTAGATTTAATGAGAACTTTCAAAATGCTCCATGAGCATTATTTTTTCTCTGAATGCTTCGAAAATTTTTATATTTCTTTATCATAATATATGTCATAAAACTGTGCATCGTTTTTTGAAAATAAATATAATTGTAAAAGTTAAAGGTAGTTAATTGTAAAAATGCTCAAAAAATATATATAAAATAACTTTTTATACCTTTTTATTCAGATATATAAAATTCAATGCATAGTTTTATTTATATATGTAACTCAAACATGCAAGAATAATATTGGAGATTTTCATTAATATGGAATGCACATGGGACATTTTGAAAAGTTCTCGTTAAATCTATATTACAAAAATTTCCCTATTTTTCTCTTTTTTTTTTTTTTTTTTTTTTTTTTAAACTTTTTTTTGTGATAAATATTTGCTATAATGCATATAATGTACCTTTGAATAATATTTAAAGTGAAATTTTTAAAATATAAAAAAAAACGATTTTAAAGGTCCCTTGTCCCCTTAAGGGGGCCATTCAATCTCCAGTGCATGATGTGGGTGATGTCCAATAGCCAGTCACGCGCTGGCGCGGGAAAATCGTTCACTGATTTTTTGTTATAAAAAGTAAATTGGCTTCTGGGAAAAGCCAACTTTTACAGTGCGGCATTAACTAGCAACACATCTTCACGTAAGCGGCAGCGAACGTGTCAAAGCTGTTGCCACCGAGAGCTTCCAAACTCCCAAGGATTGCACTTTCCAACAATTCGATCTTTCTTCCATATGTTTAGTAAGAATTACAGTATTAGTTTCTACTAAATCAAAAAACAATTGAGAGAAGTAGATACTTAATTACAATAAGAAATTACATTCCACAGTACAATATAAATATAAAAAGCCACAGTATTTAAATGTTCAATAAACGTCCTCTTTTTTATAAATTCCTCTTGCATTTGCTGCCATTACATTTATTATGTGTCTCATTGGCTCTTTAAAATTTTCCTGAAATTCTATTGGTTAATAAACATGATCTTTGATTCCGCTTTCATGGCTCGTTTCCTACAATTTCCTATAGTAATTCTATTGCCTAATAAATTTTATCATTGTATCCGCTTCTCTTACATGTATTTCATCAGCAATTAAAAGATTTAGCATAAAATCAACAGCAAAGATTCTTACTAATAGTAGGTGATATGCATGCTATGGATTCTCGTCCATTATAGTCATAAACTGCTTATATTAAAAAAAAATAGTACTCACATCAAAGAAGCCTTATATTGCGCAATACGTGGTGTAGATATATTTCGAATTTAAGAACTTTAGTTAGCAGAGGCAATGTGTTAACACATTCGCTGCCGCTCACGCGCTATCTCATGATGTGGCGCCTAAAACGTTAAGGGGACGAGGGACCTTTGAAATAATTTTTTTATAATTTTAAAATTACACTTTAAATACTATTCAAAGATACATTATATGCATTATAGCATATATTTATCACAAAAAAGTAAAAAAAAAAAAAAAATTTGAGAAAAATAGGGAAATTTTTGTAATATATTAGATTTAACGAGAACTTTCAAAATGCTCCATGCGCATTATTTTTTCTCTGAATGCTTCGAAAATTTTTATATTTATTTGTCATAATATCTTTCATAAAACTGTGCATCGTTTTCAGAAAATAAATATAATTGTAAAAGTTAAAGGTAGTTAATTGTAAAAATAGATTAAAAAATGCTCAAAAAAATATATATATATAATAATTTTTTTATACCTTTATATTCAGATATATAAAATTCAATGCACAGTTTTATTTATTTATATAAATCAAACATGCAAGAATAATATTGGAGATTTTCATTAATATGGAATGCGCATGGGACATTTTGAAAAGTTCTCGTTAAATCTATAACATTACAAAAATTTCCCTATTTTTCTCAAAAAAAGTTTTTGTTTTACATTTTTTTTTTTTTTGTGATAAATATATGCTATAATGCATATAATGTACCCTTGAATAATATTTAAAGTGCAATTTTTAAAATATAAATAAAACGATTTTAAAGGTCCTTTGTCCTTTTAAGGGGTCACTCAATCTCCAGCGCATGATGTGGGGTGATGTCCAATAGCCAGTCACGCGCGGGCGCGGGAAAATCTTTCAACGTTTTTTGTTATAAAAAGTAAATCGGTTTCTGGGAAAAACCCACTTCTACAGTACGGCATTAACTATCAACAGATCTTCACGTAAGCGGCAGCGAACGTGTTAATGCTGTTGCTACCGAGAGCGTCCCAACCCCCAAACATTGCATCTTCCAACAATTCGATCTTTCTTCCATCTGTTGCGTAAGAATTACAGTATTAGTTTCTACTAAATAAAAAAATAATTGAGAGAAGTAGATACTTAATTACAATAAGAAATTACATTTCACATTACAATATAAATATAAAAAGCAACAGTATTTAAATGTTCAATAAACGTCCTCTTTTTTATAAATTCCTCTTGCATTTGCTGCCATTACATTTATTATGTGTCTCATTGGCTCTTTAAAATTTTCCTGAAATTCTATTGGTTAAAAAACATGATCTTTGAATCCGCTTTCATGGCTCCTTTCCTACAATTTCCTATAGTAATTCTATTGCCTAATAAATTTCATCATTGTATCCGCTTCTCTTACATATATTTCATCAGCAATTAAAAGATTTCAGCATAAAATGAAGAGCAAAGATTCTTACTAGTTGTAGGTGATAGGCATGCCATGGATTCTCGTCCATTATAGTCATAACTGCTTATATTTAAAAAAAAATAGTACTCACACCAAAGAAGCCTTATATTGCGCAATACGTGGTGTAGATGTATGTCGAATTTAAGAACTTTAGTTAGCACAGGCAATGTGTTAATGCTGTTGCCACCGAGAGCGTCCCAACTCCCAATCATTGCACATTCCAACAATTCGATCTTTCTTCCATCTGTTAAGTAAGAATTACAGTATTAGTTTCTACTAAATCAAAAAACAAATGAGAGAAGTAGGTACTTAATTACAATAAGAAGTTACTTTCCACAGTAAAATATACATATAAAAAGCAACATTATTTGAACGGCGTTCTTTTTTCATAAATTCTTCTTTCATTTGTTGACTCACATTTATTATGTGTCTTATTGGGTCTTTTTAATGTTCCTGAAATTATATTGGTTAATAAACATGATCTTTGAATCCGGTTTCATGGCCCATATCCTACAATTTCCTATTGTAATTCCTTTGCCTAATAAATTTTATCATTGAATCCAATTCTCTTACATATACTTCAATAATTTTCTTTTCTGAGAAATCATATTTTACATTGGAGATGATATAGTGTGACCACCGAATCTATTTTGAACAAAAAATTTATGTGTTTACATGATTTAAACGTTGTTTTTTATTTATTAATAGTTCTTTAATTGCTTGTACAATAACCAGCCGTAACCTTGCAGCCTTTTCAATTATTTACTTCTGTTCACAAATCTACATGTTTTATTCTACATTTAAATTTCATATAAAAAATTGCAATATCTGTACTGAAAAATAGAATTGGGTAAAGATTTTTTTAGAATTGTATTACTATGTACTTTTTCTCACAAATACAGCAGTACGTTATGATGTTTCTATAGTTGGATGAAATAAAATTAAATTCGTTTATCGTTTAAGTTTGTTGAAAATAGACATATAAAAATATATAAAGATTTTTCACATTAGCATTGCTTTGTTAGTATTTGTTTTCTACTGTTTCAACAAATATATATATATATATATATATATATGTGACATTTTAAAGTTAGGAGCCAGAAACATCATCGCCAGGGTCCCCGTTCTTTGCACAGAAGTCATGGCCAGCGAGGGAAAAAATAAATAAATGTAGAATATCCAATAAATCACTCATTGGTGGCTGTAAGTTTATTTATTCAACTGTAGTCATTATAGAGGGAAAAACTCCTTTTTGCAAACGATCTTTTACCGAAATGTCCAAAAAATATTCCATCATTTACTTCAACCAGCCGTACTCATCGACGAAAGAACTCCAGAATCTCTCCCCCTCTCATCTCGAGACTTCCACCTTTTAAAACTAAAAAGAAAATTCTAGAACTTTCTGTAATCTCAAACCATCATCCTTTTATGTAACAGAATTCTTGTCCAGATACGAGACTAGACACAGACGATAAATTTATTTAAAAAAAAAATATTATTTAACCAATTTATAATCGACTCATAATTTCTTAGGCAGACGATTTTTATAAATGATTAATTTTAAGAGAAAAAGAAAAGAAATGAATTTATTAATGCACACATCAAAGGTTGACGGCGGAAAAATAAATAAATAGATAAAATAAAATAATGATGTTTTTTGAAAGGTATGGTTTTGGAATAAATTTAATAAGATTTTCTTAAAAAGGGTTGATAAAAACATAGAAGAAATCAGTTTTATTTGGAATATTAAGAAATAAAGTTTTAATTAAGAATATTTTTAATTTAGAGCCATCTTTTTAAATTTACGCTTACTGGAATAATGTTTTTTAAGGCAAATTAAGAATTTATATCGTCTGCATACAGATTAACAGATTAGATCTAGAAACAAGATTTGAATTTAATAACTTGAAGTAAGTACGGAACATTATTATAAGAAAATTAAGGTAGTATAAAGGTTAGTTTTGGCGAAAAAATTTTTAAATTTGTAATATATATATATATATATATGTATATATCATGTAAGTTATTGAATTTTTCTTAATACATTACAGACCTGAGAATGAATAATTTTTAAAAACCATTTTATTCTATTAAATATTTCCCTTTGTTAAACGATTTCATTTAAAAGACGATTTCATTCAAAATATAAATGTTAATATGTAAAAATAATATAACACCAAATCTGGAGCTATATATTTTATTTTTGTGATTTATCTAAACTGGTTAAAAGTTAAATGAAAACAAATGAAACATTTTCAAGTTGTAATTAAACGGAAAAAAATTAAATGTTATGCCATTATTCTTTTTTACACTCTTTTACATATTATTGCTAGACATAAGTTTAACAACTCATTAAAGGGTTTTTTTTATCATTACTGTTAAAGATTTTTTTCAAACTAAATGGGTCATGTAACATCTGCTTTATTACGATTTGAAATTAATAATTAAACAAAATCATTTTGAAACCACTAATTTAAAATGCATTATTCAGTTGTGAATTTAATTTAATAAGATAATTTTAAGATATTTTTTGATATAATCGTTTTACTTTTTTTTAGTGTATCTCCCTCAGTCTAATTAAACTCGTAAAGTCATTAAAGATACAAAAATTATATTGCTTTTTTCATAGAAAAAATAATTAAAAAAAAGTTTTTTTTTTTTATTTGGGTAGTAGAAATTAAAATACATTAAATATAACATTGTGTATTTGTTAAGTATGATTTTATTTTTAAAAAGGGTTTAAATTGCGTAATTAGAATAAGAGTTAAATAACATCTAAAAATATAAGTAAAATGAATTAATTTAACATTTCCAATAGAAATATACGTTGAATATTTTACATTTTAAAAATATATTTTGATTTATAAAAGTTTTTGAAATTCGTTTATTAAAATTGTACATGTACATAATTAGAGATATTTCAATTATACACTGAATGACCTAAACATTATAACTAACTACCACATAGCGCGTTGCTCCAAATTTTGTAATTTACCTTTGCATGGACACCAAAAGTCTTTTAAAGATGGATTGAGACAAGCTGTACCAATTGTACAACCCTAATCGCATGCATGTTCACAGTGACGTCACAGTGACGTCACTGTGAGTCACTTTGGTCACATCACATCTGTGACCAAAATGCCACCTCTCAGTGACGTCACATTGTGACTGAGATGTGACTTTCTTTAAAATCTTTAGAAATTTTTAAATATCCTTCAAAACATGTTATTTACTTTAAAAGACATGTTTCTGGCAATTTAAATATCGTCGCTTTTGTCACAGTTTCGTCACAATGTAAATGTCAAATTAGTCACAAATGACACATTTTTCACAAATTGTCACATTGTGACCACTTTGTGAAACGTCACAAAAGAGCTCTAAAACGGCCATAACGACTTCACATTTTAGTCACTGTGACTTTACATCGACGTCACGTGACGTTACATCGACAAATCGATGGTCACAAAGTCACAATGTGACTTCACAACGACGTTGCAGTGACGTCACCATGCTTTACTGGAAGCAATGGTTACGCAAATGAATGGAAAAGCGACATGGTGCAATCTAAATTTTGAACTGCCGTTTTATGACAACAAAAATGTGTTTTATCGGATTAAAATACAGTGTGTTTGATGACCAGGACATTATCAAGAATTTAGCATCATATTTCTGGAACCATTCGAGAAAATTATAGCCATTTGACATGGAGCTTTTTATTGCTGAAAGACATTATTTCATGTTAAGAAAACTAACTCCGTATAAAGGTGTGCCTAGTCTGCATTGATATTTATATTGTGCGCCTTCATAGTCTATTGTACCGCAACCAATCTGATGAAAATGCCAGCAAAAGCTAAAAACCACCACCACCAGTCGTTGTATAATTTGCTGTACTTTTGGTGTGCAACAGTTTGCACGGAATATGGATTATCCTGACACTACTACCGATGTGATGAAAAATTCATCCGATCGGGCAACTCTCTCCCACTAATCCATAGTCTAGTCACGATGCATTCCTTGTCCATTGAGACATATTTGGCTAGACACTGGGTCAATAAATGTTTGTGGGTAGAACACTTGCTTCATAGTTTCATATAATGCAGTATTCATTGAACTGTGTGCTTTGAAACAATTCTACATGGACATAAATTGTAAATTGTATTGTTTTGTTCTCTGAACCACTCTGTGGTGTTCATCTTGCTTTTCCCGAGCTGGGCTGTCTCCAATTACGTTTGTCTTTAATAACGCGTGGTAACGCCGTGATTTCTGTTGCTGGTTTCACCAGTATTCACTTAATTCGAAGAAGGGCTAACAACAGAAGATTGCGAACAAACATGGAGTGGTGCAATTTCGGACATTCTCGTTCCGAACTTTCGGGATATTTTCATCTGTTCTCAATCTATGTCACTTAAATCAGTAGCCTTTCCACATCATATATGCACAATTACAAAAAAAGACAAATAATTACCTTTTGACACCGCAGTAGCCGTTAAAACAATTCCAATATGGACATGTGTCCATCACGTGCTCAATGATAAATGTAGGGAAGATCATAATGTTTTGTCTAATTTTTATATATTAAGCTGATTATTTCAGCACATTTATGTAAATGAATATTATTTTTATTTAACAATATATTAGGAAGATTTATTAATATTTATCAATTTTATACATGAATACAAATATTTTAACATTAGGAAATTCATGTAATTATTATATCAGCGAAAATCCAATGGCGGAATTAGTGCTTCCGTATGGATTACATATGTGTATGACGTCATTCAAATCCACGATGACACTATTGATACCTCTTAATTATCATTTAATGAAAATCACAAATCTTTAACAAGTATTTCTAATAAAATTTATTGTGACATTTTTTACATTTGTTTGATTTTAATTATTGGATAACTATTGTTAAAAATATATGATTTTATATTTGTAGTATTTACAGGGACAAACAAAAAATTTTCGATACCATACAGTATACTATAACATGGATACAGTATGGTATATATGATGATGTGGTATGGTGGTATGATGTGGTATGATATATGGTATGTGAATGATGTATACTATAACATCAATATCTGAATATTTCAAAACTTCATTATAGAATGAACGCACCTCATTTCCCATCTTTGACATACAATTTCCAACTTGTTTCAAATATAATCATTTTTACATCGACTTATTTGTAATTATGATTAACATGTAATATATTTTACTAACATCTTTACAAACAATATAACGTTACATAGTTATTTTCAACCGAACATTTTAATTTGTTTACGAACTTTATAAATTCTAAAAGTTATATGTATGAGTTTTAAAGCTTTTCTACACATATAGACAAAGATAACAAAAGAAAAGAATACTTTTTATTAAATAAAATATTTAACAGACGAAGATAAATATCATTACGTACTTCTATTTTTTGTCTTTTCTATCCTTTTCTTTAACGTTAATTATGAAATGTAGTTTTTTTTTAAATACTTTTATGAACTGTGTTTTAATAACTAACTCGTTGATATTTTCTCAAGAAAATTCGCCCTTAAAAATGAATTGATGAACCTTAGATAGTAGAAGAAACCGTCTATATTATTATTTATTTATATATATTAACATTAATATTATTTCAAAGTCTGTTTTAATTAGAATAAAACTTTTGTTTGTTAAGCAATACCTATATTTTTACATAACATCATGATCATATTTTTAAATACGCATTAATTATAAAATGTATTTTTCTTTAAAATATATCTATGAATTGTTTTTTAGGTAGCTTTCATTACAAAAAATAAAAAACTACCTATTGCAGCCGTCCGGGGAAAACACTTCCGGAAAATTTTGGTATATTTTCACCGATCATGACCCCCAGACCCCAAAACCACCCTCCGTTCAAATGTTGACATATATATATATCTGATTTTTGTCATGCGATAACTAACGTATTTATGAACCGATTTGAATGAAACTTGGTATGTACATAGTACATACAAATGTCTCGAACGAGTTCGTTGGTCAGCATCATCCGCCATTTTGTTTCAAAATGGCGGCCATTTTAAATTTTTTTAAAAAATTAAAATTTAAAATTAAATGCGAAAAAATTAAAAGTTGAAAAATATTTCCCTTTTACGTGTTAGAACTTAAAACAAAGATTCCAGAACACTTTTTATTTTGTCTATATCTTAAAAAATGATTGAGTTATAGCACTTTGAATTTTTCTTATGGCTGGCATTTTGAAACGATGAGTTCTGATTTTTGTCACGTGATAACACGCGTACTTATAAACCGAATTGTTATTTAATAATTAGTTTGTTGATATTTTCTAAAGAAATTTTCCACTTAAGAAATGAAATAATGAATATGAGATAATGAAAGAAACTATTTAGCTTATAAGTTTTATTATATATATTATCATCAATATTATTTTAAACACTGTTTTAATTAAAAAAAAAGACAATAGCTAAATTTTACATAAAATAATGGTTATAATCTTAATGCACAGAAAATAAAAGAAAATAATAAAAAACACGTTCGCGTTTTGTTAGGTATTATAACAAAAAGTTTTAATTCTAGATATTAGTTATGAAGGAAATTAATAAATGTTTTATTGTTTAAAAGCGAATAAAAATAGGGAATGTTTATGTTCTCAAAATTATTTGTTTAAGAGAATTTCAACATCCATGTTTGATAATAATCTTACTTATTATTTTAACCCTTGGCACTCCATTGTTTCCGCGGCGGAGACATTATCTTTTCTTTCAAAATTTGTTTTTAGCACCAGTAATAAAGGAAAATAAAATTTCCCTTATTTAATCAAAGAATTTTTGAAATTGTCTACTTCAAGGAAAGTTCTTAAAAAAGTGGTGCTGTTCGAAAGAAATTTGTGTGGGAGACACCGGAGTCGGAAGTGTTGAATAATTGATCCGGAATGCTGCATATAGATAAATTTATTAAATTAAATTAATTACACTAAAAATTCGAAAAATGTTTACAAACTGAATACGTTACTTCGCTGTCATAAGAATCATTTAACATTTCCTAGATTTCAAAGTAGTTTTTTTTTTTATTGAAACTGTTATGCATATTAATGGTGAAAACATATTGTTGTAAAATTCATTATTTAATTAAACATCATTTTACATCCTTTTAAAAGCTTTGTTTATTTAAGATATTTAATCATGAACACAGATATTTGGTTCGCAGTAAACAGGATTTTATAAACTAATTTATGATAAAAATGAATGTAAAATATTTTCCTTCCTACAGATGTTTGTTTCTCACAGCAATAACTTAGAAAATTCCTTAATCAGGAAGTGTATATAAAGTTAACTATCTACTCAAAATGCATTATATTTTACATGAAAGAATTTGCATTGAAATTGATCACGGTGTAATGAAAATGCAGTTAAATATATTGATAATGTCTTTTTCAGACTTTATGAAAACGAGGTGGAACCCGTCGATCTTCGACGAAAGAAAATGTTTTAAAAGGAAATATTTCATTGATTTATAACAACGTACAAAATTAGCTACACTAAAAAATGCATCTTATATTGGTCAGTTTCTGTAAAAGAAATATTATTTTAAGCTAAAATTAACAAAATATCATTTTAATAGAAGTCAGTTGTCCAAATTATTAGAATTAAACTTCAATCATATATGTAATTAGTAAAACATGATAAAGATAAATTATCATGATGATAAGTTATTGATAAGTTATTATCAATTAACGATATTATGCTTGGTAAAGATGAAAACAGAAAAAAAAATCAAATTGTAACGATTATAAAATTTCACGTGAAATCTAAACCCGTCATCATTTTCATCTTCAGAAAATTTACATGCGAAATTTTAATTTAATTTTTTTTTTCCATTTTAAGAGAAATTGACACATTTCTGTTGCCACAATTACAAAATTCGCAGAAAAACTATAAAAAAATTAGTATCTCAAAAATAAATTGAGATACAGCTTTCTAATAGATTGCATTTAAGAGTACATTTTTTCTCTATACGCTGATTTAAAAAGTGAGAATCCGCGATGTTTAGTTGTATAAAAATTGAAGTAGCAAAAAGTGCAAAACCGAATAGCATGAGAAAGTGTTGCCATTCGCAAAATGACGTATGCGCTACGCACAGATACGTTTGGCCTTTATAATATAGATATTAATCTCATGTTGCTTTTTTACCTCATAAAAAAGGAAAAAAAATCAAAATTTTTTTATTTACGTATTGCTTTACTAATCATATTTAAAATAATATTTATATTTCAGGATATGTAAACTGGATATGTATGCTGGTGTACAGGATATGTATGCTTATACTGGGGGCATCAAAACTCACTGATGGATTATAAGATTCATTATTTTACAAATGGTGTCAAGTATTAAAATTATTCCTGCGTTAGGGTTATCTAATATGTCAGGAGATTTTATATTGGGATTCTTGAATTTAGGAGAAATTTCAAAGTATGGATGTCCTTGAGAGCAATAGGTAATTAGTGTAGACCCGATTTTTGACTCTTTGGAATCCATTTTATTTATTTATTTATTTGTTTATTTTTTGCAAAAAGACTTGAGAGGCCGAAAAATCGCGCCGGGATTTAGTTATTATTGCTTGCGCGTCATCTATCACTGTTATTTATAGCTAAAATTGAGAATAACAACGTAAAAGTTTTTGACATCTTATATAACACACCTGAAAGAATTTTTTTAGTATTTGTCACAACTTGTAAGCTTTTGAATTTTAAAATTCATCAGTTATTTTTGGATACACGGTAAATGCAATTTAAAAAGCAATATAATTTGAAAATTATAAATTCGACCAGTTCAATCATAATTAAACATACAAACAAGATTAAAATATCAATAAAATTTAGATTATTGTTTTCCTTATTAATCGAGTTTTCAGAATGGGTTCAATTTCAAATGTGAAAAAATTACACAAATTGAAATATTCAAGATAAAACACACTGTTTTAAAATTTTGTGGTTTGTTGAGCCAAATTTGATTGCTGAGAAAATTACAACTATAAGACAATGAAATCATAAACTAATATTAGGAGCTACACTGTTAAAACTAATGGTGACACATTGCAATTTTTAGGGGTGAAAGGCTTGTGTCACTGGTGACACCCCTAAAGGAGCCAGAATGGCACCTTTAATTAGGATGAAAAGATGGCACCCATAATCCAGAGTGCCCAATAATAAAAAAAATTTAAAAATATACAAACCGACTTTTGGCCCTAGACGGATTCGAACCGACAACAGCTGATTGCAAGCGCATCGCTTTAACCGCTCACTAATCGAGCTCACCTTCAAAGTTTCCCTGAAATGAACAAATGTCCTAAAATTCAAAGGTTGCTTTATATAAAAAACTCGCCAAAAGTTAGCCATCCGAAATTGGGATAGCGCATAGTGGTGATAGTCATCGTAGGTAGAAATTGCTGTTGATCCACCAGTGACAGCGAGTTGAAGGGCAAGGATACACTTTACAGAGCATGCACAAATGAGTAAAGGGTGAAAATCTTCCAACGGTATGCATTTCACGGCACCCTAATTAGCGTGAATCACCCAGTGAGATATCAAACGGCACCTCAAACACAATTTCAAGCCCGCGGGTATCAAATGGTAACACTTTCTCCCCTGGGTGCCAAATGCAACTGGTTTGTCTCTTTTATTTTTAACAGTTATGATTGAACAGGAGCTAGAAATTTTGTCACGAGATGACAATAGATAATGTCGACAGTTATTGCAACGACAAATTTTAATCATTTCTAAAGTTTGAACAGTAATTTTGGGCCAATTTCTGTTCGAAATTTGACTGGTTATGATTGACTAAAAACATTTTGCTTGATTCACGTAGATATCAATTATTAGTTCCAGGTTCTATTGGGATGCATGAAACATCATGAATACATGGTTCAACTATAAATTCTAAATGCGTGTCGTATTTTTCAAATTTTACTCAATATAACATGCAGAAACTGAAATTACTTGGAGTAATTTCAACATCTCTAAAATCAATAGATATCTACAAATAAATGTCACATATCCTGTAACAAAAACTGGACACAATCTAGAACATTTCAATTGCATATTTGTCCAAAAGAATGAAAGTGTAACACATAAATAAAATAGAGTACAAAGAATATTCTCTGAATGGTATACTTCACCTTGACATTTGAACATATCTCTTAATATTCAGATTTGATACATCAAAGAGTCTCAATCGAAAATTTTAACCGTCAAATGGATGGTGTGCCCATAACATCGAAGATGTATATGAGAGAGTAAGTGTGCTTTTGCTGTTTCTTAGAGTATATACAGGGAAATTAAAAAAAAGATGGGCAAAACTTTGAGAGGTGGTAACTGTACATAAAAAAATCAACTATCGTCAAAGACTGCATTGTCAGAAATAAATACAAAATTGTAAGTGCATTTGAATTGGCAGATAGATTTAATGGGGCTCGTGGCACAAAGTCCCTTCGGAAACATGATGCGCCAAAACAAAGTCAAAATGAAATCAAAAATAGTAAACAAAAAGTAAATGAACTGAAAAAGATTATATATGTCTCTCCAATGGATAACCATACCGAGGGGTCCTGGTTCGAATCCAGGGTAAGACATGAATGATGTGTTTTTCAATTTGTAGTGTATTATATATGTTATGGATAATAAAATTGTGCTGTATTGTCGTTGTCTTTCTGTAATGGGTCATTGGAGGTGATAACCATAGCTGCTATTGGCCTCAAAGCAATACCACATCAAACCAAAGATTATATAATTAATGAAAACAATTTGAAATGTATAATTAAAACAATTAAAATGATCAAAAGATTATGGTTCAAATACAAAAGTCATAAGGTGATAAATGTTAAAATATAAACAAATGTGAGATGTACAAATACTACATAAAAACAACATTTAAAATTACAGATAATTAAAAAAAATGTATAAAATTATTCAGGCACAAATTATCCATGGATAGTATTCTATACACTGTAAAAAATGGCTATTTTGCTGCATCGTCACTCCACAGCTTTTATAGAAAACGACTACTTCAGGCTGTCATGGAGCATTCTCATTGGCCAAAAGAGTGATATTCTATAAAAGCGGGGGAGTGGCGATGCAGCAAAATAGTCATATTTTTTACAGTGTACATCAGCAATCGAGTCATATGAGTCCGATTCCATAGCTTTTTCCACATAATTATTCAGTTGTTCCGGATTTTTCAAATTTGTAATACATGGACTATGACATAATTTTTGTTGCTTCTTCCCCTCATTTAGCCATCACGACGAATCCCGAATAGTTTTGTTCCCTTTCATTTTATGTATCGGTTTCACAATTTGACAAGCATTTAATATCAGTACATTAAATGCAGTTGGATTACGGTTTTTTTTTTCATTGGATGCAACTGTCTTAGTTATGGTGTAGAGTTCAATCGACTTTTTGGATTGAACTGAAGATTTTTGTGTTTTACTAGTTTGGTATTCTATTGTAACAGTTTCTGAGAACGGTGTCCAGTGTTCTAATTTCTGGCTTGTAGTACATTTAATATAACAAAAGACATTACGGATTTGTTTCTTTGGGGTAATGGGTAGAATAGAAGAATCTAAGTGTGTGCTAATGTGCATTCCGACCTTCTTTGCTGTTTGAGTAAACTTGAATAGTAAACACCAACAGATAGAGTTCTGGACTCAACAACAATGCAATATTCATGGGAAGGAAATTTTTGTATTATATTAAAGATAGAAATCTCTTTTTCACGGATCCAGTTTCGGCAAGAACAGGAGTATAAGGCATGATCACCTTTACAATTTATACAACGTTCAGACTTTTCATACAAGTTACCCTCATGGTCCAATCCTGCACATTCTGGACAGGTAACGAAACCACGACAGGTAGTAATACTGTACCAGAAACGCTGACATTCGAAACACCGGAGAGGATTAGGAATATAAAGTCGGACAAGAGAGCTTTAGTAGGCAGCTTTAATTCTGGGTGGTAAAACAAGACTATCGTAGGTGAGAATGGTGTTTTTCGTAAGAAGAACTTGCTCGTTCCGTACGATAGATATAAGCGCACAACGATAACATTTTTGTCCTTTAAATTCTGTAAGAGTTCCTTTATTGTAAACAGTAAAAGTTCAGGCTTGGATGTAACTCCACGACAAGTATTTGGACTTTGATGTGCCTTCACAGTAAAAGAGAATCATCCTATTGTATGTAGTTTTTTTAGTGAATATTTGTCACCAAGAACAGAATTAAATGCTTTTTCAATAAGAAAAGACGAAGTTTGAAAAGAGCTTTCAGAAAGACTGTCAATCGTTTAATAATCAAAAAAATATTCTGTTGATTACATAGCTCTCCAAGGGTTGAAACATACAAGAAATTGAATTTTTTTCATCCATATTCGAAAGAAAAGTAATTAGGATCCGAGCCCTACAAGGAGCCCTACATATTCTTTTCTTGCAAGTTACATTTTATTTAGTTTGCTCAGATGAATTAAGACTGAAGTATGAGTCCAAAAAAAAAACTACTAAAATGGTTTCTAATCATTTGACAGCAAATAAAGTAAATGGAAATATACATTGCATCTTTATTTAAATAGGGAATTCTTCATGGAATTTTAAAACATTACTTTCACACACTTCTCGCATGTTCATTTTCCAACGTATTAATAAAACCTATTCACCGCATTTTTATGAAATAATACAATGCGAGTGGTCTGTATAAGTATGTCGGATCTTCTTTTACGCGGAAAGGATTTCTGCGAAAGTTCGATGTGTTTTTCACAGGTGTGGAGAAATTAATTTATGAGTCAAGCATGAAAGAGGCATATGATTCAAATCGCTGTGTATATACCAATTAAACGTTTCCAGTATTTGTAAATAAATACGAATACAGGAAGTATTACTTTTGTTAAACATAACTCTCCAGAGATACATATAGTTAGTATTTTTTAATACTTTACAACAAAGTCGAAAAATGTATATTCTTTCGGTTTGTCTTGCAGTCTGTCCGTCTGGCCATACTCTAATTATCGTAAATATCTTCAGATTGCCATAAAATTTTCAGATCTTATTAACGTTTATAGAACAACCAACCCTGTTGAAGATGAAGTTTCTACCATAAATAGTTTATTTACAGGGGTAGTCAGTTTTTTTCCGTTACATTACGGCCTATGGTGAAAAAATCCTTTCACATGAATTTTAAAGGTGTTACACCCTGTCAAAAATATTCAAATTTATATGAGATTGTGAAGTGCACTAAAATATGCATTCTGTAAAACAAGCAATGAAAATAATAGTTATTGTTCATTTACAGAGCTACACAAAAAAACCCATCACACAATAATAAAGAAAATAATCGTTTGCGACACTTTTTAATTATGTTAAATGATTTCATGTATAATAAAATTGATACACACAGTTGAAAATTAGTATCTCACGCATAATATGAAGTGCGTAGCATTTACAGGGACACACAAAAGATTTCAAATATTACATTTTATCCGAAGTACTGTATATCATAGATGATGTTGTGATAATTGCATGGAATGCATTTTAATTGCAATATGCACTTTTAAGTTTCACTAAATTGGTGCCCATTGTATGGTGTGTATAAATGCTATAGTTGATATACAGGGTTCCACAAAAGAGCTCGTAAATGTTATCGAATATGAGCGCAATTTACTTAAAGATGGTTTTGAAATAAGTTATGCATTTTTACGTTGAACTGCTGTCAGTTTAAAAAGAAATGTTTGTAAAATATAGATAATATTATATACGAGCTCACGCAAAGAATTGGCAACATGGTCACCTACGGATGACAATTTCAGGAAATGTGATTTAAGTAATTTTGAGGTGTTGTTGTTGGAGCTAAATTTTAGCAAAATAATGGCGTGTAATAAATGTACTATGTAAACTACAGGGCTGAACAAAGCATTCGTGTATGTTTCCTTCTATTAATATAAGTTGCTGAAAGAGAAATTTCAAACAGTTAGGCGTTTCCTAACTCAAATAAATTTTCCCATTATATAGTATTTATATAATATGACAGATCAAGTACAAAACTGTTTAAAAGTATTGGAATACATATTTTGCTATGGACAGTAACAGCTTATTTCATTAAATAGTGAAGTTTTGTTAAAGATTTCAGAACCTTTTGGAAAGTGTTTGATAATCAATGCTAAACACGTGATTTTTTTTACTTGTTTAAGATCTGATCGTTTTGTTTTAAGCTATAAACAAATATTTTACAGTGCAAGGAAAAGGTATTTGTTTACTTTAAAATTATAATGCAATAAATTAGTCGTAAATATATTAAATATGCATTTTAGAGTTACACACACACACACACACACACACATATATATATATATATATATATATGTAATAAAACGACGACGATGTTCTATAATGGTGTATAAGCTCTAGTAGAATACCATGTTGGCTGTAGAATACTACTATTCACTAAGAATCAATAGCGGGATGAACAGAGCAGTCGTTCTGGTAAGTGGATAAGCCATGGATTTGTTCTCGTAGGAGTTTCTCCAATAGTAATGCAAGAAAATCAGTTTTAGTTCTTTATTATTTAGAGCACGAACTTAAGTTACTCCACAGATCACCGTTCCACACATCTATCACTACGGCCTTCGCTCACTAAGCTGCAACATTCCGGCGTTCCACATTCTCGGAAAAAATGACATGGCTTCCGAGCAGGTTAAAGGAAAGATGCATTCTAACCTCCTAAAAGACCAAATGAAAATGGGACATTTTCAAGACAAACTAGCTCCCTCCTACTCAGCGTCAATCATTTTAAAAATCCAATTAGGATGAACTCGAGCCTCAAACGGACAAAAATGATCAATTCTAATTGGTCGTAGCAGGCGGTCCTTGGCAAGAACTATATTTTTTCCTCGGAAGAACAAGCCCATTAGCAACGCGTAATAACACCTGTCACGCGATGTTAAAATAAAAAATAAAATTAAAATCCCAGGAATATTCCAGAAAGTAAAAAGCTTACGAAATACCTCCCGCCGTTTTGAGAAGCAAGCAATAATTTATTAATAACTAAAGTAAGAAAAAGAATTTTAGCTGTTACAAGTTACGAAACTAAGATTGAAATATGTTCCACAAATTTAAAATTGAAGCTAAGAGAGAACAAAAATGGCGCAATTTTTTTTTATTTTATAACAAATCCCCCCTCTCAGAAAGCCGGGTGAAAAAGTAGGTCTGAGACCTGCAATTTCACAGAAAGGGAGATGATGCAGACTTAGCTCACGAAGTTGTTGATATAAGTAATAATAATTAGATACTAAATAAAAAATTTAAATTAATTTCTCTTTTTTATATAAATATAGAATTCAAATTTAGGAACACTAAGGTGATGCGTGGAATAACTTTAAATTTAAATACAATAAAATATGCATCAGTACAAATACAAGATATAATCTTGTTTAAAGTACACATCATAAATTAATTTGAAAATATAAGCAATTACCCATAGTAATAACATAAAAATGAAACATAAAAATGAAAAACAATAACGTTGAATCTTCCTTGACAATAATGAACCTAGGTAGAATGGAGAAATTTAATAGAAATTCCTGAAATCAAATTTAAAAATTTAGTTCATAATGTCCGTCTAAAAAGTCACATTTGAAATTGAATAGTTCACTACCTCTTTTCAAGGAGGTATAATTATATCATTATAGACCATCCAATTTCTATCATCTAACATCAGGATATTAATTCAGTTTGTTTTTGTAAGTCCTAGAACACTTATAATGGTTCCATTTTTGGAACTTTTGTGAAAATATTTTTTATAATCATATTTTTAGATAATAACACATTTCATAACATATGAATACAGTAATAATAAATTTTAACAATGTAATAAACAAACAATATAAATAAGAAACATAATAAAGAAAAAATATCACTAATAATAAATATCATAGTAAGTATAAGTAAATCTCATAATAGGTATAAGTTAATCTCATAATGGGTATAAGTAAATTTTTCAATAAGTAATAGTAAATATCTCAAAAGACATTCTTTAAATTCTAAATTATATATTAATCTCGTTTATCTCATCTCATATTTTTGGGATGAAATATAGAGAGAAGTGAAATAGAATAAAAAATACAATCAATTATGAAATAATTTACTTAATCTGGTAATTCGAGTACAGGATTAAGTAAGAATATGTACAAAAATAATTAAAAATATAATATGATAAATTAAAATAAAATAAAGATAAATAAAAATTTTGTTCATGTTTGAGAATGCACATGACCTTTAAACTACTAAGATTCTTAAAAAGAAATATTAATCAATGATAAAAAAAAAACAAGATCTATTCATGTCAAATAATTACGCAATAAATATTCTCTCGGCGTGATAAAACATTGCAAGATGCAAGAAGGAAGAGAAAAAGAAACAAAATTATATTATAATTGACATGTACTTGGACTGGAATGCAGAAGCAAAGAAAGAGAGAAAGAAAAAAAAATTAAAATAAAGTGATAAAAATTTTGTTACTTGGTAAATAATTAATTTAATAATTGATAGATTAAATTTAATATTACAAATAGGTTCCGTTGAAAAATATATATTTTCTATTCGGCATATATCAAAAATTTGGATGAGGTGCTGTATATGTTCATCTATTGATTTAGAAAAAATAATTATATCATCAAAATAATAACAAGCAAAGTCTATTTTATATTTTGTAAGAATTCTTCTAATTGTCCTGTTGAAAATTGGGGGGGCCTACCTTTACACCAAAGGGGAGAACATTCCATTCCCAGAGCCCACAATTAGTAGTAAAGGCTAACTTTTCGAAATCGGCTGGGTGAATAGGTATGTGCCAATAGCCTGAGGCTAAATCTAGTGTAGAGAAATATTGGGCACCACTTAATTTGTCTAAAATTTCATCTATTCGGGGCAAAGGTTCAGCGTCATTTTTCATAATAGAATTTAATTTTCGGTAATCAACACACATTCGGGTTTTTTTGCCTTCATCTCGTTTATTTACTAACATAACTGGAGAAGAATATGGGCTATAACTTTCTTTAATTAACCCAGCAGCTAATAAGGATTGGATTTGCTGAGATATTTCTTTTTCATCAGCAGTGGATGTACGATAAGGCCTCAAAGATATTGGTAGGTCAGATTTAAGATAAATACGCTGAGGTTCAATATTAATTCTCCCTGCATCATATTTATTTTTTGCAAAAATATCTAAATAATCCCTTAAAAGTTCCCTTACATTTTTATTTTGAATAGCATTCAGATTCCCCAATAGATTATAATCATCATTATTAGTTCGCGGCAAGGATTGAGGAGTTATGGTATTTCCATAATCGGGTTGCACAGTAGTATCATTTTTTATAATATCAAAATGAAGCAATTCTAAGTTTATCACTGGATATGTTGACATATTGGTTTAACGAAATATTGTCTTGTAACACCTGGCTTTTTGCACAATCAATTTTCAATTTAAATTTGGCACAATCAGGTAAACCTAAAATAGCATAGTTCAAATCTAGCTTACTTACTAAAAAATTAACATATCTCTTTATATTACCAAATTTAATACATAATCGACAAGATTTATTAATTGTAAGAGTTCCTTGTGCCTGTCTAATAGTAATAGGGGTAACATTATGTAAATTACCATTTAAATATCGAACAAATTTGAGGGGTAAAATTGAGACAGTTGTTCCACTGTCAACCACACAATACACTTTGTTATTGTCCACATATCCAGGGATGATTAATTGTCAAATATTATTAGTAGGGGGTGGTTGAATAGGAGAAGGAGTTTGAGATTGAAAGGAATTTGTGTTAAATATACAACTCCTCTCCCAATGATATGCATTTTCTATGCCGCTGTTTAAACATATTCTGCACGGACGACTTGGGTAGTTGTTTTGATAACGAGTCGTAGGCATTCTAGGAGTGAAAAACCTAGGATTAAAATTTTGGGATGGATTGTTTGGAGTAGGTCGAGTCCAATGTCTGGGCTGAGGATTGGGATTGTGAATAGGTCTAGTTTGTTGAAAATTTCTATTGCTGTTATTAGAGGTATGATTTGGAATCGCTGCTAATTGTTTAGCAATGCGAAACCATTCACGAGTACTGGAAGGAGGGTTACCATTAAACAATTTTGATACTCCGGCTGAAGTCCATCAGTTAATCACTGTATAATTAAATTTTCCCCAAGCTGAAGTTGCCTTCCAATCTCAACTTTCTTTCTAAAATAAGATTCCAAATCACTTAGATCATTTAACTTTAAGGTAGTAAACTCAGAAAATTTTGGAACTCTAACCTGAATGAATTTTCCAGTTAAAATCTCGACAATTTCCTCATAAGTAGCACAATCCAAACAATCATTTATATAAGCTTTTAGCGCTTCCCCCTTTAAATATTTTGAAATATTTTGTTTTTTCCACTCATTATCTTTTTTTTCTACAGAACATTCTCGATCAAAATGTTTAAACCATTTAAAAATATCCATGCCCGACCCAAACTCAAAAGGGACAATATCAAGTTTATTTTCTGACATTTTTTCTTCCTTTACTAATCCGGATCTTAATACATGAAAGAAGGATAATTCATATGGAAAATATTTAAATGCTATACTTCAATTATTAAAATTCAATTACTATACTTCAAATACTTCAATAAATAACAATAAAAATTATAAATAAAAAATAAATCAATTCTGTTTGAATTCATGTGAAATAAATAAATAATAAATAAATAAGTAATAAATAAATAAAATAATAAATATCGGATTTCCATACATGGGAAATAACAAATAATTTTAAGAACAAAAATACTTTTCTTTACGTATTGAAAATAAATTTAGCAACAGAGAATTTTTTAAGAGCAAAATAATCCATCTTTCGGATTAAAAACACCTTTAAAACTAAATAAAATTTCTATGAGCAGAAAATTTCAATTAATTATAAATTAAGAACAAAATTATTTTTTAATATCTGTAATAAAAGAAAAAAAAATCAAGAATTCAAGCAAAAAAATTATTATTAAAATTTCTTATTTTTTTTTTTTTTTTTTTTTTTTTTTTTCACAGCTGAAAGATTTCTCATTTATATGGACAGGAAGATGTTATTCTCAGATTTCCTTTTTTGAGAAAAAATTTTTCTTTATCAACCGCATTCCCCTCAACACCAGTAGCACCACTCGATGATTCATGTCGGTCCAAGATGAGTAATAAACAAAGGCAGAAGTTCCAGCAATTAGTTTCAAGCTCGGCGAAAATGGCGCGTGTACACACAGCGTTGCGAAGAATTCTCAGACAAAGGTTCAGTTGTTATTAAGCCACAATAATTTCCTTTTCTCAAAAGTCGTACGCCGGTTCTTTTTTTTTATCCTGTGGACTAAAATGTAATAAAACGACGACGGTGTTCTATAATAGTGTATAAGCTCTAGTAGAATACCATGTTGGCTGTAGAATACTACTATTCACTAAGAATCAATAGCGGGATGAGCAGAGCAGTCGTTCTGGTAAGTGAATAAGCCATGGATTTGTTCTCGTAGGAGTTTCTCCAATAACAATGCAAGAAAATCAGTTTTAGTTCTTTATTATTTAGAGCACGAACTTAAGTTACTCCACAGATCACCGTTCCACACATCTATCACTACGGCCTTCGCTCACTAAGCTGCAACATTCCGGCGTTCCACATTCTCGGAAAAAATGACATGGCTTCCGAGCAGGTTAAAGGAAAGATGCATTCTAACCTCCTAAAAGACCAAATGAAAATGGGACATTTTCAAGACAAACTAGCTCCCTCCTACTCAGCGTCAATCATTTTAAAAATCCAATTAGGATGAACTCGAGCCTCAAACGGACAAAAATGATCAATTCTAATTGGTCGTAGCAGGCGGTACTTGGCAAAAACTATATTTTTTCCTGGGAAGAACAATCCCATTAGCAAAGCGTAATAACACCTGTCACGCGATGTTAAAATAAAAAATAAAATTAAAATCCCAGGAATATTCCAGAAAGTAAAAAGCTTACGAAATACCTCCCGCCGTTTTGAGAAGCAAGCAATAATTTATTAATAACTAAAGTAAGAAAAAGAATTTTAGCTGTTACAAGTTACGAAACTAAGATTGAAATATGTTCCACAAATTTAGAATTGAAGCTAAGAGAGAACAAAAATGGCGCAATTTTTATTTTATTTTATTACATATATAAATTACAAACTTAAAATTTTTTCTCCAAAACTAACCTTTATACTATCTTAATTTTCTTATAATAATATTCCGTACTTACTTCAAATTATTAAATTAAAATCTTGTTTCTAAATCTAATCTGTTAATCCTTATGCAGACGATATAAATTCTTAATTTGCCTTAAAAAACATTATTCCAGTATGCGTAAATTTAAAAAGATGGCTCTAAATTAAAAATATTCTTAATTAAAACTTTATTTCTTAATATTCCAAATAAAACTGATTTCTTCTATGTTTTTATCAACCCTTTTTAAGAAAGTCTTATTAAATTTATTCCAAAACCATACCTTTCAAAAAATATTATTACTTTATTTTATCTATTTATTTATTTTTCCTATGTCAACCTTTGATGTGTGCATATTAATAAATTCATTTCTTTTCTTTTTCTCTTAAAATTAATCATTTATAAAAATCGTCTGCCTAAGATATTTAAAATTCTGAGTCAATTAAAAATTGGTTAAATAATATTTTTTTTAAATAAATTTATCGTTTGTGGAAAATAATCTCGTCAACTGCTGGACAAGGATACTGTTTACATAAAAGAATGATGGTTTGAGGTTACAGAATGTTCCAGAACTTTCTTTTTAGTTTTAAAAAGGGGAAGTCTCGAGATGAAAAAGAAGATTTCTTGGGTTGCTTCTTGGGTGAGGACAGCTCGCTGAAATAATGATGGAATTTTGCCTTCCTCATTATTACGAATTTAATAAATGAATTTACAGCAGCCCATGACTAATTATTGGATCTTCTACATTTATTTATTTATTTTGTTTTTTCCTCGCTTGCCATGTGTGTGTGTTTTTTTTTTAACCAGTGGAAATGATTCGAGTTTCTCCTTAAATCGTCACAACTAATTGAAAAGTCGACAGGATAATTTATCTGTGCTGCCTTTTTCGAATATTGAAGGAAAATTTTCGGCTTGCTAATGAAATCGGCTGTGAAACGAAATGATGATAGCTTTGTGAATCGCCGAAAATCGACTTCTCGTGAATTTCTGAAGCTTGATATTTTTGGTCATAATGATAAATTTTTGAGACCTGGTGATTTCGAATTGGATTTAATAAGGAATAGAAGCGCCACGATGACTGACATTCATCTTGTTGCGCCCAAATATGCGATGATTCACTTTAAGTATTACTGGTAGTAATGACAAAAAAAAAAAAAAAAAAAAAAAAAAAAAAAAAAAAAACGTTTAGAGACAACTGAACGCCGATTGCTACTTACTTTCATAATTTTCGTTATTATTGTCTCCCCTAGGATCATCTTGAGAAATTCTTCTTAAGAGTGAGTTATTTCAAATTAATTGAATATTATTTGTATCCTTTTTAAGCATTTGTGTAGATTGTTTATTCTCTATTTGTGAGGTTTATTTATTTCTTGTTTTGTTTTTCTTTGAGTCTTATTTAAATTAATTATTCTCTGTTTGTCAGGTTTATTTATTTGATTATTTATCTGTGAATCTTACTTACTTAACTATACTAAACTTACTTAACTATAACTTACTTAACTATTTTATTACTTAACTATTTTACTATTATTTATTAACTATTTTTATTATCATTATTATGTGTTGAAGATTGAAATATTTTTATTCTTAAGGATTTAATTGAGGAGTATGATGTTATTAAGATATTTACTGTTACTTATTAAGATTATTATGATTTTTTTATGCACGTTTAACGATAAGTTCGTAATAATAATGAAGTATAAAGAACTTAGAAGCTCAAGTTGTTTTTTAAAAAAAATACATTTTCTAAATTATTGATATTTGTTTGTTATCAAGAAATAGTCTCAGAATGCAGTATTTTCATGATAGTGTTCCTACAACTAGACATTTGAGCTGAAAATTAAGTTAACATTTATGTTTTTCCTTTTATTTGTTAGAATTTCTGGTTACAGTGAGCTTTGGTTCCCGGATTCTTATTATTTATTTAAATTCAGTAAGAAAGATGGAACTGTGCAAAACTGTTGCTAGAATTTTGACTGATAAATATGATTAATTTTTTCAGTAAATTTTGTGATTTTAAGTAAGAAATTACCTATAATTAAAATTTTTGAATCTGTTTATGATCTATAAAATAATAGAATTAAAAGTTGATCCCAATTTAAGGTATAGCTATGATATTTACAATTTCTGTTTTATTAGATAAAATTTCTGGTTAAAGTTAACAGCTAAAGATAGTTACAATTTCACGATAATTCTGATTCAGTTTTTTTTAAAGGTGGGTAATGGTTCTGTGTGAGGCAGTTAAAATATATACAACACCAGTAGACAAAGCCCTCAAAATTGGAAAGCGCGAACTCATGAATTTCACCTTAAAAGTAAAAGACTCTATGATCGAAATTTTGTCGAATGCCCATTAAAAATACAAGACTCTGTAATTTATGAAGAATTTAAATACCCTAACACTCGAAAATTAGAACCTACTTTCTCTGGACCATACAAAATTATAAATAAACTTTCTGATGTAACTTATGAAATAGATAAATTTAATTATGAGACAGGGCAGAATTCCGTTATTGTGCATGTTTCTAAATTAAGACCCTATTTTTCACCAGAAGATTTTAAACTGTTTCATGAGCAACCCAGAAAACAAACAAAACCTCAGATACAATCACAATCACTAGATCAAACTAAAGTCAAGACAGTAGATTAAGCTATAATTCTTAGTCTTTAAATATTTTATCACCATAATTTTCAACATCAGCAGGTATGTTCTTGGAGGCCTACAAGAATATTACTTGTTTTTGGGAGTTTTTGGGGTTAAATTGGGCTCCTTATGCAGGCATAAGATGTACACTTTGATTGTAAAAGCTTTCAAATTGATGTTGATAAATTAATTTAAGTGTGTTTAAGTCTAACTATATTTACTCATGTATTTGACATTAGTATTATTCTATTTATTCAGCAGATATTTATGTTATAACAGTTATAAAATCTAATGATTCTACTCAAACCTATAACATAATATGTGATTTTCAGTGATTGTGAAAACTACAGATATTAAGAGTTTTTCAGAAAAGCACACTATTTTTATTTCTATTTCTCAATTAAGAATGACACCTTTTATTCCTATTGTATTTTAGTATTAAAGTTTATAAACCATGTGTAGATAAAACATAATTCTACATTTGGCATTTGAAAACTTATAACCAAATTTGACAATTTTGTAAAAGAGTATCAGAGAGGAATTATTGTAAGGAAATACTGGTTGAGAGTCCATTTCCTAAATAGTTAGATTTAATTTTATTTGGATTTTGGAATTATTATGATTTTTTTTATTTATACTTTCGGCTAGCAAAAAATACTTTCTTATGCTATTAGAAGATAAGAAAATTATTTAGTTGCTATGTAATTATTTTTATCCTCAACCAATATTTTCCCTATCAATAATAAACAAATAGTGATATTTTCTTTTGATTATACTCTTGTTTTACTATTATTATTATTATTATTATGATTTCTATAATGAAGTTTAGTATTAATTATACTCTTATTAAAAAATATTAGGATATGGGGTCTTATTATACTATTACTTATTATTGTTGTTATTGTTATTATTTAAATTTTTCTATATTATTTATTATTGATATTGAGAGTGATGCTATTTTATTATTGAAAAAATGATATATTACTGAAAGATGTTGGATCCAACATAACATTAAAACCAAAGATTAAACTAGGTTTGAAGATTTTTAATTAAAGAGACTGTATTCAGAGAACATTGGAAAAGACTCTTTTATATATACTATTGAAAGACTTGTTTCATTTAAAGGACTTATTTAAAATAAACTATGCATTAAGTCTTTGTAATTATTTAAACTTCCATGAGAACGAATTTTTATTGTTTTTATTATATTTTTATCTCTTGCTTATTAATATTCATAACTTATTTACTGTTATTATATGTATTATCTCCCATGCACTTACAAATGGTAAGTGATGTTGTAACATTATTGTATTTCTTTCAGGGAAATGCTCCTACCAAAATTTAATTCAGAATTATTTTCTCTTAACTATTTTATTTTGATCGCTAATATTTTTTATATTGCGTTAATTTTCTTTTCTTCCATCTCTTGGCTTCCTGAGTTTGACAGTTTTATTCCAAAATTTAACTTTTCTAAATTATTATATTTCTGTTGTCTGAACTTGTAGTTTTATTTAACTATCAATTTCATACAAAATCTTGGGGAGGAGGGATAATATTACAAATTTAAAATTTTTTCGCCTAAACTAACCTTTATACTATCTTAATTTTCTTATAATAATATTCCGTACTTACTTCAAATTATTAAATTAAAATCTTGTTTCTAAATCTAATCTGTTAATCCTTATGCAGAAGATATAAATTCTTAATTTGCCTTAAAAAACTTTATTCCAGTATGCGTAAATTTAAAAAGATGGCTCTAAATTAAAAATATTCTTAATTAAAACTTTATTTCTTAATATTCCAAATAAACTGATTTCTTCTATGTTTTTATCAACCCTTTTTAAGAAAGTCTTATTAAATTTATTCCAAAACCATACCTTTCAAAAAATATCATTATTTTATTTTATCTATTTATTTATTTTTCCTACGTCAACTTTTGATGTGTGCATATTAATAAATTCATTTCTTTTCTTTTTCTCTTAAAATTAATCATTTATAAAAATCGTCTGCCTAAGATATTTAAAGCTCTGAGTCAATTATAAATTGGTTACATAATATTTTCTTTAAATAAATTTATCGTTTGTGGAAAATAATCTCGTAGCTGGACAAGAATTCTGTTTACATAAAAGAATGATGGTTTGAGGTTACAGAATGTTCCAGAACTTTCTTTTTAGTTTTAAAAAGGGGAAGTCTCAAGATGAAAAAGAAGATTTCTTGGGTTGCTTCTTGAATGAGGACAGCTCGCTGAAATAATGATGGAATTTTTGCAAAAGGAGCTTGTCCTTCCTCATTATTACGAATTTAATAAATGAATTTACAGCAGCCCATGACTAATTATTGGATTTTCTACATTTATTTATTTATTTTGTTTTTTCCTCGCTTGCCATGTGTGTGTGTGTGTTTTTTTTTTAACCAGTGGAAATGATTCGAGTTTCTCCTTAAATCGTCACACACACACACATATATATATATATATACAGGGTGTCCCAAAAATGACTGACGGATTTTAAAATTCAATAACTTGCAAACGGTGACAACTATTTAAAAAAATTTTGCAGGAGGGTTATATATAATGTCAGGAGTTTTTTTTACCGTAACTTTTTATTTTAGTTCTCATCTCAAACAATAGGTGGCGCTGACGGCGATTGAAGGCCAGGTTGACGCTTCACTCAGCACAGATCACCTCGCCTTCAATTGCCGTCAGCGCCACCTATGTTTAAGATGCGAACTAAAATAAAAAATTACGGTAAAAAAACTCATGACATTATACATAAACCTCCTACAAAATTTTTTATTAATAGCTCTCACCATTTGCAAGTTATTGAATTTTAAAATCTATTAGTCATTTTTGGGACATCCGGTATATATATATATATATATATATAAATATATATAGAAGTAAAAAACTACTTTAAAACTTTAAACTTACTTTAAACTACTAATAAATAATGTATATATATATATATATATATATATATATATATATATATATATATATATATAATAAATCTAAGAAACTAGGAAAAGAAACGATGTTGAGCGTGCATTATCTCATATGGCGATTGCAAAATAGAAAGAAATACATTTATATCGTTTACAAACAATCACAATATTTTTTTTTTTTTAGTAATTTATTCCAAAGTTTATTATTTAAACGTTTTAGCTTATATTTCTTAATTTATTATGGAGATTTAAATTTTTCGCTTACTTAGATCTATATAACCTTTAATACCAAGGTTATATAAGATCTATATAACCTTAAATATAACTCTTTTAATTCAATAACGTCTAAACATTTCCTGTGGTATGAACACCTTACTCTTACATGGCAAATAAATTAAATAAACCGTGTTCTTCGTTTCCCTGCTATTGATTATATGTCTTGGGAAATTATGTCAATCTTATTTTCCAGTTCAGTGAACTGCAAGAAGTTCATCAGTAGTTTCGTTTACTTATTTGGCTTTATACCTAAACAAAATCTAAAATATGTATTATAAGACCGTAAGAAAATTTATTCCTTATATATGTTTATTAAGTACTGAGAAAAATTAAAATATATCTGAAAAAGAAATTAATCACGACATCTCTAATTATCCTCCCTTCTTAATGTACATTTTAATTTGAAAAATAAGTATTTTCAAATAAATGGATAATAACATAACTTTTAAGTACGTTTCCATGCAAGGAGGGATTACGCAGCTTAATACAAAAAATTATATGTAAATTATATGTAAAACATATAAATTAATCAAATTTAAAATAGTTTTTAAACACATATTTATGGAAATTAAAGTTAGCATTAAATTTATTTTCTAAAAATTGCTTTCGCAGATAAAAAAAAAAAAAAAAAAAAAAAAAAAGTTAATAAATTAATAATATAGTTTTCCAAATGTACGTAAGCCTCGGATTTTCGATTTTTTGCATATATAAATATATATTAACAAACAAATTTCGCCATTTATCTTAATTAATTTTTTCCAAATTCTTTCAATATTTAGCTTTGCCCCTGTATTTTATTAATATCTTAACATACTTATTGTATTTTAATAATATACTTTTAAATCTACGCATTCTTTAATTTCTTATTCTAAAATCTTTATTTTCTTATGCTAAAAGCAACACTTTGAATAAATTCTCTTTAGTTTATTTTATTATTTCATTTGTTTCCTAATACCTTTTTTTACGTTTTAAAATATCATACAGAATCCTTTGATGCCATATGGATGACGCTCCAAAGACTGATTACGTAACGTATTCCTCTGATCGAGTTTCAGAACCTCTTTTTCTTCCTTTCGCTTGTTTAAATTTCTTATTGATGAGTGACTCGCTTCCACTAAAATTTGTTGGCCGGGCTGAATATTGTTGTCAGATACTCTTTTTATGCGCGTTTTTGTGTAAAATGATTTGCACTGTCTTGAGAGCGAGAATTCTACGTTTTTGCTATGCCTCAATAATCCACGTCACTTTGATATAGTTTTTTCAACAATTGTTCTTTTCTAGTACTTACGTTTATTTGTTTATTGAACAACATGCATCTCATTTGTGTTATCGACATGAAGCCTGCTTATAATTGCCGTCAATATTACAGGGAAGACATAGCACAATGAAATTTTACAACACAAGAGATATAAAACCGGGGGAGTTCCTCACAAAGAGTGCGTCTCACAAAATTAGCTCCCTTGGACTCCAAGGGAGCCAATGCAATACGAACCTCTCACCTGCTCGAAGGCAATTAGCGGCGTGGTGCTTTGACCACTCGGCCACGGAGGCCCCTCTAGTACTTACATTTTATCCTGTCTACACAGATGAATTAAGGCTGAAATGGGAGTTTAAAACTAGTGAAATGTTTTTTTATCGATTGACCGAAAATAAAAATGAAATGCAGCTCTACATTGTTTCTTATATTTTTTATTTATTTCTACGTTGTTTGTTTCTATATTAAATGGAAACTCCTTATGGGATTTTAACGCATTACTCTTTCTTGGAATACATGCTTTCGACTGCCAACGAATTAATAAAACACATTCATCGATTTTCATAAGATATCATTTCTGCGGATAGCTCATCAAATTATATCTGATTTTCTTTTTTCTGGGGAGTTGATTTCTACAAAATTTTGATGTATTTGCGCTGGACTGGAGGAATTAAATTATAAGGGTCAATCCTGATAGATGCCTATGATTCAAATCGTCATACATATTTATGTTAAGTTAATATGCCTGTTCCGGGTAACGGCAAGCGGCTAAGCTATATATCATAAAAAATTATATCGAAAAACAATTAAAAATGTGATTTTAAAAAGTCATCAATTTTTAAAGAGTCTATGAATCTAACTAGGGAACGTGCAAGAAGTGCAAGTCACCGATTTTGACGAAAGTGGTATCGTTGGAACGATCTCGTCGAGAGCAGTAAAAAACTCAATAGAACTACCGTCGCAAATGAGCCGTTATCGAGATATCCGACAATTTATGTCACTTAACTAGTGCATATTTAACTGGGAGCCGCAAAAAAATTTAGTCCAGATTTTCACGAAAGTGGTATCGTTAAAAAGATATTATCATGAGGGAGAAAACTCAATAGAACTACCCGTTGGAAATGAGCCGTTTTCCAGATATCCGATAATTGATGTCACGTAGATAGTGCCTACTGTTCTAGTGCACACTTAATGAGGGACCGCAAAAAATTGTTTTCTCGATTTTCATGAAAATGGTGTCGTTGCAAGATATCATTGTGAGAAGTAAAAAACTCAATAGAACTAACCATCTGAAATGAGCCATTTTCGAGATATCCGACAATTTATGTCACTTAATGCAGTTTCCCAGCAGTTTGCATTAGTAATGTGACACAAATTGTTGGATATCTGGAAAACGTCTCATTTCCGACGGGTGATTTCATTGAATTTTTTAATCCTCACGATGATATCTTTTCAACGATACCACTTTAGTTAAAATCGAGGCTAAAATTTGTTGCGGTCCGCCATTAAGTATGAACTAGTTACGTGACATGAATTGTCGGATATCTCGATAATGACTCATTTGCGACGGGTAGTTCCATTGAGTTTTTTGCTGCTCTCGATGAGATCTTTCCAACAATACCACTTTCGTCAAAATCGGCGATTTACACTTCTTGAAGTTCCCTAGTAAGTCATTTTTACAAAATTTAACTCAGGTCGACGAAGAATATTACCAATGGCGTCCCTCACAGACATTTAAAGAAATTTCAGACTTTTGAGTGAATTTGTTGCGTTATGGTGAAGAACTAACTGTTCATGGAATTCCATTTTTGTCATCCTTTGTCACAAAGATGCATTAACGCAGTAAACATAAAATTTTGAAATAATAGTCAATAGTAAAATTCTCAGTAAACTAACTGCAAAATTTTTTTTAAGTAATAATCATGCATGGTAATTGTAAAACTTTATTTATCATATTTATTACATCTTGTACTGTTTATCCACGTTCGTTAACTATTTGGGGTATTTTGCACTGAATATTCTATTAAAACGCTGAAAAATTATTGAGCATGTTTTGAATTAAGTTTAAATATACTCGTGCGAAATAAATGTAAAATATACATATACCAATATTTCATCCATATTTTCAAAAATCGATCCTTTTTAAAAAATTTAAACAATTTATAATTATTTTTTTTAAATCCTTCATTATTAATTGTTTTCGTTAATCGAACGGAATAACCTACGAGATTCGAGTGGGAATGATTCCATCCTCTGAAAGTTCATTGTAATGTATTTATACACATTAGATAATTTCTTTTATTCGTTCACAATAGGTTTTATTTTACGTTGATTGTACTATTGAAACTGTATATATTTTTTTATTGTAAGGATGTAGTAGATGTACTCACGTTTCTGTATTTTACCCGAAACTTCTATGTAGCAGATATTTAATGCAATATTATAACTCATGTCTAATCTTTACTTTAAGTATTTTCACCAGTATCTTACATCCACTTCATCAATTACAGTTGATAATTATAATAACATTTGATATTTTTTTATTCACTACTTATTTACTGTTCACGAGTATCACCAAATAAAAACTCCTTTCAGTTAAACTCCGTGTTTAAAACTAAAACTTTATTAAAAAATGTCTCAAAACTCGTATTTTGAATTGCGAAACTTATCAATTTATTATTGAACCGCGATCTCTACTATTTAAAATTAAATTTTTTTTAATAAAGATAATGATTATACACATAATTCATTTATAGTTATACAAGAAGATTATTAGCAAAACACTGATTATAAATTTTACAATAATAATAATAATAATAAAAATAGTAATAATAATAATAATAGTAATAATAATAATATAAATACTAATATACACACATACTATTATGAAAAGCAAAATAATAACAAAACATCTTTCTGTTTAAAATGCATCATACATAGAAAAATTAACCTTTGTAAAACGATTTTAAAAAATCTTCAATAATCTTCTGAAAATAAAGATTATGTATATATGGATGGAAGAATCTGATCTTTGTGAAACACAGGTAATCAAATTACATATCTAAAAGCTATTCTGATGTGACAATCCAAAAACTTTATTCTATTCCATACATGTTAATACTTCAAAAATCGCTGCTACAGTGACAAAAATTAAATAACATTCTATGCCCATGGTCAGGAATCTAAACGCGTGAAATTTTGCGCATTAAACTATTGAAGATATTGGGAAATATAAAACTTAAAAACACCCCCTGTCTGATGATTTACATCAAAATATAATCAGCAATAACATTTGTCAAGGTATACCTTAATCTAAAGTTTGATGAAAATTAATGCATTAGTTCTAGAGATAGAATTATTAAAGGAATTGGAAAAAAATCAGCATAGCAGCACCACATGTTAGGAAACTTACACCAAAAATGTTTACAGAACTAAATCATATAATTGATTACTAACTGAACAGTACTAACTGGATCTAAAATTTGATGAAAATACGTGCATAATTTCTTGAGTTAGAGCTGTTGTGAAAAACGTAAAAAGTCAGCATAGCAGCTACACCTATTGAGGGATTTACAAGAAATATTAACAACATTAATTCATGCCAAGGACTAACCTAATTTGAAGTTTGTTGGATATTCGTGCATTTGTTCTTGAGATAAGCTGTTGCGTAAATCGTAAAAAAACACAGGATAGCTTCGCCACTTTTTGAGCAATTTACATCAAAAACTAATCAGCTTCAATTTATATCAGGAACTACTTCAATATAAATTATTATTAAAGTCTGTGTATTAGTTTTTCAGATAAAGCGTTCACAAATTTTATATAACATACAGACAGAGAAGAGACAGACATAGCCACAGACTCACAGACAGACATTTTGTTAAAATATGTTTTTCCTGTTCTCTGACCCCTGAAACGTGTAGATCCGTCAAAAACAGGTAATCAAAAACTTTAACAAATCCAATACTTTTTTTTCTTGTAAAGACAGAAGAAAGTAACAATGAATAAATTTTAAAAATAGGTATGCGATACCTTCCTTAGAACTTCTTCTGGGTAGACCTTTCTCAATGTTTAACCCTTTATCTACTGACGGAATGTATAAGTGCCACTCAAATTTAACTATCATCCCATAGTGAATATTTGTTATATTATAACCTTCCCACTGCCGCGACCGGATATATCCGTTCACTGTTCTGCAGGTTTCGTTGCAATTGAAGCTTTATTTAAATTAATATAATTCCACAAATATACTCCAGTTTTAAGAAATTAAGTTATGATTGATGCTTTCAAGGCTTATAAGCATATACTACCTCTGACAATAAAGTTCGGTAAAGGAATTCAGAACAACAGATCTGGCAACACTGGGGAAACAAAACGTTGCATCTGCATAGAAACAAGTGTAGACCATCTTCCCCCACCGTTGTTCAATTGAGCGTCGTTTATGTTCTGTGTAAGACGTGTTTTACTAAATGCTTGTACAATGTGTTGTTTCTTAACTGAGAACAGGAAAATGAATGAATAAAAGATCTGTTTAAAGTTTGGTTTTAATCTTTGCAAGACACCGAAAGAAATTTATGAGGGATGGTACAATTTGAACATCCACCATACTCACCAGATCTCAAACTTCCAGACTTCTTCCTTTTTCCACGACTGAAGTTCTCTTTGAAAGAGATTTGGCCATATTGCTAACATCCAACGAAACGTGACGAAGCTTTTGAACTCCATCTCAAAAGAAGACTTCTTGCGAATTTCCCAGGACATGTATAGCAGATCTCAGGTGCATAGTTATAATAGATGGCTATTTTGAAGGATGGTATGGTAACTTTCGTTAATATTTCATCTACATTAATGCTACAGGACTAATGTCACCGAACTTTATTATCAGAGGTAGTACGTTACAAAAACCTTATACCATGATAGAAAATCCCTCTTTTATTAACATTAAAAAAATTAAGGAGAAAACAACATTACATTTTTGCCCTTTTGCTCGGCGGTCAGTGGGCTAATGATATTTTGAAAAAAAACCGTTTAGTTCCAGGATCGATTCTTTAGGAAACAAGGGGGCTTTCTTTGAACCAGTCGATGGTTCATGTTGAGATTTTGAACAGACACTCACGCTTGTATTTTTATTGCTGCAAACATAACAATGGAAACAAGTATTGGAGTTTTTTTTATGACCTCTTTATGATCTTAGAATAAGATTTAACTAGCTATTTTAAGTGAACCTTCTACGAATTTGTTTTAACAATTGAATTACTTGGCGGTACTTACAAGTACCACCAGTACACTGTGCAGAAGAACTTCTTGTTTACTTTTCGTCAGTATTTTATTCATCGTTTATATGTGTTTTATCATATAATTCCTAAATTGTCGTGTTAAGTTTTTCGTAGTATTTCTTTTCATTATTATTATTATTATTATTATTATTATTATTTAAACTATCATTCCATAGTAAATATTATTAATATACTAATAATACTTTAAAAATTTTACCTCCATGTTTTCAAGATACATGACAAAAGTAATTATATTTTCGATATTTTAGTGAGCAAAGGGGCTATCTATGATGCAGTAGATATCTTTTATGCATTTGAAACAGATTTTTACGCTTGTATTTTTGCTAACAACACAAATACAAACATAACAAATGGCATAAATACTGGGGTTTTTTATGTTTATTTATGATCTTAGAATAAGAACAACCATTTTATATTGGTAGTCTGTGACGCTATTGTATAATCAAAATAGAGTTCTTAAACACAAACAATACAAAATGTGGTAAAATCCGCTTCATTTATATGACAACGCGGGCAATAAGCAAATTTCATGAGTTTCTAATAGGCAAATACAAGTGAATATTATCCGAATTATGTTACATAAGTTACTGTACAAGTTCAGTTTAAATAAATTCAATTGGAAAAGAAATAAATGAACATACACGGCACTGTTGAATTTAAGTGCAGAAATTTCTCTTCTCTCAAATTTATGCTACTTTTTTGTATAGTTTTGGTATTTTTAAGAATTTTTTTTATTTATGTTCTAAAGAAAGCTAAGCTTGCTGCAATAGGTATAAAACATAACATCGATATTTTAAAAATTTCATAGGTTTTTAGGTTTAAAGTTCCGTTTGTAAGTACATAAATACATTGTACCAACAGTAGTAATCTGGTCCATCCGTCTGTCTGTCTGTTCGTCAGACTACATATAAGAGCCCAAAAACTACCCCACCGAGTATTTTAGAATTTAATATACATAATCGTTGCAGAATATTGTTGAGTCATTTCATATGTATATATATATATACATATATATTTCAATCAAATTAAAATTAAGAAACTATTAATAAAAGCTTTCTTCATTCTATCAAATCCCGTCGTGCGGAATTGGTTCAACAAAATCCCACGATAGATAATGATTCCATGTTACCATTGTTATTACATCCATTTTAAGATGGAGTCGTATATTTCCGCATTAATGTATATAATCGTGAAACATATTCTATTAATGCATTTTTTCATATTTGTAAAACAGCTAATTCTACAAGATTTGAGTATTTAATAAATTAGTTTTAGTATGCACGCACACTATTTTGCATCTTTGACGAACAATTTGTGACTTGAAAGCACTTTTAAATATTCGTATAAAACATAACTGGAAAATTATATTTAATTATACATGTTCCCCCTGAATACTGTTCAAATAATTATGAGGAATGTTTCCGTATTATTTTGTTACATGAGAATGTTCAGATTTGTCTTATAATAGAAAGTTTTCCATCACGTTTGCCTTGTCAGTTTGTGATATTATTGTAGATTCTAAACGCAGTTATTAAACACATATAATGCAGCATGTGTTCCGGATAATTTATAAGGTGACCCGAACAATGAACGCACTTAATGAGTTTTACACAAGCAAATACTATATAATTATTATTCATAACAATTTACATGGGTTTTTCTTTTACGAGATTAAATAAATTTAATTGCAAAAAATATATATACAGCACGGATTAATTTAACTGCAGAAATGTCTATTGTTACAAATTTATGCAACTGAATTTTTGTACATCTTCGATATTTTTAAGATATGTATTTTATATTTCCATGTAACATATCGCATATGACATCGCAACTACTACCCAACCAAATGATTAGAAATTTTAATACATATAAAATTTGTTGAATCATTTGAAAATTTATAAAAAACAAATCAAAATTTAAAAAGATTTTAAGAATTTTAAAGAAATCTATTACATTATATCAGACGTAAATAATTCTATTCTCATGATACGTAATTTTTCTAGGTTGTTTTAGTGTTTACGTAATATTTAACTTTCTCACTGACAATTCAGTGTTAACACGTTCACTAACTTTTAAATTTTACTGTAATTTAAGCAATATTTGGTACTACTCTGTTATCCCGTCGGTTAATTTTGCCAAATTATACAAATCGCCAAACTAATAGCCAAATTATACATATTGACTTAATTTTTATTTTAAATAACAAAAAAAAAAAAAAAAAACAAATAATTAGTAGAATATTAATAAAAATACAAATAGAAAGTCGAAATAAAAATCACTTAATGACATTTCAAACACGTGAATCGTATTTTATGTCATTGAATGTGACATTCACGATCATCCATTATTGGCATTTAATCTTATAGTTTGGCGATAATTTTTTGGTCGATGGGTTAACCTCGAAGCACCCAATATTTAAAGTAATATCATGCTAATGATTTAACGGATTTTAAATATATATAACAATAATTCTATCAAGACGCACAGTCATATTCGTAGTTAAGTATTTTTTGTATAATATTGAAAGAGTCACATTTCATTAGTATTCACACATTAGTAGTCACATTCATTAGCAGAGTGTCAGTCTAGAGTAACAGTGGATACAGGTATAAATATGGGCACCCTCACCAAGGTGTCTGCTGGAGATGCTGAATATTCACAGAAGTACTGCACATGGTGCCACTTGTTTACAATCTCAATCGGTTTTCTCTAAGGGTCCTTTAGATATATTCCGCAATATTTAGATATATTGGATGGCCATTGTGAGTGCGTAAGGCCCCACAATAGCCACTGAAAAAGTCCCGGATGATAATGTAAAGTCTATGAGAGTGTTCTTTTAAATATCTTGCTCAAATTTTAATATTTGTACGTTTTTTGCATAGGATAGTTGAGGACGATCCACAACCAACATAGTTTTTCCTTTTTCAATTTCAGTTTCAGATTTTTTTTTAATACCTGGACCCGAATCTCTCCGGGTCCCAATTATTTTCCCGAATCTATACAGACTGGAACGGAAGAAATTCGACATGATTACAGTGATCCAGGCAGCACTGTAATAAGTCCGGCAGCGGTGTGTTGATGCCCAAAGGATTTTAATTCGCTGAACAGAAATGTTAAATAAATTTGTATTCTAAGGCTGCGGGAAAACAGCACTACTTTCAATTACACTAAAAGAGCAATAAATCTAATTTGTTTGAAAGCTGTATCTCAATTTATTTTTGATATAGGAAGATTTTTTTATAATTTTTAGTACCAATTTTGTAATTGTGGCAACAAAATCACTCCATTTTCTCCCAAAAATAAAATAAATTAGACGTTAAAAGGCATCTGTTATAAAATCCGGTGAATTCCGGTTTTATTCCGTTTAATAATTTGAATAATCGAGTTTTATTGTATTTTGTTAATTTTTGCTTAAAATAATATTTACTGAGAGTTAGACTGACTAATATAACATGTAATTTTTACTGTGACTAATTTTGTAGATTTATTATAAATAAAAAAAAAAACAGTTCTTTTTAAAAGATTTTCTTTCGTCGAATTTTGACGGGTCCCGGGTCTTTGTTTCCGAACGGAACAAAGGTGAAATCTCTTTAACTGATTTTTGAGGGACTAACCCTACCTAATTGATAAAGGAAGGGAATGTTTATCTCCCCCATCTTCAGTCGTAAAGCTGTCAACTGATTTCGAGTTTGATTTCTCTCTTGAAAATCAGATTTAGTGCACTGAAAGAACACTTTATGCACCAAAGCTCCGACACGAAGGATTAAAAATAGCGAAGCCTGACCGCAAGAATTTAGTGCTATGTGCCCGGTCCTTAAGACCAGTCTTGAAAATTTGAGTCTTTGTCAACACACCATGTATATGAATACAAATATTTTTCTATAATGAATATTTTCTAGTAGTTTGGTGTATTAAAATAATTAAAAACCTCTTTGTCAATATATTAGGCTTACTCAATAATAAATAGACTGAAATATTTTACGCTAACTCAAGTAGGAGGTATTTATCTGCTAAAAAAAATAAAATAAAGAATAAATTTAGTAAAAGAAGAATATATACTTCTTTATATCATTTATGAAGTTGAAAAACTTAACAAAAATATTTGCCTTGTAAATGAAGATCAATTTCTAAAAATAAATATTTATGAAAATAATTTATAGTAAAATTTAATTAATCCAAAAATAGAATTCCATGAATTTATTCAAAAAATACTTTCAACAAATTTAGAATTTTTTTCAACTTTAATAAGTTTTCCAATGTTTCTTTCTTCATATGTTTACTTATAATTATCAATATTTGCACTCACTAAATATTTACTTCAAAATATGTCATTCAAAAATGAACTTAATGTATTATGTATTATATTTACAGTGTTATATTATTTTTCTTTTCATTTTATGGTCTCTATGGAGGATAAATAACCAATTAATTTATTGTTCTTTTACGTGTTATTATGTACGATATACTAATTGATTAATTAATTATGATGCAAATAAAGGACTATGGATGATTCTAGTTAAAAGTTTCAGGCATTTTAAATGATAGTGACGTATAATAGTGACATGTGTGCAAGGTGGGATAACATTAGGCCACAACAGAAAAGAAGTAGCTCTTTTATAAAACATACTTGAACACATTTCATGACAAGTCGTTGCTGCTGGATATGATTTAAATGATGAATAAGAAAGTCGTGCAAGTATGTTTTTACATATTCGCCCTTCTAACCAACCGACTATATCTCTTATAATAATTATTTTTATTTTCCCCCGTCTTTATAAGAAGAAAAAATGGGATTCGAAAATTTTCATTATCATGATTTCGACGGATTTATACATTTTAGGGATCCCAGATCCAGAAAAAATATGTTTTTATTACCCGTCTCTGTGTCTGTCTGTATGTGACACGATTTTCTGGAGCGCTCTTTCTAAAGACCTAATCCACGAAATTTAACAGAAAATTTTATTCTGTTATATTTATGTGTTCTATGTAAAGAGCTAATGCATGGATTTTCATCTAGATTCAGTTCACATATGTTGTCGCTCATTAATTTTAATGTTAATTACCTAATATGGTGGGCTGTAAACAGTTTTTTTTTATATATATATACTAGCTGTTACCCGTGACTTCCTTCACATAACATTTAAAGAAGTACAAATCCATCAATTAAGAAAATAATTTCAATTATTAAAAGCATGCTTGATTAACCTTTTATCATATTTTATAGCAGAAAGATTTCTGATGGTAAAAACTTGTTTATTTTTGTTTATATATATAGGATCATCTTAAAATTTCGATCGTGAGCATGAAATTTCATACTTGTTTTCTATGATTACATGAGAAATAAATTTACATCTCTGTTATTCTATTTTATTATTTATATTTACTCTACTTTTTATTTATTCCGTTCATAGATACTGGTTTAGTGACAAAGAATATTAGTTAAAGAAATGCAAATCATAATTTCTGAAAGGTATGCTGTTGTTTTTATATTTCGTTTTTAATTTCGAAGCTACTGAGAGGAAAATGACATTACTTTGACAAAATTAAAATATATATTTTTGTTTTCTAATTAAAATGATTGCTTTATATGAAAAATAATATTACATAATTTTTACCCAATAAATCTTTTTACTAGAAATGCATTTGAGACGTATTTTAACTGCCATCTTTTTAAAATAATTAATTAAAATACTATATTATTTTTAAAAATTCAATTCGCATGAATTAGTAGCAATAACTGTCTACTTAAATGTACGAAAGCTTAAACTACATCCTTGGTTGTAAATGTCAATACACTGTTAAAAATTTTAAACTTTTGCTGCATCATCACTCCACTCTTTTATTTTAAATGTGACTTCATTATGTACCGATTTTTATTACTTACCAGTATCCAATGCCTCTTGCATTTTTAACGAATACTTCAAAACTTTTATGTTATTTAAAGTATGACGTCATTTTTTTCCAAATGAAATATTTTATTAATGATAAAATTCCTTTCTATTCACTTTACTTCTAATTCTGTCTCCATTCTTCACAGAAAACCTCTTATTAACGTAACCGATATTCATACTTCTTATATAATAAAAGACAATATATTTTCATTTAAGTATGACGTCATATTTATTTTCTTTGAATTCTTTTTATTTTAATTTTTCCACTGAAAATTAATACCGAGGAAAAATTATTATTCCAGGATTTGATTTTCTTGGCAACAGGAAAGAAAAATTATTATTTTTTATCGGAAAAATGTTAATTGATTTTGTATGAAAAATAAAGAATTTTTCAATTATTAAGGAAAATGTTTGAATAACTCAATTAAAAATTAGCCTATGTTCATTTCCGGGCTTTGACTTATCTATATGAACAGATTCGAAGACATTAATCCATCCGTTTTGAAGCCAATTTGATTCCAAATTTTGGGACACACTTTCACATTTATAATATATATAAGATATTTTGAAAGTCTATTCCGTTACATATAATTTAATGATTTAGATAACCTATTAAACTATACAAATAAATAATGAAAAAATGTTTACTTTACAAAATGTGAATTTTACAGGTTTGAAAAATTAACTAACTAATTGCAATATTCCAAATGAAATTGTTCCAAAAACTTTGTTCGGGAATAGGAAACTTCCTTTGAAATAGGAGAGAAAAATAATAAACCATTTTTGCAAGATAAACCCAAAGTACTAATTTATAATAAATTACCTATAGTTATTGACAAAAGTTTTTAATTTTGTTTCCAATATGCAATTAGTTTTGTAAATATAATCCTTTCACGGACAGATCTCTTTACTAATTTTTCATTCTTCTTTTGAATAGTTTATTCTTGTATGTGACTTTCGATGTATGTTTCACTTCTGATAAGTAATCTTTAGTTCAATATTTTCGGAAAAACATAATGTTATGTTCTAGTACTAGAAATCATAAATCAAAATGAGGAATTATTCCATTACGAAAGCTTGATAATATTGGTAGACGTGACAATTTTCTAGCCTCTATAAACAAAAAAAGTATCGCATTTCTCAATGTTTGAGGACAGATGCGCCTATTCCGGCGGATATATATATTGAATGTCAATACGAATAATTTATAAAGTGGCGGAAAAAAGGACACGAGTATGCAATTTTTGAAATATATTGTAATACTTGTTTTAAATATGCATTTGAAATAGCAAATTAGATGAATTACTTTATTTTACATACAAGCTATTGAACTTTTTGAAAATTTTTAAAATACATTATTTTAAATTTTTCAGCCTTGTTATAAATTGGACAATAAAACAAAATTATAACTGTAATGAAAGGCATTATTCTGTGAAAGGCATTATTCTATAATTTGACACTTTTTTTCGTATTTATTTATGAATAATTCCTTCTTCTATTTGAGTCTCGTTGTATTTCATACTTCTATCTACTAATCTTCAGTTCTTTATCCTCCGCAAAATGTAAATGTAGATTCACACTTAAAAATGAAGAATTATTCTACTACGGAAATTTTTATGATTTTGCTAGATGTGACAAATTTTCCAACTTTTTCTAACAAAAAGTATTGCAATATCTGTAGGTCGACACACGTGCTTGCATCAGCTGATACAGGTATTGAATATCATTAGGGGATACTTCCTAAAATAACATAGATTAAAACCATTAAAACAATTTTCGTTATATTTAGTAAGATCTATAACCTTTGCGATCGAGAAGAGATTGTCATTGACCACTGAGTGTCCTGCGTAAATGGGTGTTCCAACTGCCACGAAAACCAGTATTTTAAACTAATCTTCTTTACGTTATTTAATGTACGAATACTCTGTGATAAAATATGGCGAAATAAACTGTAATATATTAGTGGTGCTCAAAGCATTAGGCGTCTCGATTTACAAAGAACACCTTACAACACTAATGGTGAGCATCTGTCTAGTGCAAAGGGTTAACCCTGGTGGTAGGGTATCCTGTTGTAATGTAAGTGTACACAAAATAAATGTACACTTGAATTTATGCTATTTGAATGATGCAGAATCGCATACTTGAAACATTTTTTAGATTATATTTATATTTCGACTGTTGTAAAGATTGTATTAATGAATATCCAAGTTCTATTGTCAATACAAAAGATAAAAATAAATATACAGGGTGGTTAGTTATTAACGTCAGGTGTTCAGAGCCCTCTAGCGAGTAAAATTTTGGTCAAAACATAATCAAATTTGATCAGCATACATAGTAGACCATGGAATTTCGAATTCTTAAAAAAAGTTTTAAATAAAAATCTTTAAAAATCGCCACTAGAGGCAATTTTAGCATTGTTTACCGACTAAAATGCATTAGATTGCATAAAATCAATTGTGTATAGCAATCATTAGTATAAAAGACAAGGCTGGGAGAGTTCTCATCATTATCAACTCTCACCATAGTTTGCTAGTCAAGCTGTGTTAGCAGCAGAACGAGAATTTCAATGATGCTCGTCCTGAATTTCACCGATTACAGAATTTGCCAAAAGAACCGATGAGCATGACAAATTTACAAAAGTTAATTCATCGATTTGAAACTATATGGCAACAAGGTCCAGGACGCGAAGTGACTAGTCAATAACAAGTTGACGAAGTTGTAACTGCTATTGTTGAACAAGAGATGAAAAATATGCAGGTACCATCAGCACTCGGGCAGTATTCCAGCAGTATAAAATTGATCTGTACTGTATTTTTGCCATTTAATCATTCAACATTTACACTAATATACTTTTGGTGCGCCAAAATTGCTGATTTTATGCAATTTAAATGCATTTTAGTCGAATTTTAGCTAAAATTGCCCCTAGTGGCGATTTTTAAAATTTTTTATTTTCTTTATTTTTTCTTAAGAATTCAAAATCCCATGGTCTACTATGTATGCTGATCAAATTTGGTTATGTTTCGCCCAAAACTTCACTCGCTAGAGGGCTCTGAACACCTGACGTTAATAACTAACCACCCTGTATATATCAAAAAAGGCTAATTATTGTATTTTAAATAAAAGCTCTAGAAATTCTGTTTTATTTTGAAAACATTATATTTTCCGTTTTTCAGCGTTCATTTAAAATAAATAAACATTCTTAACGATTTCATTATTTTAACTGGATTTTCTAATTTTTATTAATCAAACTTTTTTGCATGTAAATTTTGATATAAGATTTATAATTTGGACAGTTAACCTTTAGTTGTATAGATACAAGGGAAGCCTATGCACTATTATTAAAATTATTAATTAACCCTTTCCGGCAGAGAAATGTGTCGGAGGTTCGTAAGATGATGAAATGATCGACTGACACGAGATTTTACAACCATTTTTTTGTGTGTGCTTCTGTGCATTTGATTTAATATGTAATATCTGTGCTAATCGGAACATTTTGCATTTTTTTCTGTTAGAAAAAATGACACATATATGCATTAATTTGCAGCAAAAATATTAGTCATTCTTGGTAGAAAATGCTATTATTTATTCTGAACCATAAATATTCTTGTTGGTATAAAATTTGCACACTAAAAGCATTCATGTATGGTAAAAAAAATTTTCATTTTTTTTCTGATTTACATCATTACTGTGTGTATATTTGGATATATATCTGTATTTTAACAATTCACCGTTCATACTGTATTTTTGAGGAATTTTAATAGAAAGTACATAAATCAAAGTGCACTGTAAAAAATGTCAGATGTTTCTGACAAACACAATCACATCATTACTGATATATAAAAATGTACTGTAATCAAAAACAAAAATATACAGTGACCTCTTCTAACTCACCTAAGGTTTCGAAAACCGTTCCTTTACCTTTAAAAATGCCCCAAAACTATTTGTTTTCGAAATTCAAAGAAGAATTTATAAAAATTATTTTTTTTTATCTGCCCGTCCTTTTCGGAAACGTTTCTAAGTAGCTTTTACACTACAATAATTACTTTTCTCAAATCAAAATATCACTTTTTCGGATGCTAACAATTCTCAAGTAAACATTTTCAGCTGCATAACTTAATTTGTGCATGCAATTGTAGCAAAATAATGTCAATTTTCATATTAATGTTAATACTGTTAATATTGTATGTTTGTCTTTTAAACATGTTCTCTGAATATCAAAATATTTTCGTATAATTTGGTAGCATCCGAAAAAGAGATATTTTGGTTTGAGAAAAGTGATTATTGTACTGTAAAAGCTACTTAGAAACGTTTCCGAAATAGACGGGCAGCTAATAAAAATTAATTTTTATAAATTCTTCTTTAAATTTCGAAAATAAATAACTTTCTGGGATTTTTAAAGGTAAAACAACGATTTTCGAAACTTTAGGTGAGTTAAAAGAGGTTACTGTATATTTTCGTTTTTGATTACAGTGAATTTTTATATATTCAGAAACATCTGAAATTTTTTAGTGTGATAAATTATGCGCTTACGAAAAATTTGATAGCAATGCTAATCAAAATATTCCTCCAACACTTGTTGAACAATACTTTGCTCTTCCAAAGTTGATGAATACATTTGCTTGCATCCTAACTTTATTCCAAATACAGAGATATATTGAAAATCTGTACAGCTACATATGATAATTTATCATTGCAAATAAATAAATGAAGTGTTACAGATATTGAAAAATCTCAATGAATGTTATATTTACCTGAATTTTAATAATGTATGAAATAAAATCTAATAATATTTAAAAAAAATAGATGATATACAGGAGGCTTGACCCATCTATCAGTTTTCATACTTAAAAAAAAGTCAGAGTTTCAATGACTGATGACATGCAGAGCTTTTAAAACACTGAAACACTAATCTTTGTTTCATGGAGATAATTGGAACAGGTTTGGAAAAATCAGCAGGGTCGAGTTTCAAGCTAAAAAAACATTTTTTAGAAATTTTTGTAAGATTTTCAAAGATAAAATGCATCATAGATATTTTTAAACGTAGATTTTAAGTTATACAGAAGTATTTAGCTCGCAGTCCACGCATAAAATTTGTACAGTAAATAAGGCTAAACATAACCATTTGTTATAATTAAAAAAAGTGGCTGGGGCTTGATAAAATCAATACGGAAAGAGTTGGTGATCAGATGGTGAAAGCGCCTTAATTAAGAGTTTTTCAAAGTTATTTATCGATGACTTTCTGTGCTATTAAAAAATGTACACAACAATCAATTGGAAAATGATTTTTTTCGATGCCAAAATTTAATATTTATAAAAAATTACATATTAAAAAACATCTTTACTTTTTGTAAACAAGGCATTTTTATTTTGCAATTAGAGTTTAGTAAAGGGGAAATATCTCTAAGAGATTATCATTTATGCTGTTCTTCTGATGCTAAATGATTTATAAATTTTTTAATAACAAAATGAAGTGGTGATAGATATTTTTTTTACCTTACCTTTCTGAATACATTCAATTTCTTACATACATATATCTATCCTATTTATACTATAAAGGACAAATATATCCGGTCGTAACGAACATGTCCTTCTAATAAGGCAACACTTGCAAATTTTAAATGAAATACCTGTTTTAAAATTTTAGGTACTGCACTTTTTTCACTTCAAAACATCGCACATCTTCAATATTTCGACGGTCGCATAGGAAAAAATACGTTTAAAAAACTGAATTATTTTAAAAACTGTGTGAGGGAGTGACCTTTGTCAAAAAGGCACTCTAGTATTTCTGAGATCGTGACGTCAATAATTTAACATGTGTAAGCGTGAAAGCGACATCTATCCTCTCTTTTACTTTAATTTTCTAGAGCGTGTGTGTCTCTTTCGGATACTACAGTTATGTCTCGGTTAGTAGTAAAATGTAAATTTGAAGTATCTCAGTTTGCAACATATAAAAGCTTGGTTTTGAGTGTGTGTGGTGTGTCTCTGGCGACGTTAGCCAGCAGAGTGTGTCTAGCAATATTTGCCAGCTAAGGAGTGTCTCTAGCGGCGATTGCCCGCTGGTCTCTAGCAGATTGTGTCTAGCTGCGTTGATTGATCCAGAGTGAGTAGTATCAAGTAGCATCGAGCCTCCAGTGAGTTGGGAAGGTGTTTTGGAAGGCAACTCGGGAAGTTGGCCGGTGGTAAGAAATTTAATAGTAATTACATCGATTATCTCAAAGTTAATAAAGAAATATATACAGCCACGGGCTGTCTAATTAGATTTTATCTAGCAGCTTAGCTGAAAGATAGCTGAGAAGTAATCAGAGGTGCCCCGATTCAGCTAGTTCCGGAACTGTGAGTATGCGTTTAATCTTTTAGTAGTATTCTCAGTTGTGAAAATTACAGACTTGCTGCACTCCCCTTGAGCCCTTATCGTTTTTAATAAAGTGTTATGTCTGCATTTAAGAGAGTTATGTCTGCATTTAACACCCAGTACGAACACCCAACCGTTACAACTGTACCTCAATTCGCCTATGAGTTATTAATATTTTTAATTAATGTTTTTAACACTTTTTTTTCTCACCGTTGCAACAGAAGTATTGACAAATGCGAACACCACAAGGATTCAGTTTTATCTTGGATATATGTATTCTTAATCGAGAACAACAATCATTTCTTAAATGTTAAAAAAAAAAGTAAATAAATAAATAAAAAAAAACCGTGAATTCACGAGAGATGACATAAATTCAAATTTTGACTGACAGCGTGTGCTACAAACAGTTAAATACCAGGTGTCCCAAAAATGACTGATGGGTTTTAAAATTCAATAACTTGCAAACGGTGGCAGCTATTTAAAAATTTTTTGCAGGAGAGTTATGTATAATGTCAGGAGTTTTTTACCCTAATTTTTTATTTTAGTTCGCATCTCAAACAATAGGTGGCGCTGACGGCAATTGAAGGCCAGGTGATCAATGTTGAGTGAAGCATCGACCTGGCCTTCAATCACCGTCAGCGCCACCTATTGTTTGAGATGCGAACTAAAATAAAAAATTAAGGAAAAAAAAAAACTCCTGACATTATACAAAACCCTCCTGCAAAAATTTTTTAAATAGCTGTCACCGTTTGCAAGTTATTGAATTCTAAAACCCATCAGTCATTTTTGGGACACCCGGTATATAGGTAGGGGATTCAATAAGATTAAAATAATATATTCGGCTGAATAACAGCTAGTCACACTTAACAAAACAAATCATTGACCTAGTAAACCAATCATCAAAAAATGAATAAATAAATGAATAAGTAAATAAATAAATGCAGTTCCTATATACATCGCAATTTATTAAAAAACCTTAGTTATCTTAAATTCTGGAAAACAATTTTTCTATTACAAAAGGTAGATATAAAAAACAGTCCAAAATGTTTAATGATATATATATTTAATACGTGTTTTAAATTGTTTAATGAAATAATCTGTATACATACATTTTCATGAAAGATAAGAAAAGTTAAAAATTTAAGAGGTAATAACACGCAAGCAAACAAACATATTTCATCAAAAAGTGCATAGGCGGGATTGAAGGGTATTAGAGGGTGCAGGAGGTAAATTTGTTATAGGAGGCAAAAACACACAAAGAATGATTAAATGACAAAAGCAAGGCAAAAAACTTCTCTCAGTTCAATCGTTCAACCTGTAAACCATTTTCATTTGCAGTTCCGTAAAGAAAATTTCTATTAGTCTTTTTAGGTGCGTTCGTAATTATGTAAATTCGTAGCACCTATAGTGGTCGTTCAGTCCGTCCGTCTGTCCGTCGTCTGTCCGCATATAACAACGCAAAAACTACCCAACCGAATCGTTTGAAATTTAAAATATATAATTATTACATAATTTTGTCGAGTCATTTCAAATTTTATGAAAATTGTATGCATAGATCAATTACAGGGGCAATCAAAAGTATTCCATTACATTACGGCCAATGGGGAAAAAAGTTTCAAATGCATTTTAATAGTTTGAAATTTAAAATACATAATTATTACATAATTTTGTCGAGTTATTTCAAATTTTTTGATAATAGGGTGCATAGATCAATTAAGGGGCAATCAAAAGTATTCAATTATATTATGGTCAATAAGGAAAAAGTTTCAAATGTATTTTATACGTTTGAAATTTTAAATACATTATTATTACATAATTTTGTCGAGTTATTTCAAACTGTATGAAAATCGGATGCATAGATCAATTATAGGGACAATCAAAAGTATTCCGTTACATTACGGTCAATGGGGGAAAATGTTACAATCATTTTAATGGTGTTAAAGTCATTCGAACTTAATAAAATTTATATGCAACTGTAAAGTACATATTATAATATACATTTTACATAATTTGTGGTGCAAAGAACGTTTGTTATTGATTTACAAGGCCACACAAAAGTATTCCATTGTTTAATGGTATAGGGAGAACATTGTTTGATGAGCGTTTTAATTTTAATTCACTATTTACAATTTTATGAGATTGATATATGAGAATAATATATTTAAAACTTCGTTATCGTACGAACGCACCTCCTTTGCTACATTTCACGTGCAATTTCCAACTTGTTCCTATTAGTGAAGGTCAGTATCTTTGGATCAGTTCCTACTGTGATTGACAGTTGCACGCTTGGATCAGAGATTTTTACGTATAAATCATTGCAAAATTTTACATCCGCATTCTTCTTCCTCATATCAGGTATGCGTGCTATTAGTTTCATTCTTCTCTCTATATCTCGTAACTCCAGCATCTTTTTGCTTTATTTCTGACCATGCATACTTTGATGATATTTGTTTGTTTGTATGTGTATTGCATCCTTTTATGACTCATCCAGCATCTGGTTCAAGTTTAACACTTGTGTGTGCAATTTACAGTAAATAACTCTAACAGCACTATTCGTATTAAATTTACATAACCTTTCAATTACAAAATTGCTTTGTTAATCTTTTATATAAGACGAGCATTTAGTGTTTGTCCTTTTAATCATCTTGAAAATTAATTAAATAACATTAGGAATATTGCAGATGGAAACGGTTTCCCAATACGCATTATTGAATTCACTGGAAGAAACATATGGTAATACAAAAACCTTCACCGATTAATATCATATATTGCAAAATGAAGTACAGTCACAAAAAAAAAAAAAAAAAAAAAAAAAAAACTTGCCACTTTAGACACTAGATTTTAGACGCTTTGTTAAATATATAAAACTATACATGAGGAATAGCTCCGAAATTTCCCCTATATAAACAAAATAGTACAAGTCATATATTTTCGCGATATATTTTTTTTCTGAAATCCCTATGGGATTTCAGAAAACCGTCAACAAATTAAAAAAGAACGAAGATCTTTTGGATAACCCTATCAAAACTAATGTAGCAAAAGCGTTCAAACAGCAGATTATGATTAAGTGGCTTATGGTAATAAACTGTGTTCATTTTTATGCGGATAGCATGTATACACGTACAGAAATTAAGATTTTTATAAAATCGGTCCGTAATTTTGTAAAATTGTTTGCTTATAACTTGCAGAGTTCTTAATAAAAACAATTTTCGTTTTAGAAAATATGAGACATGACATTGTACATAATACACTGTAATCAAAATTTTAAAATTTAATAATTACATGAAAATTGAGCTGGCTTACTAAATAAATTTTCACTGCGCATGCGTCAATTCTATAAAAATTTCATTTGCATTTTGTGTTACCTAAATTTATAGAGGAACTTTTGTTAAAGTTTCAAAATCATAGCGTGAAAAGTCTGAAAATTATTGCCGAAAGAATAAGAACAAAATCCGATATTCCCAAAATGAAAAAAAAAAATGAGGGGCTTTATCCATATTCCATTGTTTTGGATACAGCCTCTCATTTTTTTGTTTCATTTTTAGAATTTTTATATTTTTAGTTATTTGAAAAAACGTCTAAATTCGCAAATGTCAAGTTTTTTTTTTTGCTGTGACTGTACATACCCGGATTTTACAAAAAACTCAGACATGGACTTTATTGCTTAGGCATAAATTTAACCGCCACCCTTCCAGTAAAATTGAAAGCGATAATTACTACCAAAATAGACCCGACCTGAAAGATGAAATATCTGGTGTATATGCAATGCCATACACTCCATAGCAAAGCAGAAATATTTATCTAGAATACATAGGAATGACTTTTCGAAATTTAAAGATCTTATATAAGGACATAAGAGAGATTTGAAATTTCATCGATTAGCAACAGCCCTGTCCAGTCTCAAACGTAATACATATGTTAATTTTGAAGATGTAAAAGTTATTTGTTCCTTGAAGAATTACCGTGAATTAATTATCTGAAAATCAATATCAATTTTTACTACAAAAATTATTGTTTATCATAAAGTTTTATCCATATAGTATCCCTGGAATTTGGATCAGTTCGCTTCAAGAATCATAAAACAAGTAATATTACATTTTCATTAATACTTATATTTTATTTTCCAATGTTTTCTGCGTCAAAAAATTGACTTATCCTTTCACGCCTTTTTTGATACCAACTACCTGACATTTGAAAAATAAGACGCTAGTTGCAGTATTTTTTTTTTTTTTTGTATTATCTAATGAAAGCTGTGTTTATAGTTGAAAGTACTAAGAAAAGTAATTTAAATCATTTGTCACATTTTTTAGTAGTTTACATATAATGTAATTTCTAACTTTACCCTTTTTTAATTAACTATGAACAGGCGTAATGTGGTTTTTTCCTTTAAAAAGGTTTAATACTGTACGAAAGAATTAATCTTACAATTTTCGACATATTTTCTTCTTCGGAAAACTAATCTTTAGTTCTAGTCATTCAGGAAAAGAAGAACGAGACATAAATAAATGGGAATGATGAATTATTCCATTTCAGATATTTTTGTACCACTGTTTCACATGACATTTGTCGAATACTTGTTAATCAAAACCTACTACTTTCCGCAATGTTGGAGAAACTTTTGCTGATTTGAAAACTATGCTGATGGTATATAGTATAAATGTCGATAAAACTACATAGGTAAATTTATTAAAGAAGGAAAATAAACAGAAAATGGTGCTGCAAAAGTATTTATTGTAATAATGTTCTTACGGAACATCATATAAATAAGCTGATGAGGAATGATTTTTTTTTAATTTTCAAATAAAAGTGTAGATTTCTGTAATCTATATATATAAAATAAGATATCTCTGCCTGCCTGACAGCGGATAAAGCCGAACTTATAACACCTAGATCTCTGAAATTTTTGCTATGTGTGGATGTTAATAATGGAAAGTGCACTTCGCAGCCGGATTTTTAAATTTAGATTTTTGTTTAAAAAATGAAACCTATTGGGTATGAGGATATTTGCAATTTTCCCCCAATCCACGGCAACGAAGCAGCCATTTTAGAGTCTAATTGCAGCTCGCCAGCATTCCGCGGTAATGAAGCAGCCAGCCAATTAGAGCAGGTGGTAAATATGGGATTTAACGACTGCATTTTTCGGCTGAATGTTAGCAACAATTGGCACACGCATTTGTTTATTTTTTATATTTATATGATTTTGTTTTTCCGAATTGATTTACAATCAATCTTCAATATCCATCCATGATATCATCCGAAAAAATAGTAAATCAGGTAATTACTATTTTTATGTTTTCTTAGGGATTTTTCATATGTCGATAGCATGTTGCGCGCATGTTCAGACGATTCTACATAGAGTAGGTCTCATTGAAGACAGGAATTTTAAAATAATTCAATTATTGCATTTTTTTTGTGACTTAAAACATCTAAAATCAACGACTATATTTCTTTATTCTTCAAAAATATGGGGGGTTTTTTTTAACAGAAATACATACCTGTGTTCACTCAGATAAAATTTAATATAGTCTAAAATTTACAATATCGACTTATAATAAAAAGCGACTTCAGAGACTATAGGAACGGTTCCGGCATAAGCCACTCCAATTTGTATATCGAGTGCAGCTAAACAGCACGTTAGGCTTAGCTAAAAACAAATGTTAAAATGATTGTTTTAAAATTTCTTCCATTAGAAATAATGTTTATTCAGCAAATATTCCTATAAAACCCAATTATAATACATAAAGATAACAGCGGAAGTGTGAACTGATAAGTTTTTAATCATTTAAAAGTATAATGCGTATCATTTAAAAGTAGCGCCGTTTTTCTCTGATCTCACAAAACTTAAGTGCTGCCATCTATGAACTAACAAAGAGCTCGCAAACCTGTTTTTAAAAGTTTGTGCTACTTAGCTATTGCGGACTTTCTAAATTTAGTTTTATTAATTTTTTTAAGATGCTAGCATAAGACGCTTATTTTTTTAAATTTTGTTTTCTATTATAAATAAAATAAGCTTTTCCCCCCTTCAAGTTTTAATGGATATATCGCATATTATAATAGCTGCATTAGTATAATTGAAAATTATTTATTCACATCCTCTTAAATCAAAATTTTATCTGCTTTGATGTAATTAATATATTTAGTGCATGATATGGAACAGATGATTTATAGATGTGCACCATAAACTTTAAATAAAAAAGCCGTTTTCGAAAACGATCGGCTAACTGAAACTGCATGAGAAACCCGTTTTCAAATACAGCGATCACTTTCAAAACTCCTGAAAAATTCAATTTTGGTAAATATAAAAAATGAATAATTTAGAGAATGTCATGGTGGGTGGAGCCCCCCTAAAGCCCCCGTTTTTTTTCTTCAGGAGAAAAAATTTAAAATATTTAACTGATCGCCATAAAAATTAAATTAAAAAAAGTTTTATTATTTGTATTTGTAGAAATTTATTGCTATCTTAAAAATGTGCTTTTCTACAATACAAACTCTTCAATAATAAAATCTTCATTCTGTTTGTTTGTATGAAGTATTAGGAAAATGAAATGCAAGTGAAAATTCCGTCATTTTTGACGGGGTTATATACTAGTTCTACAGATATATTTTTTTTCTATTTAGTATGAATGGAGATTTTAAATATGAGCAAGTTGTTTGAAGACATCCATGGCCCCGGGCAACACCGGTTGGATCAACTAGGAATGTATTGAATACACATTAACATAAAGTACAGACGATTGAAAATATTTGTAACTCAAGGAGTAGATTTTAATGCTCAAATAGAGGACACATGGATGTGATCGTTCGGACGAACGAAAAAAAAAAAAAAATTTTTAACTTTTTATCTGCCGACGGTACTTATAAGTATCATTAAAATTACTAATTATAAAATTCTTTTAATGCGTCGATTAGTTGTAATTCTACACTGTAAAAAAAAAAGGGTCGATCTACTAAAAAAACTTTAGTGATCCTTGTAATTACTAAAAAATTTTTAGTAATCGTAGTCGGTTACTAGAAAATCTGTAAGAACTACTAGAAAAAAGTTAGCAATGAATAAGAGTTAATAGTTTTACATTTTTATTAGCTATTACTAAAACTCGCTTGGTGTGGCCTTGACAGCATAGTGGTTATAGTGATGGACTCCAGGCTAAAAGGTCCCGGGTTCGATACCGGTCAGTGCCAAATACGTCCCGAATGCATGTAGTGTAAGTACTCGTTAATAAAGGGATTATGAAAATCTTGTCAGAGCCGGTAGCAATTTTTGGTGCTGCCATCTATTGCGGTTTTGCCGAAAATCTATCGCTTCAGAAGCTTGGATGCAGCTCGAAGGAAGCTCCTGTCCTTATTAAAAATTAGGTTATTAAAAATAATTTTGGAGCTATTACTAAAATTTTCTTGGTGGCTCATGCTAAAAATTATTAAGTTAGTTATACAAAAAATTCCTTTGTTCAGTTTACAAAAGAAATACTTGTTTCACTTGCAAAAAAAAAGTTTGTAATGGTTACTAAAAAATTCTGTGGAATACAAATTTACTAAAGAATTTTTAGTAATCTCTTGAATTTTTTTTTTACAGTGTATTTAGAATGAGTTACAGATATATTACTTTATTTTGTTCTAAAAACATTATTGGTTATACAAAACAAAAATATTTTAAAGGATTACTTCTATTTCATTTGTATATTTTCAGCTTTCCTGGCACTGAGGGAGAGGAATGGGGATTTTTCATTTCTGAAATATTTCTAAATTTATATTGTAAGAACATCATATTTGTACATTTTATATTTCTTCAAAATACTAAGAAAACAATTTAAAATAAAAGTATTGAGTTGATGTACGAAATGGCAAAGACGTAATGGTGATATTCAATCAATCACAAGTATTACGCGTCTAATTAGTATAATTTTGAAATATTAGATTTTACAATTTCATATTTTCATTTTTTTATTTTTACGTTGGAAGGTAAACACTAATGTTCATATTTATTTACGTATACAGTTTTTCATATAGAGAAACATGATTTGGTTTACTTAATGGAGTAGTTTTTAGCCTTTAACTGCACTTATGTATTGTCACAATCACTTTTATATTCTTTATTCTGCAGTTATAAACAATTTTTATTTATGCTGAATTGAAGAATAATTTTGCTCTTTGTATAGAATAAAATGATATTTTGGACACTTCTTAAAAAATCTATTTTTTTTTTTTTTTACTCAGTTTGAAAATTTAACATATTATTAAAGCATTTTTATAATACAAAATATAGTGAGAAAAATGCAAGAAAAAATTCGACGTTTTATTAAAACAGTTATGTTATTTTACAAAAGTTTTCTCATAGGGATCATTTTAAGAAACTTTTCTGTACATGAAAAGGTAAGATTGAATTTGATGTCTGCTGATAACTTGGCAACGATTGAAGAGCAGCGAGGTGTTTGAGCAAAATCTGGTGCAGAAATAAATCTGGTAACATCTCATAGTTCTTTAGTCGTCGAATTTTTTAATGACAAAGCACTGATGCCATTGTTGTCGGCACTATAGAAAAATGCCTCGCGTACAACAAATGTGCATCAGTCCCTATCCCGCAAATGTAAAGCGTGAATTAGAGTTTGTGGAAGATCTTTTAGCAATTTCTTTTAGAATGTACAAGTACATTAATTACATTCTTGTCAATAAAATGTTTTCAGGAGGATTTCTTCTTATTCTTCTGTTAATTCTTTAATTGCAACAACAGAAAACTACCTTTTATCTTCTCACAGTTTGCGTTCCGACTGCAAATTCGATGACTAAATTTGCTCCTATAACTGCGTTATATCTCCAGTAAAAATTTGCCCCCTTTTCAAATTAGTTTTATTTGTAGATTTTTAACTTAGTAGGTCATATGTTGCATATGGAAGTAAAACATACAAGGTGTCCGGTAAATAACTGACTCATTTTGAATGTAAATAACTAAAAAACGGTATGAGATAAAAATGCGCGGTTTACTGCATTGTTATCAGAAAATCAGTAAATTTTTAGATATGCACTTTCTTAAAATAGTTCGAATTTCGACCGAACAGATGGCGCTGGTGGTGGCATCAGGCTGTCGAAATTCAGACATAACTCTATTTTCGTACGCATGAGCTTTTTAAACTCATTTCACAGAGTCGTTTCTCAGTCAACATATTGAATCGACTCTTTACTCATCTACAGAAACAGATTTTGTTGAATGGTAAGAAATTTAAAATAATATTTATGATTGAATAATGTCTATTATACTTAATAAAAACAGCAAAATGTACTTTTTAATAATCATTCACGTTTCACACATATACCATAAGTAAATTGTATTCAAAAAACGTTTTTGTAACCGGTTAACTGTTTCTCTTTTTACATACAATGAGTTCAAAATATGACATAACACTGTTATTTTATGTTAAAAAAATCTTAATTTGTAATCTAAATACTTCTACCATTAACTAGTATGAAATTGTATTTAAAAATTTAGTGGTGTCAAAAATCTTTAAAGGATAGATCAAGCAAAATCTTCTTGCTTGTACGTCGTGTAGTAAAATAAGAAGTTAAAACAGTGGTACGCAAATAGTGGTGGCAAGTTTCCTGTCTAAAATAAAAGCGGGACATTGACTTATAAATCGGCACATAAAAATACATTAAACCTTAGAATAAAGGGTCGTCCAATAAAAAAAAACCTGTCTTAAGCATAAAAATATTATAGATTATGACGGTGATAGTGACATACAAAACTACCTGCTAAGATGGAAAACTGTCTAAAACGACCTATTTTTCATTTTTCCGCAAACCGTATTCATCTCTACGTTATATTCGTATTTTGACATTTAACATATGTGAAAATTTTATTACGAAGCACGACAGATTTTAAGATGCTTTTTACCCACAACCATTCCCTCTTCTTCCCCTAACTGCAAACGCATCTACATGAAACGGAAGGATGCTTAAAAGGAAAAAAAAGGCGAATTACCTGATTTTATATCCTGCGAGTCACCCATTTTCAAAATTTGATTTCATTGAAAGCTTAATAGATCCTGAACCATCATAGAATCATTATAGTTCTACTTATTTTAGTTCGATTTTATAAATATAAATATTACTAAATTACAAGAACATTAGTGTTTTTCATATATAACTTTTAAAAAGCTTTTAGATTCTTTTTTTTTTAAATAATCGTCCTAATTTCAAATCACATGCATTTTAAGAATTTTCCTTCCCTTCTTTTTCTCGGAAATAATAGTTAAGAAAAGGGTGTGGGAGAACGGAAAATACATTTCACGATTTATGATGCTCTTTGTAATGAAATTTTGAAAAAGGGTAACTCGCGGGTTATAAAACAGGTACGATGCTTTTTTTTTCTTTTTAAACCTTCTATTTCAGCGTAGATGTGTTTTAACTTGGGGGGGGGGGGATAGAGAGGTGTGTATAAAAGTCATCTTAAAATCTCTCGTGACTTTCGTAATAAAATTTTTAGATGCGTTAAATGTAAAAATAAGAATATAATCTAGGGATGATTTAGGTTTTAGGAAAAATGAACAATGTTTCGCTTTAGGCAAGTTTCCGTCTTAGCAGCTGGTTATGTATATTACTTCCTCCATCGAATAATTTTCTTTTACATTTAATACAGGATTTATTATAATCGGATCCCTTCGATCTCAGGTTTATTATATTTTTATGTGACGATTTATAAGTCACTGCCCCGCTTTTTTTTTAGACAGGGAGCTTGCCAACACAATTTCCGAACCACTGTTTTAATTACTTAACTGATTTAATATAATCACTAATCACTGCACGACGTAGGCAAGAAGAGTATGCTCGAGCCATGACTTAAAGCTTTTTTACACCGCTAATTTTTTTATAAATACAATTTAATAGTATTTAATGCAAGAAATGTTTAGATTAAATATTGTGATTTTTTTAAATGAAAAAAGCAGTGCTTATCCTATATTTTCAATTTATTAAACACAAACAGAGATTCAGCTAACCCGTTACAAAAAAATTTATTGGATACAGTTTATTTATGGTAAATGTGTGAAAAATCAATGCTTATAAAAAGGAAGATTGTAGGTTTTTATTAAGTATAATAGACCTTATTCACTCATAAATATTATTATAAATCTCTTTCAATCCAAAAAACTCTTTTTCTGCAGGTGAGTGGAGCATCAATTCAATATATTGACTGAGATTCGATTCTGAGATAGTGAATGAGCCAAAAAGCTTATGCGTGTGACAACTATGGTAATATCTGAATTTCGATAGCCTATTGTCGCCGCCAGTGCCAGCTTTTGTTCGAAATTTTAACTATTTTAAGAAAATGTATATCTAAAAATTTTCTGATTTTCTGATAACAATGCAGTAAGCCAGAGATTTTTATCTCAAACCTTATTTTTATTATTATTATTATTATTATTTTTGTTATTTACATTCAAAATGGGACAGTCATTTACTGGACACCTCTTATATAATATGAAAGTTTGAGCCCATTTTCAGAGTTACTAGAAATAATTAAAATACATTTAAAGCTTTTTTAAATCCTTTTGACTCCGTAAAAAGATGGGATATCAAATAAAGTATTTAAATATGGGAATCTCAATGGCATTATATATAAAAACGAAATTACGACCACTTTTGTAAAAATGGAAAAAAACTTTATTTCGTGAATCTTCCGTACGGGACCAAACATATCCAATATGCACTATTTTCTGCAATTCACTAATTTATTCTCAAATGTGTGCTCAGGTTTTTATTTATGTTTTGCATGTTAAAATTTTTAAATTAATTTTTTTTAGAAAGAAGGCTATGTTACTCAGATAACTTTATTTATGATTTTAATTTATTTTGAGTAAATTCTTTAGAGATATAAATAAAGTAATATTTTTTTAGAATAATATTATAAAAGCCAATTTTAGTACTTTAAAAACTACTAGGCTGATTAATAGTGTTTAAAACAATAGCTACAATTATTACGTATCACATATTTACAATGACAAACCCCATATTAATTGCTTATCGCTATTCTTTATCTATTTGCAAACAAGTTCATTACCGCATAGCAGTATTCGTAAAAAAAGAAAAAATATTCTACACAAACAATAAAAATAAACTAAAATCTTATGTAACGAAAAATTAAAAAAAAATAAAATTCGTCAAACTTAATCTGATAAAATAAAGTAGCCGACTTCAATTTTGCTTTAATTTTTTTTCAAAACACATTTGTTTACAAAAAAAGAAAGGTTTTCAGCTGTTTTTAAAAGAATCTGAAACTGATTGTAGAACGTGATCCATTTTCCGAAAGATGTTCACAGCAAACAACGTAATTAAAGTATTGCATTGAATGGATTCTGATGTAATTGGGAATTGTAAATTCTTATAATAGTTCGAACTTAAGTTGAAAGTTTCTGAAAATATTTAAGAAGTACATAGTAGTTATTTTTTATTTACTTATTACAGCTTTATGGTAAAATGTTTTACCGGTTTACATTTTGGTATATAATAAAAGCATAATTTGGAGATTAAAATTGTGTTTACAAAAAATGTTTGTCAAAATTGTTGTTTTTTAACAAAAATATTATCTTTAACAAAATTATTTTGCTTTGTTTATTTTCACCGTGCAGCTGCAGAAAAGTATTTTGCATCTCAGAAAAGACACTAGTACAATAGTGACATATAGAACTTCTTAATCTTTTTATCGTCTCATGATTTTTAATTGATACCTTGACATGCGTTTCTAATATGAACTAAAATGAATTATAGAACATTCATAGAATTGCCTGTAATAAGGGTTTTAATATTGAACATATTAATAAATTATTCATGAATATTACCATTAATAAGAAACCCGAGCATAAATTTAATTTGCAAAAATACAAGTTTTTTCTATTTAATGTTATTCAAACCGTTTGAGAAATTAAAATACAGTCTTATGCGTTTCAGCTTAGAAGCCAAAACAGCCTCCGAATATGAAGAAATCATTTGCACTAACTAGGGAACTGCAAGAAATGTAAGTCACCGATTTTGACGAAAGTGGTATTTTTGGAAAGATCTCATCGAGAGTAGTAAAAAACTCACTGGAGCCACCCGTCACAAATGAGCCGTTTTTGAGATATCCTCTATTTATGTCACGTAATTAGTGCATACTTAATGGGGGACCGCATAAAAATTTAGTCCCGAATTTAATGAAAATGGTATCGCTAAAAAGACATCATCATAGGGGAGAAAAAACTCAATAGAACTATCAGTCGGAAATGAGCCGCTATCGAGATATCCGATAATTTATGTCACGTAGTTAGTGCATACTGTTCTAGTGCACACTTAATCTGGGACCGCAAAAATTTTTTTTCCCGATTTTGATGAAAACGGTGTTGTTGCAAAGATATCATTGTGAGAAGTAAAAAACTCAATGGAAGTAACCATCTGAAAAGAGCCGTTTTCAAAATATACAACAATTTATGTCACTTAATGCAGTTTCCCAGCATTGTGCAAATAGCAGTGTGACACAAATTGTAGGATACCTCGAAAACGTCTTAATTCCGACGGGTGATTCCATTGAGTTTTTTAATCCTCACGATGCTATCTTTTCAACGATACCACTTTCGTTAAAACCGAGAATAACATTTTTTGCGGTCCCCCATTACGTGTGCACTAGCTACGTGACATAAATTGTCGGATATCTCAAAAACGGCTCATTTGCGAAGGGTAGTTCCATTGAGTTTTTTACTGCACTCGATGGGATCTTTCCAACGAGACCACTTTGTTCAAAATCGGTGACTTACATTTCTTGCAGTTCCCTAGTAAGATTGATCCAATTAATTTTCGAGAATTATTCAGGATTTTATGAAATACCCTTAATTAGATGGATCAAATATTTTCTATATTCGAGTAACAAGCAATACATTTAAATACAGAAAAAAGGACAATATCGCTCTTATTAAATATAATTAAAGACAACTAGCCTTGCCAATTTACATCAAGAAGAAATTATCCATATAAATTTCACTTAGAGTAAAATAAATTTTATCTCCACATAATGTTATTCATCCATTGTAAGAGAAATAATAGAGATAATAACATTTTAAATTTTCATATGTAATGACATAAAATTATTCAACCTACCTAATCTGTGGTACAAGTTGTCCAATGGTTTTAAAAAAATAGAAATTAAAATCCAAGTAAAATAAAACAATAACCTGCGAATAACTGAATGATGGAATTTCAGTTCAATGCATTATACATCGTGAAACTTTGGAATATCATGTTTATTTGTTTTAAAAATGACTCACTAATAAGTTGGATCATAAGTCAACAGTTAAATAAAATTAATTTTCAATTTTTAAAATTTTCCTTTCGTTTTTAGCAATTAAGAAGAATACATTTACTTAATACCTTTTATAAATTAATAAAATTTATTTAAAATTCTGTTATATTGAATATATTTTTTTATTTAATTATGGGTATTCGTGTACCGAAAATATCTTTACATATAGCTGATTTTGATAGCACTTATAACAAGATATTATAAAGATATTCAGATATATTCATAACAGATATTCATTATTTTTTTCCGTTTAGAGCAGTAATAAAACTTAAAGTACAAGTAAAAAAAGCGAACCATTTGAGACGTATTAAAGAATGTGATCCATTGTTGAAAGTAGCATACAAAAGCAATTTAAATAGTAGAAAATTTAAAGTATTCGGTTTATTTTAAAAACTAAAGTTGACTTTAAACCAATAGTTTATTCTGCATTCATATTACTTAAAATAAATTGACTGACGTTAGCTATCACACATATCTAAAGCTTTTACATATTTTGATAAATTCCAAGACTTACCATTAAAACTTAGTAAATACCAGTTTTTAGGCTTTTGCAGTAACAAATATATCATAATAATTTGCTGAATAAAATATTTCACTTATACTTTCGTGACTATACTTTATCCATCAAAAAGTATTCATCATTAAATAGTGGCTACTCAGTTACTCAGCGGAATACTATTACGAAAAATAGTACTTTCAGAACGATAAACTTTTTGAAAAGTGTATGCTGAATCACGCTAGCTTTCGTTTAAAGATAGAATTTTTTTTATCATGGAAGATTTTTGGTTTTTATAAAATTACTCTACAATTTTAAAAAATCTGCGAAACATTTGAGACGCATTAAAGATCGTGATCTATTTTTGAAAGCAGCACACAGATGTAGTTTAAATTGTGGAAAATTTAATGGATTTGGTTTTATTTTAAAAACTGATGTTGAATTTAAAACAATTCTTATATTGTATTCACATTATTTGAAAATTCGACTGACGTTATTACTACTTCATAGTATTTATCTTTCAAACGCATATTTAAAGCTTTTACATACTTTGAAAAATTCCAAGGCTTACCATATTAAAATTTAGTATATACCGGTTTTCAGGTTTTGCAGTAAGAAAAAGACATACAAGAACAATTTGCGGCATTAAATATTTCGTTTATATTTCGTTACCATATTTTATTCATATAAAAAATGCATCATTAATTATTAGCTACTCACACTCTTAAAACGAAAGAGCTGATTTGGCTTCTCCTTAAAGAGCTGTAATTTTTTCGATCATAAAAGAGCTGTTTTTCAAACGATTAAATCTTTTTGATCTAAATTGGTTATTTAAATAGCTCAACTTCATTTAAATTATTTAAAACTCGAGTTATTTCAACTCTTTTTTGAGAAACTGCCTTTCAACATTGAGATGAGTGGATTTCAGCTCAACTTGAGCTATTTTGTGGCTGACTTTTTAAAAGAGCAGTTACTCAGCGAAGTACTATTAGAAAAAATAGTACGATCAGAATGATAAACTTTTGGAGAAGTAAATGCTGAAACTGTCTAACACGCTAGACTTCGTATAAAAATAGAATTATTTTTATCTTGAAAGATATTCATCTTTTATAAAAATAATCTACATGTAAACAAATCAGCGAAGCATTTGAGACGCAATAAAGAACGGGATTCATTTTGAAAATAGCATACAGAAGTAATTTAAATGGTAGAATAATTAATGGATTCTGTTTTATTTTAAAAACCGAAGTTGAATTAAAAAAGAAATTTATATTGTATTCACATTATTTGAAAATAATTTTTACTGAAGCTAGACTGACGTTATCATTGTTTCATCTTCTTCATCTTTCAAAAGCAGTTTCAAATAGCTTTTACAAACTTTGATAAATCCCAGGACTTACCATTAAAACTTTGTACATACAAATCTTCGGGATTTTACAGTAACAAATATACCATAATAATTTTCTGCATAAAATATTTATTTTATCCTTTCGTTTCCATATTTTATTCATCAAAAGAAACCGTCATGGCATCTACTCAGTTACTCAGCGGAATACTCTTACGAAAAATAGTACTTTCAGAATGACAAACTTTGTTGAAAAGTATATGTTGAAACTGCCTAACACGCTATCTTTCGTTTATTTTTATCTTGGAAAATTTTCTTCTTTTATAAAATTGCTGTACAAATTAAAAAGATCTGAGAAACTTTTGAGACGCATTAAAGAATGCGATCCATTTTTAATCCATATAGAAGTAATTTTAATGGTAGCAAATTTAATGGATTCCGTTTTATTTTAAAAAGTGATGTTGAATTTAAAAAGAAAGTTATGTTGTATTCACATTTTTTGAAAATAATGTTGACTGACGTTATCATTGTTTCGTCGTCTTCATCTTTCAAAGGCAGATTCAAAACTTTTAGAAAATTTGTGAAATTCCAGGACTTACCATTAAAACTTATTATACACAAATCCTCAGGTATTTGCAGCAACAAATATACCAGAATAACTTGCTGCATAAAATATTCATTTTATTTTTCCGTGTCCAAATTCCATTCATCAAAAAGAATTCATCATTAAGTAGGAGCTACTCAGTTACTCAGTGGAATACTATTACGAAAAATAGTACTTTAAGAAAGATAAACTTTTTGAAAAGTGAATGCTAAAACTGCCTAACACGCTAACTTTCGTTTAAAGATATAATTATTTATATACTGGAAGATTATTATCTTTTATAAGAATACTCTACAATTCAAAAAAGATCTGCGAAACATTTGAGACGCATTAAAGAACGTCATCAATTTTTGACAGAAGCATACGAAAGTAGTTTAAATGGCAGAAAATTTAATGAGTTCTGATTTATTGAAGTTGAATTTAAAACGATAGTTATGCATTACTTGAAATACATTGACTGCCGTTTAGACTGACGTTATCATTACTTCATCATTTTCAACTTCGAAAAGCATATTTAAAGTGTTTACATATTTTAATAATTTCCAAGATTTACCATTAAATTATAGTACATATCACTCTTCAAGTTTTTCAGAAACAGATATACCAGAGTAATTTGCTGCATAAAATTTTTATTTTATACTTTCGTGTCCATATTTCATTCATCAGAAAGAATAAATCATTAAGTAGTAGCTATTCAATTACTCAGCGGAATTGTGTTGTGAAAAATAGCACTTTCAGAAGGATAAACTTTTTGAAAATGGAATGTTGAAACCGCCTAACACGCTAGTTTTCTTTTAAAGATAGAATTATTTTTTATCTTGGAAGATTTTTGTCGTTTATAAAAATACTCTACAAATAAAAATACCTGCGAAGCATTTCAGACGTATTAAAGAAAGTGATCTATATTAGACAGTAGAATACAAAAATAGTTCAAATGGAAGAAAACTTAATGGATTCGATTTTATTTTAAAATCTGAAATTGAATTTAAAACGATTGTTATATTGTATTCACATTATTTGAAAATAATTTTGACTGACGCTTTTATTACTTCGTAGTTTTCATCTTTTAAACGCTTATTTAAAGCTTTTACATTATTTGATACATTCCAGGACTTACCATTAAAACTTAGTGTATGCCTGTCTTCAGTCTTTTGCAGTAAAAAATATACAGTATATGCAGTAACTAATAAGGGTTTTATAGTAACAAATATGCCAGAATAATTTACTGCATAAAGTATTTATTTTATCTTTTCGTGTTTATATTTCATTCATCAAAAAGAATCCGTTATAGTAGCTACTCAGTTATTCAGTGGAATACTACTACGAAAAACAGTACTTTCAGAACGATAAACTTTTTGAAAAGTGTTTGCTGAAACTGACTAACACGCTAGCTTTCGTTTAAAGATAGAATTTTTTATCTTGGAAGATTTTCTTCTATTATAAAATCTCTCAACAAATAAAAAAGATCTGCGAAGCATTTTATATGCATTAAAAAACATGATCTATACTTCAAAGTAGCATACAGAAGTAGTTTAAATGGCAAAAAACTTAATGGATTCAGTTATATTTTAAAATCTCAAATTGAATAAAAAACGATTGTTAGATTGTCTTCAAATTATTTGAAAATAATTACGACTGACGCACCTATTACTTCATAGTTTTCGTCTTCCAAACGCATATTTAAAGCTTTTACATACTTTGATAAATTCCAGGACTTCTTTACTAAAAACAATCTTAAGATTATCTGCGGAAATGTCCGCTTTCTTCAGAAAATTTACAGAAATCTGAAGAAATTTCTGAGATTTAGCTTTGCCTTAAAAGCCTTACCTGCAGAATTTTTTAAGGTATTCTATAAAATATCTGCAGAATAGGCCAATTACCTACGGATTTCCCACAGAATTTTGGGCCAATTCCCTATAGATTTTCTATAGAATTTTTTTAGTGGTGTTACCATTAGAACTTAGTATATGCCTTTCTTCAGGCTTTTGCAGTAAAAAATATACCAGAATAATTTGCTGCATAAAGTATTTCGCTTATATTTCGTGACCATATTTTATCCATCAAAAAGAATTCATCATTACTTAGTAGATATTCAGTTACTCAGTGAAATACTAATACTAAAAAAGTACTTTGAAAATGATAAACTTTTCGAGAAATGAATGCTGAAACTGACTAACACGCTAGCTTTCGTTTATAGATACAATTATTTTTACCTTGGAAAATTTTTCTACTTCTGTAAATTCCATTTTCGAAAATAGCGTACAGAAGTAATTTTAATGGTAGAAAATTTAATGGATTTGGTTTTATTTGAAAAATTAAATTTGAATTTATAAAGAAATTTATGTTGTATTCGCATTATTTGAAAATAAGTTTGACTAGCGTTTAGACTGTCGTTACCAATTTAAACTTCCAAAAACATATTTAAAGCTTTTACATGTTTTATTTACAGATATTTTTTAAATCTTTAGGATTTTACAGTAACAAATATACCAGGATAATTTGCTGCATAAAATATTTATTTTATGCTTTCGCATCCATATTTTATTCATCAAAAAGAATCCGTTAGAGTAACTACTCAGTTACTCAACGAAATACTATTACAAAAAAATAGCACTTCCTAATAATGATGAACGTTTTGAGAAGTGAATTCTGAAAGTGACTAACACGCTAACTTTCGTTTAAAGATACAATTATTTTTATCTTGGAATATTTTTATACTTTTTTAAAAATACTCTACAAATGAAAAAAAAAATCTGCGAAGCATTTGAGACGCATTAAAGTACATTTTTTTTTAAATAGCACACAAAAGTAATTTTAATGGTATAAATTTTAATGGATTCGGTTTTACTTTAAAAAATAGAAATTGAATAAAAAAAAAGTTATATTGTACACTGTTAAAAATTTTGTGCTACTTTGAACCAAGATTTGATGCTCGCAGCTATTACCAGCTGCCACCATAGGATGGTTCAATCGAAGCTCCAAATTTTGGAACGAGTTTACACCATATTATTTGAAAAAATGGTACTATAGTTCAACCGAAGTACCAAATCTTGGAACAAGATTTCACCATCTTATGGTGGCAGCTACTAAGCACCAAATTTCGGTTCAAAGTAGCACAAAATTTTTAACAGTGTATTCGCATTATTTGAAAGTAATGATGACTGATGGCTAGACTGACGTTATCATTGTTTCATCGTCTTCATGTTTTAAAAGCAGATTCAAAGCTTTTACAAACTTTGATCAATTTCAAGACTTACTATTAAAACTTACTAAGGTACCCTGGGGTAATAATGCCACGTTAAGGTTCTACCAATTTTCACGGTTCAGTTTTAGTTTGTATTTTTCAAACAAATATATGATTTGATACAGCAACTCATTCCTATCTATATAAAAAATAATTTAACAGATACGTATTCATAAAATGTAATGGCGTGATTTCTTGACCAATGCTATTTGGCGTTATTACCCACCTATATGTGTAATGACGCCATGCAAAAAAAAAAACTGTGAAATAAGATGGAATAATTGCATGTAGACTGTCCAATTCGAAAAATACAAACTCTACAAACTTAGAAATTGACAAATTGCATTCTAAGCTATTGAAAATGTTCAATATTTTATGAAAATGTAAGAAAAATAAAGGTGTGGTGTGTTGGGGGGGGGAGGATGAGGCAAAAGAATACCAGACCGTGAGCTTCTTTTTCTTTAAAAAGGACTGCTCAAATAGAATTATTAGAAACATTGCACAGTTTTAACTGTGTTTATTTGAATCAGTATATAGGATGTAGCTCGGCCACTGTAGGGAATCAATCGGGGTATTAATGCCAAGGATTGGCGTTATTATCCCGTTATAGTTATTGCGCTGTGCATTTTAAATTACAAATTATGTCGAGAAGATATTTAAAATCTTCAACAATATTTTGAAAGTCCATGAAATGTACTACAAATTTATGTAATTAACAAAGTATTTCTGGATAAAAGAAATAGTCTTCACATTACAAAACGTATCTCGCAAATTTTATATCAAGCGTTAATTTTAGTGTCTTGTAAAAACAATAAGACCTAAAAATGAAACAAATTAACTTGAACCTGTTTTTTGCGATTTATATAACTCAAAAACCTTCCGCGCAGAGCACATGGGTGTCATTTACCAGATTATTTCATAATTACGCAAAATATTAGCACTTGACGTTGTTACCAACCTAGCGTTATTACACCAGACCACCTTATATACAAATAATCAGGGTTTTACAGTAACAGATATATCAGAATAATTTGCTGTATAAAATATTTATTTTATCCTTTCGTGTCCATATTTTATTTATTAAAAAGAACCCGTCATAGTAGCTACTCCGTTGCTCAGCGGAATACTCTTACGAAAAATAGTACTTTCAGAACGATAAACGTTTTTAGAAGTGTATGCTGAAGCTGCCTAATATGTTAGCTATCTTTTAAACATAGAATTACTTTTATCTTGGAAGATTTTCTTCTTTTATAAAAGTACTCTACAAATAAAAAAATCTTCGAAACATTTAAGACGCATTAAAGAACATGGTTTATTTTCGAAAATAGCATGCAAAAGTAATTTTAATGGTATAAACTTTAATGGATTCGGTTTTATTTAAAAAAATAGAAATTGAATTTAAAAAAAGTTAAATTGTATTCGCATTATTTGAAAATAATGTTGACTGATGGCTAGACTGATGTTATCATTGTTTCATCGTCTTCGTCTTCAAAAAGCAGATTCAATGCTTTTACAAACTTTGATAAATTCCAGGACTTACCATTAAAACTTACTAAATTCAAATAATCAGGGTTTTACAGTAACAAATATACCAGAACAATTTGCTGCATGAAATATTTATTTTATCCTTTCGTGTCCATATTTTATTCTTCAAAAAGAATCCGTCATAGTAGCTACTCAGTTACTTAACGGAATACTATTACGAATAACAGTACTTTCAGAACGATAAACTTTTTGAAAAAACTAACACGCTAGCTTTCGTTTAAAGATAGAATTTTTTATCTTGGAAGATTTTCTTCTTTTATAAAATCTCTCAACAAATAAAAAAGATCTGCGAAACTTTTGAGACGCATTAAAGAACGTGATTCATTTTTGTAAGCAACATACAGAAGTAGTTTACATAGTAGAGAATTTAATCGTTTTTGATTTATTTTAAAAAACTGAAGTTAAATTTTAAACGATAGTTGTAGCTTATTCAGATTACTTGAAAATATATTTCGACTGACGTTTAGACTAACGTTATCTTTCTCTAATCTTTTTTATCCTTCAAAAGCATATGCAATGTTTTACATAATTTGATAAATGCCACGATTTTCCATTAAAGTTGAATATATACCTGTCTTCAGGCTTTTTCATTAGTAAATATATAAGCATTAAAGTTGAGTATTTACCTGTCTTCAGGCTTTTTCACTAATAAATATATCAGCATTAAAATTGAGTATATATCTGTCTTCAGGCCTTTTTCAGTAATAAATATATCAGATTAATTTGCGGCATAAAATATTTATTTTATTCTTTCGTGACCATATTTTATTCATTAAAAAGGATTCATCTTTACGTAGTAGCTACCCAGTTACTCAGCGAATTACTATTGTGAAAAAGTCCTTCAAGAACGATAAACGTTTTGAAAAATGAACGCTGAAAATGCCTAACAAGCTAGCTTTAGTTTAAAGATAGAATTTTTTTTTTATCTTGAAAGTTTTTCTTCTTTTATAAAATTACTCTACAAATAAAAAAGATCTGCGAAATATTTGAGACGGATTAAAGAACGTGATCCATTTTTGTAAGAAACATACACAAATAGTTTACATGGTAGAAAATTTAATGATTTTTGATTTATTTTAAAAACTGAAGTTAATTTTAAAACGATAGCTATATTTTATTCAGATTATTTGAAAATATACTTTGACTGACAATTAGACGGACGTTATCATTGTTTAATGGTTTTTATCCTTCAAAAGCTTAACCCCTTGAGCTCTGCTGGTAGAATTTTCTACCACATAATTTTAATTCCAAAATGTCACAATGACACCAGAAAATTTGACCAAATTTTCTTCATAAAGGTTTCATGCATTTTTTCGTGTTTATCCTTAACCGGTTTTTTTCTTTGCAAAATTTTGGTGCCAATGTGACATTTGGAATTTTGAAGAAATTTACACCCCAGAGCTCAAAGGGATATTCAAAGTTTTGCATAATTTGATAAAGTTTACGACTTACCATTAAAACACAGCATATACCAGTCTTCAGGCTTTTTCAGTAACAAATATATCAGGGTAATTTGCGGCATAAAATATTTATTTTATTCTTTCGTGACTATATTTTATTCATTAAAAAGAGTTCATCATTAAATAGTAGCAACTCAGTTACGTCGCTAATTACTATTATGGCAAATACTACTTTAAGAACGATAAACTTTGTGTAAAGGGAATGCTGAAACCGCCTAACACGGTAGATTTTGTTTAAAGATAGAATTGTTTTTATCTTGGGAAATATTCGTTGTTTATAACAATACTCTACAAATAATAATAATAATAATAATAATAATAATAATAATAATAATAATAATAATTATTAAAGAACGTGATGATCCATTTTTTGAAAATAACATAATGAAGTAGTTCAAATGGTAGAAAATTTAATGGATTCTGTTTTATTTTAAAAACTGAAGTTGAATTTTAAACGATGGTAATATTTTGTTCTCATTATTTGAAAATAACTTTACTGACGCTGCGACATCGTTCAATGTCATACTTTTTTATAATTTAAATATTTATTTCAATAGCAATGATCAACAAAGTATATGCTTTTCACATAATTAAGTTTTAGATTTTATATTCCAGAGGGAAATGAAAAAGAATACGGCATTGAAAACCTTCAATCATTTGAAAGGTTTTTTTAAAATCACAATTTAATACAATAATGCATTACATAATACATTTTAGCATGGTAGAATAATCCTGGGCTAGTACAAAACTAACTTACTTATTAACGTATAGTAGCATTTCATAGAAAGTATTTAAATGTCCTGGTATAAAAAATACATTGAAAATAAAATCAGGTTAATGGTTATAAGATTTTTTTCCATCAGCTGTAAAAGTCTTCTACGATAGTTGCAAGAAATAACAACAAATAAAATTCTCTAAGGAAAATATCTGAGAATGTATTAGGGAATGTGACCCTCTTTAGTGAATGTTGTTTACAGCAATTATGGTAAATGTTGAACTATTTTAACGAGACAGAATTGAACTCAATAAGAGGAAAAGGAATGCTTTAAACTATCCCTTAACATTAGCGGATTTAGCATTCACGTTTTTTGATTATTCGGAAAATAAAAATTGCAGAATATTTTAACATTTGTGAAGACTGAGCTTGCTTATTCGCAGATTTTACTTTATAAAGAATATATATATATCTATATTACTTTTTACAAAATCAACTCACTTTGTTTTACCAATGCTGTGAAATATCTGTGACAATGGACACTTATGTACTGGAAGTAATTTATTCAATTTTTCACTGTTGGGTGAAAAAAGTCCAGGCCAGGATTCGAACCAGGGATGTATTGGCTGAAGCCGCCAATGCTCTACCAATTGAGCTATCCCGGACACGAACACTGGAGGACTATTTCACCCAATTAACCTCTACGAACACTTTATCTGGTCTGATACTCTGGATCAGTACGCAGAATAAATCGAAGGTCAGTATATGGAACTGCAGAAAATCGCTATATGCAAAATTACATTAGATTAATTTTAAACACGATTATTCAATCGGTAAATCAATTATAACAGAAGTAATTTATTCCATTTTTCATTATTGGGTGAAAAATGGAATAAATTACTTGTGTTATAATTGATTTACCGATTGAATAATCGTGTTTAAAATTAATCTAATACTTATGTACTGTTTAACTTACTGTATTATAGCATGGTCTAAGTTACGAGAACTTTAGCCCTTGTGTTAAGGGAAAATATAGACCAATTATTTCTTTTATATTTATGCAGATTTTTTTTTCAATTTTCTAAAATTTCTAAAATTTAAAATTTTTATTGCAGGTAAAATATTTTTTGCAAAACTTATCGGGGAAATTATAATACATCTTCAACAACTTGTTAAGAAAAGCAATAGAATGCGATTCTTTACAGATAAGATGTCCTAAATGTAAAATAGAAATCGAGACCAAAGTTTTTCCTCACATGAAATTCATAAACACAATATCTGCTCTGTGAAGCAATCGCACGCCACTAAACTTTTATTACACTAATAAACACATTTTGTAAAATAAATATCTTAATTTTGCAGAAAACATAAAAAGTTAAAAATTTAACTTTAAGAAATAATTTCATTTACTATTTATTCTTACTTTATTAGTTTAACTTACTTATTAACGGTAATATTTTGGTGTTATTATACTTATTACGGTAACATTCCATCGAAAGTATTTAAATGTCCTGGTATATAAAAAAAAAATACTTTGAAAATAAAACCAAGTTAATGGCTATAAGGGTTTTTTTTTTTTCAGGAGCCTTAAAAATCTTCTTCTACGATAGTTGCGAAAAATAACAAGAAATAAAATTCTCTAAAGGGAAACACCTGAGAATGTATTAAGGAACGTGACCCACTTTTGTGAAAGTTGTATACAGCAATTATAGTAAATGTTGAACTATTTCAACGGGGACATAGAATTAAACTCAATAAGAGGAAAAGGAATGCTTTAAACTATCCCTTAACATTAGCGGATTTAACGGTCACGTGTTTTGATTATTCGGAAAATAAAGATTGCGGAAAATTTTAATATTTATGAAGACTGAACTTGCTTATCCGTAGATATTACTTTATAAAGAATAGAATATATGTCTATATTTTTTTTTACAAAATCAACTCACTTTGTTTTACTAATGCTATGAAATATCTGTGACAATGGACACTTTTATACTGTATAACTTACTGTACTATATAGTATGGTCTAAGTTACGAGAACTTCAGCCCTTGTGTTAAGGGAAAATATATATCAATAATTTACTTTATTTTTTTCAATTTTCTAAAATTTCTAAAATTTAAAATTTTTATTGCAGGTAAAATATTTTTTGCAAAAATTATCGGGAAAATTATAATACATCTACAACAACTAGTTAAGAAAAACAATAGAATGCGATTCTTTACTGATAAGATGTCCTAAATATAAAATAGAAATCGAGACTAAAGTTTTTCCTCACATGAAATTCATAAACATAGTATCTGCTCTATGAAACAATCGCACATCACTATTGCAGACGGCGATTGAAGGCTAGGTGATCAGTGCTGAGTGAAACGTCGACCTGGACTTCAATCACCGTCAGCGCCACCTATTGTTTGATATTTGAATTAAAATAAAAAAAAATACGGTAAAAAAACTCCTGACATTATACATAACCCTCCTGCAAAAATTTTTTAAATAGCTGTCACCGTTTGCAAGTTATTGAATTTTAAAATCCATCAGTCATTTTTGGGACACCCGGTATATACATAATTATTTTTTGCTATTGTAAAAAATATGTAATATTAAATAAGAAAAATTAATAATAAGTATAAAACATCACAATTTATATAATTAAAAAAGAAAATAAAAGCAAACAAACAGTTTATTAACGGATAAACAACATTAGCCGGGCTACCCTGTGAGGCATAAAATCACCATTTTGTTGAAATTGCGCTGATGTAGTGTGTAATGACATCTGTGTCACTTGGCGTACATTTAGGAGACCAAAATGGCCGCTAAGGACAGATAGTTTTTTAATATTTATTTAACTTAAGATTTTTTTCTCCAAAGGACAGTTTAAGGAAGATTATATTTGTATAAAGATATTCGAAATGCAACATTTGAATATCTAAACATTTCTCAAATTAATTTTTTGAACAATTTTAAAAATATAAAAAATAAGGTACAGTTACAAATAAATAAAGGGCATTTTATTCTCAAAATAATGCACTGCAAACAAGTCGTAGTATGTTTCGAAAAATAAAATTTTATTTAAGAATAAAAATAAGCTCCGTTAATCTCATGGAAACTTTACGTACCAGGTATTCGTTTATTTTAAAAATACTCTTATTTCTTTAGACCAATCCGAAAATCAACATCAAATAAATGCCTGTTTGGAAATTTTCTTAAAAAGCATTAACGAACGTGATTCACTATCTCTAATAAAAAACAAAACAACAACAAGGATTGGAAAATGACATTTATTTCATTCACTTGAAAATGATCGTTTTAAATTCTAAAGGGAATATAGACTTTTCCCCCTAGTATTTGTTTTAAATTGACAGTGAAGTTTTCTAACTCATACCTTGTTTAATATCGATACATATTTTGTTACATTTTATTACTTTCAAAATTTATAAAAATATTCTTAATTGCTGTCAAGACATAATTTAATAAATGTTTTTAGTACTATTTGATTTCAATTAATAAATTTCATCATAAATATATTCTGTCATTATAGGAACAAGAGGGAACCCGTCGAACTTCGACGAAAGAAAATGTTTTAGAAGGAACTGTTTCATTGATTTATAAAAACGTACAAAATAAGTTACAGTAAAAAATTCATCGTACAATGGTCAGTTTAACTCTAAAATACATATTAAGTTAAAATTAACAAAATACCATTTCTATAAAAGTCAGTTGTCCAAATTATTAAAATTAAATTTTAAACGCATATGTAATAAGTAAAACATGATAATAATAAGGTCAGTTTAACTCTAAAAAACATATTAAGTTAAAATTAACAAAATACCATTTCTATAAAGGTCAGTTGTCCAAATTATTAAAATTAAATTTTAAACGCATATGTAATAAGTAAAACATGATAATAATAAGTTATTATGATGAAGTTATCAATTGAGGTCCCTATGCTTGGTAAAAAAAAAAAAAAAAAAAATCAAATTGCACGATCATAAAATTTCACGTGAAATCTAAACCCGTCATCATTTTCATCTTCTCAAAATTTACATACGAAATTTTAATTTCTTTTTTTTTCAATTTTAAGAGAAAGTGGCGCATTTTTGTTGCCACGATTACAAAATTCGCACAAATACTATAAAAAAATTAATAAATAAAAAAATTTGAGATAGAGCTTTCAAACAAATTGCATTTAAAAGTATATTTTTTTCTCTATACGTCGATGTAAAAATTGAGAATGCACGATGTTTAGATGTATAGAAATTGCAGTAGCAAAAATTGCAAAACCAAATTGCTTGGGAAAGTGTTGCCATTCATAGAATGACGTATGCGTTACGCACAGATACGTTTGGCCTTTATAATGTGGATATTCCTCGAAAAAATATTAATAAAAATATTACCTTGCTTTAACATGTGCTTAAACCTTATTATTCAACAACTGTAACGTTTCGATTATATGCTATGCGTACAAATGCTAGAAACTTCATACTTTGCCAAAGTATGTAGTTTCTAGCAATTTCGATAAGTCTTTTATTTCCTATTTTGACTTAATTCGGCATCGTAAAATTCTTGATTTAGTGCTTCTATTTAAGAACTAACTACTTTAGCTTTATTATTTAATTTTTCTCAATAAAACTTCCAATTTTCAAATTTTCTTATGCAATAGTTTTTATGATATTATCCGAGAAAAATCCTCAGGTCATAAAAAATATTTTTGCCTGCAACGTCAACAGCGTTAGTTACTATGATAAAAAGTTTATTAAATACATTAGATTTTTAAATGAGAAGATTTAAAGAACTTCACCTTTTATGTAAACAGTTTATTGATCAATTTATATTATTTTTGAGAGGTGTTACAGTACATCAGCTAGATTATACTTAGGTGGGGAGATAAAAAATTTGTTTAATGAAAGTCAGTTAAGGTAAATGCACTAGCAGCGGGCCACTTAAGGACATTTATCTAATTACTATTAAAGTATTAGTGAATTTTAAAAACAAATATATTTTTTAGCCTAGTCCTTACCTTTATGTATAAGAATAAACATTCAAATTTTTAAAATATATTCTCTAGAAAAAATGAAAAATAAAAAAATATAACCTTCCTCTATGACCCAGTAGTGGGCCATAGAATTTTCTGATGCTCCAGTAGACCCCCCCCCCTACAAGTGGGCCACTCCATTCTTGAGTTTAATACACACTGTACAGAGGTTATTTTTTCTTTACATTTCTACACTTAAATATACATAATAGTGAAATCATATTTAGAAATTTCGATGATTACGTAAAATAATTTTAGCTTCTCTTTAGTTTTTTCGTATAGTCTGTAAAAACACCATTCTTGCTCAAAAACTATGAGAATACTGAAGTTGTCCCTTTGCCTGATAACAGACGAGAGTTCCAGCCAATCAGCAATTAGTTTGTTATCTGACAAGGGAGACTAGAAAAACTTGTTTTTCAACTTTGAAAACTGGTGGCCCACTATTGGTACGTGGCCCACTACTGGTACACTTACCCTACGTTTCGTATAAAATTTTTGTCATAAGTCCTTTATAAGAAAATCTGTTGAAATTTATATGCGTAAAAATTTTGTTTGCAATAATACAGTTTTTTTTATGTTATGGTTAGAGTTAATGGATAGATTCCACGCAAAAACTTGAATGGGGTGAACCAAGTTAAAAAATAATTCTAGATCGTGGTGTATTTTTAAGTTAATTTACAATAGAGAGCGTGGTTTATGTTTACATCTCATTGGCGCGTGTCATTTGCATTGACCGTGAGACAATTAGTGTTTTTATTATTTTTATTATGATTATGGTTTTTATTAGATTAGGACCGAAACAAGTCAATGTTATCTGTGTTTAGTTTATTTATTTATTTATTTATTTTAATACCTTTTTCAAGTGATATGAATTGTTTAATAAAAAACGCTCGTTCTTTTTCTTAAGAATATAGAGACAATTTATAGATAAGAGTGATTTAAGGAAAACCTCTTAATTTTGGATATAAAGATACAAGATAAAACCTCTATAAGTTCAGTTCATTTCTCTTTCTGATTTTATATTTCATACTTTTATTTCATACATAATACTAAATTTATTTTTTAATGAAGAAACATTTTTAATCAGCCTGTAGATTTCTTTCACAAAAAGCAGCATTAATAATTTTCACAATTTTGTTAATCATATCTTAAAAACCTTTCCGGTATTTTACTCCAGTAAATTTATTCTAATATTACTTTTTCAATATAAACGGTTAACCACAGTAACATTTAAATGTTTTTAAGAACAAAAGACTTTTTTCTAAAGACAAAGTCGGTTAATTCAGAAACGAAGTCTTTTTTTTTTTTGACCAAAATCTCTGTTGAAGTAAAATTACTGCAGCATTTTTTATGAGTTTATAATAGAATATGTTGAAAGCGCTTGTTGTAACCCGTTTGTTTTCTGCTTAGTGTAAAAACAACACAAACCGTAATCAAAATTTCCTGAAAAAAAAATATTAATAAAGTACGTATATTTCATTAATATTTGCTTAACCCTTTGTTATCCCATAATTCCAACATTTTATTAAACTTTGTGTGAATCTTCTCCCTGACGAATCATCAATGCCTTTGTCGAAGTACATACATTTTTAATAAGATTTTGTTCGCTATTTTCACTTAATTGGACATCACACACTTCTTCAAATATGACTTCTATTTAAAAACTCACTACTTCAGCTTTATTATTGGACATTTTCAATAAAACTTCCAATTTTTATATTTTTATGTGCAATTGTTTCCATGATATTATCCGAGAAAACACTCCGGTCACAAAAAAAATACTTTTGGCTGCTACAGTCGACAGCAAAATAAGTTGAGCGCCGGACCCACCTCAGAATTTTACATTTTCACGTTTTGCGAAAAAAAAAATATATATTCAAAGTTATAGAGAATAAATTGTTAAAGTAATATTTTGGTATATTCTCTCTCCCCTCCCCCCCCCCTCCAACGTTGGTAACATCTCAAACACAAAAAAAATATGGGTCGAAGGAAATTTTCCTTCGACCCATTTTCTTTTTTTTTAACTCTTCCTGAACAGAAATATTCGAAACAATATCGGTTTTTTTTTTTCTGAAAAAAAAAAAAAAAAAAAAAAAAAAAAAAAAAATCATTTTCTCAACCTATACACTGAGCCATCATTTCTCCCAATAAAGAAAAAAAAAGACCAGTTATCGCGCATCTCTTTTTCCATCATCACCACCATCCATCCATCCATCCATCCTGTTATTATTATTTTTTTTTTCGTTACTCGTTGAGGGGAGGATGCGGCGGCGCGGTGGCAGAGACACACACTTACGGATATTTCCCACCCTTAACTTTTTTTACCCCCCTTCTTCTTCTCAAAGTGGTTTCTTCTCGCATTCGCTCTTTTTTTTGTTTACTCCCTCCCTCTCCCGTCGTCCTCCGGTTCGCTGCGCTCGCTCATCATAGTCCCGCCTCTTCGCACACACAAACACAAAAATATAAACTCGTTTCGTATATGTGGACAAGTAACCTGGGCGCGTGTTTTACTCTCTCTCTCTCTCTCTCTCTCTCTCTCTCTCGCCAAACGCGCGCACACAACGACGACAAACCATCATGGCTTTCTGCATCCAGTACAAACCGAATCCTTACCAACATTACGTCTTGACCGGGTTCGTGGGATTCGACGAGTCCCTCTACTGGTTTACGTCCGACCTCAACCGCATCCTGGGAATTTTTCATCGCGACTACAGCAGCAGCGTGCGCGTAAGACACGTGGCCGCGACTCTGAAGGACGCGTTGTTGCCATCTTTCCTGTCACAAAACGCGTCGAGAAAACACGTCACGAGTCACGAATCCGCGACCAAACTCTTGCTGGCGAGTCCCGTCGAAGCGGTCCAGGAATTTGCTCGAAAACTGGATTCGCCGGAAACGTACGTCCGAGTGCTGGCCGAGCACGATCCCGCGGATTTCCAGAATCTCACCCAACTGATGATCGTGAACGAAATGACCATCACGGACATGTTGACGCTCGACCTGTTTTTCGTGTGGTTTACTTTTTTCAAAAAAAAAGCGGTCGACAAGTTGTACAAGACGCACGTCGATCGCACGACGGAAGAAGAAATCCTCTTGCAGCAGCAACAACCTCAGTCGTTACAAGTAGCAGTAGTCGAACCGCAACAACGACAACAACAACAACAACAACAACAACAACCAGAGCCACAATCGCAGCAGCAGCAACAACAGCCGCAGCCGCAAAACAGTGTCATGTCGACGACTCCGGTCGCAAAGACTGCTCCCATGGATTATGCTAAAATATTGAGATATAATACAGAAGGATATCCCACAATATTATTGCTAACGTGGAAAGGTATCACCAAAAAATTTTACTGTCTTGAAAGTAATGAAATAATACCCCGATTCATAAAAGTACATATATAAACTGAAAAAAAAAAAAAAAAAAAAAAAAAAAAAAAAAAAAAAAACTTCTCCTGAGGAGGTAAAAAAATGGGCTAAAAGAGTCGTGCGTGTAAACAACAAAGCACGACTCTTTTAGCCCATTTTTTTGCAAACAACTCATGACCAACGTTGGCATCTTTTTTTTCTCCTAATAATTAAAAATAACTCTGTTTGAAGAGGCAAAAGAGTGGGCTAAAAGAGTCGTGCTTGCATAACAAACAAAAAAAAAAGCACGGCTCTTTTAGCCCATTTTTTTGCAAACAACTCGTGACCAACGTTGGAAACTTTTTTTCCATAAAAAAATAAGTGTAAAATAAAAAGATCTATATGATTCAAAACTCTATACATAAGTGCAATTCTTTGTTTTTTTACTTTTAACCTATTGTTTTTTTTTTATTTACAAAAAAAAATTGCAATCAGGCTCATGTTGGAATCGCGACTTTAAAAAAAAAATAGTAATCGATTGATACCTAACATTGAAAAAAAAATACATAATAGTTCTTTCATTTTGTTCTTCCCCCCTCCCCTTTTTTTACTTTCTTTAGAGATGATGTGAATAATTTATTCATCTTTTGAGTATGCGAGCGAGAAACACACCTCTTCCTCTTTGCCTAGCAAACGGGTTTTCTTCTTCTTCCCCCCTCCTACTTCTCCAATCGCCACTGATGCGGAATTTTTCTTTTCTTTAGTAACATGTGCGCGCTGTTTTTCGACTTTGATTCTCTCATTATTTTTTTTTCTACTCACCCGCGTGCGTGTGCATCTTCCACCACCACCCCTCGTTTACCGAGAGAGAGAAATCATAGACTATAAAACAACTCGCTCGTCGGGGTTTTTTCTTCATTCGCGTGCGAACTAATCGAGAGCCCTCCTTTCCAATAAAAGATGCTGTTTCAAGTGAGTTTCGACAAAACGAGTGGTAAATTGTGGGGCGTGATCGGCAATAAGGGAAACTTGTACTGGGGAGCCGTTTCTGTGGCCAGATACTTGAATTATCGATCTCCCTATCACTTTGCTCGCAATCATTCGACCACCAAAGTGAAAGACGTCACCAGCGAGTACTGGACTCGGGGTTTGGAAAAATCTCTTTTGAAATTGCAGCTCTTCACCCACAACCACGCGCTCTACGTGTTCGAACGTTGCAAATCGAAACGAGCGCAAGTCGCCTTCAAAAAACTGAGCGGCAAAGAGTTTTACGTTCGGGTGAAAAAAACTTTTCAGTTTCCAATCGCCCAACACTGCTCTCGAAGCGATTGGGATGCAGTCGAATTTTACCAATGGATCGACGCCTACAGAAGGGCTCTGAATGCCGAGGAAGAAGGTGCCGCCGCCGAAGTCGCTCGACATCTCAATGAGGAAGACGACAAAGACGAGGAAGAACCCGGTTATTCGAAAGAAACCCCTACCTACCACGTATCGCCCCCTATAAGGATTTCTCCCGTTGCGAGTCCCAATCCCGTTACTGCTGCGAATCCAGATTCGGTGATTGCACACGCTAAATCTGCCGCTGTGGTTATCGAACCCGTTTCCATGGATACTTTCGCTACAGAGAGCCGATCGAGCGAATATACACCCACGTCTCCTCCGTACCCACCACCGCCCAGTCCGGTACCCGATCCTCGCGGCGGCGGCGGCGGCAGTCAGTTTTCCAACTTGTCGACTTGCGTTCATTTGAAAGTCAGTGCAAATTCGGCTTTCGAACCCTACACTCCGGCCGATCCGCCTTACAATTTCACAGAAGGGGAGGAAGAGGAGGACGACGATGATGCTGCTGCTGCTGCACCACCATCACCACCACCACCACCACCAACCAAACGTCCCGAACCTTTAAATGCATTGCCTCCGAAAAAAAGATTTCGTCTCGTAAACGACAACACTTCGGAAGAAGGCGTCATGATTTGGCTTTCCGGTTTTCCACCTAAAAAATTGATTGTACTGCACGGAAGCTCTGCTCAAGAATTTTTACCCAAGGACTGAAAAAAAAAAAAAAAAAAAAAAAAAAAAAAAAAAAAAACCTTCTTATGCTGAATATTCAGTGTTGAAGTACAAAAAAAATGGGCTGAAAGGGATATTTTTCCCTTTCAGCCCATTTTTTTGTATCAATTTGCTTACCAATATTGGTTTTCGAGACTTTAAAAAAAATAGAGATACAAAAGTTAATCTCCCCCCCTTTTTTTCCTTCCCCACGTGGTGCGACAAGAAAAAAAAACAGGAGGTGGAGCTTCCCTCTCTCTCTCCGCGCACGCACACTCATTCGTAAGAGTAATACTTTATACTTCACGGTTCTGTTCTTTTTTTTTCGTTTGGTAGTCAACATGTTGTTTCGACTCCATATTTCGAAACGTTGGTACTTTTTCGACATTTTAGGAGTAGTCGGAAACGACGGCAAAGTGTACTTTTGCACTTCGGATATTGCCCTGGCCACAGGACAGAGTTACGGATGGCGAGTCTCGATGGCCACCTGCCAGATGAAAGACGTCACGAACGCGTGCAAATTGAGATCGGACACTTGGGTGATCGAACATTCGGCCCTGCTCGATTCGTTGAAATCGGAGCGAGAAGGATCGGTGTATTATGCCCTGAGATTCGGGTACGTGAAAGAAATCCAGAACGACGGGAACAGTCCTCCTGTGCTCCAACAAACTTTTGACGAGAAAGAAGGTATACCGTTCGACACTTGGATACAAAACTTTAAAGAAAAATGCGCTCAAGAAGAGGCGGAAAACAGAACAATCGATGATGAGAACTAACTTTTTTTTTACATAATTATGAAAAAAAAAAGTTGCAAAAAAATGGGCCAAAGATTTTGGGGGTGAAAAAAAAATCCCCCTAATCTTTGGCCCATTTTTTTGCAACTTATTGGTTTCCAATATTGGGAGGCGATGTCATACTTTATTATTTGTAAAAAAAAAACATTAGCATGCGTATATACAATTTTTTTTTACTTATCGCTCAATCATTTTTTTTTTTTTTTTTTTTTTTTTAAATAGTTCATCTCTGTCAAAGTACTTGCGGACTCTTTTAATAAAACATTGCAAAAATAAAAGATGATTTTTTCTATGTTAAAAAAATTTCGATGTAAAAAAAAATATAATTCATTTTTTTTAACCACTTGTACACAGTGTAAGTTTGTGTATGCGTGTGTGAAATAAAAACATGAGATTTGTAATTCAACTTTTTTTTTATTTTTTTTTTGTTTCTAAACAGCTTACAAAAACAATTTTTTTTAACATAACATTTAACCAATATTGGTATGTCGTCTGTCGTAAAAAAAATGGGGGGTCGAAGAAAAAGTCTGGAATCCAGACTTTTTCTTCGATCCCCCATTTTTTTTACTCTTTCAACACCGATTTTTTCGGTTTGAGAAAGATTGGGATGTTTTGTCAGTTTTGTCGCAGCAGCACAGGTCCATAGTTTTTTTTAAAATCCTCAATCCACTGATGATATTGTATCCCATCTCCCGTTTCGCATTGCTTGATGATGAAAAGTTTCAAGTTGTAATCGTACGGCAGGTCTGTCACCCAGCCGTATTCGAGCGTTCGCACGAACCGCTTGGAATGCGACCACGGGAGAAACCGGAGCGCATCCAGGACGTCTCGATGTCCCATCATCATCATGGTTTTGGGAAACGGTGGATCGATCACAATTTCTTCCAGACGTTGACTCGGCAGCCAAGTGGTGCGCCGCATGGACGCGGGAACGAACCGGGCCACGTCGTCCACGGAATAATATACTTGTCCGTCGTGGTCTCCCAACACGCCCATGACGGTTTCGGTCCTTTCATTGAGTTTGATTTGGATTCTAAAGAATGCCATGTTCTCTGTCTCTCTCGGGAGGAGTAGGAGGAGTAGTAGTAGCGACGGTAGCAACAGCAATGAGAATGAAAAGAATTTTTTCGATCGTTTATATACGACTCGGTTCAGAGTTCCCAGCTTCAAAAAAAAAGATGCCAGTCACGTACTGTCCTTGGAAGTTTAGCCACGAATGAAAGAACGAGTTTTTTTAGATGCAAATTGAAACGGTCGGAGTCTTGTTGTTTCACCCCGCCTCTCGACTAAAGCAAAAGAACGAGTGGGGTGGTGGTTACTTTGTCGTCATCTTTTTTTTCCCCCTTTGATCAATCTGATAATTCGGCGCCGCTCAACTCGCTTGCATCTCTGAAGGACATGACTCGCATGCGTCTATGTAATTCACGATAACGTTCAGGGGTGAAACTTGTTTCGTAATGATACAGAACGTACCACAAATCAGCCGATTTCAAATTTTCGCCACATTTAGGACACCGCATGTCATCATTAGTTTCCAAATATTTTTTCAAACATTTTCCGTGCGCTTTATGCCTACAATTTTTCAATCTCGATCGTCGCTTGACACTTTGAGCACAAAATATACACGATTCCATCGAGCTGGGCTTCCAGAAAGGTTTGAAATGCTGACGCTCGGAGCCTCGCGTTCAATATATATACTATCCAAAACTTTTTTTTTTTTTTTTTTTTTTTTTTTTTTTTTTTGTCGGTATCCCCAGTAACTGTTAACTGTGTCAAGACTCAAAATATTTACATAAAGTTTTCAAACTTACAGATTGTGTCTTTATCCATTAGAAGTTTTTTCAACTGTGGGTCGTGTTTGTCTTCTTCTACGATTAATCTTCCTTTCTTTTCTTCATAATTGTGGTATACAGTAAATCCTTCAACGTGGTTTTCGTCCGCCAGTCTGTAATTGGAACATGTTTGCACAGTAATTATCCCCCCTCTATCCGTCGTCAGATACGTGAAATCTTTTGAAAATTCAAAGGTTATAGGGTCCAGTTCATAAAATAATTTTTTGCAACGGCACTCGACATGGTCCACACATTTAATGGTTATTTTTTTCTCTCGAGTCAACGTCACTTCCCAAAAGCGGTCTACAAAAAAATGTTTCACACGGATGGGTTTGTCGATCGAAATTTCGCGATACCCGTTCAAAGGACAAACGTGAAAGGCTATTTTACACAAAGGAGGTGTATAGAGAACCGTAATGTATCCATACACTTCCAGATAATAGAGCAAATATTTTGACTCTTTCTCTTCGAAAGATTGGAAACGAAGCAAAAATTCTCTTTCTTTTTTCATGGTCGAAATGGATTGACGAGAAAACTCAACACGGCTGTTGGGTCGGAAGAAACAGTGGTTGAGGTCAAAGCGATACTCTGTGAATTGTAACGTGGCGTCATCGAATCGCAGATAGGTCCACCAACCCAAAACAATCCGATGAACATAATAGCCGGGTCTGTATAAGCGCAAAAGTTCAATATAGTCCATCGAAAATGGACCAGGAGAATTCAGATAAGATGCACGATGTTCTAGAAACGATCGAAATTCAGGCATTTTATAAAGCGTGTGCAATTTATCTTTGAGTGGAACGTAGTCTCTCAAAATCAGGAACAAAATGTCCACGGGCAAGTCTAATAACTGTGGAAGTGCCGTCGCCATCCTCGTTTTAAAGTGCTACTGCACACCGACTGATCTGGTGAAACAATGTCACTCCCTTTTATATTTAAAAAAAAAAAAAAAAAAAAAAAATTTTTTTTTTTTTTTTTTTTTTTTTTTTTCAACGGTCACTTTGTAAAATAAGAATTCGAAATTTAATGTTTGATAGAATATTTAATTTTTTTTTGCAACGGTCACTTTGTAAACAAGGATTCGAAATTCAATGTTTGATGGGATCATGCCTCAACTTGTACCTAGAGGCGATGCCCACCGAAGCCTTCCATTTGTGGCAGTTTTTCGATTTGCACGACTGGCAGTCTTTCACTTCGACGGCGTCCAACAAGACGACTTGGAGTTTCTTCAACTCTCTGGCGTACGATTTTCGAAGGTCGCAGCTTATTTTAAAACTCTGTTCGTCCATGCAGTTGAGAACTCTGACATTCATTTCCGAAATTTCCCGGAAAAGAATCGAGTTGTTGAAAGATTTTTCGAAAGAAGTGCTCGTGACGCCGTTGGTGAGAGTGAATCCGTTACCTCCTATGGCTAGAACTGCCGCAATCTTTTTGTGTCGGTAAACGCGCGTCTTCTTCTTCTTTTTCTTCTCCTCCTCCTCCTCCTCCTCTTCCTCCTCCCCTTCGAGTCCCGTCGTCGTCGCGGACCCGTGCTCCATCGGATCGAAAGGGATGCCGTGCAGACGCGAAATTCCCGCGTTCGCTCTCCACAGGGGACACGATCTTCTTTTGCAGTACAAGCAGGGTTTCACGGGAAAGGGTTTCAGCCGATACACGCGGAGGCGAGGCGACGGAAATTTCGCCAGGCTCTTCTGGACGGCGCCGTAGGTGTGTTTGTCGAAACAGTGCAGCGTTCCCACTCGCATTTCGTCCAACTCTCTGGCCAGGAAGGCGGACGTCGAAGCTTCTCGAACGAAGACGCAGTGGACTCCGTTGTCTAAGGCGAAAGCGTTGTCGCGAACGGCCATCACGGCGCTTACCTTGTCGTGTCGATAGGTAGATTTCGGGCGTCCCGCGGTCTTTCCGGGAGGAGGAGGTGTCGTAGTCGGCGGCGGCGGCGGCGGCAGGTGGTCGCGGCGAAGTCTCTTCTCGGCCGCAAGTCTTTCGGCCAGGCGAAGAATGGGTTCGCAGACGGCAAGGCGTATTTTTTTTCGAGCTGGCGTCTCAAGAGCAGCAGCAGCAGCGGGAGCGGGAGCAACAGGAGCATTGGACGCTTCTTCCATGGCGAAGAGGGAATGGGAATTTGCTGATCGATGGCTCCTATTTATACAATCATATTCCGCGAAAAAAAAAAAAAAAAAAAAATTTTTTTTTTTTTTTTTTTTTTTTTTCATGTGTCATGGGTGTTTGGAGCTATGGGTGCATTATTTACAACTACAAAATATATATCGTGACCTTCTGGTTTTTTTGTTGGTAAACTTTGCAGTCTTGTAAAGTCTTCATTGCTGCAATTTTTGGTGCATCTTTTACATTCAATGTGCTGAATGGTGTGTTTTACAATCATCTTTGCGCAGTATCCATGATAATAATGTCCACATGCAAATAAAAACATCTCCGTTGGATGTATGATGGTGCTACAGATATTACATATCATATCCATAGGAAAAGCTTTCTCGCATACTTCCACTAGTCTTTTCCCGTAATTCGTTGTATGAGGAACAGCAACACGCGTTGGAGTAAAGCTTGGAGAACGACACGCAATTTGAAAATTATACGACATGGTTATTATGCTTTGACAGTTAAACTTTTTGTATACATATATATTTTTTTTTACATTTGGTCTTCTCGAATTCTGTTTTCGATCCAGTGCTCGGTTTCTGCAAGTCTCATTTCGTCCATATGTGAAATGTCCCTACACGTCTTGCATCTCGTTGCACGTCCAATTTTATAAACACAAGTATGATGATAAAAATGCCCACATTTCATCATAAACAAATAAGTAAGCTTTATAGATTTTTTACACAACCTACATTTAAGATCAGGTAAAGCATTTTGAGGAATTTCTATCGTGTTAAAAGTTGAAATCTCCATAAAAATCTCATAGGCAAAGGAAGATGCGATGCAGATGTCAATCTCCAAGAGAAAAGTGACTGAGTTGATCAAGAGCTTCTATATATACAATTTAAAAAAAAAAAAAAAAAAAAAAAAAAAAAAAAAAATTTTTTTTTTTTTTTTTTTTTTTTTTTGAGAGTATATCATCAGGGATTCTTAAACCATTTTGTGGCACGTATACGTGTCGCTCGTACCCAAGGGATTAAAGCCGTTCTCTCACCCAGTCGGCAAAAACGACGCATTCAGTTCTTGAGCAGTGGGCCATCTTTTTATTATCTTGCAGTTTTTGATGGATTCCGCAACCATTTACCACAATATATTTTATTGGATGGGAAATTTCGTCAAATTTTGGACATTCGAAATCTTCTAGGTCGACGTACGGAATGCCCAATTTTATCAACACATCTTTTTCAATATGCCCTCCTTTGAACGCCACAATATATTTTTGTTCTGTTTTGTGATTTTCGTATTCCACTTTTAGAATTGAATTAAAAAATTTGATGTCAAAAATATCTGTCTCGTTAGGCAAGGATTGAAAAGACATGCCGTGCACGTTATTTGTACAATAATTTATAGTCTTCCACTCTTGAGGGGTCACTCGATTTACCAGATGATTCAATTTGAATTTGTACGATCCGCTGCGTCCGTCTGTTAAGGAGGCATATCCCATCTCTCTGCAGTAAAATTTTTTGTCGATGCAGAATCCATCAAAATCAATCACGAGACAAACTTCCGAAAGACGCATGATAAAAAAGTTCCAAGTTTTTCTCGGTGGCAAGCTCTAAAAGATAAAAAAGAATTTCACTTGGAGGCGGCAGGTAAACTCTTAAATAATATTTTAACCAGTAAGAGTTTTCAAAAAAAAAAAAAAAAAAAAAAAAAAATTTTTTTTTTTTTTTTTTTTTTAATATATTTATAACCATAACAAAACATAAACATTACAATAATCCATAATAATAAAAGATACACATCGTGCATCTTTTATTGTTATGGATTATGTTTCATCGATGACATTTTTCAACGCCTACGTCACGTAATGTATCAATTAAATGGTAAAATTGACTATATATTTATATTTGTATTTCATATATTTATATGTGTGTGCGTGTGCATATACGTACATCAATTAGAAAAAGTAAAACATAAGCATAACTTAGTATTATAAACCATTAAAACACGTACATTTGGAGAGAGCATCCAAAGCACGTCTCGCCTCGTTGAAAAAAAAAAAAAAAAAAAAAAAAAAAAAAAAAAAATTTTTTTTTTTTTTTTTTTTTTCAGGTGATTACAAGTAGGAGTCAGTTCAAATCTTTCCATTTTTCCGCGGCACTCGACCGAGATGGATTTTTCGCTTTTCGAAAGACCGTGTTACCAAAAATGGACCCATCAGCGTCTACTGAAACCTTTCGTATGGCCGGCAATCTTATGCGATTTTCGGGACAAAGTTTTATGCAGACGACGACTTTCTACGTCTCCGAAAGATCCCGAATTCGAGTCCGACGCCGCCTCTGCCGCTACGGTCGACGAGGATCGATCCGAACCCGACACTCCCAGCGAGGAATCCTCGTCCCGAGACCTGCTCGTGGTCGACGTGAGCGAGGAAGAGCGGAAAGAATTCGTCGACGCGTACGGTTCCCTTTCGCCACCTCCCGAAGAAATCTCCGACGAGGCGGCGTTCGTCCGGAACGGGCAGAGAAGACCGAGAGACCCCGATTCCAGATGGCGGGGCTACCATCGGAGACTCGGACACGGACGAGGCGAAACAACTCGCAGATGGAGACGTTACAATCCCCGAAATTATCGTTACAATAATTATAATTCTCAAAAATATCGTTATTATAATTATTCTGTACAAACTGTCGAGACAAAGAGGTGATTCCAGACGACGCGGGGGGGGGCAATCTACCATCAAAAAAAAACTTGTGACGAGGCGAAAAAAAAACTCGCAAATGTAACCTCACAACTTTTTTTTGTAATCTAAAGCAATTGTGTCCTCGCAACAATGTACACTTGAATGTAACATTTATAGATATATAAATAAATATATTATTTAATATTTTAAAAGTTTTTCGTGTGTTTTATTTTTTTTCTTTCCAAGCTTATAAAAAAAATATCTCACAATTAATTAAGTCAGCGCTGGACTCTTCAAAACTGTCATTAGTAGAGGATATCGAGAGAAAAAAAAAAATTACGGTTCGGGTAAATATTTGATTGTGCGTCCGTTACATTTATAAAAAATCGCCGGCGGAAAATTCTCGGGGATCGTTTCAGGTGGTTCGGCGTACTCTATGAACGACGATACGAATGAATCGTCTAAAACTGGCATGCTGTATAGATTTTCAAACACCGTCACTTTAAACGTCTCTAACCAGAGGAAAAATGAGCGGTGGTTTTCTTTCGTCTCGGTTATCACTACATAAGTAGGATCTTTTAAATTTGTAACGTCTCCTCCGGGATTCACTGCCACTCGGGTACCTGGGCTGTTTATTTTCCGTTCAAAGTCTCGCACCGTACTCCTTCTCGCTTTTTTGAGCAAAAAACTCAAATCGAAATGAGAAATTATCCGTTTCCGTAAGAAATCGGGACCTACGTTATCCAAAGGCCCCGTAACATCGCGTACTTTTTTATCGCTCAGTCTTCTCGCGTAGGATCTGCTGTACCCCAAAACGGTGGCGACGTCCTTACACAGCCAATAAACGAAACAATCTGAACCGACAATCCCGGTAAGATAATGATGAGGGATCGAAGACTTTCCGGGAATATTGTAGACGACCACGAACGACATGGTGGCGACGAGAGATTGACTCGAAATAAAAAAAGAGGGATTAGCCACTCGATTTTCTGAAAGTGGAACCGACACGTTAGTAGATCTTGACTCTGCGAATCTCCCGGCGAAAAGTCATTTTTAGATTTATCAAGAAGTCCCATTTATATATATATAAAAAAAAAAAAAAAAAAAAAAAAAAAAAAAAATTTTTTTTTTTTTTTTTTTTTTTTTTTAAATGAAAATAACAATTTGAAACTTATATAATATTCAGGAATTTGTGTTACATCATAGTACCAAAAAAAAAAAAAAAAAAAAAAAAAAATTTTTTTTTTTTTTTTTTGTTTTTTTTTTTTTTTTTGGTCGGCGGACCCCCGTGCGTCCGCACTTTTGAAATTTTGCTATTTTATGCGAAATTCTTTACTTTTAGAAGAATTTATTATTGAATAGGAAAATCAAAATGTTTAAAATCATTATAATATATATATAATAATAATCGTTATACAATCATAATTGTTGTTAAAAAATGAAGGTCAAAGGTCAAAGGTCATTGACCTATATAGATTTTAATTTTACAGACGTCAGAAAAATTGCAAAGTGCATGAAAAAAATAATTTCATCTTCTTAGGGTTTTAGATTTTTTACTGAAGATAAAAAAGATTTATGAGTCAAAATTTACTTTAATTAACATGTCAGAATAAAGAGGTAAAAAAGAGGAAGATTAACATCAAGGGATTACCTTAAGGGTAATTACCTTAAAGGAGAAGTAGTCAGTAATTTTATATATATATATATATATATATATATATATATATATATATATATATATATATATATAATATTCGTTATACAATCGTAATCGTTTTAAATTTGTTTCAACCAGCTCTCAGAAAATTTTTTTCAAGTAGCTCCCAATTAAAAAATGAAGGTCAAAGGTCAAAGGTCAATGACCTATATAGATTTTTAATTTTACAGACGCCAGAAAAATTTGCAAAGTGCATGCAAAAAAAAATAATCAAAACTTTATAGTGTACAAAAAAAATTACACGAAACATTTTCAAACATAAAAGTTACATTTATTTACAACTATAAATATATACTTATTTACATTGTTACCAAGTTACATTGTTCTACCCGATCCTCGGTCGGGACGGCGTGTTTTTTCGCTCTTATTTTTTTTTATTTTGTCTTTTGTTTTTTGTTCTTTTTTTCGCCTCTTTGCGTCCACGACCGATCCTCGGTCGTGGCGGCGGGTTTTTTCGCTTTTCTTTCTTTTCTTCGTTTTTTGTTCATTTTTCGCCTCTTTGCGTCCACGACCGATCCTCGGTCGTGGCGGCGGCGTGTTTTTTCGCTCTTCTTTCTTTTCTTCGTGTTTTGTTCTTTTTTTTTCGCCTTTTTGCGTCGAACCCATATCGGGTCGCGACGACGACGCGTTTCTGTTCGATACGGAAAGGGTTCCACAGTCACGTCCACCTGGTCCCTGGTCGCGGCGGCTCTCGCCAACGCGTCTGCCCGATCGCCGTGGACGTGACCGGCGTGAGATTTGATCCAGTGCATAAAGACTTTAATTTTATTTTTCGCGACGAAATCTCTGATCTGATCGGCCACTCGATGTCGTCGAAGACAGGATCTCTCGACGAATCCGATCGCCGCTCTGGAATCCGTATAGACGTCCAGTTCGCGGACGCCCCTCTCGCGCGCGTCCGTCACGGCCTCCTTGATCGCCTGGAGTTCGGCCGTGACTATGCACAGACCGTCGGAAATGCGGATTTGTTTTTCCGCGACGACGGTCCGTCGGTCGTCGGACACGGCGGTGAAGGCGCACCCGGCGTGCTCTTGCCGCTTGGATCCGTCCGTGTAATACGAACACGACGTTCGCGGAACGCGATCCTTGATAAACGGGATCCGATCGAAATCGTAAATGCGACAGATTTCGGAGTAGTTGACGCCGGGCTCGTCGGAGACGGCAATTCTCCATTGGTACTTCTCCGGGCGCCGCCGTCGCCGAAATCTTTTAAACTTTTTCTTCTTCGACTCTCGATGCTCGCCTTTATTTTTTTTCAACTTTTTCTTTGACTTTTGCACCCGAGACTGTCGCCGCTCGACTTTAGTTTTTTTTAAATGTTTTTTTGACTTTTGCAGCACCCGAGACTCGCGGCTCGACTTTCGGGCTTCAAAACGTTTCTCAGACTCTCGTTTCGGTTTAGAAGTTTTCGAACGCTCGTTCGGCGTCTCGAGCGCCCGCTTCCGCTGCGGATCCTCTCGGCCGCCGAGGGACGCGACGGGCGGCGTCGCAGGGTCTGCGAGATCTCGGGACGCCTCGGGTCCGCGTTTCGGGGAGTCGTCTCCTCGATCGTCATCGTGGTCGTCGTCATCATCATCATCATCATCATCACCACCAGCAGCAGGAGGAGGAGCAGCAACAGCAGCAGCATCGGGTTGTAAAAGATCCCGGTCTAGTTTAAGAGAAACGGAAGTTTCTAGCTCCGGCGAGGACGCGTTCGAAAGTTTTTCGAGAGTGAAATTTTTCACCGAGGTCAGATTGTTCTCGGAATCAGGAAAGGAATCTTGAAGAAACGTGGCCATGTCGACGAGTGACAAGAGGAGGCGTCGAATGAGACACGTCTGATGCGCAGGCTAATATTTATGTCAAAAAAAAAAAAAAAAAAAATTTTTTTTTTTTTTTTTTTTTTTTTTTTTTTTTTTTTTTACAATTACACTAAAAAAATTTCTGAGAGCCAGTAGACTAATGCGAAAAAAAAAAAAAAAATTTTTTTTTTTTTTTTTGAGAAGAAAAAAATTTATTTTTCTGGCGCTTGTAAAATTACAAATCTTATCAAGGTAGTTGACAAAACAACTTTCGTGAACACCCCTCTTTGGGAAAAAAAGTCACACGAAATATTTTAAAAACATAAAAGTTTTATTTATTTACAATTATAAATACATATTTATTTACATCGCTATAAGGACACAATTTCTTTAAGCAAAACATTGACTGCGTGATAGATTTACATTTTTATAACAATTTTTCCATTTTAAATCTGCACAAAGGGCACGTGTTTTTTCTCTCGAACCATGTTTGGATACAAAGTTCATGAAACTTGTGAGTGCAAGGAAGTTGTTTGGGCTCCTTTTGAAACTGTTCAAAACAAATGGCACATTCATCCAGGTTTTTATCCACACTCGTCGAAACACTTTCATTGATACGATTCAATATAAACTCTCTAAAAAATTCAAGTTTTTGAAATAAAACGTCCATTAATTGAAGAATCATTTCGTTACGCCACAGAAACTCTGGATCCTTGGGAAAGTGAACCTTTTGTTTACAATGGCTCCTTTCGTCGTCGTCTTCGTTTTCCCGATACGGACAATCGTCGTTTTCTTTACACCAATTCGCTAGGCACGCATCGTGGTAACAATGAAGACAGGGTAACAGTTTAACCGCCTCCAAAGGACGAAACTTGATTTTGCACAAGACACACTTATCGTTTTGAGCAAGTTGCGAGTAATCTATTGGGATCGTGGGTATGGCATCATAAATATGCCATTCAACAGCAGGTCTTTGAAATAACTCGTTTATAATATAGGCCATCGTCATTGCATTAGACTCAAAACAGCGTAGCACATTATTCAATCTCTGTTTCCGTGGACCACGTAATATGTAATTGGTTGATGTTTTACCCAAGAAAGGGTAAAAAGAATTTTGCAAATTGTCACTATCGGAGACTTCTACACTAGTCATGTTTTGTAAAGGTGTGAGACGATTATGCAAACTGTTAACTTTATAAGGCTTAAACTTTATGTGGTATAACTTCATATGGCCGAGCGAAAAACTGACTGCAAATGTTTTTTTTTTTTTTTTTTTTTTTTGTGACCTCTTATAGCTTGGCTTAAGGCAAAAAGAACCCTGGCCCATAATATACTTTAATCTGTACATAAAAATCCTCTGTCTTAAAATTATATATAAAGGCGTCATCAAAGGGCGTTCGATAATGCTTCAAAGGATGTTCAACAGTATAACCAATAGATCTCAGCTGTTCTGTTAATGAAGAAAAGGGTTCTTCGAAATATGAATATTGACTAATTTTGAATGTTTTTAATATACGTTTCTCATCCTTTTGACGACTTTCTATTAAACAAATACATTTCTTATAGCCATTGTTCTCCCAGTCTTGTTGACCAAATTTATGTATATCAAACGTCACTGTCCCTTTAGGAGTCGGAATATCCATGATCAGGAAATATACGTTACAAAATTCTGGGATGACCCGCCACACAGTACAGCCGTAAGAGGTGTGAGATGTTATTGCGAAAAGAAACGTTATTTATTAAAAAAAACACACAACTGTCCAAAGAAGTGTGAAATGCGATTACGAGAGGAGACGCTATATATATTGTTAAAAAAAAAAAAAAAAAAAAAAAAAAAATTGGTATTCTGATGCGAGTTTTTTTAAAAAAAAAAAAACAAGACGGAAATAATTTCAAAGTTCAAAGAAACAATGTTCTAAAAAATTTTCAAAGTAAATATTACAAACTTTTTTGTTTGTATCGCATCAGTCTCTAATTTTTTATGATTCATCGTTTCTTTTCAGTTTTCTAATGATCTTAGTCAAAGTTTTTTCTAAAATCAAATCAGTTTTTCTCATTCTCGGTCTCGCGTAGCTGTGCGGATGGTATAGTATCGTACATATAGCGCGCAACTCGCGCCAATGGAGGGGAGTGGAGCAGGCGTAGCACGTCAGCGTAGGCTCGGGTGTTTTCAAATCTTCTTTAATTTTGTATATGATGCATCCCGCATGGAATTCGTGGCCGCAGCGTCTCAGTATAATTCCGGACCCTCCTCTCCGCTTTCTGCAGTACACACAGCATAATCTTCGAGACAAATACTGGCCAGCGGCATCGGGCACTGGGGCACGCTCATCGACAGCAGCCAGTGTTGTCTCCGCCATCTCAGAACGAAAAGTGACTGCGGATTAAAATTTTAAAATCAGATATACATTTAAAAAAAAAAAAAAAAAAAAAAAAAAATTTTTTTTTTTTTTTTTTTTTTAATATAATATAGCTATATTATATAGATAATATTATAATATAGCGTGATTACATATTTTATAATGTCGATATATATTTATAAAAAAAAAAAAAAAAAATATTATCTATATAATCTATATAATATTATCTATATAATATAGCTATATTATATTATTAAAAAAAAAAAAAAAAAAAAAATTTTTTTTTTTTTTTTTTTTTTTTTTTTTTTTAACATTTGGACGAATGGTTGTTGTTTTCGGTCGTGCAGACCCCTGTCCGTCCGCATTTTTGAAATTTTGCTATTTCATGCGAAATTCTTTACTTTTAGAAGAATTTTTATTTGAATAGGAAATCAAAATGTTTAAAATCATTATAATAAAGAATAAACTAACATATTTAAAAATGGTTAAACGAAAATTATCAGATATTGAAAAAACCGAAGCCAAAGAAAACTAAAAATAAAGAGGTAAACAAGAGGAAGATTAACATCAAGGGATTACCTTAAGGGGAATTACCTTAAAGGAAAAGTAGTCAGTAATTTTATATATATATATATATATATATATATATATATATATATATATATACATATATATATAATATTCGTTATACAATCGTAATCGTTTTAAATTTGTTTAAACCAGCTCTCAGAAATTTTTTTTCAAGTAGCTCCCAAATAAAAAATGAAGGTCAAAGGTCAAAGGTGAATGACCTATATTGATTTTTAATTTTACAGACGCCCGAAAAATTTGCAAGTGCATGCAAAAAAATAATCAAAACTTTATAATGTAAAAAAAAAAAAAAAAAAAAAAAAAAAAAAAAAAAAAAAAGTTTGTAATTTTTTTTTTTTTTTTTTTTTTTTTTTTTTGGCACGCTATCTGTTTATTTTGAGTCATGCCCTCATGGAATTTTAAATAGTATATTTTGATTCACTTTTTTGACTCCATCCCTTTTTGTGACGACAACCCATGAACTAAGCCATAGATTTGTTTTTTTTGTAAAACACTATAAATTTTGGGTGAGGATAAAGATTTACAGAAACTTTTAAAAGAAAATAACAGTCTTTTTAAACCGTATGTCTTGGGTACCTTTTGTGTGATTGATTTTGTTTTGTGTGAGAGAAACCTGATTCTAAAAAAAAAACACATCGCTTTCAATGAATCTTAATATTTTTTAACATTGGATCGTTTCTCTTGACCGGATCCGTTTCAAAATGTCCAAGATTGGCAAAGCCTTTTTCGCAGAAAAAGGGGGTTGAAGGAAGTTGCCGTGGCAACTTCCTTCAACCCCCTTTTTCTGCTGGGAAAGAAACACACCTTTTACAACAGAACAACCTTTATCGAGGAATCTTTTTTCATACAGACATGGACCAGGTTACGCGTAAATGGTTTGTATCAGTCCTTTCGACTTGATAATGACTTTCGTCGCTGGTATTTTGTCCAGGATAATGGTAATACTGGAATCCTGAGGGAAGCTCGGTGCAGTGTCCTCCGAGTCGCTGGAATCGCTGGAGCTGCAAGTGACGACGGAGGGGGAAGATCCTCGACTCTTTGGCTGGGGCGTGTAGGAAGGCGACGCCGGCGTGTAGCAGGGACTGCAGGGAGAGTAGACAGGCGAGGCCGGCGTGTAGCGGGGCGACGCCGGCGTGTAGCAGGGACTGCAGGGAGAGTAGACAGGCGACGCCGGCGTGTAGCAGGGACTGCAGGGAGAGTAGACAGGCGAGGCCGGCGTGTAGCAGGGACTGCAGGGAGAGTAGACAGGCGACGCCGGCGTGTAGCAGGGACTGCAGGGAGAGTAGACAGGCGAGGCCGGCGTGTAGCATGGACTGCAGGGAGAGTAGACAGGCGAGGCCGGCGTGCAGCGGGTTGGGCTCGTGGCAGAGTGGACTGGGCTCGCGGGGCAACGGGCGGGCGAGGCCGGCGAGCAGGCCGGCGCGGTCGGTCTACGGCGGACGAGGTCGTCGATGAACGTCCGAAAGGGAATCGCATCCGCTGCGGTCGACTGCCGGAGCTTATACACCCCTTTTTCTTGCGAAACAGCGACTCGAAATTCCGACGCGACCGTCTCGAGGAGTTTTTTGGAAGGAAGATCGGAGAGCAGGCAGATCAGGTGATAATGCGACACGACTCTACGCCGCAGCCAGCTCAACGGGTACTGTTCCAGGGCCTCGTCGTCCGCCACCTCCTGGACCGGGGCTTGGCCCTCCACGCCTTCGGGCCTTCTTAAAAACTCGGCGACGGAGGTGTCGAGCCAAAAGAGCATGCCTTTTCTCCCGACGAAGCCCCATAAAGCGGGTCGAGCGGTGAATTGCAGCTGGATCATCATGGTGAGACTGAATCCGGTTGGGAGAGAGAAGGACGTTTTATAAGAGAGTGGGACTCCGCCTCTCGCTCGTTTCCAATCCAAAAGGACGTGGGTGGTGGTTTTGTTTCACACAAACATAAAAAAAAAAAAAAAAAAAATTTTTTTTTTTTTTTTTTTGAAATAAGAATTTGGAACCTATTTAGTATTCAGGAATTTGAGTTATATTATGTAAATTAGATTTAATAGGCCTGTATGGATCCATACTCCACATAATAACGATTCTCTTTGAACTTGTCTAAAAACGATTTGCTTGTATCATAATGTTTATCAAAAACTGCATATCGATACCACGCTTGACAGTCGTATATGTCACACATTTCTTTAAAAATTACAAGTCCACGGATAGTATGAGATCCATCTTTAGAATACTCAAATGAATATATCAAATACACATGTTTCTCTGGGTAAAAAACGGGCCCTTTAGAATCTGAGTTTGAAAAAAACACCCAGCGACTAGACAACATAATGCTTTTGAAACCAAAAAAATATAATGATTTACGAATCTTCTTACAATCAGTCTTATCATAATGCAGTCATTCAAGAGTCAAGAATAAGTTAAAATAACTTGTATATTGAAAAAAAAAAAAAAAAAAATTTTTTTTTTTTTTTTTTTTTTTTTTCAAGGATTTGGATTTCTTTATCAGAAATAAAAACTGATTAAACCGGATTGATATATATATATATATATATATATATATATATATATATATATATATTAGCAGATTTTTAAAAAAGTGTATCTTTGTGTTCCAATTTCTTTTCGTTCAAGTCATTTTTTAACACTTCTTTTTTTTTCTTAAAACTCAAATATATGCGTTACATTTTTGGTAGAGTGCTAAGAGTTGGTTTCGGTCGGAAAAAGGGAAGAAAAAAAAATTTTTTTTTTAGAATTGTGTCCCACCATAACCACCCGCTGCGATATTCAAACGTATCGCAACGCCACAATTCTTTTTTTTTTTTTTTTTTTTTTTTTTTTTTTTTTGTGTGTGCCAAAAATGCCCCTTTGTTTTGATGAAAGGGTCTTTTTACCGAAACAAAATTTTATTTTTTTTTAGAATTGTGTCCCACCATTTACCACCCGCTGCGATATTGTAATCTATCGCAACTCCACAATTCTTTTTTTTATGTAAAATATATTTTTGTGCCAAAAATGCCCCCCTCTCCGTGGCAAGGGGGGTCTTTTTTTTTGCCGAAAAAAGGATCAATGATAAACAAAAACAAACTCGCATTTAGTTCGAAGGTGAAAAAAAACCACGGAAAAAAACCTTCGAACCTTTCTTCAAAACAGGTTGACGGAGGGTGTCGTCTACCTGTTTTGAGGGGGGGAAGGGAAAAATTGGTGTGTGGAAGAGTCGACTCTTTTTTTTCTGTGCGCCCTATATTTGGGAATAAGAAAAAGAAATGACACAAGACACAAAATATAAGACAAGACACAATATTTTTTTTTTGAAATATACTTTATTGGACCAGAAAAAAAAATAAAAAAATAAAAGTTTGCTCTCGTTAAAAAATGAATCGTGTAAGTCCGGATGAAATATCCAGATCACGATGATTTTTTTTTACCCCTATTTTTTCTGTCTGTCTCTCTCTCTGTGTTATAGACAGACGAGAGAGAAGCGCGCGCGCGCGCGTAGATATAAAAAAACTCTTTCGTTTCCCTCGTCACAGTCCGATGTCGAAAGGTCGCCAAAACGACTTACGAACCTCCCTTGAGAGGCACCTGCTGCGCGCGACCCCTCGACTCGTCCCACACGCGCTCCCTGCTCAGTAATTTTTTGTTTTTTTTTTCGGGGTTTTCTTTCGTCTCCACCTTCATTCCTCCATTATCTTTTTGATCCAGGCAGTCCGCATTCCGTCATTAAAGTCAGACTCCGGCCGACCGAAATCAGACTCGGTCCAGTTAGTGACACCGTCCCAACGGCTTCCGACTCCGTCCAACGTGACTCTGCTAAAGAAACGGGGCACCCAATTCTGTCAAACAACTTAGGGTAACATGGATTTAGGCCCGACTGTCAGGCTTTACCGTTTCTAGCGTCAACTCGAGCATTTACTCACGAAGCAGTGCACCTGGACGTTTCGTCTCCACTACTAAGCCCAAGGACTTTCGTTTCGCTTCGGAGTCAATGGAGTTGTTAGTTTTTCAATCAGGCATCCGACTTCCTTTGTCGCTTGATAGATTTATTTTTTTTTTATAATTATTCAAAGGAATGTCGCCTCTCGTCTCACCACAAGACCACACGGCATATTTTCCACCGATCTGTGAGAGGCTCAGGCCTTCCATGGAACCGAGTCTACGATGCGGATCCAAGTCAGCCCATCGCATCTGCTGCAGGGATCCACCGCGCCCCCGTGACGCGACAAAATTCCCACACCAGGGTTCCGGGCCGGGCCGCCGCAAGGCTACCACACGTAAAGCTACTCTCAGGATCGTTGCGACGAGACGAGAAGACCTGACCGAAAAACCAGGATTCGGAAACCACTTCATCTGGAAACTTTCTGCCCTTCTCAAAAAAAACGGAGGTGGAGAAAAAAATGGAGAATGAGGGAAAAAAAACCCCAAAATGCCTACTTGCAATAATACATTCCTTACAACTCTTTCCCTCCCCCCCTCACACACACGCGAAATAAAAAATGGCGGAAAAAAAGAGAATTTTGATGCGAAAAGCATCCTGGAAAAAAAAAGTGGATAAAAGGGGGCAGCCCTCGTCATCTCAGCCTGCGATCTTTACCATTCTACGTCATCTCGGAATAGAAACCGCGCGCTGTGGGACGACAAAGAATGGCTCGGATCCGAATTGCCCCCTTTCTCCATTACGCGCCCCCCTCCACGCGGATAAGTTTTTTATTTTCTCAATTACAAGAGCAGACTTTTTTTTTAAAAAAAATTACCTTTGCGTTCCAATTTCTTCTCGTTCAAGTCATTTTTCCAACATTTGTTTGGAAGATGTTGGTTTTGGTCGAAAAATGGAAAAGGAAAAAAAAATTTTTTTTTTTAGAATTGTGTCCCACCATAACCACCCGCTGCGATATTCAAACGTATCGCAACGCCACAATTCTTTTTTTTTTTTTGAAAAAGATGTTTTATGCCAAAAATGCCCCTTCGTTTAAATGAAAGGGTCTTTTTTACCGAAACAAAATTATTATTATTTTTTTTTAGTCCCACCATTTACCACCCGCTGCGATATTGTAATCTATCGCAACTCCACAATTCTTTTGTTTTATGTAAAATATATTTTTGGCAAAAAAAGACCCCTTCCCCTCTCCGTGGCAAGGGGTCATTTTTTTTTACCGAAAAAAGGATCAATGATAAACAAACTCGCATTTAGTTCGAAGGTTGAAAAAAAACCCTTCGAATCTTTCTTCAAAACAGGTTGACGGAGGGTGCCGTCTACCTGTTTTGAAGGGGGGGGGGGGAAGAGTCGACTCTTTTTTTTATGGGTTGGGGTTTGTTGTCGATGTTACAGTAGCTGAAAAACAAAAGTCGTTTTTAATTGAATGTACAATGTTCATAACCTACGGCTTTCCAAAATACTCTTTTTTTTTCTGTGCGCCCTATATTTGGGAATAAGAAAAAGAAATGACACAAGACACAAAAATATCAGACAAGACACAATATTTTTTTTATGAAATATACTTTATTGGACCAGAAAGTTTGCTCTCGTTAAAAAATGAATCGTGTAAGTCCGGATGAAATATCCAGATCACGATGATTTTTTTTTACCCCTATTTTTTCTGTCTCTCTCTCTGTTATAGACAGACGAGAGAGAAGCGCGCGCGCGCGTAGATATAAAAAAACTCTTTCGTTTCCCTCGTCACAGTCCGATGTCGAAAGGTCGCCAAAACGACTTACGAACCTCCCTTGAGAGGCACCTGCTGCGCGCGACCCCTCGACTCGTCCCACACGCGCTCCCTACTCAGTAATTTTTTGTTTTTTTTTCGGGGTTTTCTTTCCTCTCCACTTTCATTCCTCCATTATCTGATTGAAAAAGACAGGCCGATCCGTCATCGAGAAACCCGTACGTCTCCGAACCGTCCACCTCGACTCTACAGCATGGGCCATCCACAATGGATATTTACACCCACCTGAAGCAGGCTTTACCATGTCTGCAGCAACTCCATCCATACCTCACAGAAGCTGTCCAGTAACTAAATCGTACTAGGACTTTCGTATGCTTCGGAAGCGATGAAGTCACTAAGGTTCTTCAAATCAGGCCATCGACATCCTTTGATAGATATTTTTTTTTCAATTCAAAGGAAAGTCGACTCTTGTCTCCCGGCAAGACCACACGGCATATTTTCCACCGATCTGTGAGAGGCTCAGACCATCCATGGAACCGAATCTACGGTGAGTACAAAGTCATGCCACCGCATCTGCTGCGGAAATCGGCCGCGCCCCGTGACGCGACAAATTCCCGCCCCAGGGTTCCGGGCCGGGCCCGCAAGGTAACCACACGTAAAGCTACTCTCAGGATCCGCGTGAGAGACAAGAACGACCTAAAATGGAACCAGATTATTCGGAAACGTTCCCTCATGGACCAGTTACTGCCTCCCCCAAAATGACCACGGAAGTGGAGAAAAATGGAGGTTGAGAAAAAAAACCCCAAAGTACCTACTTGCAATAATTCATTTCCTTACAATCCTTTCCCTCCCTCCTCCCCCCTCCACGCGAAATAAAAAATGCCGAAAAAAGAGAATTTTGATGCGAAAAGCATCCTGTTAAAAAAAGGAAAAAAGGGGGCAGCCCTCGTCATCTCAGCCTACGATCTTTACCACTCTAGGTCGTCTCAGACCGCGCACTGTGGGACGACACAAAGAATGGCTCGGATCCGAATTGCCCCCTTTCTTCTTACCCTTCCCTCTTATTTTTTTCTCAATTACGAGAGCAGACTTTTTTTTTAAAAAAAAAATGTACCTTTGTGTTCCAATTTCTTCTCGTTCAAGTCATTTTTTTTTTCTCAAAACTCAAATTTATTCGTTACATTTTTTTTTCGGTGGATTTTTTATTTCCAACTCAAAGTAGGGATGTACTGTGGAATACAAAAATGAGCAACGTTAAAGAAATTGCCGACCCGTCTCCCCCTCTCAGGAGGCTTCACAGACCGGGTTGCTCAGCAATTTTAGGAACCATTTCTTTTTAATGAAATGTGCGACGGCCGAAGAAAAAAAAAACCGCGCTCTAACCAAAAAAAAAATATTCTCGATGTTTTCACCGCTAGTACCAGGACCCTAGCGGACTTTTATCTTCTCGCGCCTGGTTTCGAAAAAAAGATGGATTGCCGACCCGTCTCCCCCTCCCACGAGGCTTCACAGACCGGGTTGCTCAGCAATTTTTAGGAACCATTTCTTTTTAATGAAATGTACGACAGCCGAAGAAAACCCGCGCTCTAACCAAAAAAAAATTCTCGATGTTTTTTCACCGCTAGTACCAGGACCCTACCGGACTTTTATCTTCTCGCGCCTGGTTTCGAAAAAAAGATGGATTGCCGACCCGTCTCCCCCTCCCACGAGGCTTCACAGACCGGGTTGCTCAGCAATTTTTAGGAACCATTTCTTTTCAATGAAATGTACGACAGCCGAAGAAAACCCGCGCTCTAACCAAAAAAAAAATTCTCGATGTTTTTTCACCGCTAGTACCAGGACCCTAGCGGACTTTTTCTTCTCGCGCCTGGTTACGAAAAGATGGAAATGGATTTTGAGTGCGTGCATGCATGTGTTTAACAAAAAATGTAACGAATACATTTGAGTTTTTTTTAAAAAAAAAGTTGAGTTAAAAAAAAAGAAATTGGAAAAATGAAAGATACATTTTATGAAAAAAACACTTACCTTTTCCATGATCCGGAATGGAGCGAAGAGACTTTGAAGCGGAGAGTATTTGGAAAGCTAATTACGCGAAAACTACATTTTTTTTAAAAAAAAAATTTCCGTCTGAAAGGAAAATGATTTTACCGAAACAACATAATAGTAAATTGTAAAAAAAACAGGCATATTTCAATAAAAATTACAAGTCCCGCGACACACCATCGTTGAAACGGTTAGGTTTCCAAAAATTTTACAAGTCCGTGACGAGAGGCGTCGTTCCAACACCTCTGACGCGAAAGCGTAAAAAAAATACAAGTTCCGCGATTCCCTTCGTAAGTACCGTTCAATGTCCAAAAATAATACAAGTCCGAGACGAGAGGCGTCGTTCCAACACCTCTGATGCGAAAGCGTAGAAATAAAAATTACAAGTTCAGCGACCCCCCCCCAACTCCAGCAACGTTCAATGTCCAAAAAATATTACAAGTCCGCGGCGAGAGGCGTCGTTCCAACACCTCTGATTCGAGCGAGTATCGGAAAAAAACACAAGTTCCGCGAGACACCTTCGTTAGCACCGTTAGGTTTCCAGTGTCCAAAAAATTTTACAAGTCCGCGGCGAGAGGCGTCGTTCCAACACCTCTGATGATCGAGAGCGGGAGATTCGGAAAAAGATTACAAGTTCCGCGAGACACCTTCGTTAGCACCGTTAGGTTTCCAGTGTCCAAAAAATTTTACAAGTCCGCGGCGAGAGGCGTCGTTCCAACACCTCTGATTCGAGCGAGTATCGGAAAAAAACACAAGTTCCGCGAGACACCTTCGTTAGCACCGTTAGGTTTCCAGTGTCCAAAAAATTTTACAAGTCCGCGGCGAGAGGAGTCGTTCCAACACCTCTGAAGTTCGAGAGCGAAGCGAGAGAAACGGAAGAGCAGCCGGCTTGCAGCGCTGTCAGATGCCGACTGATCTGGCGAGCCAATGTCACTCCCTTTTATACCCAATCCAGGCTAAAAAAAAAAAAAAAAAAAAAAATTTTTTTTTTTTTTTTTTTTTTTTTAACGACTTACGAAATATTTTCAAAGTGGAAAATTATTTCAAAGTTTGGTTTCAGTCAAATATTCAGAAACGTACAAATAACAAAATTTTTCAAAGTCGAAAATTATTTCAAAGTTCGGATTCAGTTAAGTATTGAGAAATATAAAAAAATGAGGAATATTTTCAAAGTTTTTACATAGTCAAGCATGAACACAAAATATTTTCAGTCTCGTGTCGCGAAAAAAACACAAAGTCCACAAGCATGTCGATTTTCATCAAAGTCTCGATTTCTGAAAAAGTTTCAAAGTCTGAAGTCAGTTTATAGCGCGTGTGAAATATTTTCAAAGTCGAGATTTCAAAGTTCGGTAATTATTTCAAAGTCCTACAAAATTTTTCAAAGTTGGGAATTATTTTAAAGTTCGGTAAAATTTTTCAAAGTCGAGAATTATTTCAAAGTTCGGTAAAATTTTTCAAAGTCGGGAATTATTTCAAAGTTCGGCTTCAAGAGAGAGAAACGGGAGAGCAGCCGCCCGGCAGCGCTGCATGATGCCAACTGATCTGGCGAGACAATGTCATTTCCTTTTACAAAAAAAAAAAAAAAAAAAATTTTTTTTTTTTTTTTTTTTTTTTTTTTTACACTTAAGGTGCCTTTTCAAACAAGCCTTCCTCTTATCGACGTGCCCTCCTGTCTCTGCGGTTGTCTCGCGATTTTGTCCTTACCTGTAATGCATTGTTACGTGCTCAGTTAAGTACTCAGAAAAGTAAAAATGAGGAATTTTTTCAAAGTTTTTAACATAGTCGAGTATGAACACGAAATATTATCAAAGTCTCGTGTCGCGAAAAAAATACAAAGTCCAAAAGCATGTCGATTTTCATTAAAGTCTCGATTTCTGAAAAAGTTTCAAAGTCGATATTTCAAAGTTCGGGAATTATTTCAAAGATTGGCAAAATTTAATAAAGTCCGGAATTATTTCAAAGTTCGGCAAAACTTTTCAAAGTCGGGAATTATTTCAAAGATCGGCTTCAAGCGAGAGAAACGGAAGAGCAGCCGCCCGGCAGCGCTGCATGATGCCAACTGATCTGGCGAGACAATATCATTTCCTTAAAAAAAAAAAAAAAAAAAAAATTTTTTTTTTTTTTATAGTATTTAAGGTGTGTTCTCAGACAAGTCTCTCTCTTATCGACGTGTTCTCCTGTCTATGCGGTCGAGTTTGAACACGAAATATTTTCAAAGTCTCGTGTTACGAAAAAAACACAAAGTCCACAAGCATATCGATTTTCATCAGAGTCTCGTTTTAGTCCATAATTTGGTTATCTTCGGAAAGAGTTTGGTACTCAGATGCGAGTTTTTTTACACAAGTCGGAAATAATTTCAAAGTTAAAAAGGTGTTCTAAAAAGATTTCACACAAAGTCCGGAGTCAATTTATAGCACGTGCGAAATATTTCCAAAGTCAAGATATCAAGCAGCAGCAGCAGGTCTTGACTCCACCGTGTCCGAGCGAAAACTGACTGTAGATCGCTTAAGAGCTTAAAAAAAAAAAAAAAAAAAAAAAAAAAACTTTTTTTGACTAGTTTTGTCGTCAGTTGGATTTCAACTTTCAACGAGGCAAGACGTGCTTTCGATGCTCTCTTCAAATGCGGACAGCGGCATGGAGTAACCGGGGCGCATGGATATAAACAGCCGCAGCAGGTGTTGACTCCACCGTGTCCGAGCGAAAACTGACTGCAGATCGTTCGAGAGCTTATTATTTAAAAAAAAAAAAAAAAAAAAAAAAAACTTTTTTTGATTAGTTTTGTCGTCAGTTGGATTTCAACTTTCAACGAGGCAAGACGTGCTTTCGATGCTCTCTTCAAATGCGGACAGCGGCATGGAGTAACCGGGGCGCATGGATATAAACAGCCGCAGCAGGTCTTGACTCCACCGTGTCCGAGCGAAAACTGACTGCAGATCGCTGGAGAACCCTCCTTTCCGAAAAAAAAAAAAAAAAAAAAAAAAAAATTTGACTAGTTTTGCCGTCAGTTGGATTTCAGCTTTCGACGAGGCAAGACGTGCTTTGGATGCTCTCTCCAAATGCGAACAGCGGCATCGTGTAACCGGGGGGGGCATGGACACAAACAGCCGCAGCAGGTCTTTTCACTACCGTATCCCAGCGAACACTGATTGCAGATCGCTCGAAAACCATCCATTCCGAAGGTCCATTCCGAACCATCCATTCCGAACAGGTATAATTATGCGAGCGTCCTTCGTAGAGCACACATAAACACTCATTCCAGTAAACAACAAGTATTCAACGGAGCAGCCGCAGTAGGTCTTGACTCCACCGTATCCGAGCGAAAACTGACTGCAGATCGCTGGAGAACCCTCCTAAAAAAAAAAAAAAAAAAAAAATTTGACTAGTTTTGCCGTCAGTTGGATTTCAGCTTTCGACGAGGCAAGACGTGCTTTGGATGCTCTCTCCAAATGCGAACAGCGGCATCGTGTAACCGGGGGGGGCATGGACACAAACAGCCGCAGCAGGTCTTTTCACTACCGTATCCCAGCGAACACTGATTGCAGATCGCTCGAAAACCATCCATTCCGAAGGTCCATTCCGAACCATCCATTCCGAACAGGTATAATTATGCGAGCGTCCTTCGTAGAGCACACATAAACACTCATTCCAGTAAACAACAAGTATTCAACGGAGCAGACGCAGTAGGTCTTGACTCCACCGTATCCGAGCGAACACTGACTGCAGATCGCTAGAGAACCATCCTTTCAAAAAAAAAAAAAAAAAAAAAAAAAAATTTTGACTAGTTTTGCCGTCAGTTGGATTTCAGCTTTCGACGAGGCAAGACGTGCTTTGGATGCTCTCTCCAAATGCGAACAGCGGCATCGTGTACCCGGGGGGGGCATGGACACAAACAGCCGCAGCAGGTCTTTTCACTACCGTATCCCAGCGAACACTGATTGCAGATCGCTCGAAAACCATCCATTCCGGAAAAAAAAAAAAAAAAAAAAAAAAAAAAAAAAAATTACTAGTTTTGTCGTCAGTTGGATTTTAGCTTTAGACGAGGCAAGACGTGGTTTCGATGCTCTCTCCAAATGTACGCGCTTGAATGCTCAATAATACAATGTTATACTAATGTTTGCTTTATAATATACTTTTCCAATTGATATAAATGAAAAAACTCCTCTTGAGACTTCTCACACCAAAGGCAAAGTGACCCGAAAGTTCGACACGCGACACGACCCGGATCGAGTCGAGGTGACCGCTGGTCAGCGGCGACCGGACATCGCGGAACGGCAGAGGCCGGTTCTCGACTCCGAGCGAGAAAGGCCGCCGACTCCCTGCAACGCCACGGGCACACGAAATCGAGTCGAAGTGACCGCCGGTCAGCGCGGTCGTCCGAACGAACGGGACCTTTCGATTCCCCGGTCCATTTCCGAAAGTTCGACACGCGACACGACCCGGATCGAGTCGAGGTGACCGCTGGTCAGCGGCGACCGGACGGACATCACGGAACGGCAGAGGCCGGTTCTCGACTCCGAGCGAGAAAGGCCGCCGACTCTCTCTTTTTTTGCAACGCCACGGGCACACGAAATCGAGTCGAAGTGACCGCCGGTCAGCGCGGTCGTCCGAACGAACGGGACCTTTCGATTCCCCGGTCCATTTCCGAAAGTTCGACACGCGACACGACCCGGATCGAGTCGAGGTGACCGCTGGTCAGCGTAAGTCTCGCCTCGCGAAAAAAAAACATAAAGTCCACAACCATGTTTATTTTTCATCAAAGTATCAATTCTCTCGAAGTGGAACCGGCATCCGGACAGCAGCGTCAGTGGATCTCGACTCCACCGCGTCCCAGCGAAAACTGACTGCAGATCGCTCAAGAGCTGCCTATTATTTAAAAAAAAAAAAAAAAAAAAAAAAAAAAAAAAAAATTTGACTATTATTGCAGTCAGTTGCATTTCAGCTTTCAACGAGGCAAGACGTGCTTTCGAGCCTCTCTCCAAGTGTACATACTTTAACGCTCAATAATATAATGTTATGCTTACGGTTTACCTTTTCTAATTGATGTACACACATATGTATATAGATTTACAAAAACTGAATATAAAAGCATAAAATTAATATAAATTATCAGTTTATAACTCAATGTAGCTAAAATAATAAAAGATTTTCGAGTGCGTACTCGAATATTTATTGTTTAGCACGCTTCAAATCAGGAACCGGAAATAAAACAATAAACAAAATATTTTTTTTAAATAATATACTTATAAAGACATTTTCAATTTTTTATTTATCTATACGAATCCGCGGATATCTTACTCGGGGGTTAATAACTCTCACTTACTTGTGGTCAGTTTCGGACAGGCATAATTATGCGAGCGTCCTTCGTAGAGCACACATAAACACTCATTCCAGTAAACAACAAGTATTCAACGGAGCAGCCGCAGTAGGTCTTGTCACCACCGTATCCCAGCGAACACTGACTGCAGATCGCTGGAAAACCCTCCTTCCCGAAAAAAAAAATTTTTGACTAGTTTTGCCGTCAGTTGGATTTCAGCTTTCGACGAGGCAAGACGTGCTTTGGATGCTCTCTCAAAATGTACATGGTTTAACGGTTAATGATACTATGTTATGCTTATGTTTTGCCTTTTCCAACTAATATACATATAAGTACAGTAATATATGCATACGCACACACATATAAATATATGAAATATAAATATAAATATAAATATAAATATATAGTTGTTGTTTTGAGTCAATTTTACCATTTAATTGATACATTACGTGACGTAGGCGTTAAAAAATGTCATCGATGAAAAAAGAATGCATAAGATTTTAGAAAAACTGAATATAAAAGCATAAAATTAATATAAATTATCAATTTGTAACTCAATGTAGCTAAAATAATAAAAGATTTTCGAGTGCGTACTCGAATATTTGTTGTTTAGCACGTTTCAAATTAGGGACCGGAAATAAAACAATAAACAATTTTTTTTTTTAAATAATATACTTATAAAGACATTTTCAATTTTTTATTTATCTATACGAATCCGCGGATACCTTACTCGAGGGTTAATAACTCTCACTTACTTGTGGTCAGTTTCGGACAGGCATAACTATGCGAGCGTCCTTCGTAGAGCACACATAAACACTCATTCCAGTAAACAACAAGCATTCAACGGAGCAGCCGCAGCAGGTCTTGACTCCACCGTATCCGAGCGAACACTGACTCCAGATCGCTGGAGAACCCTCCTTCCCGAAAGAAAAAAAAAAAAAAAAAAAAAAAAAAAAAAATTTGACTAGTTTTGCCGTCAGTTGGATTTCAGCTTTCGACGAGGCAAGACGTGCTTTGGATGCTCTCTCAAAATGTACATGGTTTAACGGTTAATGATACTATGTTATGCTTATGTTTTGCCTTTTCCAACTAATATACATATAAGTACAGTAATATATGCATACACACACATATATATATATAAATATATGAAATATAAATATAAATATAAATATAAATATAAATATATAGTTGTTGTTTTGAGTCAATTTTACCATTTAATTGATACATCACGTGACGTAGGCGTTAAAAAATGTCATCGATGAAAAAAGAATGCATAAGATGATAGAAAAACTGAATATAAAAACATAAAATTAATATAAATTATCAATTTGTAACTCAATGTAGCTAAAATAATAAAAGATTTTCGAGTGCGTACTCGAATATTTGTTGTTTAGCACGTTTCAAATCAGGGACCGGAAATAAAACAATAAACAAAATATTTTTTTTTTAAATAACATGTTTATAAAGACATTTTCATTTTTTTATTTATCTATACGAATCCGCGGATACCTTACTCGAGATTTAAAAAGTCTCACTTACTTGTGGTCAGTTTCGGTCAGGCATAACTATGCGAGCGTCCTTCGTAGAGCACACATAAACACTCATTCCAGTAAACAACAAGCATTCAACGGAGCAGCCGCAGTAGGTCTTGTCACCACCGTATCCGAGCGAACACTGACTGCAGATCGCTGAAGAACCCTCCTTCCCGAAAAAAAAAAAAAAAAAAAAAAAAAAAAAAAAAAATTGTTATTTTGATCTACATCTCGCGTCCGGTGTAAATCTCGGGTCCTTTCTCACCTGACTCCATCGGACACCCCTCGAAACGGCCATTAAAGTTTTCCCTTTATAAAGGATCATCCCGGACTTAAACATTTTTTTGCCAAAAGTCGAAAAAAAACACAATTTCGAGTAGAAACTCCAAACTCGGTACAGACGTTCCTCTATGGTAGAGAGTTCGTTTCCACTGACTTTCGACCCTCTCTCGGGTCGCCCCCGGGGGGGGGGGAGGAGGGTGAGGGGAACCGTTGGAAATTTCGGGTTCGAACGGTCAAAAGGTTCCGCCGTCCGCGTTTAGGGACGGAAACATTTCGTTTCAGCACGGCGAAGAGATCTCGACCTTCCCTTCGATCCGGCACCGCGAAAGCACGGCTCTCTCTGTAAATAGAGGTCATTGACCCCTAAATAAGCTTTCTGTCGAAATCGAGAAACGGGGGGAGACAGGTGAGAAAGGACCCGAGATCTACACCGGACACGAAGTGAAAAAAAAAAAAAAAAAATTTTTTTTTTTTTTTTTTTTTTTTTTTAAATCTACATCTTGCGTCCGGTGTAAATCTGACATCCATTCTGACCTCTCTCCACGGAAACCCCTCTCAAACGGGCGCTCAACCTTTCCCTTTATAAAGACAAGACGCTGGACTTGTAATATTTCAGAAGGCATGAAAACGAAAGGGGCCGTAGAGAGGTCCGTGGGTCCCAGAAGACACTCGGTAGTGTTAAACGTAAAAAAAAAAAAAAAAAAAAAAAAAAAAAATTTTTTTTTTTTTTTTTTTTTTTTTTTTAAGGGTACAAATAGGGGGGAGCTCGAGCGATCTGCAGTCACTTATCGTTCGGAGATGGAACATTCAACACCGACCGCCGTTGTTAATGCCTGCGCCTCAGTGCCCGATTTTGCCGACGAGGAATCATCGTCTCGACTTTGGTGTCGCTTATGCAAAGATCCCAGAAAACTTTCGAAGATAATTTTACACGGCTGTGGTCACGAATGTCATGCCGGTTGCCTCGTAAGAAAAATAAAACAAGATTTAAAAAATCCAGAATCCGTGCTCACGTGTTTCGCGTGTTCCACCGCCGTCCATTGGAGTGACCTGCGCGCCGTGTGGCCGATAATGCACCCACCTCCTGTGACCCAAGAAAAATGACAAACTACTTCGCTCGGAGTCGACGCCGGCTGCTGCTGACGACGATGACCGTGCTTTGGGCGGACTTTGGGTGACCGTGCGTTCGACGTGACCAGCGAAGTGACCAGCGGTCACTTCGACTCGACCCTATCGGAACCGGGTCGCGTCGCCCGTCCAACTTTCGGAAATGGGACCGGAGAATCGAAACGTCCCGTTCGTTCTGACGTCCGCGCTGACCAGCGGTCACTTCGACTCGACTTTGGACGCAGAGAGTCGGCTTTCTCGCTCGGAGACGGCGGCGGAGTCGAAGAGCGGCTGCTGCCGTCGTCGATGACCCTGCCCCGCCTCTCCCCCCCGCAGTCGCCGACAGACCAGCGGTCACCTCGACGACTCGGGTGCTCGCATAATGCACTCGAGAGTCGCTTTTCGCTCGGAGTCGAGACCGGCTGCTGCCGTTGACGTCCGTGCTTCCAATGCCGCTGACCAGTGATCATCTGGACTCGATCACCCCGACCGGGTCGTGTTACCCATCAAACTTTTGGAAAAAAAATCAGAGAATTGAATGCTGGTTTTTGTATATATTTAAACTGTGAGATTTATTTGTAAATAAATACGTGCAGTAGCACTTTTAAAACTTTACAAAATTATTTGTCTATTATTGAAACAACTAAGTTTTTATATTTAAAAAAAAAAAAAAAAAAAAAAAAAAAATTTTTTTTTTTTTTTTTTTTTTTTTTTTAATAAATCAAATATAAAATATTTTCTAAATGTGTTATTCAGAAACGGATCAATGCATTATAAAATAGTTTCTAAATAACTCATAACTTCTTCTTTGTGTCAACAAAAAATCTAAAGAGGTCATTGACCTTTGACCTTCAGTTGTTTGATCGGTGTTGGTATTTCCTAAGCGATGCAGTAGTTGTTAACTGTGAAAAGACTCAAAATATTATGTCATGAATATTTAATTAAAAAAAAAAAAAAAAAAAAAAAAAAATTTTTTTTTTTTTTTTTTTTTTGAATAAATCAAATTTATATTATTTTCTAAATGTGTTATTCAGAAACGAATCAATGCATTATAAAATAGTTTCTAAATAACTCATAACTTCTTTATGTCAACAAAAAATCTAAAGAGGTCATTGACCTTTGACCTTCAGTTGTTTGATCAGTGTTGGTATTTCCTAAGCGATGCAGTAGTTGTTAACTGTGTAAAGACTCAAAATATTATGTCATAAATATTTAAAAAAAAAAAAAAAAAAAAAAAAATTTTTTTTTTTTTTTTTTTTTTTTTTTTTTGAGATTGTGAACATTATAAATACTTTCAGTCGTACCCCCCAAATTGACATTTTGTCAGATTATTTTCTGTCTCATCGTACCCACCACCGCATCATGCCGCCTTGTCAAAACAGATCTTCGAAAGACGGACGTGAGAATTTAAGACTTTATTGGAATTTTCTCAAGCGAAACCCCACCTCCTTCCAGTGTCCTCTCTGTAACGTTTCTCTCGTATCCATCCAATTCGAAAAACATTGCTCCGCATCGCACAATTTAAATTCCAGACTCTGTTGCGTCTGGTGCCTCGGGGAAACCTCATGGTCGAGCAAACGGAAACGCGAGCACGGCGATCACATGATACAGTGTTGGAGAAAATTCTTAAAACTGAACACTCTCGTGGCCAAACCGGAGCCCGTTCCCTTCGACTCGAAGCCCATGGCCCAGGCCAAGTGTCTGTTCGACCACCGAGCGTTCGACCCCCCGCCACCGCGAGCCCTCGATCTCGTCTGGCCCATGCCCCTCGACCCGAACCTCCTGACCTTCGAGGACGAGTCCCTGGACAGGGCCGTCTCCTGCGTCCGAAAGTACCTGGAACTCGAAGGCGAGGCCGAATGGTTTCACGCCGCGGTGCGAATTCCCGCGTTTCCGGGGTTTCTGGAAGCCGTGGACAGGGACGAAGGGCGGACGCGCACCCTCACGTTCTCCTGCTGGTGCGACGGCGGAAAGCCCTCGGAAGCACGACTCGGGCGGCACAGGCACATGATCGTAGTTTCCTCGCCACCGGGACACTTTCTGAGAGACGTGTGGTCGAAAATAGAGGTGGGAGAGCGGCGGCCCCGCAGAAATTTCAAAAGTCTGTACTGCAAACCCATCGACTCGGCCATGCAGCTCGTCCACGCCATCGGCTACCTGTGCAAACGCGAGTCCCGGTGCAACTTCTCTTCGGAATACAAAGACAATTCGCCCGAAAAACAGAACCACTTTTACTGTTTCGAAAGCCTCCCGAAAGACTACCGGCTGCCGCTCGTCCTGCAGTGGGAAGGCGGTCTCGCGAGCCTCCTCGACTCGACCTTCAAAGACCTGAAGCGAGACGAAATGGTCCGGGCGGACATGGATTTCTTCGAAAGCAAATGGCGCTTCAGAATAAAAAACATTCCCGGAATCACGCTCGGCACGGTCCTCCCGGTCGCGAAAGAATTCGAACCCTGTCCGGGTCCCACGGACATTTTCGTGCATCTCACGAAAGGTCGCCGTCTCTTTTTCAGACGCAACCCGGATTTAAAGGACCTCGCTCGGGAAGCCTGGCTCGAAAAGCAAGCCGAGACGGGCAACCTCTTCTACTACGTGGTGGCGGAAGACCACTGGACCCCTCGTCCGTATCTCCAGTCCCTGATTAACGAATTCAAGCCCATAGTCGATCGAAACAAAGAGCTGAGTGAGGAAAATGAAACGCTCAAAAGGGAACTTGAGGAATTGAAGCAGGAACTTGATAGGGCGAAAAGACTTTGAATTTAAGTTTTCATTTATTTATGAATGCTCCCGTCTCATGGCTAAAATCTTTGTTTTTCGTGCCTATATACCATTAAACTTTCACACACAAAAAAAAAAAAAAAAAAAAAAAAAAAAATTTTTTTTTTTTTTTTTTTTTTTTTTTTTTTTTTTTGAGAGTATACTTTTAGTATAAATACTTTTAGTCACACCCTCAAATTATTCTTTTGTCGGATCTTTTTTTGCTTCCAACCGCATCATGTCGCCTTGTCAAAACAAATCTTCGAAAGACGGATGTGAGAATTTAAGACAATATTGGAATTTTCTTAGGCGAAATCCCACCTCCTTCCAGTGTCCTCTCTGTAACGTTTCTCTCGTATCCATCCAATTCGAAAAACATTGCTCCACATTACACAATTTAAATTCCAGACTCTGTTGCGTCTGGTGCCTCGGGGAGACCTCTTGGTCGAGCAAACAGAAACGCGAGCACGGCGATCACATGATACAGTGTTGGAGAAATTTTTTAAAACTGAATACTTTACCGCCAGAAAATCAGACTTTCGTGGCCAAACCGGAACCCGTTCTTTTCGACTCGAAACCCATGGCTCAGTCCAAATGTCTGTTCGATCACGCGTTCGATCCTCCATCACGAGCTTACGATCTCATCTGGCCCATGCCTCTGGACCCGAACCCGCTGACTTTCGAAGACGATTCTTTAAACAGGGCCGTTTCTTGCGTCCGAAAATATTTGGAACTCGGGAACGAAGCAGAATGGTTTCACGCCATGGTCCGAATTCCCGCATTTCCGGGTTTTTTAGAAGCCATAGACGGGGACGAAGGCCGGACGCGCACCCTCACGTTTTCCTGCTGGTGCGACGGGGGCGAGCCACCAGAAGCCCGATTCAGGCAACACAGGCACATGATCGTGGTGTCGTCGCCCCCAGGCCACTTTTTGAGAGACGTGTGGGCGAAAATCGAGGTAGGAGAACGCCCTCGTAGAAATTTCAGGTGTCTGTACTGCAAATCCATCGATTCGCCCTTGCAACTCGTCCACACCATCGGCTATCTGTCCAAGCGCGAATCCCGCTGCAATTTCGCGGGCGAAAACAAAAAGGGTGCCGAAAAACTGAACCATTTTTACTGTTTCGAAAGCCTTCCGAAAGACTACCGACTACCACTCGTCTTGCAATGGGAAGGCGGCCTCATAAATCTCCTCAATTTGACCTTCAAAGACTTGAAACGAGACAAAATGGTACAGGCGGACATGGATTTTTACAAAAGCAAATGGCGCTTCAAAATCAAACACATTCCCGGAATCACGCTCGGCACGGTCCTCCCGGTCGCGAAGGAATTTCAACCCTGCCCGGGTCCCACGGACATTTTCCTGCATCTCACGAAAGGTCGCAAACTTTTTTTCGGACGCAACCCGACTCTGAAAAACCTCGCTCGGGAAGCCTGGCTCGAAAAGCAAGCCCAGGCGGGCAACCTCTTCCACTACGTCGTGGGGGAAGACCACTGGACGCCCCGGCCCTACCAACAGTCCCTGATCAACGAGTTCAAGCCCATAGTCGACAGAAACAGGGAGCTCGAGTCCGAAAACGCGGGGCTGAAAGAAGAAGCGGCCCGATGGAAAGAGAGGCACGCGGACTCCCGGCGGGAGGTCGAAAGCCTCTCCGTCAAACTGGACGAGTCCCACGAGAAATGCGCAAAGTTGAACGAAAAAAATTCCGAGTTGAACGATAAAATCCATCAACTGAACGACAAAATTCATCAGCTGCACGAAGGAGAAATCGCGAGACTCAAAAACGAGCTCGCCGAAGCGAAAAAAGAAAACGAATCGCTGAAAAAAGAAAACGAATCGCTGAAAAAAGAAAACGAATCGCTGAAAAAAGAAAACGAATCGCTCAAAAAAGAAAACGAATCGCTCAAAAAAGAAAACGAAACGCTGAAAAGGAAAAATGAGGAATTGGAGCAGGAACTCGGCAGAGCAAAAAGAAGTAGAATTTGAGTTTCATTCATGAGGTTGAGTGGTGTGAAGGCTAAAAAAAAAAAACAAAATATTTAGGTCGCGAGGCGGTCGCTGGCGCTCCCGCCTCGCGACCTAAATATTTTGTTTTTTTTTTTAGCCTTCATACCACTCAACTCTTCTTTGTTTTTATAATTTTTTTGGTAAAATTTATATTGTTTAACAGTCTTTTTATACATAAAAAACTATTTATCAATTTACAATATTCATGCTGAAAAATGAACAAAAATCAAACAATTTATTAAAATTAACATGTAAAAAAAACTTTTCCGTTAACTTTTAAACTGGAGGTGAAAAACTTCTCGACTCATGTACACAGAGTTGTAATTTAATTTATTTAATAATTGGTTTATAATTTGACCTTGGTTCAAGGTCAAAGGTCAATGACCTCTGTTACATTCACAATTTTCTTTGCCTCCCGCCGAACCCGAAGTGAAAATTTGAAACTCATCGAGTATCGAAGAATCCGTGATTTGCGAATTGCGAATTGCGAATTGCGAATTACACAGAGTTAATTTATAATTTGATCTTGGTTCAAGGTCAAAGGTCAATGACCTCTAATACATTTACAATTTTCTTTGCTTCCCACCGAGCCCGAAGCGAGAATTTAAAACTCATCAAGTATCGAAGAATTCGTAATTTGCGAATTGCGAATTGCGAATATGTAAATGACCCCATCAGCGGCCGCGAAGTTCTGATCTCCAAAACTGGTGGACGGTAGGTGGTACCGTGTCCGAACCCAGTCGCTACCGTCGGCCTGACCGTTCGGAGTTTTCCGCGGTTTTCTTCGAACGTCTTTTTTTTGCGTGAATACGGGTCAGGTTCCCTTACTACAATTGAATTCCCTGACAATTTGTGGAACTCATTAAGTATTCAAGAATTCGCACATTGCGAATTCGCAACTTGCGAATTGCGAATCGTAATATGTATATGTCATCAAGTCTAAAAATAATTTTTCATGTTTTTGCTTCCCACCGAACCCAAAGTGAGAATTTAAAACCCATTAAGTATTCAAGAATTCGCACATTGCGAATTCGCAACTTGCAAATTGCGAATCGTAATATGTATATGTCATCATGTCTAAAAATAATTTTTCATGTTTTTTTCTGAAACCTTGGAGAATTAAAATTTGCATTGAAAAAAAAAAAAAAAAAAAAAAAAATTTTTTTTTTTTTTTTTTTTTTTTCCAATTTAGTATAAATATCAGTCCGCGCATCAGACTTGACTCATTCGACATTGCCACTCGTCGAGATGGCCCCGTTATTCCAATATTCTCCGTTTTCTTTACCTGCCTCGGACATTGACTTTTCAGTCTTGGAAGACTGTTTTATTCCCGAGGATGTAATCTGGAACGTCTCGCACAAGAGTCTCTTCGACTCCTTTCCCGACTCCGAGAGCAACCTGCCCTCGATGAAAAGTTTCGCCTTCGAAGAACCTTCGAGCACGCCGCCTGTGCCAGAACCTTTCGTTTTCCCGAAACTTGTCCGGGATTTTTTACTGCCCACTGCTCCACCTGTTTCTGCTCCTGCTGCTCCTGTTTCTGCTGCTCCCGCTGCCGCTGCCGCTCCCGCCGCCGCCGTCGCTCCGGGACACGGCGACGACGTCTCCCCGAAGCGAGAGCCCGAGGCGCCGCGACCGCCCGAGTCCGAGAAGCGGGTGCCCGAGGCGCCGCCGCCGCGAGGTCTCGCGGACTCCGAGAGACCTCTCGAAATTCCCGAAGCGAGTCGCGAACTCGAGGCGTCGCGACCGCCCGAGAAACGCGTTCGGAAAGCGAAATCGCTCGGTGGCGAGACCGAGAAACCTTTCGAAATTCCTAAAGTGAGTCGCGAACTCGAGGCGTCGAGACCGCCCGAGAAACGCGTTCGAAAGGCCGAGTCGGGAGGAGAGACCGAGAAACCTTTCGAAATTCCTAAAGTGAGTCGTGGACACCGGGCGTCGAGACCGCCCGAGAAACATTTTGGAATATCTGAATCGGGCGGCGAGACCGGGAAACCTTTCAAAATTCCCAAACTGAGCCGGATATCCGAGGCGTCGCGACCGCAGGAGAAACGCGTTCAAAAGACCACGTCGGGCGGCGAGACGAAGAAACCATTCAAAATTCCTAAACTGAGTCGGAAAACCGAGGCGTCGCGACCGCAGGAGAAACGCGTTCGAGTATCTGAATCGAGCGGAGAGACCGAGAAACTTTTCAAAATTCTTAAACTGAGTTTGAAAAGCGAGGCGTCGCGACCGCAGGAGAAACACGTTGGAATATCTGAATCGGGCGGCGATACCCGGAAACCTTTCAAATTTCAAAACTGAGTCTGAAAAGCGAGGCGTCGCGACCCGAGGAGAAACGCGTTCGAAAGACCGTATCGGGCGGCGAGACCGGGAAACCATTTAAAATTCCTAAACTGAGTCGGAAATCCGAGGCGCACCGCGATCCCCGGAGAAACATTTTCGAACGGCCGAATCGGGAAACCTTTTAAAAATATCCAAAGTGAGCCGGGGCATCGCGACCTAAACTGAACCCAGGCTAGACACTAGTTTAAAAAAAAAAAAAAAAAAAAAAAATTTTTTTTTTTTTTTTTTTTTTTTTTAAATAAATATCAGTCCGCGCATCAGCCTTGCCTCATTCGACTTTGTCACACTCCAGCAACAATGGCACGTTTACCCGATTTTCCCTGCTATTTTTGCCATTCTGACGTTTGTTGTTTGGACAGGTCGGTGGTCAGAATGGATTACATTTTACCAGATCTTTTTGCAGAATCTATATATCTTGCAAATGTGAGCAATGGTTCTCATCTGGACCACTATAAACCCGTGGATTTTTCAAAATTAAATGAAATTGAATGGATGATGTATACTACAATTTTAAGAATGCAAGGACGTTTCTTTCAAAAACATCCCTTCAAACTCAATGTCAGTATTGAAGAAGTGAACGTATTATCGGATATTTGTCCCATCTTAGAAAGAAAATTAAGCGAAATTGTTAAAACTACATTAGAACTGGGAGAATTTAACATACTTCGCAACGAATTGTCGTCGGCCGGAGTATTACCAATGCCCTATCAATGCATCGTTTTAGAATGTCTCATTGTTGCAGGAAAATTTACAGTACTCTGTATGCAAAAATTTGAAGATCAAGTTGATGTAATTTATCAGGATGCGCTAAATGTGTTGCTGAGATGTTTTGAGGAAACCAATATTACATCGTGGATTCTCCACACCAGTAGGGTCATGCACCCATTCGGAACGGTAGGCTATGCATTCCAACAAGAAATTACACCTACAGTAGATGACATTTGTCATCGATTAAGTCATACATTATAAAATCTTAAAAAAAAAAAAAAAAAAAAAAAAAAAAATTTTTTTTTTTTTTTTTTTTTTTTGACATTATAAATAGGAGTCGTTTATGAGTTTAAAGTCACTTTCCGCTTGGAGATGACAAAGTTATCCTCTACTACCGCTATTGTCGCTCCTGCTGTCCATGTATACTAGTTCGACTTTGACTCAACTTAATCCAATTTTTGAAACTCGTGATCCGATCGAAATTTTGCGTTATTTTATTAAGTCTATTATTCTTTAAAAAATTATGTACTTTTCATCAAAGTTTTTAGAAAAAATCGATATAAACATCATTTTTCTACTATAAAAATGATGTTTATTTTTTTTATTTTTATTATGTTGAAACCAATGTTGGTGATCAATGTGATGCAAAAAAAAGGGATCGAAAGGTTGAAAAGAATTTCTTTTTCAACTTTTCGATCCCTTTTTTTTGCCGCCTTCAAAAGCGAAACAGACTGTTGAATGAAAAAAAAAATTGTTTTTTTTCTCCATCTCTCTTTTTTTTTAAATGATCGAGCCCAATGTTGGTAACACTTTTGTCGTAAAAAAAATGCGCCAAAGGTAAAAAGGAAAAAAATTTTTTTTTTCCTTTTACCTTTGGCGCATTTTTTTTACTTTTTCCCTATTTCAATCTCCTGTTAAAGATTGATAAGTGGGAAAAAAAAAGTTTTTTTTTTAAAGTCTTTGATTATTGATTAAAAGTTATTTGTTGATGTTGAGCTGCTAATGAAAAAGGCGTTGAAATTCGTTTTCCAACACCCGAATGTACGGGTGGTACATTCCCAAGTTATAGTACAGATTGGATTCCACGAAATATCCTCCTTCTAACAAATTGAGTTGCTGATAACCGATTTGTTCAATGGTTTTGTGTCTTTCTTCTTCGGCTTTGGCTTCGGCTTGTTGTTGTTGTTGTTGTTGTTGTCCTTCTTCTGTTGCCACGTCCCAGACGAGCGACCGATAATTTTCGGCGACTCGAAGCTCGATCGGAGACAGTTCCGTCAGGACGCGGGTGCAGCGACAGACTCGAAAGAGGGAAGCGCAGGAACATTCGACCAAGAGTCTGTGGTCCGCGGTCAGCGTCACGTGGAAATGGCTGACACGACCGGACGTCACCGGACGCCTCGAATCGATCCGGATCTCGACTTCGGTCCAGTCGTAAAATTTCATCCTGTAGGCGTGGCGGTTCCGCGGGAAATGCGGAGAGCGACCGACGACGATGTATCCGTAATTTTTCAGGTGATAAGTGAGCAGCAGCGATCGATCCAAGCGCATGAAATCTTGGAAAAAAACATCGAGGAGTCGTTTCATGCGATCCACGGGCCCGACATAGTAGTGAGTGTCGAATTTCTCGTTGGGATTGTATCCTTCCAAATAGTAGTGATGGATGAACACGATTAAGTTTTGCGGGTCGATTCGAAGACACAGGCGATGCGACCAGTTGGTGCGAGCCGCGTAGAGTCCGGGTCGGATGCTTCGCAACAGATCGTACAGGTACTCTTTCGAAAAAGGGACGGGACGCGACAGGTAGGCCGCGCGGTCTTCCAGATAAGGTCGAAATTCCGGCATGCTCAGCAGACGATAGATTTTGTCGTGCAGCGGAACGTAGCGCCGAAAAATCAAAAACAGGATTTCGGGGGGCAAGTCGAACAGACGGACGACGGTCGCAGGAGTGGATTTCGTTACCGCCGCCGCACCACCAGCAGCAGCAGCAGGGACGAGAGGAGCAGTTGCAACAGTCGCCATCTTTTTCGAAATATAAAACTGACACGGGACTGACAACGTTAAATAGTTGAGGGTCTAAAGAAAAAAAAACAAAAAGAGTCAAACCATCTCCCATCCCATCCCTCTCTCATATTCCACCTCCTTTGAATATTACACACACAGATACAGAAAGAAAGAAAAAAAGAAAAACCAACTCGTAACCAATGAAAGAGCGAGCAGCAGTTCCTTGACCATCGAAACGGTTCAAGGTTTTTTTCGTTATCTCACTTTCCTCCACCACCACTACCATCCTCTTCTTCCCCTTTCAATTTTTGTTTCTCTGTGATTTTTGTTTTTTTTCGAGTGTCGATGTCTTCAAGCGAATCTAATCGGGATGTTAGATGGGGGGGAGGGGGGGGAGGGAAAGATGACTTCAAAAAAATTTTTTTTTCGTTTCACACGTATCCAATGTTGGTACTGAATGCGTCGTAAAAAAATAAGCCAAAGGTTAAAAAAAGAAAAGAAGTAAAAAAAAAGAAATTGGACCAAGATCCAAACAATTTTTTTTTACTCCTTTCTTTTTTTTAACCTTTGGCTTATTTTTTTACCTTTTCCCGAGGGAAAAGAAGGCATAAATAAACTTACTTATTTTTTACGAAGAGGTTCGTCGTCATCCTGTTGCTGCTGCTGCTGATCTTCGACCCCCGCCTCTCTCTTTCTCTTGTCTGCTGTTTCTTTCCGCTGCTGCTGTTCTTCGACCCAAGCGGTTTTGTTTTCCACTTTCCACTTTTTTTTAGAAAGCGGACAATACGTTTTACTCGACAGGGCCGCGGAAAGCACGTGACGCCCGTCTTTTCCCAAACGAAACACTTGTCGACCGGCCAGGGGAATACTCGGGACCCCCTCGGGATGGTTCCAAGTCAGGGAGGAGGAGGTTCTGAAATCCGTTTCGAATCGAAACTCGAAAGGGGACAGGACTCGAACGCGAGGATCGCAACGGCGACACGTGCGATGCAGGAGGCATTGCACCGTGATGGTTCGGTCTTCCGAAAACAGAACCGAAAAATGCGCGCTGCCGTCGCCGCTGCTGCTGAAATCTCTCATTTCGCGTTTCTGTCCCACTTCGATCATGCAGGTCGTGCCGTCGTAGAAGCGCATCTGAAAGAGACGGGTGGGACGACGCGGGGAGGAATGCTCGACCAGGACGTATCCGTGACCCGGGAGATGGTAGGCGAGCAGGTGATACGGGTGATAGTCCACCAGAAAATTGCTCAGGTTGGAATGCAATTGCGGGAGGGTTTCGCGATGACAGGCCACCACGCCGACGCGGGACTGCTGCTGCTGCAAGTGGTGGTGCCGAAAAAGCAAAGTTTGCAAGATTTCGGGCGGAAAGAGCACGTAATGAAGGAGAGAAAAGTGCAGCGTGCTTTCGTCGATCTGCAAACGGAAGCAGTGCGTCCAGTCCTCTCGAGCCGCGTACCATCCGGGACGAATGCGACGCAGGAATCGCAGATACGCGTTCGAAAAAGGTGCTCCGCGCGGTATGCGATAGGCCCCGCGACACCGGACCAGAGTGCGAAATTCTTCCATTTTAGAAAGCACGTGCAATTTATCGTGCAGAGGTATGTAGTTGCGAAAAAGTGTTAACAGGATATCGGGATGTAAATCCGTGAGTCGGATAGGGGAGGACGCGAGAGTATTAGTATTAGTATTAGTAGTAGTAGAAGACATAGACGTGGATGTTTCCGCGACCGCTGCCATTTTGCCCTCTCTGTCTCTAATCTTTGTTCGCAAAAAGATTTCCCTTTTTATTTCAACTTCTAATTCTTCTAGTCGACGTTCCGCGTGTTGTTTTCTTACCCCCTCCCGCCTCCTCCTTTTCCTCCTCCCATCCATTCGATGCACTCGAGCGAGCGAGCGAGCGGGCGGACGTGCGGGCGCGTCCAGTCGGCTCTCAAGGCTAACCGGCTGCGGCTCGATTGCTTCGGCATGCAAGGTCAACGGATGTTATTCTTTTAATTCTGTTTTTTCGTTCCCATCTGAAAAACATTTTTTCCCCCCTCAAGGGCATGCATGCCTTTGTCAACTTTCTCACGAAACAGGATGGGGTTTTTTTTTTAGTTGTTGTTTCCCTACCCCCTGAAAGGTATGCAGACTCTTTGTCTTTGTCTTGTCGACCCAACTCTGCGTTTTTATCTTTCAGAGAGAGAGAGATTAAATGAAAAACATAAAGTTTAGTAGTCCGGTCTATTTTTTTTTGGGTTTGAAAGTATAGCTATTGAATCTCTTTCTCTCTTCTCGAGCCGAAGAATGTCTTTTCGCGTGAGATTGTTAAAAGAAGTGAATGAAAAAATTGGTGCGGCGATACACTGTCACGTCACCACAAACGGTACGGTATATTTTCGAAGCGTCGATCTCGAAAGATTTTTGGGACGTCCGCTAGTGAGATCCTTGAGTTGCGAAGGAATTTGCAACTACCGGTGTGGCAGAGGCAGCAACAGTGAAAGCGGCGACGGTGTGGAAATGTACGCGCTCGTAAGAAAACTGATCAAATTGAAATCGGGCAAAAAACTATTAGACTTTATCACCTGGGGACGCGTGGTTCCTCGAAAACAGTGGTCGAGACATCGGGGATTGACGGAACCCTGGTTGCTGGTACAGACGAAAGACGCGACGACGGGAAGCAGCTTTTTAGACTGGTTGCACCAGTTTAAACGAGAGCAAAGAAAACGTTGTAAACGACTCGGTTTACGAATTTGAACCGAGAGAAAAAAAAAACTTTTTTTTTCCTCGGTTCATTTTTTCCCTTTTTTTAAAAAGACTTTTAGGTCACCAATATTGGAATAAAAAAAACACTTTAACATTTTCGTGCCATAATCAATAATGTACAATTAAACATTCATTATATAGAGATGAAATGTGTTTTTTTTTCCTAAATTATTCAATGAAACTTGCCTCATAAAGGTAAATTACTAATTCACATCAAGATCATAAAATAATTAAACGTTATTTCAAGTTTAGTCAGATTTAATAATTAAAAAAAGCTTGATTAATACATAAATATATTCGGTAAGATTGTAATCATCAATGAAATCAGCAATATCTTTATTTTTTTTCAGAAATAAGTTATTCTTTCTTCATGAAAAAACATGAATTCAATAACCTTAACAAAAATTACAAATGAAAAAAATGTATGGAATTGATATCAAGCTAAAAAAGTCAAATTTTGCACCTACATCTGAACTGAATATTTCATTGTTTACAGCCTTAAAATATGTGAGAATTTTAGAGAGTTGCGGATTTTAGGAGTGCGGCTTTGAAGGAGTCTACTATATATATATATATATATATATATATATATATATATATATATATATATATATATATATATATATATATATATATATATATATATATATACATGTGTATTGTAAAGAACAACTTTTTACAAGTCTCAAAAACATAGCTTGAAAAATTTTAAAAGTGTTTGCCCGTTACTCCCGAAAAGGAAGCAAAAAAGATCGTTTTTTTTTCATTCTATCTGTGCCAACGTTGGTACTCTGTTTGTCGCAAAAAATTGCGCCAAAGGTTTTAAAAAGAAATTGGATAAACCAATTTCTTTTTAAAACCTTTGGCGCAATTTTTTGCCTTTCCCTTTGAACAATCTGATGGAAAAAAAAATTCCATCAGCAATATATGGGAAAGATTTTTTTTTTCTTTCATTCTATTTTCTGTGCCAACGTTGGTACTCTGTTTGTCGCAAAAAATTGCGCCAAAGGTTTTAAAAAGAAATTGGATAAACCAATTTCTTTTTAAAACCTTTGGCGCAATTTTTTGCCTTTCCCTTGGAACAATCTGATGGAAAAAAAATTCCATCAGCAATATGGGAAAGATTTTTTTTTGGTGGGGGGGTTGGTGATGAAAAAGTTTTTTATTCCAACAGGCTTCTCAGTCGTTCGTTTCTTCTGGCGATGACTTCGACTTCTAACGAGTTATAAAACTTATAATTTACGTGATAAGTCATTTTGGATTCCATGTGGTTTTCGTCTTCTTCCAGCCGAAACTCTTGCACTCCCACTAGAGGCACGGATTCTTGTTCGTTCAAGTTCAGACTGCTGAGATTTGGCGAAACTCGATAAGTTATCGGAGACAGTCTTTGAAATCGCGTTTCGCAGTGACAGTAATAGGGCGAAGGGGTCATGCATTTGACGTGGAGGGTTTTGTTGAGTTTCCATTTGATTTTGAAATGGGTGTCCAAACGCCATCGACAGTAGATTTGTTGCCAGCGACCGGGCAGGATCTTGACTTCGCTCCAGTCGTAGAACCGTAAGTTGTGTTGGCCGTTTCGCGAAGCGGTCGAGTCGATCAGTACGAGTCCGTAGCCTTCCAGGCGATACATGTACATTTTGGGCTGATGCTGCTGCTGCTGTTGCCGCGAAAGGGGGGGTCTGGATGCCGTCGTCTCCCCTCCCTCGTCCTCCTCCTCTAGATACTGGAACTGCGTCAAGAAACTTTCGATGTTTTGAAAAACGCGGTCGATGGATCCGCGAAAGAAACTTTGGTGCAGGACGGCGGGTTTGTAATGGCCTTCGAATCCTTCGAGGAAAAAGTGATAGATTGCGAAATTCAGGGTTTCGGGATCGAGGCGAAGACAGAATCGATGGGTCCAGTTTCGCGTGGCGAAGTACCAGCCGGGTCGGATTCGGCTCAGCCGTTGCAAGTACGCGGTCGAAAAAGGCACGGGAGACGAGAGGTAAGCCGACCGGTACGTCAAGATGGGATGAAATTCCGGCATGCTCGTCAAAAGACGCAGTTTGTCCCTTAAAGGGATGAACGTTCGAAAAAGGATCAGGAGTATGTCGATGGGTAAATCCAGCAGTTGCGTAGAGGCCATGATTCGTGTCGGGGAGTTATCTTGATAAAAAAGTCAAAACTCTGTGAAGAAATGAAAAAGGGCGCGAAGCTTCTTTTTAAAGTCTTGGCATCGCGCCCGCCTCCCCAACTGCTGCTAGAGATCCGCTCAAAAGAGGCTGCTGCGATTAGTCGAAACGGAATGCGGGGCGTATCATCCGGATGGACAGCGTTCGTGGCTTTCGGGCGGGGGGGGAGGCGAGCGAATGGTTAGTTCAAAGTAAGAGTTCCTTTCCCTTTTTTCGCTCGCTCGCATCATACAGTTTCAAGGTGATCAGGAGGTTGAAAAACAAAGAACAAAGATTCCATTGCTGCCGAAAGGCAAAAAATAAAATAAAAAAAGAAGTTCATGATGTGACTCGCATAAATTCCATGACAGAAATTAGAAAATCCCGTGTCTGTTGATTATGAAAAGCATCGAATCGAACTGGGAAGAAAATATATTATTTGGCGGGTATTCGGGATTGAATAAATTAGTTGGAACATGTTTCGGGTACGTTTTAATTTCAAGGTTCATGTTTTTTTTCCTTCTCGCATTGAAAAAAAATATCGGTAGAAATTAGGAATCCTATATACTTGGGTATTAATAATAAACCAAAACATAAGAAACTGGGAAGAAAATATATTGTCATTTAAATAAATCGACAAGAATTCAAACTTTAAAGCAAGAACAAAAAGCTTATTCTCATATTTTTTCATATTAGAAATTTTATATTTGGCTGGTAATAGTAAAATAAATCAAAACACAAGAAACTGGAAAGAAAATATATTTAAACGCGTTCCATAAATTCAGCAAATAATCTTTAAATATGGATTGAGAAAAAAAAAATGAAACTATGTATTTGAAAACGTATTTCCATAAATTCAGTAAATATTTTTTCACAGATGGATTGATTGAAAAAAAAATAAATGCAAAACAAAAAATATATAAAAAAACTCAAATAATGTTGGTGCAGATTTTGATAAACTATTTAAAATGTGTGATAAAAGCAGAAAAAAATGAAAAGAAATATGGGAAAATGTATAATGATAAAAGAAATTTACAATGTAAAACAAGAAAATAAAAAAATCATATAGTGTTGAGGGGCAGATTTTGATAAACTATTCAAAATGTATAATGATAAAAGAAAATAAAAAAAAAGAAAATATAGGAAACTATTCAAAATGTATAATGATAAAAGAAAATAAAAGAAATTTACAACAATGTAAAACAAGAAAAATAAAAAGAACTCATATATTATTGATAAAAATTTCTATTATTCGTGGATTGAACATTTTCGATGTCATAGTTTCTCTAAATCTCGTCTCAATTGCAACTTTGTGAATAACTGACTGAGATTTTGAGAAATATATGACATCGAAAATCTTCAATCTAAGAATAATAGAAATTTTCAAAACAGTTCCTTGAAGCCAAGAAGAAATTTTACGAAATAAAAAAAATCCAAAACGGGAAGAAAAACTTAAACTTAATCTTGAAATTAAAACGTACCACATTGTCCAAGTAGATTTTAATCGCTCGTAAAGTAAATTGCACATCGCATCTAATATTTAGCAAGAATGAAACGTTAACTCATTGAGAATCTATATATACCGTCAACCACGCGTACCTCAATGACACAGTGAAACAAACAGTTACGCAAATAAACGAATCAATTATTAAATTGTTTAAATTATCGAAAAAATGACGCAATACTGAAATTGAAATGCAGTCATCACAAATGTATGAAATCCGTAAAGTATAATGTCATAGCGTTTAAGTAAACATCGATGACAAAACAGTGTTAAAAAATTGACTCTTTTACTACATCATCACTCCATCACTTTTATAGAAAATGATTACTTCATCCTATCGTAGAGCAGTCTCATTGGTCAAAAGAGAGCTATTCTATAAAAGCAGAGGAGTGACGATGCGGCAAAAGGTTCAAATTTGTTAAAGTGTATTTGTAGCCAGATTGAAAAAAAAAATTGTTAAATATGTAATATTTCCTAATGGCACATTATGAAATTGAAATGCAGTTATCGCAAATGTACTAAATTCATAAAGTATGACGTCATAGCGTTTGAAGACGAAACATTGATAAATGACAGCAGCAAAATTTCTCTTAAATAAGTAATATTTTCTCATTGTGCATTCTGAAATTTTCTGTGAGGGGTCCGGCGCTCAAATCTTTTTGCAGTTGACTGTACGTCAACAACGCACATACGGGTATTTGGATGTTCTCTGCTGCCAAAATTTAACTATTAAATATGCAGATAGTTAAAATGAACAACAACTTGTCGTAGAAGACAGTTTTGAGAAATATCACCAACCCCTTCCACCTTTTCCAAGCGCATATGCCTCGTTCAACTTCAATTGGAATTTGATCGTTCAACTTGTTGTCTGTGTCTGTTCTCGGCGTGAGTGAAATATTTATTATTTCATGCTTATTTTGAAAGTTTTTTAATTTAGCCTAATACAACAAGTAATAATGTAGAACTTTAATATATCTTTTTGTTGTTTTATCATTATAAAGTTTAGTTGCTGTACATTGAATGTACCCTCTTATTAGAGTAATACTATTTCTTAGATATTTTATTTAAACGAGTGTTAGCTGTACTATCAATTCAGATCCTGTTATAATCTCTATTTGAATCGAAAGTTTGATATCTTGAGTAGTGAAAAATCAAAGAACTGCCGTGGAAAAGATCACACGAGTATGTCTTGGAAATTTGAAATTTTTTAGCAAAAATAAATGATTATCGTAAATAATATTCTAAAAGGAAATATTTTTATGTATGTTCACAAAGTGCCTCGGAAGTAAGTACTATGTCCCTTAAATATTTGTTTCATCGAATGGAATTTAGAAGTTAAATTTCTTAAAATAGCATATAATATCTGGTGAAATTTACACAGAAGAACAAACCACACTTTAAATCACAAATTAAGCAGAGATAGTTAAAAACAAATAAGAAGGAAGGTGTATTGCTGAAAATCAATTATTCATGGCAAAAAGGAACATTTGGGATACCCGTCATATGTTGCCATCCTATAAGATTTCGTTCGCTTGATCTTTCCATTTTACACGTTCTTATTATATTTTTGAAAGCATTTTACATTCGGCTTTTAAATTACGGATAAAGAAATATAGAGAGCGAAATACGGAAGCACAGCAAAAATTTAAACTAAAAATATAATAAAAGACCTTGAAATCCAAAAAAGATTTCGCAAAGAAATTGATTAACTGGTAGACATACCAAAGACAACTTTTTGCAATACCAATGACGGAAACACAAACAGGATTTTTTTTAAAGACCCGAAATTGGTTTCTAACATAAGCGGAATTATTTATGACACAATATACCACTTAAAATTCATACTGGAAGCAATTTCAAGCGGACATACAGTTGATTCTGAAAAATACAGGAAACACGCATTATATACTGATCTCTTATATGTATATTTGTACCACTGGCATCCAATGATTCCAATAATGCACAAAATATTAATTAAAGGTACAGTTGTTATTTAAAACACATTACTGCCATTCAGTGACTTTCAGAAGTAGTCGCATAAGAGCGTAATAAAAATTTAAAGGTATGTCGCCAAGTCTTCGTGCGAAAATTCTGGTGAGAAAAATGCAACAAAGATATTTTTAATCGGCTACTTTTGACATCGGATCCTCTCATAAGTAGCATGAGAAAAGTAAAAGGAAGAAGGATAACACATTTTTGGTAGAAACAATTCGAAGACCAATTTTCGTGAAGATTCTTAGGAGACTTAAAAAGAAGAACATTAGTTTTTAAAAATAAAGTTTGCGCTTTATTTCAATAAATCTTCTTCATAAATTTAGCAAATGCACTTTTTCTTTCAATTGTATTCTTTAAAATAGATATGCATCATAAAATAATTTTGGCCGTTTAGATAACACAAATACCCGTATGTGCAACGTCAGTTACTTTTACATTGTTAAGTTACATGAAGCGAATGATTTACTGAAAACATCTTAATTTTTATTATAAATATACCAGATAATATCTTTATAAGTTTCAGTTCATTTCTCCTTTTGATTATTAATTTCATACATTTTTAGTTTATTTTTCAATGAAGAAACATTTTGCCTTAGTCTGCAAATCTCTTTAATAGAAAGCAGCAATAATTATTTTCACAATTTTCTACATGATTAATTATATCTTAAAGTCATCATTTATCTCTTAAATCATAATAATTCATGTATAAAATGTTTTGCTTAAGAGATACGTCATTAAGAAATGTGAATACGAAGTTTCGAAAAGAAAGTAATAAATTGTTTTGTTAACTTTATTTTTAGGTACATTACATGACCCGTTCTTTTATTTCTTGAGCTCTTCTTTGCTGATTTATTAAGAACGCATTATTGCCACTGGGTGACTTTCAGAAGTGATCACAGATAGCGTAATAAACATTTTAAGATATACTGCCAAGATTTCGTGGGAAAAATGCAACAAAATAATTTTAATCGGCTACTTTTAACATCGAACTCTCTTATAAGTAGCATAAAAAAGTAAAAAGATGAAGGATAACTCATTTTTGCTACAAACAATTCCAAATCCAATTTTCGTGATGATTCTTCAGAGATTTAAAAAGATGACCAGTAGTTTTTAAAACTAATGTCTGTGCTTTATTTTAACAAATCTTCTTCATAAATTTAGTAAATGTACTTTCTTTTTCAATTGTAATCTTTAGAATAGATATGTATTATAAAACAATTTTGGCCGTTTAGATAACACAAATACCCGTATGTGCATGAACTTTTACTATGAGTCCAACGTCAGTTACTTTTACATGAACTTTTACTTTACTTTTACATTGTTAAGTTACATGAAGCGAAAGATTTACTGAAAACATCTTAATTTTTAATATAAAGATACCAGATAATATCTTTATAATTTTAAATTCATTTCTCCTTCTGAGTATTTATTTCCTACTCTCTTAAAAAGTCAGTCACAAAATAGCTCATGTTGAGCTGAAATCCACTGATCTCAATGTTTAAAAGCAGCTTCTCGAAAAAGAGTTTAAATAACTCGAGTTTTAACCACTTTAAACGAAGTTGAGCTATTTAAATAACCAATTTAGATCAAGAAGATTTAATCGTTTGAAAAACAACTCTTTTATGATCGAAAAAATTACAGCTCTTTCATGAGAAGCCAAATCAGCTCTTTCGTTTTAAGAGTGTACATTTATAGTTTATTTTTAAATGAAGAAACTTTTTTCACTAATCTGCAAATCTCTTTAATAGAAAGCAGCAATAATTATTTTCAACAATTTTCTACATGATTAATTATATTTTAATGCCATCATTTATCTCTGAAATCGTAATAATTCATGTATAAAATGTTTTGATTAAGAGATACGTCATTAAGAAATGTGAATACGATGTTTCGAAAAGAAAATAATACATTGTTTCGTTAACTTTATTTTCGGTATATTAGATGACCCGTTCTTTTATTTCTAGAGATTATGCTGTTAAGCTTTGTGATAACAAATATTGAAAAAAGAAAATAATACATTGTTTCGTTAACTTTATTTTCCGTATATTAGATGACCCGTTCTTTTATTTCTAGAGATTATGCTGTTAAGCTTTGTGATAACAAATATTGAAAAAAGAAAATAATACATTGTTTCGTTAACTTTATTTTCCGTGTATTAGATGACCCGTTCTTTTATTTCTAGAGATTATGCTGTTAAGCTTTGTGATAACAAATATTGAAAAAAGAAAATAATACATTGTTTCGTTAACTTTATTTTCCGTATATTAGATGACCCGTTCTTTTATTTCTAGAGATTATGCAGTTAAGCTTTGTGATAACAAATATTGAAAAAAGAAATCTATTGAAAAAATTCATCTTTTTGAAAATAAGTTAAAGAAAGGTTTTCGGAATCCATTTTGTAAATTATCTTATCACTGTTTTTACGTACTTCAATATTTTTATACAGGGATTAGTTTTAAATGATCAAAAAATATATGTTGCAATTAAGGTTCATTTAAAATTGAAACTTAAGAACAAATATTTTGAACGCGTTAATTTTTAATTTACTAATTTTTAATTATTTTTAATTCGTTAACTTTATTTTCGGTACACTACTAACTCGTTAATTTTAAATTTACTATTTAATAATTTTTAGTTATTTTTAATTCATTAACTTTATTTTCGGTACATTACATGACCCGTTCCTTTATTTCCTAATTTCTTGCAGCTAAGCTTTGTGATAATAAATATTAAAAAAAGAAATGTCAATTCATCTTTTTGAATACAAGTTAAAGAAAAGTTTTCAGAATCCGATGTGTAAAATAATTACCACTGCCTTTACGTGCTTCAATATTTTTATACATGGATTAATTTTAAATGATTAAAAAATATATGTTGTAATTAAGGTTCATTTAAAATTGAAACTTAAGAACAAATATTTTTAATTCGTTAATTTTTTATTTACTGTTTACTAATTTTTCATTTACTAATTTTTAATTATTTTTAATTCGTTAACTTTATTTTCGGTACATTACATGACCCGTTCTTTTATTTCTTGAGTTCATGCAGTTAAGCTTTGTGATAACAAATATTGAAAAAAGAAATGTCAATTCAACTTTTTGAAAGTAAGTTAAAGAAAAGTTTTACAGAATCCGATTTGTAAAATAATTATTTTACCACTGCTTTTAAGTACTTCAATATTTTTATAAAATGGAATAGTTTTAAATGATTAAAAAATATATGTTGAAACTAAGGCTCATTTAAAATTGAAACTAAAGAACAAACATTTTTTAAGCGAAATATTTATTTATATTTTGTTTAATGAAAATTGGAAAAACTATTAATTTTAAATATAATTTTCTGTATATATAAACTTAGGTTGGCTCATAGATTTACCATTGAGTTTTTTCTGCACCCAAAGGCATTAAAACATGGAGCAAAGGAAGCAATAAAACATAGTGATAAACTTATGAGTCAACAGCACAAGTGGGATTTCCAGTGGTTGTCCATCAACATATGACTTTGCAGATCGATTGCGTTTTAATATACGAATGGAGTTTTAAGAAACTTGCTTTTGACTCCTAAATTTACCATTGTTCTTTTTCTGCACCCAAAGACATGAAAACACGAAGAGAGCAAAAGGAGCACTAAAACACAATGGTAAACTTATGAGTCAATATATCTCGCTCAAATTTTAATATTTTTACATGTTTATTTTATTTTATTTTTTTATTTACATAAGATTGATGAGGTTTTTACATAAGATAGATGAGTTTTTTCATGACCCTGTATTTCATTCAAATTTCAATTCAAAGATGTGCTTTAATTGGAAATGAGACACTTAATCCGACCCAGTGAAGTATTAGTTATTATGATTATTATTTTGGATGTTATAAGATTGTCTATTTTACGCAATTCGATACTACTTGAGTAGTTTTATATAATTTGTAGAAATTGGTTCATCAGTAATTCATTAATAGAATATTACTGTGTGCATTAATAATATTTCAATGTACGTTTAAATATTGTTTTGGAACTACGATGCATTTTATAAACTCTTTACACGTGTTCTATATTCATATATTATATTATGCATATCCATGATAGGTAAGTATTATGGTGGCCTTCAATGACTAATTTTTATTGTTTTATATACAGGGTGTCCAGCAAATAACATCCTGATTTCAAAATTAAATTTCTCAAAAACAAAGAATAATAGAATTATGCAGTAAACGGTTTGTTTATCAGGTAAGATGTAAAAATCTTATACAAAAGTTTCGAACGGTAAATATTTTGAAAAGATTGTGTTCTGATTGCAAAGAATGCTTTGATTTGACATTTTTCTTGCTTTAGATTGCTGCCAGAAAATGTGTTTTCGGCTTAAAGTGCCATATTTCAATAGTTTTTTTTTAATTAAATTTTTGAAATTTCGAAATTCTAAAAATTATTTCGAAAAATCTTTAAAATATTCCACTGTAAGCTGAAAAATTATTTCTCTGTAGGCAATCTGAAACAAGAAAAGTGCCAAATCAAAGCATTCTATGCATTCAGAATGCAATTTTTTCAAAATATTCACCGTTTGAAATTTCTGTATAAGATTTTTACAGCTTACCTAATGAAAAAACCGTTTACCGCATATTACTATCGATCTTTGTTTTTGAGAAATTTAATTTTGAAATCAGGGTGTTATTTGCTGGACACCCTGTATATACTTTATACCTTTCATGTAGGGAATCATTAAATATTTTGATGTAGTAACGATAAAAAGCAATACCATATGCATACTTTTCAAGAAAGTAATTTTAAACTTAATAACGAAATGACTTTATTTTGTAACATTTCATAACGAGAAAAATTAGCTTCCTGAGCACGTTAAACAAGAGAATCAATTTAAATGCTCTACTCTAATATAACAACGATAAATAAACAACCTAACATAAAATTTTTAAATACATCCTTATCTGTTGCGATCCTAGTAATCTATTGTATATTACCTTTATCTGTTACACAACATGCTTTATTTTAAGCAATTACGTAGTGCATTGCATTATTTGTATTCATTACAGAAGACATAAAAGAGAAACTGTATTTCTTTGATAATTATATACTGTTACTATTCAGATAAAGTCTAATTATCGGTATGAATACTAGAATCCCCTATTTCCCAAGATATACAGAAACAGCAGAGATATAATAATATTAAAACTCAAATAAAGTAAATCTTTAAAATTTAAAATATTAATTTATAATTTAAATAGTGGAAGAGTAACTTTATGTATTTATGTCCATGCCTTGTACAGTTTCATGCTATTGCAGGGAATTTCATAGTTCATATGCATGTGGGTAGAATGTCTTCTTTTATATATTATTTTTTAATTATTATTATTATTTACTTTATAACTTTTAATGTAGGAAATCATTAAACATTTTGATACAGTAACGGTAACAAGTAATGTGATATGCATACATTTAAAGAAAGTAATTTAAACATAACATCAAAATGAATTTATTTTGTGTAAGATTTCCTAAAGAGAAAAATTAGCTTCCTGAGCACGTTAAACAAGAGAATAAATTTACATGCTCTACTTTAATATAGCAACGATAACTAAACAACCTAAGATAAAATTTCTAAATACATCTTTATCTGTTGCGAACCTAGCAATCTATTGTATATTACCTTTATGTGTTGCACAACATGCTTCATGTTAAGCAATTACGTGTTACATTACATTAAATTATCTGTATTCATTACAGAGAACTTAAATGAGAAACTGTATTACTTTGATAATGATATACTGTTAATATTCAGATAAAGACTAAATATAGGTATGAATACTAAAATCCCCATTTTCCAAGATATGCAAAAACAGAAAAGTTATAATGATGTTAATTTCGAATGTAACTAGTATGTAAGAATGGTATAAAGCCTATTAAATATCAGTAACCTCGATTATACGGAACTATTTTTTTAGGACTCTTGAAATATTCGTTGAAACGAAAAGTATATAAATTTTTTCAATTTTTTTTAAAGAATGGATGTAAAAGACTATAAAATAACACAAATAACACAAATTTTGCATAAAAAACAAAATCGATCGGCTTACTAGTTGCCAAGATATTTGTGATCCTGTTTTCCATATTCTTCATTTTTTCATGACCCTGTATTTCATTCATATTTCATTCAAAGATTTTTTTTTTTTTTACCGTAATTTTGCATTTTAGTACGAATTTCAAACAATAGGTGGTGCTGACGGCGATTGAAGGCCAGGTTCACGCTTCACTCACAAGGAAGGACTCCATACGGGCATACTCAGAAAAATCTGAAAAAATTACAGAATGTTCTTCTCATATAGTTATATATGTTTATAAAAAAAGTTTGGGTGGAACCTCCTTATAACGTCCGTAAAAAAATAATAAAAATTTCTTTTATTTGGCGATTTATCTCCGGTTGGCGAAAAAACGAAATTTTGAAAAATACGCTTTTACGCTTCGAATATTTTTTAAAGAAAAAACTTTCTACGTTCAATTTATTTAAATAAGTTTAGTTTAAGTAATTTTAGTTTTGCATTTTTACTTTACTTTAAGTGTAATTTTGTCATATACGTTTATATGTACTTATAACAAAATTAAATTAATATATTTTATCATTTAAAACACAATTTAAATTGATTAAAATTGTTCCAATTTGAAAAATACACTGTTAAAAATCTGCTTCATTTTGTTGCAACGCATTCCCTTGCTTGTATAGAAAACGGTTACTTGGCCGTGAAATGGAGCTTTCTCATTGGTTGGAATAGAGATATTATATACAAGCGGTGGAGTGCGTGGCAGCAAAATGCAGCAGATTTTTAACAGTGTTGCACAAGCTGCAACACCGCTAAAAATCTGTACCATTTTCTGTAGCGTCACTCCACCGCTTTTATAGAAAACGGTCAATTCACCGTGCTATGGAGCATTCTCATTGGTCAGAAGAGAGATATTCTCTAAAAGTAGTGGAGTGACATTGAAGTAAATGCTGCAGATTTTTAACAGTAAAGTCAATTAAAATCAATTTTCAGATTCGTTAAAATCGTCTGCTTTTGGCGAGGAAATGCACTGCTCGCCAAATCCCGCGTCGCTTTCAGCTTTTCACGCCAATTATTCCAAACTATTTTATTTTTTTACATATTTAATAATGTAATTCCGCCGCTAATTTTCACTGATCTTTTATTACCTACATGAGTAGTTTAATTCGTATTTTTTTTTCAAAAAATTCTGAGTATGCCCCCAATGGAGACCTTCCTTGTCAGCACTGATCACCTGGACTTCAATCGCCGTCAGCGCCACCTATTGTTTGAAATTCGAACTAAAATACAAAATTACGGTAAAAAAACTCCTGACATTATACATAACCCTCCTGCAATTTTTTTTTTAAAATAGCTGTCAACGTTTGCAAGTTATTTAATTTTTAAAATCCATCAGTCATTTTTGGGACACCCTGTATGTTCTATATTCATATATTATATTATGCATATCGATGATGGTTAAATATTATGGTGGCCCCAACGACTAGTTTTTATTGTATTATTTATATGTATGTACATATATATTTATTTATTTACTATATAACTCTTCATAGAGGGAATCATTAAACATTTTCATACAGTAAGGATAACAAGTAATGTGATGTGCATATTTTTAAAGAAAGTAATTTAAGCATAACATCGAAATGAATTTATTTTGTAACATTTCCTAACGAGAAGAATTAGCTTCCTGAGCACGTTAGAGGAGAGAATCATTTTACATGCTCTACTCTAAAATAACAACGATAACTAAACAAACTAACATAAAATTTCTAAATACATCTTTATCTGTTGCGAACCTAGCAATCTATTGTATATTACCTTTATCTGTTACACAACATGCTTCATTTCAAGCAATTACGTAGTGCATTAAATTAAATGTATTCAATTACACAAAACATAAATGAGAATTTGCATTTCTTTGATAATAATATACTGTTACTATTCAGATAAACTCTAAATATCGGTATGAATACTAAAATTTCCCATTTCCCAAGATATTCAGAAACAGCAAAGATCTAATGATGTTAAAACTCAAATAATGTAAATCATTAAAATTTAAAATATTAATTTATAATTTTAGGAGTGGGAGAGAATAATATTAATAACAAGTCGGAAATTGCAGCAAATGAGGTGCATGCGTACTATAACGAAACCCACTAAAAATAATCTTAAGATTATCTGAAGAAATCGCCACTTTCTACAGAAATTTACAGAAAATTTGCAGACTTAGCTTTATCTTTAAAATATATGCAGAATGTTTTAAGATATTCTTAAAAATATCTGCATAATGGGCCAAATACATTCGGATTTCACACAGATTTTGGCCCAAAAAGCTATAGATTTTCTACAGATTTTTTTTAGTGGGGAAGTTTTTAAAATATACAGTACTTCGGATAAAATACAGTATCCGAAATCTTTTGTGTGTCCCTGTAGATACTAAATGTTTCTATTATACAGGAACTAACTTGTAATAAACCTCAGTAACATATATAACTCTTCATAAAATGTGAAATATTTTAATATAATTAAAACGCGACCCAAACTGTATTTCCCCATAACCATTATGTAATAGAATATTTATTCTGTCCCTGTATATTAATATCAAATATTCTTTGCACCACAGATTGTACAGAATGCATATTTTAGTATATATTTCATACATACACATAAAATGTATAATATAGCATCATTAAAATGCACTTGAAACAATTTTTTCCGATTAACTGTAATGTAACCGAATAAGTTTTATTGTTTATGTAATTGAATTATTCATCTGAATTTCATAAAATTTGAAACGACTCAGTAAAATTATATAATAATTATATATTTTAAATTTCAAACGATTCGGTTGGGTAGTTTTCGTTGCGTAGTTTTCGGTAGTAGTTTCGGTTGCGTTGTTATATGCGGCCAGACGGACGGATTAAATGACGAAAATAGGTGCTACAAATTTACATAATTTCGAACGCATCTGAAAAACATAATATTAGCTAAAATTTTTACAAAATACATAAAATGCATTTTATTAAAAAGCATAATATAATATTGGTTGCTAGATATAGGGGAAATAAATTAATTCAGTGTACATAAATGAATTTACAGTCTTCGATGGTGTATTATAACAGTTTAATTTATAATGTTTACATCAAATGGAAGATAAACTACCTGTTTCAGTATAAGTATGAGTTAGTATATTATACTACTTACGTTTATTACAGAAAACTTTAATTAGAAACTGTATTTATTTGATACACTTAATGACATCCTATTGATATAATGAGTTAAAACTGGTGTAAATCAATTGAAGTGAAAAAAACTTCTTTAAAGAATTGTAAAATAACTAAATTGCGCAAAGCATTTCGAAAGAACTTTGTCTTTCTTCGTCAGGTGCAAAAACACGTGCGTATACTAAGAATGTAGGGGTACGGAAAGGGAGCAAGCTGAAGGAATGGCCAATAGAAAAGTAGAAAGCATCAGCCAATCAAGAGCATAATGAAAACGTACGAGAGACCGTTGATATTCAGATCATCCTATTGATATTCAGATAAAGTATAAATATCGGCATGAATACTAAAATTCCCATTTCTCAAAGGACACAGAAACAGAAAGCATATATTATATTAAAACGCAAATGATAAAAACATTTTAAATTCGAAGTATTAATTTGTAATTAAGGAGTGGTAGGCTATAATATTAGGTGAATTATTTTATAAAAATGCATAAGCACGGTCCATTTTTACAAAATACGTAAAATGCATTTTATGAATAAGCATATTATAATACTGATTTCTAAATGAAGGGGGAAAAATGAATTTGGTGTCCATAAATTAATGTTCAGGTTTAAATGGTTTTATATTATAACTTTTATTTCAGAACGGTTACAACAAATCATATTTCAAATGGAAGATAAACTGCATACTTCAGTTAAATTATGAGCATAGTATATTAAATTAGTTATTCCATTACAGAAAACTTTAATGAGAAACTATATATCTTTGATAAACTTATTGACATCCTTTTGATATTTAGATAACATAAAAATATCGGCATGAATACTAAAATTCCCATTTCCCAAAGGATGCAGAAACAGAAAGCATATATTATGTTAAAACTCGAATGATATAAGCATTTAAAATTCGAAGTATCAATTTATAATTTAAGGAGTGGTAGACTATAATATTAGGTGATTCATTTTATAAAAGAGCATAAAACACGTTGCATTTTTACAAAATACGCAAAATGCATTTTAGGAGGAAGTAAAATATAATATTGATTTCTAATTGCGAGGGGTAATAAATGAATTTGGTGTTCATAAATGAATGTCCAATTGTAAATGGTATAACTTTTATTTTAGAACGGTTACAACAAATCATATTCCGAATAGAAGATAAACTACATATTTCAATTCAGTTATGAGAATAGATTATTAAATTATTTATTTCCATTACAGAAAGTTTTAATGATAAAATGTATTTCGTTGATAAATTTAATGACATCCTATTGATATTCAGATAAAATATAAATATCTGTATGAATACAAAAATTACCATTTCCCAAAGCATACAGAAACAGAAAGATATACTTACATTAAAACTAAATTTATGTAAACATTTAAAATTTGAAGTATTTGTTTATAATTTAAGGAGTGCTAGACTATAACATTAGGTGATTCATTTTATTAAAAAAAGCAAAAAACACGGTGCATTTTTACAAAATACATAACGTGCATTTTATGAAGAAGCATATGCTTCTTCATAATTCAGCATATGCTTCCATCAATATTATATTATACTATATAATATTGATGCAGGGGGCAATAAATGAATTTGGTGTCCTTAAATGAATGTCTAGATTTCGATGTCATGTTGAAACTTATAATTTAGAACGGTTACAACAAATTATATTCCAAATAGAAGATAAACTACATACTTCAATTAAACATAACAAATTAAATATAATAATAAATTCAATTAAATATTAAATATAAATAATTATGAACATAGATTATTAAAGGATTTATATCCATTACAGAAAGTTTTAATGAGAAACTGTATTTCTTTGATAAACTTAATGACATCCTATTGATATACAGATAAAACACAAATATCGGCATGAATACTGAAATTCTCATTTCCCAAAGCATACAAAAACAAAAAAGATATATTTATATTAAAACTGAAATTATGAAAGCATTTAAAATTTGAATAGCCTATTATATTAGGTGACTCATTTTATAAAAAAAGCGGAATATAAGATGCATTTTTAAAAAATACATTAAATGTATTTATGAAGGAGATTTTTCATATTTTTACACAAAGCACTATTAAGAGCCCACACTACTGACTGAAAAAGACCCGAATTATAATGTTGTCTTTATGGGGGTGTTCTTTTTAAATGTTTTGCCCAAGTTCTAATATTTTTACATGGTTTTTTGGCATAGGATAGCTGAGGACGATCTACAACTGGGCTAGTTTTTACTTTTTTCATTTTGGTTATATATTTTTTATATTATGATAGTCTCAATTTCAGAACCCGTTCTAACCGGTTTCAAAAGTTAAAGTGATTTTCTTTTAATCTGAAATCAGAATCGAAAAAGTAAAAACTAGCCCGGTTGTATATTGTCCTCAGCTATCCTATGCAAAAAAATCAAGTCAAAATATTAAAATTTGAGCGAGATATTTGAAAAGAACTCCCCCATAGACTTAACATTATCATCCGAGTCTTTTTCAGTCAGTACTGTGAGCTCTTATCTGTCGATTGCAACAGACACGTTCTCCTGGTACAAATAACTTTTCGTGTCTCAATCTTCGACAGCTGTTTTGATGATGTAATCGTAAACGGTGTTATTTTTTGAGTAAAAAACCGTCGCTTTAATTTTCAAAATGGACAGAAATATTTGCCCTGCATAGAGTCTAGACATTTCTGAACTTGAAATTGCTAAGAGAGTACATATGAGAATGACTGCTTTTTATCACCCTCTCAGTAAATTTAATATTTCAGGAAAGTACACTGACGTGAAGAGAAGCGGTCGTTCAAGAGAAACATTATGATCGATATGATAATTATGATCATGTGATCAGAAGGGCGGTAATGAGATTTCCAACTGCCTTCTGCAAGAAGATTCAATATACGTAATATGCAAATGGCACCGACGTCAGTTTGATCACAAATTCAAGAAATTTGATTGAAGATTTCTATTCATTATCCTAATATTTTTGTGGTGGTCTTAAACTTTTGCACTCGACTGTAAAAACGCACAGACTTGAAGAGAAGCAGTCGTTCAAGAAAAACATTATGACCGATATGATCATTAGGATCATGTGATCCGAAGGGGTTTAATGATATTTCTAACTGCCTCCTGCAAGAAGATTAAATATACATTGTATTGCAAATGACACTGACGTCAGTTTGATCACAAATTCAAGAAATTTGATTGAAGATTTCTATTCATTATCCTAATATTTTTATGGTAGTCTTAAACTTTTGCACTCGACTGTAAAAACACACAGACTTGAAGAGAATCAGTCGTTCAAGAGAAACATTATGACCAATATGATCATTAGGATCATGTGATCAGAAGGGGTTTAATGATATTTCTAACTGCCTCCTGCAGGAATATTAAATATACATTGTATTGCAAATGACACTGACGTTAGTTTGATCACAAATTCAAGAAATTTGATTGAAGATTTCTATTCATTATCCTAATATTTTTATGGTGTTCTTAAACTTTTGCACTCGACTGTAAAAACACACAGACTTAAAGAGAATCAGTCGTTCAAGAGAAACATGGCCGATATGATCATTAGGATCATGTGATCCGAAGGGGTTTAATGATATTTCTAACTGCCTCCTGCAGGAATATTAAATATACATTGTATTGCAAATGACACTGACGTCAGTTTGATCACAAATTCAAGAAATTTGATTGAAGATTTCTATTCATTATCTTAATATTTTTATGGTGGTCGTAAACTTTTGCACTCGACTGTAAAAACAAACAGACTTAATAAGAATCAGTCGTTCAAGAGAAACATGGCCGATATGATCATTAGGATCATGTGATCCGAAGGGGTTTAATGATATTTCTAACTGCCTCCTGCAGGAATATTACATATACATTGTATTGCAAATGACACTGACGTCAGTTTGATCACAAATTCAAGAAATTTGATTGAAGATTTCTATTCATTATCTTAATATTTTTATGGTGGTCGTAAACTTTTGCACTCGACTGTAAAAACACACAGACTTAATAAGAATCAGTCGTTCAAGAGAAACATGGCCGATATGATCATTAGGATCATGTGATCCGAAGGGGTTTAATGATATTTCTAACTGCCTCCTGCAGGAATATTACATATACATTGTATTGCAAATGACACTGACGTCAGTTTGATCACAAATTCAAGAAATTTGATTGAAGATTTCTATTCATTATCCTAATATTTTTATGGTGTTCTTAAACTTTTGCACTCGACTGTAAAAACACACAGACTTAAAGAGAATCAGTCGTTCAAGAGAAACATGGCCGATATGATCATTAGGATCATGTGATCCGAAGGGGTTTAATGAGATTTCTAACTGCCTCCTGCAAGAAGATTAAATATACATTGTATTGCAAATGACACTGACGTCAGTTTGATCACAAATTCAAGAAATTTGATTGAAGATTTCTATTCATTATCTTAATATTTTTATGGTGGTCGTAAACTTTTGCACTCGACTGTAAAAACACACAGACTTAATAAGAATCAGTCGTTCAAGAGAAACATGGCCGATATGATCATTAGGATCATGTGATCCGAAGGGGTTTAATGATATTTCTAACTGCCTCCTGCAGGAATATTACATATACATTGTATTGCAAATGACACTGACGTCAGTTTGATCACAAATTCAAGAAATTTGATTGAAGATTTCTATTCATTATCCTAATATTTTTATGGTGGTCTTAAACTTTTGCACTCGACTGTAAAAACGCACAGACTTGAAGAGAAGCAGTCGTTCAAGAGAAACATTATGATCGATATGATCATTATGATCATGTGATCCGAAGGGCGGTAATGAGATTTCCAACTGCCTTCTGCAAGAAGATTCAATATACGTAATATGCAAATGGCACCGACGTCAGTTTGATCACAAATTCAAGAAATTTGATTGAAGATTTCTATTCATTATCCTAATTTTTTTGTGGTGGTCTTAAATTTTGCACTCGACTGTAAAAACGCACAGACTTGAAGAGAAGCAATCGTTCAAGAAAAACATTATGACCGATATGATCATTAGGATCATGTGATCCGAAGGGGTTTAATGATATTTCTAACTGCCTCCTGCAAGAAGATTAAATATACATTGTATTGCAAATGACACTGACGTCAGTTTGATCACAAATTCAAGAAATTTGATTGAAGATTTCTATTCATTATCCTAATATTTTTATGGTGGTCTTAAACTTTCGCACTCGACTGTAAAAACGCACAGACTTGAAGAGAAGCAGTCGTTCAAGAGAAACATTATGATCGATATGATCATTATGATCATGTGATCCGAAGGGCGGTAATGAGATTTCCAACTGCCTTCTGCAAGAAGATTCAATATACGTAATATGCAAATGGCACCGACGTCAGTTTGATCACAAATTCAAGAAATTTGATTGAAGATTTCTATTCATTATCCTAATATTTTTGTGGTGGTCTTAAACTTTTGCACTCGACTGTAAAAACGCACAGACTTGAAGAGAAGCAATCGTTCAAGAAAAACATTATGACCGATATGATCATTAGGATCATGTGATCCGAAGGGGTTTAATGATATTTTTAACTGCCTCCTGCAAGAAGATTAAATATACATTGTATTGCAAATGACACTGACGTCAGTTTGATCACAAATTCAAGAAATTTGATTGAAGGTTTCTATTCATTATCCTAATATTTTTATGGTAGTCTTAAACTTTTGCACTCGACTGTAAAAACACACAGACTTGAAGAGAATCAGTCGTTCAAGAGAAACATTATGACCAATATGATCATTAGGATCATGTGATCAGAAGGGGTTTAATGATATTTCTAACTGCCTCCTGCAGGAATATTAAATATACATTGTATTGCAAATGACACTGACGTTAGTTTGATCACAAATTCAAAAAATTTGATTGAAGATTTCTATTCATTATCCTAATATTTTTATGGTGGTCGTAAACTTTTGCATTCGACTGTAAAAACACACAGACTTAATAAGAATCAGTCGTTCAAGAGAAACATGGCCGATATGATCATTAGGATCATGTGATCCGAAGGGGTTTAATGATATTTCTAACTGCCTCCTGCAGGAATATTACATATACATTGTATTGCAAATGACACTGACGTCAGTTTGATCACAAATTCAAGAAATTTTATTGAAGATTTCTATTCATTATCCTAATATTTTTATGGTGGTCTTAAACTTTTGCACTCGACTGTAAAAACACACAGACTAAAAGAGAATCAGTCGCTCAAGAGAAACATGGCCGATATGATCATTAGGATCATGTGATCCGAAGGGGTTTAATGATATTTCTAATTACCTCCTGCAGGAATATTAAATATACATTGTATTGCAAATGACACTGACGTCAGTTTGATCACAAATTCAAGAAATTTGATTGAAGATTTCTATTCATTATCCTAATATTTTTATGGTGGTCTTAAACTTTTGCACTCGACTGTAAAAACACACAGACTTAAAGAGAATCAGTCGTTCAAGAGAAACATGGCCGATATGATCATTAGGATCATGTGATCGGAAGGGGTTTAATGAGATTTCTAACTGCCTCCTGCAAGAAGATTAAATATACATTGTATTGCAAATGACACTGACGTCAGTTTGATCACAAATTCAAGAAATTTTATTGAAGATTTCTATTCATTATCCTAATATTTTTATGGTGGTCTTAAACTTTTGCACTCGACTGTAAAAACACACAGACTTAAAGACAATCAGTCGTTCAAGAGAAACATGGCCGATATGATCATTAGGATCATGTGATCCGAAGGGATTTAATGATATTTCTAACTGCCTCCTGCAGGAATATTAAATATACATTGTATTGCAAATGACACTGACGTCAGTTTGATCACAAATTCAAGAAATTTTATTGAAGATTTCTATTCATTATCCTAATATTTTTATGGTGTTCTTAAACTTTTGCACTCGACTGTAAAAAAACACAGACTTGAAGAGGAGCAGTCGTTCAAGAGAAACATTATGACCGATATGATCATTGGGATCATGTGATCTGAAGAGGTTTAATGAGATTTCTAACTGCCTCCTGCAAGAAGATTAAATATACAGTCGACTCTCGTTAATTCGAAATCGGATAATTCGAAACTTCGCTGAATTCGAACTAATCATGAAGTCCCGAAATTTTCAATAGCAGAATAACGTTAAAAATTTTCATTAATTCGAACTCATTTTCTTTTGACTTCGTTTAATTCGAACTAACGATAATTCCGATTTTTCCTTTTTCTTTTCTTTCTCACGGATTTCAGATCATTTGAATAACTTTCTTTCTTTGATTTTTGTGAAAATTGTTCCAAACGAGTATACATATAATACAATTCCTTTGATATCCACATTCTTAGAGCCCCGTCTGTCCATCAGTGAGGCTTTAATTTTCTTTTTATCTTGCTTGTTTCTAATTTTTTAATTCGTTTATGTATTTATACATTCTAATTTAATATTAAGTCATATTCTAATGATAACAGACGAAGTAAGTTTGAAAAACACTATAACATTAATTTTTTTTTCATAGTACCATATTAAGCATGTGTTTTCCATAATTCGATCTTCGGATAATTCGAACATTTCTAGTGGTCCCGACGAGTTCGAATTAACGAGAGTCGACTGTACGTTGTATTGCAAATGACACCGGCGTCAGTTTGATCAAAAAATCCAAGAAATTTGATCGAAGATGTCTATTCATTATCCTAATATTTTTATGGGTGGGCTTAAACTTTTGCACTCGACTGTATATCCATTGCAGAAAACTCTAATGAGAAATTGTATTTGTTTGATAAACCTAATGATATACTATTGATATTCAGATGAAGTATAAATTTCGGCATGAATACTACTCTCTTAAAACGAAAAAGCTGAAATAACTCAAGTTGAGTTGAAATCCACTCTTTTCCCATGTTGAAAGGAACCTTCTCAAGAAGAGCTGAAACAACTCAAGTGAATGAGTTGTTTTTAATCAACTCATGATTGAGTGATCTCTCTTTTACTCATACTTGAGTGAAATCAAATCAATAAAGGTTAAATCCAGTAGTACTTGAGTGATTTGTAATAAAGTCATACTTGAGTGAAATGAAGTCATTTAAGACTGAATCTCATAGCACTTGAGCGATTTGTAACCAAATCATACTTGAGTGAAATGAAGTCTTTAGGATTAAATCGAGTAGCACTTGAGTTAGCTGCAGCCAACTCGTATTTGAGTGAAGTGAAATAATTTAAGGCAAATCCAGTAGCACTTGAGCGATTTGTTATCAATTCAAGTTGGAGTGAAATGTTGTCATTTTTGATTTAATCCAGTAGCACTTAGGCGATTTGTAACCAATGCATACATGAATAAAATCAACTCATTTAAGAGTTAATCCAAAACTCCTTCAATTTGTAGAATTGAATAAATTCACTCTTAAGAAAAGCAAAATTGCTTAAAATTACAAAAATCTTCAAGCGATTTCTAAATCGTCTAAATAAAATCACATCATTTAAAACTAAATTCAGTAATCCTCGATTAATTTTTATCAATGAAATTCAATATAACATGGAATTATTGCCACATTTTCAAGTGTTGCATTTAAATTCTCATTTCGGATTTAAATTTCTGTTTATTGACATTACAAGGGTATATATATATATATATATATATATATAGAGAGAGAGAGAGAGAGAGAGAGAGATTGGAAAACTGTAACATGGATTCTCCAATATTTCTTCCAAGTCTTTAATTAACAAGACTTAAAACATTCTAATTTACATGACTGAAAGTTCTCTAATGAATCATAAAAACATTTTTTTTCTTTCTAATTCAATGAAACTGTTTCCTATGTCAATTTAGGGGAAAAGGCAATTGAATCGTTATACAAAATTAAATAGAGCTTACATGAATTTTTTATTATTCTGTCAAATCAGAAATTTTTAACATCAGAATTTTCTTTTGTTAAATTTAAAAGTACATATATTCATTAAATTAAAAATACTGGTGATCTCAAAATTGCAAATTTGAAAACACTTATTCATGCAAACTGCCTAAATTTGCATAACTGTACAACAGCACCCGAACAACATTAAACAGAATATCAGCTTCTGATGCTGTGGTGCTTATGGGATTTTTCCTTTCTTTTCTTGGGAAATTTCAAGTTTACATATTTTCCAATGATACTTATAGCTTCAGATATGCTTATATGCAATTTTAATTTTTTCATTAGCTTCTGATTTAATTGTAAATAACAATTATTTTTTTTATTAAAAATTTACGATTTCAATCAAATAAACCAATCTTAGGCATCTTACTAAAAAAATATTGAAAAAATAAACTTGATATCAGCCCAACGACTCAACTTCAGCACCACAATGTCAGAAGCTGATTGTTCCCCTTAAGAGTTTAGATAATCCTATGCAGAAGTTATTTTCAAATATCTTGTTTGGATTTTAAAATGTTTACCTTTTTTTTTGGGAGGGGGGCATAGAATATTTGAGGATGATCTGTAAGTGGGTTAGTTTTTACTTTTGCAATTTTGGTTAATTATTATTTTTTTTTAATATTAATAGGAGTTTCAGACCCAGTTTTGAAAAAGAAAGTATTAAAAAACATAAAACCTAAATTTAAAAAAGTATTCCCCCCCACACATGGCCAGTGCAGTGTTTAAATAATTGAAATTGAAAATATTCTAAATGGATAAATATCAACCCATGATACCTTGTTGTAATTATTCCTCGATTTAAATCTCAATCAAAATCATATTTCTTAAACTGACTAAATTAAAAAAAATATATTTTAATTGTTTAGTTTGAAATCTGAAATGGCTTTGAAATCTTAGATAAAATAATTGTTACCCATAGCATTTATATAAGCACATTGCAATTGGGAAATGTGGAGGAATGTCATTAAAAAACTTGTATAGCTAAAATTTTGATTATGGACAATTATTTTATTGTATGAAGTTAAATGCAGAAATAACTGAGAAATGGATTTATTGACCATGTGCAATTATTCTTTATATCATTTAAAACATTTGTTAAAACTTGAATTTATATTCAAGAATAACTTACTTCTTCTTCATAAAGAATTTTTGATTTAATTTTTGATTTTATTCAATGTTTCTTAAATCAACTAACTTTTAAATAAATATAAAAGTATAAGACTGCAGCAGTTTATGTCAAAAGTAGAGCCAAATGTGCAATTTAGAATGTTGCAAGAAAGAAAAAAAACTAATTTTATTTAACAACAAAAACATTTTATTTAGCAAGGACAAAATAAACCTAACATTAATTGATAACAATTCTTTCCAACATCAGATAAACAAGTTTCAATAACATCTTTAACAGGACCTTTATAAATATAACAGTCCATTTGCATTAAACATTAAATACATAAAGAGCATATTGTAATCTGTCCACTGGTTTGTCCAACTTTTAAAATCTTAGGCAAAATAGACACTTTCTTGAAAATCCTTGAGATTAAATAAGATTGTTGAATTTGACTCCTCACTCACAGTAGAATTTTACTCCTCCATGAAATCACCATCTTCCTGTGTTAAAAGAAAATATTGAAATTAAGTTAAATAGCAATAAATATAATGTTAAGGAATGATTATGAACATTAAAATATTTTGCAGCTTTCAGATTAAATGTTTTATAAAATTTCCCATCCATAGTCTAAACATAAAATGAACCATACACTAAAAATTTTAGCTTTATAAATATTACACTACTGAAAATTCAGCCAATCATGAATAAAATGGAAATAGAATAAATAAATCCTGTGCGATTACACTTATCTGCTTGTTTAAATCATGGTGTTACATCTGATACAATAAATCACCATTTTAAAAACAAATTTAAAATGAAAGTTCTTAAAGCAACATTATAAAATATTGTTGAAAATTCACCTTTGTTGCTACTTTCAAAATGTATCAGCGCTGGCAAATACCCAACCAATACAGGTTTTTGTGGATTTTTAGTTGTTTTTCTATATATTTGCATATTTATATAATACAAGATAGAACCTACAACAATTAGACCAGGGTTGGCACGGTTTAAACCAATTGGTTTTAACTATGGTTTAAACAACTGTTTTACTCCTTTTGGTTTAAGCAACGGTTTAGTTTTAAATCAACTGGTATTTTTCTAAAAAAAAAAATTCAGAAGAAATCTAATGACATTTTCTCTTTTTCTTAATAATTTATGTATGTCAGATTATTGAATATAAATAACTTCTATTTTTAACACTTTATATCAGCAATAAGCATTGGATGTAGCAGGTTTAGATCACTTTTTGGGTATAGGATTAAAATCAGTCTGCATTGGTGAATATATTTATTTCTCTTTAGAAAAAGCTTCAAACATGTGAATCGATCTAATATAAAATAGATTAAAAATATTCAATATTTAATAGAAAATATCTTAATTTTTTGAAAACTGCAGATTATTTAACGCAATAACATAACACAATCCATAAGATTTCAAGCTGTAAAAGAAATCCCCAATCTTAATTGGGGAGGTTATCTTAAGCATTAAAATCAAAATATGAAGTCGAATAAGAGAGTTTTCAAAGATTGGATGCTACTTAGAGCATTTTAATAAGTGATTCCCCCCCCCCTGTTAGTTATCTGCTGAATCTATCACCATAAATGTTGACTTCAAATTGTCATTCAAGAAACAAAATCTCAAGAAGTATTTGAAATTTATTTTTTGGATAGCTATGGAGAAGAATATTTTATTTATCAGACTACTTTCAAATGTTTATTATTAGTAATTAAAATATTAGTTATAAAGATCCACGCTGCGTGTGGATGAAGATTTATTTGACAACGGTCACTTCCGGACTGACATTTCTGTCACTATTAATCCCACCCCTCTCCTCCTTGTCGTCCCCTTTATAATTGGCCGTTGATCTGCCGTGATATAACAACAAGCTGCACTCATTGATGGAGATAAACTTTAACTCTTTCCTCACTCTGGTCCAAAACTCGAAGGCTAAGTTCAGCACAGCTAGATCTAACCCCACAATGAACCTTCCAGTTTAGTGAACTAAAAGGTGCAGTAATCTCCACAATCGGAAGAATTTTTTTTAAATTTGGTTGCATAAGATCGGGGCATTGCGGGTCTCTCCCCTAAAATTCATTTGTGCTGTGTTCTGGGACACCGGGGGATCCCCTTAAATGAACAAGCTGATGATCTCACTAAGAGGTTTACTGACTCCAGTGGTGACCACCCCCCCCCAAAAAAAATCTTCATACTTTAACATTGACCCCCCCCCTAAACAGAATATCAATTGTAAAATATATTTTACTTATAACCTACTGCACCATCAAAAGATAGTGAGTTAAGCATAATGAAATGAGTTCTTATTGCCCTTATCTAGAATTTAAAGAAAAAAAATACAGAAACATTTCTGGAAATTCAATGTTGAAAAAATTTAAAAGTGAAATTTAAGAATCAAGATTTACAAAGATAGCGAGTTGAGTATAGCAGAATGAGTTCTTATTACCCTTATCTAGAATTTAAAGAAAGAAAATACAGGGACTTTTCTGGAAATTAAATGTTGAAAAAAATTAAAAATGATATTAAAAATAAAGATATTTTTTTAACAGTAAAAACAAGAAATATTAAGAATTTAAAATCCCCTCCCCCCCAAAATGTACTTTTTCTGAAATTAACCCCCCCCCCAAACTAAGTTATAGGACGCATCTTGCGTTATCAAACCCCTCTCTGGGCACCCCTGACTGAGTCCGACATCCTGACTGATTAGACCTCTCCGGAAGACTTGATCCAGCCTATAAGCAGAAGATCAAATTGATGGTTGGTTAATTTTTCAGTTGGTCAGTTTTTCGTTCCTTTGTTCATTTTAGTCGTAAGTTCTGTACATCTGATGGATTTTGTTCAGCTACTATTTGCTTTCAGTAGAGTATCGACAGGATGTAGTTGGTTGTGAGTTCTAGTCATGGCGATCTTTTGTGGATAAATTGAAACTACAGCCTGGTTGCTAGAGATCTCACCCCCCCCCCCCCCCCTTTAAACCTTCAAAGAAGCTTGTTTTTGGCATTGCCAATAAAACAAAATTTATTCTCGTGAATAAAATCAAGGCATATTATTACATCTTGAAAATAATCCTAGCTTTATATGTTATATATACAAATGTAAAAATTGCTGATATATTTTTACCAACTGAATTTGATATTTTGACTGGGTAAGTAAATTTAAAGGGTTAATCTCCTCCCCCCAAGGGTCCTCTAAATCATATATTTTATCAGATTATAGGCCACAAGAATAAAGCGATGACACACCACAATGAATTGGGGGGGTGACACCTAATATTGAGTTAACTGAATGAAAATGAATTAAATTTAATAATTGCAACTGTATTAATGCTATATTGTCATCAAAAACATTATGTACAACTTTTATGATTCTAACATACCAGGAAGCCGGTTAAAAATCGTTTGAAACATTACAGACTTACATAAACCAGATTATTATTATTAAATATAAATGAAAAAAAAAATAAGGCATGTTTTATTAATATAACATGCACAATACTGTACATTTTTAAGAAATGCATTAAAAGATAGAAAATTTCACTAAATTGTTTTTATATATGGCAAATTATTTTTGCTGCCAAATTTAAGGATATCACAAGTAGGTCAAAATTTGGCACTTTGCTAGTAATACTGCTGTTACAGTAGACTTCCTCAAATCCGCACAGCTTGGGACCAGAGGTTTTGCAGATTTTAGAATTTTGCGGATTTCTGGTCATTATTTTCTTTACATTTTTTAAACAGTAATTTGAATGTAACTAACAAGGAAATCTAAACTATTGTAAAGGCTTACAATATAATAAAATATTAAAATAAGTAATAAACTAAAATAAGGATGCACAACCTGTGGCCCGCGAGTTTCATCAATTTACAACTGGAAAAAAATTGAAATTTTTGTGCTTATGTCGTAGGAAAAAATCGTCAATTTACTGTGAGAAAATGTAAAATTTCATCACATAAGAATCGCAAATTTCTTTGGTTGGTACGCAGGGTTGGCACGGGTTAAACCAATTGGTTTTAACCATGGTTTAAACCATGGTTTAAACCAAATGGTTTTTTTCTCAAAAAAAAAACAATTGGTTTTTTTAAAGAAATCTAATGACATTTTTTATTTTTTCTACATAATTTAAGGGTTTGAAATTATTGGATATGAATGTTTTCTACTTTTAACACTTTATTTCAGTAATAAGCATTAAATATATAGGGTCCAGGTCATGCTTATATTCATAGGATGGAAATTAGTAGTGTTGGTGAACATATCTAATACTTTAAAGAAAATTTTTAAAACTTGGGAATTTTTCAAAGATAAAATAGGTTTTTAATAATCAATTATTTAGTATAAAATATTTTAATTTTAGAAAAATGCCTATTTTTTTAAACAATCTGTCATAACATACATGATGATTTTGAATATGGAGCCACAGAACTGCATACAACTTGATCTTTAAGATTTTAGTCAAGCTGTAAAAGAAATTCTTCTTGATTAGGGAAATTACCCGGGTGTCATCCTCTAAAGGGTGACACCAAATCTTTATTTGCAAATAAAAAATACAATTTTATAAAATTTTGGAGACTAATTAGGAAATAAAATGAGATTTTTAGCTCATGATGCAAAACAGCTAGTTTTCTTTTCTTTGCTAAAGTGAAGTTTTATACAGAACGGTGTGTCTAAATAAGATACGCACCAGGGAACAAAAACCAACCTATTCAACGAGTGGGTAACAAAAGCAAACTTTAAAAGAAAGAATTTTCTTCTACGTATAGGCACGGCATTGACTTGTGCAGACTATGGGTCGAGTGATGATTCACTTCTGCGGTTTTTTTTATGCAGAAGGACAAAAGGTAAATAAGGAATGGTAAGGTTATTTTTTATAAGAATGTAGAATTGAGATTGAAAAAATATGACAGATTGGAAAGGAGGAGGAGGGGGGGGGCTTGACACCTTTTACATCTGTCCCGGGATGTCACCCATCCTAGCTACACCACTGCACACCCACTTCATCTCTGACAAGTAAATAAATTTTCCTGCCTGAGAAAACCGTACCAAACACAAACCATAAAATAATACTTGAAAAAATAATTATAAGAAAATATTGCATTAATCCTTACTATCTGTTAAATAAATGATCGGAAATAAAATACACAATTTTATAGTTTTAGTTTACATGCTACATACTTTTTTATAAAATAGTAATTTTCCATTTTATTATGCCAAAAATTTTGTATAACTGCAAAGGAAGTTTGGTTTATTTTACATTCTAGTAGGAGTGTGTGTGTGTGAAGAGGGGGGGGGGGACGGTTAAAAGTATTTTATAGAATTTTATGTAGCGGGTTACTGATGACTATTTCTGACCAGTAAACTCTCATGCGTACTGGTCTTTGGGACCAGTAACTTTTTTTAAAATCAATTCTACCACTGGGCTATGCATAAAAAATGTTAAGGGAAAGGGATGATATTACAAGGTATTTTCTAAAGAGAAAGAGGATTTGCTTTTTGGTATCGTTGCATAATATTTAGGAAATAATACATGCATTTACCAGTATAGAAAGACAAACTTTTGTCCACTGTTTTCGTTTTATTTATAAATTCTCATTTAGATTTAAAGCTACCTGGGAAGCAGGCACAAGAAAACTATTATTTCTGCATGCATTATGTAACAACTTATAAATATTAAGCAGACAGACCATGCATGCAATAATTTTGCCCAATAACAGTATGAAACATTGCCAAACAAAACAGTAACACAAGTTCAACATTAAGAATGAAAAAAAAAAAAATCTCAGAAATGTGTATAATGTAATCCGGAGCACGTTTTTACTAAGACACTGCAAACAAGATGTAAATACAATGTTTTGATAAATTTCTATGAATAAAGATATAATAATTACAAAACTTTAATACAAGGCAATTAAATAACGAGATATTTACATTGCATTAACAATTTTTACTCTGATTAAATATACTAATTTATTTTATTAAAGCACGAAAGTTTTGTAGCAGCACTGTAACACCAATTATTAATATAGAAATGCATTAAACACATCCTCAATATTACCGTGTGACACGACATTTTAATTTCAAGGTATGATACTGTTATGAATTTTAGTCTGTTAAAAAGAGAAGGGAAAGTTATTAAAAGAAAGCATAATTAAAATAAAATACTTATATAAAACTTACTTACTTCGTAAAAAAGGCATTTTCAGCAAATTGTTTAGCGAACGCCGGAAGTCTCCATCTTATCTTGCAAGGTCACGTGACGAGTCAGCGGCGAAAATCAGCGCGGAAAAAGAGCTGTTTCATTATTGAGTTGAGTTGTTTAGTTTTAAAGCTGTATGAGTGGATTAGAAAGAGAAAAAATCAAACCAAGATGACTGAATCGGTTAAAAATCAACTCATTCACGATCCAATAAATTATAACTCTTTCTTGAGCAGCCAAATCCACTCTTTCGTTTTAAGAGAGTAAACTTCCTATTTCCCCAGAGATACAGAAATAAAAAAGCTATAATTATGGCAAAGAGCCCACTCTACTGAATGAAAAAGACCCGGATGATAATTTTAAGTCTATAGTAGCGTTCTTTTCCAATATCTTGCTCAAATAGGGTATATCAATCTTTGCATAGGGTAGTTGAGGACGATCTACAACCGGACTAGATTTTACTTTTTCGATTTTTGTTATATATTTTTTTATATTAGGATAACTTTAATTTCAAAACTGGATCAAACCATTTTCAAAAGTTAAAGTAATTTTAAAAAAATCTGAAACCGAAATTGAAAAAGTAAAAACTACCCCGGTTCTAGATCGTCATTTTGCTATCTTATGTAAAAAAATCATGCAAAAATATTAAAATTTTAGCAAGATATTTGAAACGAACACCCGCCATAGACTTAACATTATCATCCGGGCCTTTTTAATTCAGTAGTGTATGTTTTTAAATTTGAATAATTTAAAAATTTAAAATATACTTTGTTCACAAAACATGAAACATCATGAAGAAATGATGCGAATGAGATGAATTTTTCAGCAAATGCAACGTATAATGTATTATACAAATGATTTGAAATTCAGAGTGACCACGCCTTTGAAGAGTGAGCAATTAAAGAGGATTGAGCCTTCTGGATCGCTGCAGAAACTGTAGAAACAGAGGTTCGTAGTGGTAGTTTTAAAATAGTCTAACATTATATAGCGGGCGGCGGCGACACCAATAAATACGTCATCGAGTTACGGGATGAAATCATGATGTAGGATAAGATTATTAGATATAGATTAAGAAATGACTGGTCTGCCTCGTCATTTCTTGGTACGATATGAGTAACAGCGGGCGCCAACTCGCCATTTTGGAGTCAGTTTCACGTCATCGAGTTGCGGGATGAAATTGGTGCCAAATTAAACGTAAAATAAAGTATTTTAAGAATATTTCGGTCTGCCTGCGCATGTTCTGGTACAAATCCCCGACAGACTGAAATTTATAACAAAAAATGACTTTATAATGTAAAATTCAATATGACTACGTCATCGAGTTACTGGATGAAATCATGATGTAGGACAAGATCATTAGGTGTAGGCTAAAGTATGACTGGTCTGCCTCGTCATTTCTTGGTACGATATGAGTAACAGCGGGCACCAACTCGCGATTTTGGCGTCACTTTCACGTTTACGGGATTAAATTTTAAGGGATCACATTTTACGGGATGAAATTGATGCCAAATTAAAGGTAAAATAAAGTATTTCAAGAATATTTTGGTCTGCCTGCGCATATCCTGGTACAAACCTTCGGCAGACTGAAATTTATAACAAAAAATGACGTAGTCATATTGAATTTTACATTATAACATCATTTTTTGTTATAAATTTCAGTCTGCCGAGAGTTTGTACCATTATATGCGCAGGCAGACCGAAGTATTCTTAAAATACCTTATTTTACCTTTAATTTGGCACCAATTTCATGCCGCAACTTGAAGACGTGAAACTGACGCCAAAATGGCAAGTTGGCTCCTGCTGTTACTCATATCGTACCAAGAAATGATGAGGCAGACCAGTCATACTTTAATCTACACCTAATAATCTTGTCCTACATCATGATTTCATCCCGTAACTCGATGACGTAGTCATTCGTGTCGCCGCCGCCCGGTCTATTATCTATTCATGGCCGATGTAATATATTAGATATTAGATATATAAAAATACTTTGTTAGAAAACAGTTCACTTGGGTTTTAAAATGCAGCATAAAATCTAGTAAAACAACAAAAATTAATAAACAGTTAACTAATAAAAAATAATTTAATTTAAAAACTAGTCGAATGTAGCAATCCGAAAATTTTCTTCTATCTCATACATGTTAACATTTTAAAATTACTATCTCAATACTAAAATTAAATGGCAATCTATGTCCATCATGAAGATTTAAAAGACATTAAATTTCGTGCATTAGTTCTTGAGGTATGACAATTGCATTGGTTAAAGAGATAGAATATATATCTAGTAACTATGCCTCTTTGATAAAAAAGGGTTGCACTTTAACTACTGGCGGAGTATGAACTAGGGAGAATTGTGGCTTTTATTAAGGAGGATTTCCCTATTTGCAATAACAGTTATTGTGCATAGTAACAGCAGCACAGTAATGCTAATTTGGACATAAATTGACTGTTCTACGTTTTGGTGTAAATCGCTCAATAGGTGGCGCTTTCAAAAGAGCTCTATCTCAAGAACGAATGCACGGATTTCCATCAAATTCCAGGTTTGATTTATCTTTGACAAGGATATATGCGGTTTATATTATGTTGTGAATTGCTCCACAAATGGTGCAGAGGTACAGCATGAGTTAATATTTTTGTAACAGCTCTATCTCAACAACGAATGCACTGATTTCCATCAAATTCGGATTAAGTTTATTCTTGATATGAATTGGTGTTGTTTTTACATTTTTCTGTCAATCGCCCTACAAATGGAGCTACATTACTTAATTTTGCAAGATTTACGCGATTTTAGTGATAATCATATCTCAAGAACTAATGCACGGAATTTCATACCTTTAGAATCCACATGAAGGACTTATATTGTTTTTTTAATTTTCATTCGGTGATAGCAAATTTTGAAATGTTAACATGCATGAGATAGAAGAAAGTCTTGATATTGCTACATTCGACTAGATTTTAAATAAATTTAATTTTTTAATAGTTAACTGTTTATTAGTTTTTATTGTTTTAATAGATTTTATGCTGTCTTTTTAAACTCAAGTGAACTGTTTTATAATAAACTATTTTTATATATTAAATAGTAATAGACGGAAGAGCAGCGAATATCTGACGATAAAACAGATTTAAATAATTAAACTCTTTATAAATCACCATATAAATTATCATCAAATTATATTGATTTGTACAAAGTTTCATTATTTAATTCCTTAAATAGTATCTTTAATGAAATAAAAGGTATTATCATAGGTCTTAAATTCGATAATGGTGCACCTGCTTTATTTGCGTAACAACAGAAAAATCAATGTGAAAAAACACTAGTTTTGATTACGTCCACTAATAACTATATCGTAATATAAATAATATACTGCGTGTCCCAAAAATGGCTGATGGATTTTAAAATTCGATAACTTGCAAACGGTGACAGCTATTTAAAAAAATTTTGCTGGAGGGTTATGTATATTGTCAGAAGTTTTTTTACCGTAATTTTTAATTTTAGTTCGCATCTCAAATAATAGGTGGCGCTGACGGCGATTGAAGGCCAGGTCGACGCTTCCCTCAGCACTGATTACCTGGCCTTCAATCGCCGTCAGCGCCACCTATTGTTTGAGATGCGAACTAAAATAAAAAATTACGGTAAAAAAACTCCTGATATTATACATAACCCTCCTGCAAAAATTTTTTGAATAGCTGTCACCGTTTACAAGTGATTGAATTTTAAAATCCATCAGTCATTTTTGGGACACCCTGTATATTCCACTACGCAAAAGTAAGAATTTATATTATAAATAAATATTTTGCTTAAAATATTTTGCTTATAAGACGTTGTTGTATTAATAAAAACATTTAAAATGCATTAAAAAAATTATTTACATGTTTCAACTCTTTTTAATCGAGTCATCTTCAGAATATAAACAGAAATTAAAATTACATGTATAACGAACGTAAAAACTGGAATAAATAATTATTGAAATTAAATTAGTTATGTCACGCGCTTTTTAATTTGGATATGGTCCGTAATCTAGCTAAATAATTATCTTGTAAATTTTCTAATTATTCAATCCATATTTTTGGGATGCGAAATGATAATGAATAGTTACAAATATGTGAACTTTTTAAATAAATTTCAATGGATTCTCTAATGAATAATTTTAAATAAAAACAAGTTGGAAATTGCACGTGAATCGTAGCAAATGAGGTGCGTTCGTACGATAACGAAGTTTTAAAATATTCAGATCTTGCTGATATAGTAGAGTATAATTTTGATACAGTATAGTGGTCGAAATCTTTGTGTTCCTGTAAATATGCAGGGAGTAAATTTTATTATACTTCTTTAACGTATGTCTTATTCATAAAATATGAAGTAGTTTAATATAATTAAAGCCCGCCTCAAACAATGTTTCCACGTATAACATTATTTAGTGGAATACATTTGTGTGGTCCTGTAATTTAATAATAAATATTCTTTGCATCCCAGATTGTACAGAATGTATATTTTAGTACATACTTCATAGATTCATGTCATTTATATTATGTTCAAATGAGTGTAACACCAGTAAAATGCATTTGGAACGTTTTTCCCATTGGTCGTAATGTAACGGAATAATTTTGATTGTCCCTGTAATTGATCTATGCATCCGATTTTCATAACATTTGAAATGACTCCACAAAATTATGTAATAATTATACGTTTTAAATTTCAAACGATTAAAATGCATTTGAATTTTTTCCCCATTGACCGTAATGTAACGAAATGGTTTTGATTGTCCCTGTAATTGATCTATCCATCCGATTTTCATAAAATTTGAAAGACTCGACAAAATTATGTAATATTTATGTGTTTAAAATTTCAAACGATTCGGTTGGGTAGTTTTTGCGTTGTGATATGCGGACGGACAGACGGACGGACTGAGCGAAAACAATGGGTGCTACGTATTAACATAATTACAAACGCACATAATTAGACCTGTATATTAATTTACTCTTGTTAAAAAACTATGTTTTTAAACTCAAGTGAATTGTTTTATAACAAAATATGTTTATATATTAAATAGTATTAGATGAAAGAGCAGAGAAAACCTGACGATAAAACACATTTAAATACTTAAACTCTTTATAAATCACCATGTAAATTATCACCAACTTTATACTCATTTGTACAAAGATTAAACATTTAATTTTTTAATAGTATCTTTAATGAAATAAAAAGCATTATCATAGGTCTTAAATACGATAATGGGGCACCTGCGTTATTTGTGCAACAATAGAAAAATCATGTTAACACGGAAAGGTTTGTTTCACGTCATGACAATATCTTATAATGTATTTTCATCTAATCCTGTGTAATTCATTCCACATTAATTTATGCAATTATGCTCATAAACAATATCTGAACCTTACCATGAAAGGGTAATATCAAATTGTGAAATAGCTATGGATTACTTTATACGATTATGGTAGAATATGACATTTATATTAGATGGTGATATAGAATATTGCTCGTATGTTGGAAATATTATTACAGTATATGGTAATTAGAAAGGAACGTTAAAGCATGTATATTCAGGATTAATTATGTATCCGTTTGTATAATCACGCGTATACAACGCATTATTTTACACATAATACCTAATAACCGAAAGCTTTAATTAATTTAATGAGTTTTAAAAAATTACATCAAAGTCGAGGTTTTTCTATGTATATATTAATTTTTTCGAAAATATGTAATTTATAACGACCAAGTATTTTTTACTACATATTCATATGGAAGTGTATGTGTTTCTATTTGAGCTTTTTATTAGCATTTTATAAATGTATCTCTCCAAATACCTGCGATATTTTTAGAAAAAGATTAATAACTGAGAGTAATTTCGCATTATTAAAAATTATTTTAGTTAATTTTTATACATAATAAATCTACATAACAATACTTCTTTAAAAGCCCTAGAGAAATAACCGTAAAAAAATCGTGTTTTTGTTTATTAGCAAAGTAACTGTTTTGATATATTTTTCCTCGTGAACATTAGCTCATGATACAAGCAATTTAAGAAAATACTGTCAATGTGAGCATTTTGAACAGAATTACCGGAAGCAACATCATCGGAAGGGTGAAAAATCTATACTCATTTGACAAGAATCTCATATATCTCAACAAGGTTATATAAGTATCTTATTTACAAAAAATGAAAAACGCAATTCGATTCCAAATCCCTTAATAAATGAAGCTTGACAATTTTATATTTAACAGTTCAAAATTACTCAGGAAATGTATTAATCTTTGACGTTGCTAAGAGGTGAGTTTAAGAACCTAGAAATATATATTGTAAGGTTACGTTAACGTAAGTTCTTAATCGCTATTTATAATTTTACAAATCGCGTTGTCTGTCCTACACATATTGAGAACAACTTAATCTATAGGCCCGGCTCGTCTATATGTAGCAAATCAATGCAAGTCTGATCTCGGTCCGACACGAGTCTGCTAAAAAAAATATTAAGCCCATGTTAAACACAATCTAACTTTTCGATTCCGATCTCTACGCTGTACAAGTTGTATTTCTGGATTTAAGATTTCTGATTTTCAAACTAGTGTCGGCTTCTGACGCACTTTTATATTTATTCTCGTTAAAGCCATACTCATTGAAAATGCTTGTATTTTATCGTTCCTGGTGAAAACTTTCTAACGCAAAAATCTTTCTAATTGAAATATTTTAAAATCTTTCTAACGCAAATCTTTATAACGCAGGCTCGCAATTTTTTTTTATCGTTAGGTCCTTATGGCGCGTTCATTTTTTTGTCGGCCCGGCACGTTTATTTTGTTTGTCGGCCCGCCCGTTATAAAATTCCGTACCACCCGTTATAAAATTCGGTACTATTCCGCTGGCCCGGACCCTGTCAGACCTCTGATATGGAGAAATATTTTTTGGCTTGTGTTTTAATTACATTAAACTATTTCCCATTTTATGAAATTGATATATGTTGCCGAGGTTTAATACAAGTTACTTTTTGCATAATAGAATTTAGATAATATTTACAGGAACACACAAAAGATGTCGACTATTATACTGTATCTGAGGTACTGTATATTATAAAAGTAAGATCTGAATATTTTAAAGTTTCGTTACAGTATGAAATTATAAAAAATCATAATCATAATCATCGTTATATCATTAAAAAACTAGATAGATGCGAGACCAATTGAGTCATTTAATATAAAAATGAAAGAATACTAATTTACATCAGGCACTAACTGAATTTGAAGTTTGGTGAAAATTCGTGCATTAGATCCTGAGATAAAACTATTGCGATAATCATGAATAGTGCCACATAGCAGCGCCACCTGTTAAGAGGTTCACTTGAAAAGCTGAAGAATACTAATTTATATCGGACATTATTTGAATCTGAAGTTTGATAAAATTCGTGCGTCAGTTTTTGATATAGAGCAATTGCAATAATCACGAATAATACCGCATAGCACTGCCAACTGTTGTGCAATTTACACCAAAACAAATTCAGAACCATACATAAAGGTCTAAATTTTTGAAGGATTGAAGGATTTAAAAGTGTTAATTAAATTTGAATTTACAGGGCGTTTGTGCAATATTTATAACCCCACTCAAGTCGTTTATTTTAAATTGTTTTTTAGTATTTTGTAGATTTATAAAATGTATAAATATGATGCTCTTACAATATAATTTCAGAAATATTTTCGAATTGAAAAATCCGCATCCCCCTCCCTCAGAGCCAAAAAAGATGAAAAGATTCAAAGGAAAAAGAAATCATCCTTTTAAAAATATTTTTCTTTTGTGTAATTGTTAAAATTAGACTTTAATCGTACATGTAAGCAGTAAAAAATAAAAAAAGATCCCTAAAAAGTATTCCAAAAGGAAAAAAGCAAAAATTTATTCCACATTGACTTAGTCATAGAATTTTTCTCTTGTGAAATTTAACCCATTAGTGCCTAGCGTCCCATTTTTGGGACAGTTTTAAAATATTCATGTAAGCGCATTTCACACTAGTACAGAAGGAGGATAAATAAATACTTTCTTTTTCGAGACAAAGTCCTCGATAAAATAAGATAAAATTTATTCTTGCTGTAAAAGTGGTGGGAAAATGCAAAATTTGAATTTTAACGAAGAAAATAATTCAGGCATTAGTGGGTTAAATTGACGTCATTTTCACTACGTCAAAATTTACAAGTACATCTTTCAAATCTGTATTCACCTTTTTTTAAAATATAGTATTTTAATTTCATCATATTGAAATCATTTTAATTCAAAACTTAAAATCTTGTTGCTATTAGCTGAAATATATACTAAACTATTTATATTGTTTCATATGTAAATGAAATTTTGTAAATGAAACTAAAATTCGCCCGATTTTATAACAAACGATATTCTCGACACAGCACGTATTTTAACTTTAAAAAATGTCACTTATAATGAGAAAACGGCAACATAAGTATATAGTATTTTGCGGGTTATTTATTTATTTTATTTATTTATTTGAACAACATACATCTGACTTGTGTGCTCGACATCAAAGCTGCTTATAAGTCATCGTCAATATACAAGGACGAGATAGCACTAAGAAGATTTACATCACAAGAGAAATACAACGAGGAGCTCCACACAAAGTGTGTGTGCAATGGAGCCAGCGGGAATTGAACCCACAACCTCCAGATCAGCAGAGCACTGCTCAAAACAGATAAAGGATATTTGAAATACATAAAATAAAGATATAAACGAAATTTTTTTTGCCGAAAAAGAAGAAGAGAATCACAAATGCAAATTTTTCTGGTTTTCAAACTGTGGGGTATACAAATTTTGAGTTCGACGTCAAAAACGTCGCTTCAGCGGCAGCGAATGAAATTTGACTTTCAACTGGATAAAAGAGAATGAAGACAAGAATGATCGGCATTCAGTGATTACTTTGTTTCGATGAGTACGATGTCTCAGCGAAGTCATTTGACAGATTCAGAAGCTTGGAGAATTGTTGGTAGGTTAGAAAAGGGCCAAACTCAAGCCGAAGTAGCGCAAGCCATTGGAGTGTCACAAAATGTCATTTCCAGGATCTGGAACCGTTTTTTAGAGAGTGGATGTGCAGGCCGAAGACCAGAGCAAGGTCGTACACGGGCAACAACGCCCAATGAAGATCGGTATTTAGCGTTAACAGCTCGGAGACACCGAAACATGAACGCTACTTTTCTCCAACAACACCTTCGCTCAACTACAGGCACCACGATTTCAACTCAGACTGTCCGAAACCGGCTCCTTGCTGTAGGTCTGTATGCTCGCCGTCCGATGGTATGTGTTAGATTAACATCAAGGCATCGTCGTGACCGCAGGGAGTGGGCAACCGATCATGTCAACTGGAGGAGAAATGAATGGAGCAATATTCTGTTTTCTGACGAGTCCCGTTTTTCTGTGCATCCGGATAATAGGCGTATTTTCATCTGGAGGGACCGTGGCAGTAGGAATAATCCTGCGTTCGTGCACGAAAGTGTCAGATTTGGCGTAGGAGGAGTGTGGCATCTCCATTGACGGGCGCACCGACATCTACATCATTCGAGATGGAGCTCTGACTGGTCGCCGATATAGGGATGAGATCCTCAGACCTATTGTAGTTCCTTACGCTGCAGCAATCGGAGATAACTTCATTTTAATGGACGATAACTGCAGGCCACATCGTGCAAACCTGGTGGAGGATTTCCTTTTCGAGGAAGGAATCGTTCGAATGGAATGGCCAGCGTGTTCTCCAGACATGAATCCAATCGAGCACGTTTGGGACGCTCTAGGAAGACGAGTTTCTGGCCGCCAACAACCCCCACAAACTCTCCAAGAACTGAAAAGAGCTCTTCTGGAAGATTGGGGCAGAATACCTCAACTCGTCATTAATAGCCTCATTGTGTCCATGCCTCAAAGGTGTTCAACGTTGCTAGCCGCCCGTGGAAACCACACCCCCTACTGAAAATTTTTTACTGAGATTTTTTTTTGAAGTAAACACCTTTTCTTATTCTTTTTTTCTCATATGCCCAAATTGTGTTTTTTTCCTTTTGTACACAAATGCGCAATAAAATGCATTTTTTTCTGCCAAACATGTGTAATTTATTCTCATATAACCTACTCTGTCTGTCGACCATGTATCAATCAGCTAAAAAGTTTCCCAGATACAAAATCCATCTAAAACTGCAAATTGTTTTGAGCAGTGTAGATAGATGGGTGGAACATCCTGTATATATACATGAAAAAAAATCATGAATTTTTTAAACAAAAAAGGGACACGGCGTACTTAACTTTATTTTTATATAATACGTGTGTTTTAAAAAATTCCCGATCCAAAAAGGCTGAATTCCATTAATTATTCACGTATTATAAATTAAGACGTGAAATAATTAGAAAATATATTTTGATAAAACATTTTTTCGTTATTTCTATGTAAAACAAATTTCTTGCTCAGTTTGAATATTTTTTGACCCAATTATTATGTTCTTATACCGCGAAAGAGGATTCGGTATTGGATTTTATATTAGTCAACTTAACTAAATGAAGATTTAATTAATGGAACTTCCTGGGTGGTGAATAATAGACAAATTAATGAATTCCCTTGATTCGATAAAGGTTTAATTGGGCTAATTAAACATCATTATGAAATATTATGCTATATTCTTCAAACTTTTTTTCTTTGAGTATGTTAATTGATAACGTAAATTGAGAGCATTCGTTAAAAAAAATTCCCTTCCATACAATTATTTACTTTTTTATTTTTACATTCATTCATTTTATTTATTTTTTATTTTTTGTGAACATGTGTTTTTTTTAATAAAACTTAGTACATTAGGAAATTTTTAAAAAAATGTTAAGTATATATTTTTATAAATTACTATTACTATTACTATCATTTTTGAATGATTTCTTAGTGTGTTCACTTAAGATGTCTGTGGGTTGCTTAAAAAGTTTAATGCAGTAATGCTACTTAAGAATAAGCTGTATTGGTTACAAGAATAGTTTATGAAATCCCAGTTGCCTAGAGATTTTCTAATAGTACTACAGATTTTTTTTTACAGCGTACGTAAAATTATTTTCATATTGTGCGTGTGTTTTAAAAAATTCAAAATCCAAAAATGCTAAATTACATTAATTATTCACATATTATAAATTAAGACGTGACATAATTTGAAAATATAATATGATAAGACTTTTTTTCGGTAAGTAAAACAAATTTCTTGCTCAATTTGAATATTTTTTGACCCAATTATTATGTTTTTTTCCCACGAAAGATGTTTCGGTATTGGCTTTTATATTAGATAACTTGATTAAGTCGAGAGTTAATTAATGAAACTGGCTGGGTGATGAATAATAGTCAAATATTGAAATTCCTTGATTAGATAAAGGTTTAATTAGGTTAATTAAACATCATTATGAAATATTATACCATATTCTTCAAACATTTTTTTCTTTGAGTAATGTTGATTGATAAACGTAAATTGAGAGCATTCGTTAAAAAAAAAAATTTCCCTTCCATGCAACTATTTACTTTTTTTTTTACATTCATACATTTTATTATTTTTTTAATTTTTTTTTTTTTTTGAACATGTTTTTTTTAATAAACTTAGTTATTAGGAAAGTTTTAAGAAAATGTTAAGTATATATTTTTATAAATTACTTTTACTATTACTGTGATTTATTAATGATTTCTTAGTGTGTTCACTTAGGAAGTCTGTGGGTTGTTTACAAAGTTTAATGCAGTAATGTTACTTAAGAATAAGCTGTATTGGTTACTAGAAAAGTTTATGAAATCCCAGTTGCCTAGCGATTTTCTAGTAGTACTACAGATTTTTTTACAGCGTACGTAAAATTATTTTCATATTGTGCTTGTGTTTTAAAAAATTCCCAATCCAAAAATGCTAAATTACATCAATTATTCACGTATTATTGATTAAGACGTGAAATATTTTGAAAATATAATTTGATAAAACATTTTTTCGGTATTTCTATGTAAAACAAATTTCTTGCTCATTTTGAATATTTTTTGACCCAATTATTATGTTTTTTCCCACGAAAGAGGTTTCGGTATTGGATTTTATATTAGTTAACTTGATTACATGGAGAGTTAATTAATGAAATTTCCTGGTTGATTAATAATAGTCAAATTAATGAATTCTCTTGATTACATAAAGGTTTAATTGGGTTAATTAAACATCATTATGAAATATTATGCCATATTCTTCAAAAATGTTTTTCTTCGAGTGTGTTGATTGATAACTTAAATTGAGAGCATTCGTTAAACTTGTTTTTTTTTCTTTCATGCAGCCATCTGCTTATTTTTATATCTACATTCATTCTTTTTTTTGTGAACAGGTATTTTTTTTTCATATACAACTTAGTTATTAGGAAACTTTAAAAAAAAATTAATTATGTATCTTTATAAATTACCATTTAAATACTTATGCATAACTAGTATTCAATCTACTTAGTAAAATTAAGGAATTTCTTTAGTTGATAATCATTATGTCACTTACATTCTTACATTTTATTAGTAATATCCTCAATTTATAATTAACTTAAATAGCGTTTTATCTTCTCAAATCCATACATGTGTTCAATTTAATAAATAAAATTAACAGCGTAATAACTTTAAAACTTACAGCATACTGGAAAAACAGCATACTGCTTTTAGTATACGGGGAAATTGCTCAAATAGATAGAGGTGAAGCGGATTTTGGTGAAAAGTCTACTAACTAATAGCAAAAACAGGAAATTACCAGTTACAACCAATAAGAAAATATCGTATAGAATGGATCTGAAAAAAATATGTTTGAACAAATTGAGAAAATTAACTTTTATATATTACTACACTGTAAAAAAAATCTGTAAATGCACTAAACATTTTCTAGGAAACTGGGATTTCAAGAACTTTTTATGTAACGATAGCAGGAAAAATTCATGTAACCGATTCTAAAACTTGAGTTTTTGTTGTTACCGTTACAGGAAAAGTTCTTGGAATCCCATTTTCCTAGATAAAGTATAGTAACTTTACAGATTTTTTTTACAGTGTAGGGTACTCTGCTCCCGGAAGCTACGCTCACCAACCCCAATTCAAATTCTAAAAACGTACCTATATGATCAGCTTTTTAACTGTTACAGAAGATTAAATGATTATTTCAAATCCAGTGGCAATGTCCTTTTAGCCCTTTATCTACCGAATTAAGAATTCATGAAAATTTTACAATCTACAGCATTTTACGCAAGATTTTTAAACTATCTAAAATAAAGGTTTACATAATCATTTAATAAATATTTAAAGGATTTCAGAAGGATTAATTAAATTTGATATTACAGGGATATTGTGGAATTTTTATAACCCCACTCAAATCTTTTTTTTTTTAAATTATTTTCTTAATATTTTCTAGAATTATAAAAGATGCAAATTTGAGGTTCTTACAATATAAACTTAGAAATATTTCCGCATCGAAAAATCTCCATCCTCATCTCTCAGTACGAAAAACAAAAACTGAAAAGATGCAAATGCAAAAGAAATCATCCTTTTAAAAATATTTTTGTTTCGTGTAACCAATAATGCTTTTGGAAAAGGATAAAGTAATCTATCTGTAATTCATTCTAAACAGTATTACAAGTAACTGACATATTAAAAGAATTTTATTATATACAATCGGAAGATAAAGGGTTAAACTGGTTTCTATTTTTCCCCTTAATTGGAAAATACCGAATTAGATGATGTTACGTCATCCAAAGGTTGTTTTCGCTTTTTATTCGATAAGACTAGTTTAACAATTGAAAATATTGTAATGTAAAATGAATTAAGTAAAAGGAGGGTTTCATCTCTCATTTTTTTAACAACTAAATCGTTGTTAATATTCTTTAAAAAAAAACACATTTTAAATGTAATGTTTTAAATTTAAGCTGAATTTTACAAAAGTTTTTTTTTATCGTTTTAACATATACATAAAAGTATTGTTCTTTTTAGAAAGGAAATATTAGTATTTGCGCTGTCTTAGAATTGTCACTATTAGTTAAAAAAGATCATCTCGAACTGTAGAATAATTGTAACACCTAAAAGTATTTTTAAATTTTAACCATAAAATATAAAATCCATAGCCAAATATTTAATTATAATTGATAAAATGTATATTTTAACGGAAATGCTTTTGATGAATTATGAAATCGCTATTATTTCCCTTTATTTAAAAATCGAATCGATATGTATTTTATTAGTTATATTGTCAAATCTAACAATTAAATAACAAACTAAGGGTTCCAAACGTCTTCCGAAGGAGATAGGCTACATTAAAATTTAGGGTCCGAAATTTCAAATGATTGTAAGAAACGGAAAAATTGGTCGATTTGCGGTTTTCGCTAAAACTATTCTTTATGTTAGTATTTTGTGGAAAATAAATTATAAAGATAAATTTAAAAAAAAAATAAAAAAGTTTAAAGATAAATTTAAATCAGTATTTTCTTTTAAAAAAATTTAAAGATAGATTTCAATAAAAGCCAATAGAGAGCGAAATAGACGTTGGAGTAAAGTACAACTATTTTTAACCGTTATTTTTTTAATCTCATTAAATGATTTTAAATGCTTAGACTTAAACTAATATTTTGAGCTCGAAATCTGAATCATTGGAAGTTGTTAAGTACCGCAAAATTGAACTATGTTCGAGGGGGTGGAGGGTGGGGAGGGTTAAATTTCAAATCCTGAACACAGTTCAGTTTGCATTTCTTAACTCCTCCCAACGATTCAGAATTTGAGCTCAAAATTTAAGCGTAAGCTATTGCAAGCACTTAATTCGATACAAAAAATACGGTTAAAAACATTTTTTGGTTACTCTAAAGTTTAAGGTACCCTCTAACGGATTGTTTTAATATTTATCTTTTATATTTATTTCTAAGTAAATACTGACATAAAGAACAGTTTTAGCGAAAACCGCTAACGAATCGACCATTTTTCCGTTTTTTTAAATCATTTGAAACTTGAACCCTCCGCCCTCCCTTAGAACACCGTTCAGTTTGCGCTACTTAACCACTTCCAACTGTTCGGATTTTGAGCTCAAAACTTAAGTTTAAGTGTAAGCTTCCAAAAATATTTAATGAGATGCAAAAAAAAAAAAACGGCAAAAAATAGTTGTACGTTATTCCAAAGTCTAATGCGCCCTATATCGGCATTTTTTGAAATTTATAATTTATTTTTAAGAAAATACTGACATAAAGAATAGTCTTAGTGAAAACCACAAATCAATTAACTATTTTTTCCGTTTTTTATGTTTATTTGATATTTTGGACGCTAAACTTTTATGGCGCCTATCTCCTTCGGAAGAGGTTTGGGACTCTTAGTTTCCTATTTAATGTTGTTTGTCTTCATGTGAAATATCACTCCTTAAAGTTTTTCCCAAGTGTTTAGATACGCCCTGTATATATATATATTGGTGTTATGTTGGGTGACCGTGAAAATGAAGACAAGTTGGAAATTGCACGTGAAGCGTTGCAAATGAGGTGCGTTCGTACGATAACGAAGTTTTAAAAATATCACTCTCATATATCAATCTCATAAAATTGTAAATAATTACAATTAAAATGCGCACCAAACAATGTTCTCCCTATACCATTATGCAATGGAATACTTTTGTGTGGTCTTGTAAATCAATAACAAATATTCTTTGTACCACAGATTATGCCAAATGTATATTATAATATCTATTTTATAGATGCATATCAGTTTTATAACGTTCGAATGTGTGTAACACCATTAAAATGCATTTGAAACATTTTCCCCCATTAACCGTAATGTAACGGAATACTTTTGATTGTCCTTGTAATTGATCTATGCGTCCGATTTTCTTAAAATTTGAAATGACTCGACAAAATTATGTAATAATAATATATTTTAAATTTCAAACGATTCGGTTGGGTAGTTTTTGCGTTGTTATATGCGGACGGACAGACAGACGGACAGACAGACGGACGGACTGAACGACAACAATAGGTGCTACGCATATACATAATTACGAACGCACCTAAAAATGGACCAGATCTAACAATCCATCATGTGGTTTTTTTTCCTGCAGGTACACTATATGGCCAAAGCTGACGGCCACTTGCGATTTTAGACATTTTGATTAATATCTAGAACAATACATGATGAACGATCCTGAATCTCTAGGTGTGTAAAAATAGTAGTTCTGGTCATACATCTTCGCGAAGAATGTTTCCCGAAACGCCATCAGGGACCAGATATAGTCGTATGTGCCATATTTTATATTGACACTAATCAATGGAAATATGGACACAGACCCTCATCTTTTTGTTTCCTTTTGGAAATAACTGATACTGAGCTTATTCCAGCGACGATCCCTTTACGAATTTTCAAGCTATGTTTTTGAGACTTTCGTAAAAGTTGTTATATACATTTAACTAACACACTTTGCAAATGAAATTTTGATGCATGCGCAGTGAAAAATTATTTAGTATACCTGCTCATTTTTCATACAATTTTTATTAATTTTTAATTCTGATTACGGGGTATTATGTACACTGTTGTTTGTCATATTTTTGGAAAAGAACTTTATTTTATATTCAGAACTCTGCAAATTATAGGCAAAAATACTTGGAAAAATTTGGGACTGTTTTTATAAAAACCTTAATTTCTCTATGAGTGTACATACAATCCACATAAAAATGAAAACAGTTTATTACAATAAGCCACTTAATCATACTCTACGGTTTGCAAGCCTTTGCTACACTAATTTATTCAGAGTTATCCAAAAAATATTTGTTCTTTTACAATTTATTGACAGTTCGCTGTGAAGCTTCGGGAAAAAATATTCACGGAAATGTATAACCTGTACTATTATGTTTACACATTTGAAGTTTCCGATTAATTAATCATATATTTTTTCAGGTATTTAAAAATGTTTAAAATTGCAAGTGGCCGGTCAGCTTCGGCCATACAGTGTATTCATTAACAATGGTACTCCAATGTGGTGGTGTGCCATCTTGCTAGAATTAAACTTCTGGGTGTAAAACAAATTATTTAAATCGATTACGCATTTAAACACTAGTTGGGCTCGCTACATTCATTTTTTTTCCTTATAGAATTTTGAGATGTGCTCGACAAGTTATGCTCACCTTATATATCACTCCAATGGTTCTCGCGCTCTTTGTTTGAAACTAATAGACGCAATCAAAGATTTTCCGCTATTTCCTAATATATATATATATATATATATATATATATATATATATATATATATATATATATATATATATATATATATATATTGATAAGGCGAGTTTTGAAATGTATATCCTTAACTATTTTTCCTTTAAAGAAATATTTTATTTTATTTAAATACATGTGTTTCAAACAACATTTAACTTAAATGTAGAAAGCTAATTTTATAATACACTTTCTCTCTATTTATATTCTATATTATGTGTTTATAAAAATTATTATAGCGATTTATCGAATTAGTTTATACTTTTTCGCTTCCGTTCTCATCTAAAATACACATTACACTGAGACTGGATAAGTGAATCTTTCTCTAAATAATCAAATTTCTAAGGAAGTGTCTTTGTAATTGAAATAACAAATATTTTCGACCGATGATAATTTCATTTATTTTAACGCATGCCAAAAGGAAATATAATGTTTGTCATTCTTAGAGCCCTTTGAGTGCGGTGTCCCAAATATAAAAGTTTTAAGAAGCCCAGTTTTAAGAATATACTATAACCAGAATTATCCTTAAAGAATGTTCAAATCAATTCAGTGATTTCAAAATATTTCTGATTTTAGATTGTTTTCCACTCTGTTCAGTTTTATTTTATTATTTTTTGCAAAAACTATGTCAGCATTCCGCACTTAAAATTAAGAACCATGTGATACTTAAATAATTGATTTTGTATAAGTCACTATAAAATAAGAAACAAAGCAGAACGCGTTTCGAGCTAAAACAATAATAGTCCGTATTAACTGAACCATACACGTGTCCAAAAAGGGACAATATCAGCATTGAACTGAAAGAAATAGGATGGGGTTTAAAAAGAATGCGACAGGTGGTGCTAGTTGAAAGAGCACAGGCGGAAGACAAAAGTGATGTATAAATAATAGAAGAGAAAAGGCAGGTGGAAGTGGAAAAAATAACAATAGTAATATTATAATAAAATGTAACAAAAAGAAATAAATAAAGAATAGTGAATAAATAATAATAATATAAAAAATAAAATAACATTTATATATATACATATATAATGAAAATAGCAAGAGACGAGGGAAAGGAACTACAAAAGCAACTTTTATGCAGGAGAGAGGGAGGGAGATAATGAGAGATAATTGACAAGATTACCATATTGTCTGTGTCTAACTAGTACAATAAAGCTATATCTCTTTAAGATGTTTTCCACGCATTTCACATGTTTTTAATTTTAATTTCTTATTAAACAACTCTTAGAAAGCATTAAAAACTTAAAAGTAACTATTATGTCAGATTTCAATTTTCTAGTGAAAGTAGTCTATCAAAAATTGAAAGTTTAGTCTTTGCCTTTGCATCCTTTAAAATGCACAAACATGTAACGTAGTATGATTAAGATACTGTTATAAAATATAGACTACATTGGAGAAGACTCGGTCACCATCATTTTGATACCTTTTATGTTAATTTTACAGTTTACCCTTACACATAATTATTTATTCTCTATAATATTATTATGGTATAAAATATGTTTATTAAAACTCACTCAATTGCTACATTTTTCTGAAATCCCATAGCATTTAACTTATTTTTCAAAAACTTCCAAAAGGTGCAAATGTTATAAATTGTCTTTTTTTCGTAATTGTAACTATTTTTCAGAAAAAAATAATTTATTTACACCAAATACACTTGTACGTATATTTAATATATTTTACCATAAATATCTTTAAAAACATTAATTTATTTACATCAAATACACTTGTACATATATTTAATATATTTTACCATAAACATCTTCTAAACAGCATCCGATTTTAACGTAGAATGTTATTTTACTGTACGCTCACCCCCTATTTACATTTGCGTTTATAGAAACTGCTGCAAAATCTTATTGAATTAATCTACTCTTGTCAGACTCTTTTTTCCTCATAAAATACACATTACGTTGAGATTGAATAAGTCAATTTTTCTTAGGAGATGTGTCTTTGTAATTGAAATAGCAATTATTTTCGACTGAATATCCAGTGAGTGATCAAATTATTAATTACGTTGCAATTTTTCTTATTTTTTAAGTTCTACACTTAAAAACTTGCTTTATTTTATAAAAATTTTCACCACATGTTATTGGATTTAAATGTTGGCAACATTGCCTTCATGTTTTAATACTGAAGTAACTGATAGGTGGTATACACTGGTGTCCAAAAGTTAAGCATAATTGGTAATTAAGTAATTATTTTTAAGTAATGAAAGAAATATAAATCGAAATGTGGTGAAACTCCTGGCGTGTAAACAAAATAGTACGCGTCATGTATATTCACGAAGAGTTTTCCCCGAAATCAAACAGGGGACCGTCAACAAATTGAAAAAGAACGAAGATCTTTTGGATAACCCTGTCAAAACTAATGTAGCAAAAGTGTTCAAACTGCATATTATGATTAATTGGCTTATTGTAATATACTGTGTTTATTTTTATAAGGATAGCATGTACACTCGTAGAGAAATTAAGGTTTTTATAAAAACAGTCCTAAATTTTTCCAAGTTTTTTGCTTATAATTTGCAGAGTTCTTATTATAAAATAATGTTCTTTTCTGAAAATATGACAAACATCATTGTACACAATACCCTGTCATCAGAATTTAAAAATAATAAAAATTGTATGAAAAATGAGTATGTTTAGTAAATAATTTTCATTGCGCATGCGTCAACGATATCAAAATGTCATTTGCATATTGTGTTAGCTAAATGTATAGAGTAACTTCCGTAAAAGTTTCAAAAACATAGCTTGAAAATTCTGAAAATGGTCGCCTATAGAATCAACTCAAAATCCGTTATTCCTAAGGGAAGGAAAAAAATCAGGGGTTTTACCTAAATATAGTTGTACGTGCAATATTGTGTAGGCACTAAAGAATGGAATATGGATACAGCCCCTCATCTTTTTGCTTCATTTAGGGAATAAAGGATTTTGATCTCATTCTATCAACGATAATTTTCAGAATTTTTAAGCTATGTTTTTGAGACTTTCACAAACGTTGCTCTATACATTTAACTAACATAATATGCAAATGAAATTTTAATAGCGTTCACGCATGCGCAGTAAAAAATTATTTAGTAAACCTGCTCATTTGTCATACAATTTTTATTATTTTTAATTCTGATGACAGGGTATTGTGTGCAATGATGTTTGTTATTTTTTCAAAAAAGAACATTATTTTATATTAAGAACTCTGCAAATTATAAGCAAAAAACTTAGGACTGTTTTTATAAAAACCTTAATTTCTCTACGAGTATACATTCTATCCTTGTAAAAATTAACACAGTACATTACATTAAGCCAATTAATCATAATGTGAAGTTTGAACGCTTTTGCTACATTAGTTTTGACAGGGTTATCCAAAAGATCTTCGTTCTTTTTCAATTTGTTAACGATCCCCTGTTCAATTTCGGGGAAAACTCTTCGCGAAAATATGTGACGCGTACTATTTTGTTTACACACCTGGAGTTTCAGCACATTCCGATTCATATTTCTTTCATTACTTAAAAATAATTACTTAATTACCAATTATGCTTAACTTTTGGACACCAGTGTATAACAGGTGTCATTATCTGGGCTGTATTCTTAGTGTAAAACGTGCATTAGGGATGTTTTCGAAAAACATGGTTTTAGATATTTTTATGATGAATTCTGTTCAAAGGTGTATCAAATAGCGCATTAAAGATTCTAATTATTGTAAATATAAAACACATTTACTTAATTTAAGGGTCCTCCCTCCACTCGTCACTTATACATAACTATAGAACCTTCAAACTATTCAGAGATTCATCTTATAAAATAAACACTTTATCCGAAAGTCAAACCAAATAGGATAATTTAGCATAAAAATCCATTTATCTAATTTAAGGGGGGTACTAGTCCGTTCGCTTTCATACACTGTAAAAAAAAACTCCCTTACTTTACACCAAAAAGGGTGGCAACTAAGTTGCCACCACAAGTGGTGTAATGAAATTCCACTTGTAAATTGCTTTAATGAGCCACCAACTATCAAATGGTATAAACAAATACCATTTTTAGTGGCAACTTAGTTGCCACTATTTTTGGTGTAAAGTAAGTAATATGTTTAAAATGTACGCTATAATAAATTGTCTCAATTAAAGGGAAATTTAGCAGCCCCTTTTCGTGAAACTACTTATTTTAAATTATGGCTGTATTAAATTTGAATGTAATTTTTAAATTATCTTTTATTTTGCTACCATTTATTAAAGTACACTAAAAAAGTAGATGTTAAAAAAAGAAATTTCCTAGTATTTACATGACTTTAACAGCAAAATAAAAAAATATTTTAGATATTACATTTTAAATTTAATACAGCCATAATTTAAAATAAATATTTTGACGCAAAGAGGCAGCGAAACTTCCTTTTAATGGAGGAAATATATTACTAGCAAAAGGCATGCTTTGTTTGGATTCGCGAAGCATTTCATTAGTTATTTATTAGAAAGTAACCATTTTTTTATTTTATTTTGTACTACTTGATTATCCCGTCGACCAAATAGGTACCGTCAAACTAAAAGATTAAATGCTAATGATGATGGTAAAAAAATATTACATTCACATGAGATTAAACTCGTATCACGTGTTCGTTATGCCATCAAGTTACTTTTATAATGAAGTTTTATTCTTGTATTCTTTGGTTGGTATTCTTAGTAAAGTTTTATTAATTTATTTCTTTTTTCGTTATTTAAAGTAAAAATTATGTCAATTTGTTTAATATGGCCAATTGTTTGACGATTTGTATAATTTGGCGAAATTGATTGACGGGGTAATCAAGTAGTAACTTAATTCGACTTTTTATTTGTATTTTTATTAATGTTTTACTAATTTATTTAATTTTTTGTTAATTTAAAAATTGCGTCAATTTGTACAATTTTGCTAATAGTTTGGCTATTTTTATTATTTGACGAAATTGGTCGACGGGATAACCAAGTAGTACCCGAATTAAAAGCATTTGATGACATAACAGTCACGTGTATTATGTTTAATGTCATGTAATATGACATTTACGATAATCCATTATTGGCATTTAATCCTGAAATTTGGCATTATATTTTTGGTCAACGGGATAATTAGGTAGTACCCAAAAATGTACAATTATAGTATCTATGGCATGAGATAATAAAGTACAAAATCTTATAATATCTTGATGAAAATTAATAATTTGCCTACTGTATTCAAGCTGACCACCTTTAATACGATAAACAGTAATAACTGGACAAACTTGGGCAATTAATTTCTCCTCGACGAAAGTTTAGCCCTTTAATATTTGGGGATGTGGACCAGGATCCATATTATTAGCAACAGAAAAAATATTTAGTTCATTATTTACTATACATTTATGGCAAGTCTTTTGAGATCCGTCAGAGTGAATGCCAAGCCAACGATGATGAAAAATTTTACAAAAATATAATTTAAAATTTCTTGTGCATCTTCGAAATTTAAAGCATTTTTCTGAACACATGCATTTTCTATTAGAAGATATTCGTCATGTCGTCCTTTTGGCACAGATGTCATATATGTACCACATTGGCGCTATTTTTTTCAGACGCTAATGTCATAAATGACCGGAGTACTTAACTGGCGATAAAGTGTCGTTATTTTGCTTGACGAATGTTGTCAAGCAAATGTTGAATGCCCGGATGTTGTTTATTTATTAATAAGTTATTAATTTACTTTTATTTTCTTTTTAAAAATTGTATAAATTTTTTTGTCCCATAGGTATTAATTAAACTTTTTAAAATTTATTGTTATTCCCTTTTTAATATATATATATACGGTAACTGGTATTCGAAAACCAGGTTTTTTCCAAATTCGCGCCGAAAAAATCGCGCCGATGTGGTGTGTATATGACATCTGTGCCGTCGTTTTTTCCGCTGCTATCTAGCCTCTTGTCTTAAAGCTATATCATATTCGCGTTATTTTCAACCAGTAAGTATATGTGTCCTTGTCATTTCTTATAATAGAACTAATACATTCCATAAATTGTTTTTAAACGGCAAACTATTTAAAAGTAGTGCTACATATATCAAAATAATAATATATGTGTTTCATTTGGTTTAATTTTCGATCTTCGAATTCAAATAACTCTTTATATAATGAATTTAACGAATTTAACAATCAATTTTATTTGTTTACAATTTTTTGTTGCCACTTTACGAAAAAAAAAAAAAAAATAAAACACAATTTAATTCTTTTAATATGCGTAAGTGACATCAGCGTAAATGATTTTGTCGGAATAAAGAAAATACATTTTATATGATTATATCTATAATTGTTAACTCCATGAATTATTTATTCTTCTGAAATAAAGGATGTTTCATTTCTTATTTCTAAAAATGTGTCCATAATGGAAAAACATGTAAAATAAATTTATTAAAATAATAATTTTTTAAAGGTTATTCTGTAAAAAAATTATATTGTGCAAATCTACAGATCAAAATTTATATTTGTGTTTAATTTCAAATCAAAATATTGAAAAGTTTTTTTTTTTTTTTTTTTTTTTTTTTTTTTTTTTTTGTAAAGCGTATTATAAAATGTAATTTGAGTGGCCTAGTAGAGGATTCGCTTCGCTCATCCTACTAACATTCATTTTAAGCATATTACTAGTTGGTAAGCAACAACTTTCCTATATTTACATACTTAAAAATATATTTTTCATAGGTCAATATTGCGTTAAGTAAGTTAAAAAACATTGTAATAACGATTTTTTTTAATGAAAATATTTTTTGTTAGAGTTCGGGCAAACGTTATAGTCATACGATATAAAATATTTTTGTAACGAAATGTATAATTTCTCTTAACTATCACTATAAATTTATTCGAAGATTCTAGTTTTCTTAAGAAAATAACAAACATAAGGTACATATGATATTAAATTACCTCACAATTATACAATTTAATGCATAATATAAAAAATGCTTAACTATGCCAGCTATCAAATAAACAAAACTGTATAAAAAAAAGTTGATTACAACTGTTATACTGAAGGCTTACTTCCCGTTAAATTCGAACATGCCGCCATTGTTCTTAAAATGGCAGTGCACTAATACATTATTAAAAAGCATTATCTAATTAAAACAAAAACACATGCAAACATTATTTAGTCTTAAATCTTAAATCTACAAATAATAATAATAATATGGCTTACCGTTTGTTTACTTTTTCACCTGCTATCCGAAAGTTAGGAAGAAGGATTAAATGCGAAGTAAAATGGCGGCAAACATACAAAATCAAAACAGAAAGATAATACATTACTCTGAGTTTGTGTTACCTTTCAATAATTGCGAATATAGACTAAAATTCCACCATTCCAAGATTATACTTCCACTTTTTACGGAGCTACTAACGAAAATAGTGTGGATTTAAAGTTTCTTCAGCAATTCATAACCCCGATTTTAATTTAATATTGCGCCTTTGTTTTTACAGTGTACTGAACAAAAGAATCCCCAAAACCGATCACTGAAGTACCTTATTAGAATAAACCTATATCTAAATTTTGAAGCTAATCAGTTAATTCTGCATGAAAAACCCATTTACCTAGATAAAGAGGGGAGGTAGCCACCCGTTCCCCTCAATATGATGAACCTAGACCCCCAAAACCAATCAATAAAGCGCGTTATAATGTTTCACACTTCATTTTCAATACCGAATATGCTACAGTAAAGCACTATAATATATATCAATTTTATAGCAATTGGACTATATTATCGCGAGACAGAGCACGAATGGGCAAACTTACGAACAGAGAAACTGAATTTATAGGCAGTTTTCAACTGTGTTGGGAAGTGTTTTAAATGTAATATTATTAACATAGTTTATACTTGTAGCAAATCTAATTTGCACAACACATTATTAAAAATTAACTAACCTTTTATTTCTTCCTTCCAGATTTTCTGTTTAAATTTTCTTAATTTAATTATTTAAAGAATTTATATTTTACCAGCTATGAAATGTTTTGCTAAGCAACTGACGAAAGAAAAAGGAAAAATATGGAATATGTATCATGCCAAATACGCAAAAGGATAAAACAAATGGCTTTTATTATTGGAAAACATGCTTAAAATTCTACAAAAAAAAAAAAAAAAAAAAAAAAAATACATATATACACATAATTTAAAAAAAGATTGAGAAATACATTGACAAAATTTCAAATAATTGGAAATAATTTAAAACCTTATTTGGAGCTTTTACCATTTATAATTCACTATTTAAATTACGCTAATCAAATGCGTCATTTCCTTATAACAAATCGAGATTTGAAAATAGTCTGCATTGACATTAAAAAGCATTATGGTGCAAAGTAAAGTGTTCTGTATTTTCCGAACGAATGAATCAAACCTAACAAAAAACTATACTGCTAAATCCGGGTACCTTATGAACATTCTTACTTAATTTCAAGGAAATCGGATGCGTTTTACGGCAATTATTGTGGAACAGACAGACAGACGGAAACCAAAAATATCGAGTCTCCAATATAAGCCTTCACTTACGTTTCGGCAATGAACTATTAATTAAATTAACTATATTAATAATTTTATCCCCCCATCCCCCAATAAAACCATTTTTGTGTAGTTATGGCTTTCTGTAAAAGAATATATTTTACCTTATTTCTTAAAAGTACTAATTGCAGCTTATAATATACAGTTTAAAAACTTGTTTTATATAAATTTAGGTAAAACATATAAGCATGGATATTATATCAGTACAAATATTATGCCTATTAAGAACGTTTACATTTCACCAAATAAATACAGAATGTTCTTAGCGTATATTTTTTAGTATTTTTCTAGTTTATTTTGCAACATTGTAGAGTGATTTTGCTGGAGAAACATATTAAGCACAAATGGATTAAGAAAAAAATAGCTTTAAAAAAGTATTTAAATTTTGCTAAAATAAGATAAATTTAATTTCTTCAAAAAGTGTAAAATGAATCCTGTTCCGCTTTCACTTAGCGTTTCCAATCAACATAAAAATTTCTGGCACTTAGAAATATCAATCTGCTCATTATCTAAACATCAGATATGTTGTTGACAACATACCAGAAAGAAAAAATATGACATATTTAGAACATAAGTTAGATGCACAAATACAAAAGTAAAAATATTTTTTAAAAAAGATGAAGCATGACATTTCTTCTGACTTAACATTAAGGTATACACAATCGCCGAAAATCAGGGATGTAATACAGAAATTTAAGTTAGGTAGTCAGAATAAAAATTTTGTAAGTTTCGTTGTTACAATCGAAGTAATAATAGATGAAGGTTACATGAAATTTCATAGCATTGACATTTAAAAGTTTTGGAACAAAAAATTAAAAACAGAAAAAAATTCTTTTAATCTTGAAATTTCTTATTGGCCTTTCATTTAATTTTTGACCAATAAAAATGTAAAAAATGTCATTTAGAAATGTGACTCAAGTAACTTTTGGTGTATAACTGGTGTAATATTCTTACTTTGCAATGACAATAATGGTATTTGATTTTGTTTGTGGACAGTAATTTACAATGTCTTCTTATTAGATTTTTTATAAAGCAAAAAAAAAGTTAATTATGCTCCCAAATTAACTGTATTAATAATTTTATCCCCCCCAAATATATATATGTACCGGCTGTCCCAAAAATGACTTTATTGTTTGAGATGCGAACTAAAATAAAAAATTACGGTAAAAAACACCTGACATTACACATAATCCTCCTGCAAAATTTTTTAAATAGCTGTAACCGTTTGCAAGTTATTGAATTTTAAAATCCATCAGTCATTTTTGGGACATCCGGTATATATATATATATATATATAGATATACATACTTTCCTATAATGTTATTAGTCTCCGTAAAAGAACAAATACATTTTTTTATAATTCTTAAAAATACAAATTATAACATGTAATATACAGCTTCAAAACTTGCTGTCTATAAATTTAGGTAAAACTTATAATTATGGATATTATATTACTACAAATAATATGCATATTATGTATTCCCCATTAAGTACACTTGGATTTTGTCAAATAAATACATAAATACGAAAAATTCTTAGTGTAATTATTTTTAGTATTTTTCTAGTTTATTTTGCAACATTTTAAAATGATTTTACCAAAACAAAAATTCATGCACAAACGGGAAAAGAAAAAACAGATTTATGGCATTTTAAGTGCTGGTAAAATAAAATAAATTTTAAATTCTTCAAAAAGTGTAAAATCCATCCTCTTTTTCTAGCTGTCACGTGTCGATTCTAATGAACATAAACATTTATGGCACTTAGAAATATCAAACTGCTCATTATCTTAACATCAGATGTGTTGTTGACAACATACCAGAAAAAAGAAATATGACATACACTTTAGAACATAAATTAGATGCGCAAACAAAAAAGTAAAATTCCTTTTTAAAAGATAAAGCATCATATTTGTTCCAACTTCAGATTTATGTAAATACACAATTACCGAAATTCAGGAATGTAAGATAAAAATTTAAGTTAGGTAGCCATAAAAATAGTTTTGGTAAGTTTCATTGTTACAATCAAAATAATAGATGATGGTTAAATGAAATTTCATAGTTTTGACTGTTAAAACTTTTTGCACAATAAATTAAAAACTGACAAATGCATAAACTTAATAAAAATAAATCAAAGTACAAATTACCGAACATTTCCTACATACAATAAAATCACCTGCCACAACTGAATGCGGTAAATATTTAACTTTTTATGTGGAATAAATTGGAAATTTAACTTTTATAGAACCATGGTGATTCACAAATTAACAGCCATTTGGTTATAAAAACTTTAAAACAAATTTTTCTTTCAATAAATTATTTCCCTGCATAAGTAAAACTTAGATTACTTTTCCACATAATCAGCCTTAAATTTAGGTATTTTTCATAACAGCTCCTGAGATTTACAATGCCACCATACATATTTTATCCACCGACTCCGGTCCCGTATTAAGGCAGTTGTTCGCAATTCATCATCACTTACCATCAAGCACAAAATTTATTGTTGCAAAATACCGTGACCCAGTTGCAACAATCAAACAATGTGAAACGTGTAAGAAAGCATTAAAACTCATCTAGATCATAACCGTAACCATTAACACATTCCCTGCCACCGACCCAGTAGCGCGTCCAACCAGTACTTTTTCGTATGCCGGCGACGCTCTAGAGAGTCGAACGTTTGGAGCACTACTCAAGGTGCTCATATTCCTGCATTATTCTCAAAAGTTATTTATTATTGTAAAATTTACTTCATTCAATTTGAGCATTTTCCCGGTTCAACTACAAAAATTTTTCTGTTTTAAAAAATCGGTGAAAAGCGATTAAACATTCAGCAAAAGATTCTCGTTGCGATGGTGTTAGTAAAATGAGTTTGCATATTTGTGTTTTTTTCAACACGTTGGCGACTTAGTTTATTGGAAGTTTTTCTCATTTCAATTTCTGTTTTTAATGGTCAAACAATTTGCGCTAATCGATTTCTTAATATGTTTCAGATTGTACATATGTTGGATCACAATGGTACATATGTTGGTACACAATGTTGGATCAATATTGGCTACATCTTGGAGCAATATTAGCACATTGGCGCAATATTGGCATGAAATATTGCTCCAATATTGGGGTGTTTACATTTTGCCCTTATTTAGAAAATATTTGCAGCCAATATTATGCCAATATTGGGGTTTCATTGGAAATATTACCAAAAAACGCCAATATTTTTTAAATATTGGGATTTCATTGGAAGTATTTCCAATTTTACACCAACATTTGTACAATATTGGCGTTTTATTGGCAATATTTCCAATGAAACCCCAATATTGACATAATATTGGCTAAATAAATGCAAAATGTAAACATCCCAATATTGGAGCAATATTGACGTTTTATTGGCAATATTTCCAATTAATGATATATTGGCGCAACGTTGGACCAATATTGGTTTGCTACTAGGGTTAAAATGGATAGAAAAGGAAAAAAACATACCAGAAACTATAGTTACCTTTAAATTCATGTAGCAAAAAGTTCACTGTTATGAATATAAATTAACTAAATGCATTATATATATATTGGAAGATGCCTTAAGCATATACTCTCAGTAGATATATAAGTAAACTTCAATTTTTTTATTTCATGAAAAACATCAATAAAAATAATTGAAAAGTAATTGATTTATTAAATATTAAGAATATGTAAAGTACATTACGAATGAATCATTATAATGATTCCTACAATTAATAGTACCATATTATAAAATCTCAAAAATTAAATGATTTTTTATATCATATCGCATTTATTTAATAAATAAATAATATAATGATAATTAATTGTTAAATAATATCATAATGTTTAAGTATTTAAATTATAAAAAGAGGCGAAAAAAATATAAAAAAGTAGAGAATATTAAATTGATTTCATTTAATGTGACAATACAAACCTTAACTCAATATCGAAGTATAACATAAAAGAAGGAATACTATAGATAATTAGTGTATGCATTTTGTACACCTAGAACTTATGTGTGTATATATATATATATTTATATACATATATATGTTACAGGCCAAACCCGATTTTAGGCCAAACTAGTTTTTCCTAGGCCAAACTAGTCTATCCTAACGCCCATCGGATAAACTAGTTTTTCCTAGGCCAAACTAGTCTATCCGAAAGCCCATCGGATAAACTAGTTTTTCCTAGCCCAAACTAGTCTATCCGAACGCCCATCGGATAAACTAGACTTTCCTAGGCCAAACTAGTTTGGCCGAACTGTCATTAGGATGAACTAGTTTAGCCTGCTATTCATTGGTTTGAACTAGTTTATCCTAGGCCGAACTAGATTGTCCTAGGCCAATTCAATTTGGCGTGATATTTTTTAATCTAAAGACCGCCACGGCGCCAACTTTCTAATTTTGATCTATTTTATCCTAGGCCGATGCAGTTTGACGCGATTTTAGCTCACAGACTATCAAAGCCTGAGAGCTAATGTGCTCGCAGATTCTCTGTGTGTGTATGTAACCATTTACGTACGTGTGTACGCAATGCGATAACTCCTGTTAGAAATATCCAATTTGCTTCAAATTTTGGACATAGATTTATCCTGATAATGAACTTTCCTGATTAGTTTCAGGGGTTCATTGAATAAGAATAAGGGGAGGTGAACAAAAGGCTAATCCACACCCCCCCCCCTCCTTAATTTTGTTAAGTCAGTTTTCCATGCAAAATGATCAGATTTTATTAAAATTTTAGGTATAATATCATTTTGATAAGGTAAATCCATGATCAGTTGTGGGTGTTCATTGTTTACGTATAAAGAAATGAGAAATGGGAGGTAACACTCTTAATTTATATAAATAGGTTTTTCACAGAGAATTTATCGATTTGTTTCAAATTTTGGATTTAGGTTCCTTCTGATAAGGCATTTACCTAATTAATTTGGGGGGTTCTGAGTTTAAATATAAACGTAGAACGGATTTTTTTTTTCAATCGGATAGAAACTTTCGGTTTTATGAAAAGATTTTTAATTCGTAACAGATATTGGTTTTTGCACACATCACTTCAGGCGAAATTGTTCATATTAAGAAACTAAATATCCGAATCCTTTTAAAAATAAGAAAAAGCTTAAATAAAGCATGACACTTGAAATTTAGGATAGGGGGTAGAGTAAGAGGACGCTAGATTTTTTTTAAAAGCTCAGCACTTTTTAAGGTTTTAGCTGATAATTAAATATTACTATTATTTGAAACTTTTAGAAACATAATAAAACATGATGTTAAATATTTAAGAAAAAAGATGGCTCGTCAAATACCATTATTTTCTTTTAGTAATTTTTGTAAAAATGTTAAATTCTTGTTGGAACTGTTTGAAACTTTGTGATAGTTTATAACACATGATAAAAATTGTAAAAAAAGTCCTATTACGAAAGGGAAAGAGGGGGGGGGGGCGAAGAAAATTAGGAAATATAATGGAAATTCTAGGTTGATCTAGTTGAAACTTTAAGATAGTTTATGACACATGAAATAAATTTATAAAAATATGTTCCGCGTTTAATGCCACTATTGACGAATAGTGATTTTTGCAAAAATCTTAAATTCTTATTTTGCAGCACCGCGACATCGAGTAACATATCTACTGATAGATTGTTTAACGTAGTTTCCTTCATATACAGTTTTGTTGGCAATAGGGTGCGCTTCTGGTGATGGAATGTGGAACTAATATAACGCGAGCACTCTGGTGTTGGAATTTGGAACTAATACAACGCGATCTAGTTAAAACAATTTAAATGTTAAATTCTTGCCGGAACTTTTTGAAAAATCTGTAACAACGTCTTTCAAATTCTAACTCAATCTGAAATTTGATGAAAATCTGTGTATTGGTACTATTTGAGATTGAATTATCGCAGAAATCATAAAAAAAATTGCATAGAAGCGCTATCTATTGAGCCATTTACTCTAAAACCAAAAGAATATTAATTTATTACAGGGACTAACAGAATTTGAAGTTTGATAAAAATCCGTGCATTTGTTCTTCAGATAGAACTATTGCGATAATTATGAATAATGCCACATAGCAGCGCCACCTGTTGCACGATTTACTCCAAAAACTAAAAAGTACTTTTGTAATTTTTATATCAACGACTAACATAATCTGGAGTTTGATGAAAATTAATGCATTAAATCCTGAGATAGAGCTATTGCAATAATCACGAATAATACCGTATAGCAGTGTCACCTTTCGAGAGACTTACTCTAAAACTACAGAATACTAATTTTTATCAGAGACTTACTGAATCTAAAGTTTGATGAAAATTCGTGCATTATTTCTTGCGACAGAGCTATTTCAGGAATCGGAAAAATTGAGCACAACAGTGCCACCTATTGAGCAATTAATATAAAAACGTAAACAGAATTAGTTCATATCACGGATTTACTGAATCCGGAAGTTTGATGAAAATCCGTAAATAAGTTATTGAAATAATGTTGATGCATATCGGATAAAATGCAGTTTAGAAGCGCCATCTGTTGAACGATTTACATGAAATTGTAATCAGAATCAATTTATATCAGGGACTATCTGAATATAAATTTATATTAAATTACTTTCAATAGTTCTTGAGATACAACTATTGTAAAAATTGTTAAAAATGCAGCATAGAATAGCCATGTTGAGTGATTTACTTCAAAATAGAAACAACACCAACTCATCTCATGGACGAACTGTATCTGATGTTTGATGGAAATTTGTGTATTAGTTATTAAGATAAAGCTAATGCGTAAATCATAAAAAATGCAAAACAGCAGTTCCACCTGATGAGCGATTTACACCAAAAACTAATCAGCATAAATTTAGATCAGAGACTTGCTGAATATAAATTTTTATTAAATTTCGTGCATTAGTTCTTCAGCCGCATCCCTACAGCTTGCGATAGCGTATAGCAAGTGTGCTGCTCACGTACCGCCGAATGCCCTTTTCCTTTTCGAACGAACTTCGAAGCGAACGAAATTCAAATCGTAGCAAGAGTACTGAGTACGCACCGCCGAATGTAATCCTCCTTTTCGAAAGAGCCTCGAAGCGAACGAATTTCTAACCATATCCCCGCTGCCCACGCCAGTCAGATAGCGGCCGAAGCCAGCAAGTTTTAACTAAGCCAGGTTATATTAGTTCCTCATTTCAACACCAAGGAGCGCACTCTATTATTAACGAAACTGTATCTGAATGAAACTCCGTTAAACAACCTATTAGTAGATATGTTACTTGAGGTCGCGATGCTTTAAAAGCTAGAATTTCCGTTATATTTCCCGATTTTGTTCGCAATCACACCCTCTTTCACGCCGAAATGTGACTTTTTATAAATTTGTATCAAATGCCATAAACTGTCACAAAGTTTCAAAATGTTCCAGCAAGAATGTAACATTTTTACAAAAATTACTATTAAGAAATAGTGGTATTTCGATGCAGAATCTTTTTTCTTAAATATTTATCATCATGTTTTTTTCTCTTCGAGGTTTATTCGCTTCAACATACGCCCGTTTCGAGATTTTATATAAAACAAGTGGCCCGATAGCGGGCGAAGCCGGCTGATTTGAACTAAATCGCATCCAAATTCCAAATTCCGACACTTGTGTGCTTGTCTTATATTAATTCCACATTAGTCCGTTATATTAGTCGCGATATATTAGTCCGACATACGTACGTACATACATACATACGTACATGATTACATACACACACAGAATCTACGAGCACATTATCTCTCAGTCTTTGATAGTATGTGAGCTAAAAGCGAGTCAAATTGCATTGGCCTAGGATAAATTAGATCAAAAGTAGAAAGTTGGCGCCTTGGCGATCTTTAGATTCAATAAAATCACGCCAAGTTGAATTGGCCTAGTACAATCTAGTTCGGCCTAGGATAAACTAGTTCAAACCAATGAATAGCAGGCTAAACTAGTTCATCCTAATGACCGTTCGGCCAAGCTAGTTTGGCCTAGGAAAAACTAGTTTATCCGATGGGCGTTCGGATAGACTAGTTTGGCCTAGGAAAAACTAGTTTATCCTATGAGCATTAGGATAGACTAGTTTGGCCTAGGAAAAACTAGTCTATCCGATGGGCATTAGGAAAGACTAGTTTGGATTAGGCCAATCTAGTTTGGCCTAAAATCGGGTTTGGCCTGTAACATATATATATATATATATACATATATATGGATATATATATATATATATATACATTTCCTTTTCTTAAAAGAAGAATTTTAAAGAGAAGCGAAATTAGGAAAGTTTCCCAAATGTTTGAATCTGAGAATCTGTGAAATTCTACTTATCGCTTAAAAATTTTATGAAACAAAAATCGAACAACCTAAATATATCAAAACAACCATTAAGAAAACTTTAAAAATGCACTTTACGTGATGACAGAAAACAGAAAAATAGCTCAGAATGTAGAATATAGTTTAGATTTCTAAACGTAAATATCAAATTGCAACTTACGGCATCAAACAAAATTAGTTTTGAAAGTTGTCAAAAATGTAAGTAAAGAAAACACTTATGGGATTTCTTAAAACAAAGATCTAATTTCGAAGTGGAATAATTTCAATCATAAATGAAGAATTTTTATTATCATAGTGAACAGTAAAATATTAAAGATAAAAATTGAATTTTAATTTAAAAATGTGTCAGCAAAAATATATGTATGAATGAATTTGTGTACAGATTAGGCTTTGGCAGTTTTTGAATTTAATACTACCACTTTCGAAAACAATATTTAATAGCATTATTTATGTCGCTTTAACACCTCGCGATTCTATATTTTATTGTGTGTAATTTTTAATTTTTATTAGAAACTGCCAAATGGCACCAAGAAATTTATTTTTAATTTACTTTTGTAAGGTGCGTGAAAAAATTGACTTAGTTTGAAATGCATTTCGACATAAATTATAATGAAATTTAATAATTTCAATATTACAGCATCATGAATAGATTTTCTCATCAGAGAGTTAAATTTCAGTATTAACATTTGTAAATAGTCGAATGCCCCATTACCGAAACTTACTTCTATTTCATACACGTGACAGCATCAAAAACATGTAACACATAGTTTAGATTTCATGTTTTAATGTCCTATCTTCAATACTACACAGATTTTCATTTTCAGTTTCAGTTTCTGCTTAATTTTATAAATCGGAATAAAATCAAGAAATCTTCATCATAATATTTATTAAAAGTTATATTTACTTGATTCTGTTGTAAATCAGCAGCTTCCGAATCACCAAATTAGCTTGATGGGGTTTGCCTATCGATGCACCAGCCGCAGACGTTCAAAAAAAAAAAAAAAAAAAAAAACTAAGAAAAATGAGAAAATTGCAGAAGATATCGCTATAAAAGTGGCATTCGAAGGGACCGTAATGGCTCCCTTAACATTTCGACTTAATTGTTTTTGATCCGGAAGATACCATTTATAAAGATTCTTTGGATTTTTGAGAAGACTTTTAGCTTCAGACTTCTTGAGGGTGTATCTCTTCACAATGTAACCCTAGTAGAAAAACAATATTTGTTCAACCTTGCGCCAGTATTTCATTTATTGGATATACTGCCAATAAAACGCCAATAATGGTTAAATATTGGCATTTCACTAGAAATATTTCCAATGAATTCCCAATATTGTACAAATGTTGGCGTTACATTGGAAATATTTCCAATCAAACCCCAATATTGTATATATATTAGCGTTTCATTGGAAATATTTTCAATCAATCCCCAAACTTGGCATAATATTGGCTGCAAATAATGGCTAAATAAAGGCAAAATGTAAGCACCCCAATATTAGAACAATATGTCATGCCAATATTGCGCCAATGTGCCAATATTGCTCGAAGATGTAGCCATAATATTGGCCCAATATTGTTTGGCTACTAGAGATTCTTTCCGTTTTGTTTACTATATCTTTTAGAATTTTACTGTCACGGGTGCTTCTTTTTCAGACTGCTTGCCTGTGTGGTTTAAGTGATTTTCGTCATATTCTCTTAGTTTTAGTAAATATTGAGAGTTCTAATTTTTACTTCAAAATGTGACTAACAAAATAATCAACGGATCTATCTGCAGTGACTTTCTTCTCCTCACTAATAAGTGATAAAGCAGTTATCTAAATGAAGATCGTATATCTGATCCAATTTGAGCACTTCAAATTTGTTCAATTAAGGAACTGCGTGATTTTTTAGACAGATAATGTACAGACTAAAAACAAAGACGGAAGCAGACAAACCCACGAACAACAAACACGCGGATCAGATATGTATATGGAAACATAACAACTTACCTTAGTGTCAAGAAGGAAATTAACCAATTATAACTGCTAATTTTTTTAAATCAGCAGCAGGTGTTTTTTCTAATCAAAAATCACATCATACTGATAAGCAGAATTTCAGTGATGGATTGTATCTCTTTATGTAAGTATTGGAAGAATTGCAGTTGCCCATTTAAAGCGGCCATTCAAATGTAGCAACACTCCCCTCAGTATACTCCTTTTTTATTTTGAGTAATCTTTCTTAGAAATTTTTCAATACGCTAAATTTCTTTATTAGTTGGCATGTCTAGTTCATGTACGATATTTCTGGGAAAAATTGGAGCGACAATATAAAATAATTGGCCAACCTTGCTCTAGAATATACAGGTTGTCACAAAATGAGAAAAATATTGAAATATAATTTAAGGTTTCAACTTTAACTATCGTAGACAATGTAAATTAGATTAGAAAAAAAGAGATTAAAAATTATGTTTTACATGAATATTAAAGAGTTAAGGTAAATAAAATTGAAAGGGAGTGGAATTATTTATACCTGTAATTAGGGAAAATGCCATGAACAATTACTATGTATGATGCATGCAATATATTTTATTTTATTCTGCAGACGATAAAGTTTTAGTTTTAGTTAAAATTTTATTATATAAAGACTATGATAATGTATACTTTAAAACAAAAATCTGTTTTTATTATTTATTTCTTTAAGATATCTGCCTACATCAAATTGGCTGTTTTGGTGAAAATTTTTGATTTTTTTTTTTTTTTTTTTTTATGAAAGAGAATACTTTTATGATTCTAAATCTGGTTTAATTTTATTCCTACCATTATTAGAAGAGGAGTTATGGCAATTTTGCACTGAATGTCAAAATTTCGATTTTCATCAAATTAAGCATGAAAGCATGTTATTATATCCCATTCAAAATGTTAAAAAATATTTCTAGTGCGTAAGTATCTTGTAAATACGTAGTACCTGTAGCCATCTTCTAATCCGCCCGTTTTTCGTAATATAAAGACAAAAAAACTACAATGAAAATTACCTATAAAGAAATCTTTAAATGCGATTTCTGGAAAAACAATTTTTTCGATAGTTCTATGTGCGATAAACTTCATTACATAAAAAGTTTTAAAGATATTTCAGTAAAATTTTGTAAGAATACTTTCCATATCACTCACTATGCTCTGAACTAGGATCTGAGCTATATGTTATTATTTAATTATTTTATAGCCACTCAAAAATGAAAAAATGCTAATTTTTACTGAAAAAAATGTATTTTTTTACATATTTTGAATTTTTTCGGTTATTTTTGAAGATATTGTAAAACTCCTAGTTCAGTGCACAGATAAGTATACTAGAAGTGTTCAGCATAAAGGAAATTGAAATATATTAATTTGAATTGAGTGCACTCTTTCTGGCGTAAGCGGGAAATTTTGCTAAAAAAAACAGTAAAGAAAAATCCAATTTTTTAAAATATTAAAAAGATATTGCTAGGATTTTATGTTTTCTTATCATTCTGTAATACAATAGAACTAAAAATTATTATATTTCTTCAAAACTGTCCTTTTTTAAAAAAAAGTGATCCGCACGTAGGCAGATACCTTAATAATTATATTCTACTAACGTCAATGTTGAAAGTTTATAATACTGAATCTAATAAAATCGATTATAAGTTTTCTTCAAAATGAATTGCATTGTAACACACTACATTATTATGTAACTAAATATAATCTTTATTACTTTATGACGATCTTGTCAAAGATTCCTAACACTTAGGATTTTGTTAAGATGCCTTTCCCTCACCCAATTGTGTTCACCCAAAACTGTTTCGTTTCCGTCTACTTTCAGTTTCGCAAGGTCACTAGACTGGAATTTTCATCAGAAACAAAATTGAAAATTCCTGGAATACTAATGGCTGTAATCAGTGAAAAAAGAAAAACAATGACTCTAAGAAATGCAAACAATAAATTTTATATTTTATTTTATTCTACTTTTAGATTTATTTAAAATTTTAAAATAAAATCTGTGTCAGAGGCATAGTAATTCAAAATGTATGCGATATAGTCAGAAAATAATGTAGTCTTTGTATATATTGCTGTAATTGCTTCAATTGCTTCATTGTTTGCTGTACGTTTTACATATATAAATATGAAAAAAAAAGATAAAGTAAAAACTCCATTTATTAGAAATTTTATGTCATTAAATTTCATGCTAATAAATGGTATGAATTTTAAAGTAATATTATTTTGCCGTGACTTTCCTCGTTTTATTTTCAATCAAATCTTTGACTAGATATCTAGAAACCTACAAAACTTTCTCCAATAAGCTGATTATCTCGAATGACCGTAAGGCATGTCAATAAACTTACATTACGGAGTAAAATAAAAACCTTTGAAAAATTAATAAAACATATATGTAATTTATTGATAATATTTGTTCGGATCCATGCATTGATTGGCATATTTGCCTTAAGGAAATGCGTAATAATTCAAATATCCCGAGCTGGATATATTGAAGAGATTTTATGCAAATCAGTTCAATTCGCTATTCATGATCTTTAATTAAATCTTAACTTTCACTGTTCACTGCACAATTTTTTTCTATTTTTATGAAAAAAAATATTTGAAATATATATAGAGGTCTAATAATGGGAAAAATAATAAATAAATAAATAAATTTAAAATTTTTAGCTAAAATTTCATATTTTATGCATTTATCCTGTATACATAAAGACAATTAGAGATTTAAAAATTTTATTGCTATATATTGCAATTAAATGGGCTTAAATAAATTAATTCTGTCTTCTTAACACACAAAAAAGAATAAAAATAAATTTTGCCTTTAAAGCTCGATTGAAAATGTTTTTTTTTTTCCCGAAGAACAAATTTTGATTTTTTTTCATATGCGGGATAAAGTTACCGTTATTACATACATATTCACAGTATCCGCAAAGAAACTCTTCGAGAGGGTTGAATTCTGATAGGGATTGGCCGACGCGTTTTCACGTAACTTGGCGATAATTATACTTGGCGAGCGATAGATGCTTCCGTCGAGGAGTTTGATTTCCTTCCGAACCGAGTACAAAGTAACTTTTCTCTTGCAGCATTGCATTGGATGGAACGTGTCTTACTTAAAGCTGTACTCTTTAAAAGTTTTTAAACACAAATTTTTAATTTGTACTCGGTTTACTTTGTACTCGGCTCCGAAGGAAATCCAACTCGACGGAAGCGTCTATCGCTACGCCAAGTATAATTATCGCCAAGTTACGTGAAAACGCGTCGGCCAATCCCTATCAGAATTCAACCCTCCCGAAAAGTTCCTTTGCGGATACTGTGAATATTCTTATTACATACTTTGGACTGTTTTTGATCAGTTACAGTAAACAGTTGAAGTGGCCAAATTAATAGCACATGAGGAGTTTTGTAGCGTTTTTATGTATGTGATATATGTGGATCAAGGCGCAATGAAGGCTTAATTATTCGAATTACACAGGGTTTCCATAAATGAGTTATTTTAAATTTATCTACAGACGAAACTATTTGTCAGAATATTATGAAATTTTGTCGAGGACATAATAAAAGTAGATGACTTGTTTGATTAAAAAAATTGCTTCAAAATGTCACGACCAGAGGGCATTATTACAAGAATTTCCAATTTAGAATATATTTACGATATTTTATTATACGTTTTATTATAACGAAACATGTTCCTGATGAAGATCATAACTTTCAGATACTATCTGGAATCGTAAGATTACATGTTCCACAGTTAACCGCACTGTATTCTGGGAAATGCTAAGGATATGCCGTAAAAGCTGTCTTTAAGATAAAGTTAATAAGTGAAATTTCTAAACTATCTTAAATGTATATTAAATGTATAATTCATTAAAATTTGCCCTCTAGATAAAAAATGTGCACTACCTTTTTTTTTTTTTTTTTGCTTGAACAAATTTCTATTTTTTTTTTCTTTTACAAAATTTATGAACAATAGTTTTGTCAGTAGACAAGTTTAAATTAAGGTAGTGTTGTTAAGTAGTGCGCTTGTCTGAACTTATGCGTTGATTGACACACATGACTTAAAGAAATGTGTAAGAATATCTTGAAAAGTTTTCTGAAAATCAAAGGAAAAAATTTTGGGAAGGAAATACTATAAGATGAAATACAAAAAGAGTTATATATCTTTAATTCAGTCAAATATATCTGATACATACACTATGTGAATTTAGATGAATAGTAAAATGTAAAAACTATTTTTATCTACAAGTGTTAAAATCTTGTAATATTTACATATAGAAATGAAGTTAGGACCAGTATCTTCTTTTTAAAAGCAGCCCATTGATATGACGTCATGACAGTAATATTTTTCAAGGGTCTCATCTCTGATTAGATTCATGTGTTAAAAGTCGCTAAACTTCAAGTTTTGCTTTGAAACTTAGTCGCGTGAAATCATTGACTGGTACACTGTATAAAATATGAATATATTGCTGCATCGTCACTCCCCCGTCACTCCCCCGATAGGACATCACTCTTTTGGCCAATGAGAATGCTCCATGATAGCCTGAAGTAGTCGCTCTCTATAAAAGCGGTGGAGTGGCGATGCAGCAAAATAGGCATATTTTTACAGTGTAAGTAACGTGATAAAATGTAGACTTTTTCAGTTTGTGGGCTGATGAAAAACAAATATTACTAAAAATAAATAAATTTCAAACTGCTGTGTATATATTTTTAAATATAACCTAATGAATAGTGTTGGAAATAAATTCTCAGACACGTGTAATCAAAACGTTATTAGAAAGGCAGTAAAAGGTTATATTTATATTATGATCTAAAATATCATCTAGAATCTTCAGTAATGTCCAGTACTGTTAGGAAAGTTTTAAAAAGTTTGAAATGCTTGAATAATGTTAAATTCAAAGCCAAGTCAAAAATCAAAAGCATCATGTTCGTGCTAGTTTTAAATCCGCATTTTCCAATCCCTTATAATTCCATCTATATGGCACAAAATTATTTTTTTTTTACTTAAGAAAAAATATTCGCCCTTGATGGAGTAACAGGTTTAAGATATTGCTGGCATTTTTTACAAAGTTGCTTATATTGCTTTTAAAAAATATACAAGGTGATGACTCAGTTCTGATTTGGGTAGTCTTTCATGCAATAGAAAAAGCAAGTTTGGTTTTCACCAAGGAGATATGAAGTTCTTACGCATTAAACATATTCTTCGGAAACGTTTAGCTCCTTTTAAAAATGAGCTTATGAATCAGAATTTAGCGTTGTTTCAAGACGACATTTCCATTCGTCATTCTGTATAAACATCAGTTGGTTATCTGTAAATGACTTTAAAACTTTGAACACTCCAGCTAAAAGTTCTGACATAAATCCTATAGAAAACTTTATGCCAACAGAAAGTACTTTGATTCGATTGTTGGAATGAAATCAGTCATTTTGGAAATGTGGTAAATATATTCATTTCAATATTAAATAACAATGGCAAATCACTACCAAAGATTCTTTTGAAAGAAATCAATGTCGAGGGGAAACAAACAAAGTACAGAGATTTATTTGCAAATCATTTACTCTTGTAATTTATTTTTTAAATTTTGCAGTTCCAATTCTTTTTTAATTCAAGTTTTTACAAACATATTATTATACATATATATTTTTTAAATAACAAAAATTGCATAGCTTTGTGTGCTTAATTATGTAATGATATTGGTTTTTTAATGAAGTGATGGCTTTACTTTTTTTCTTTTTTTAGTTTTTACTAAATACAAAATTTATATGTATTTTGTTTCGTAGAAACGGAATCTTTGACAACAAATTGCGATTCTAATTCAACAATTGAAAATTGATTGACTTCTGACCCTCATGGGATAGAGGTGAGTATTCAATTTTCGTCTCACTCAATAGTTAAAAAAATATTTAACACGTTTTTAATTCTTTTTCAATCCGATGAGTATTTTTCGATTTATTCACAATTTTTGAAACTTTTAGGTCACTTTGTTTATGAAAATCTACAAATTACATACAGGGTCTGCAAAAATAGACCTATTTTTTCCGAGTAGAACAATGAGCAATAAAAATACAAAAGAGCAATTTTCTAAAAAAAATAAATGAAGTGACAAATACAAGATGATTTGCTAAAATATTTCTAATATTTAATTTCAACATTTTATTAATAGCAATAAACATAAAAATGAAATATATGAAAGGTTTACGCATTGGTAATAAATTTTATGTACAAGAATTATCAAAATAGTGTCATTAATACAGGATTATACATACTTGAAATATATTCAAATGAATGTGCAATACTTATTATATATATATATATATATGTGTGTGTGTGTGTGTGTGTGTTTTAATTTTATTTAATTTTTCGTAAAAAATATGCAAGAATAGGGGTTTACTTATTTTTTCTTTTTTAAACTATTTTTAACATGTTTTTTTGTGTGTGAAAGTCACTGAAGAGCCAATAATCGATAAAATCTATAAATATTTAAAAAAAAAACCTGTTAAAAGAAACGTTATTACTTATTTAATATCACATATTCCAAATTGGTAACTGTGTCCAAACTTATTTTGTACATAATTACATTAAAACATTTTTATATTAACTTTAACTGCTTATTAGCTTAATTGACTAAACTGACTTTTTATACATATTTCAAATAGTTATATACATGTAAAATGCTGCTTTACAACAATACAATATGAAGTGTCTAATGCTTGATATATGATTTTTGGCCAGGACTCAATCGCGATATGTTTCATTAGCATTCATGGTGCACGGTGGTTCGGCAAAGGATGAATGCCTTGAAAAGTTCTCCATTAAAATCAAAAATAGACAACATCGAAAACAATTTTACTCATGCTTCACATCACAGTAAAAAAAAATACGTGTGGCACTCGGGGACTGCCTCGGTAAAGCTATTGCATAGCATTTTTTATCAACTTATGCAATTAGAATTATTTATTTATTTTTTATTTATGCAGTTTTTTCTTTTCTTTTTTTTTTTTTTTTTTTTTTTTCGTCTTTGATATTAATTTAAGCTACACTTTTTGAGCGTGATGACCGATAAGAATTTTTTTCTTTTATTGAATAAATGAGAAGTCTGCCGAAGACTGTCGAACTGAAACGCCGTTAGCCGGAGTGTTAGGTTTTTTTTTTCTCGTTACGAAATTTCTAGATTCGGTCGCCGCGCTCAAAGCCCACGATAAAAGCTATGCATTAGGTTAAAAATCTACGATTACTTTGGTTTAAGCTTAGTACCAAGGTAATTTGCCACCATAGTTAAACAGAAAGAGGATATTAAAATAATAGAATTTCTACTATTAAAGACTTTTAGCCCCAGCAGATGAAAGTGTTCGGTTTAAGACTCGGAAAAATATTGAATCTACCAACTCAGGTCAAAGTAATGTCCTTATATATCAAATTATGCAGAAATACAAGATTTTAAAACGACATTTTGCATTGGCAATAAATTTTTGAGAAAGCAAGAAATTAACAACTATGAAATTTAAATAGGCGAAAAAAGAAATAAGTTCTCATAATTGATCAGATGTATATTTTACGCAATTAAGCTCTTGGCACGGCATTCGCAGGGAATTGTGGAATGTGAAATAGTTTTTTGAAATGTAAATGAAATATATTAGAAGCAAATGAAAGAATAAAATAAAGTAAAGAGGTTTTAGGAAAATTTTTTGTTTTGGCAATTTTCTTTTTAATAAGAAAATAAAGAATGCGTAGATTAAAGATATGGAATTGGAATATAAGAAATATGTTGAGAAATTATCCAAAGAAAGGGAAAGAATTTGGAAATATTTAATGGTGATTTCTTTCATTTTACTTTATACACTTGCGAATAACTGTATCAATAGAATTAACAAAGTATCACTTTTTAGAATTTCTATTTTGACAGCGTATACCGTAAAATTAAAACTGTTTTTATTATTTCTTTCTTTTAAAAAGATTGTACTACTCTAATGTCAATGTTGCAAGTTTACATTACCGTATCTAATAAATTTGATTATACTGTTTCTTCCTTCTTACGTACAATATAATGCCTAAAATTTAAATGTAATTGTCTGTATTACTTTATGGTGAATTTGTTAAAGTTTCATGAGACCTTTGGGTTTTGTTAAGATACTTTTCGCAGACCCAATTAATTATAAGAAAAACTGCTTTGTTTGCTTTTAGATTCAGATACGAAAGTCACTAGACTGAAATTTCCATTAAAAATAAAATTGAAAAGGACTGGAATAGTAAAGGCCGTAATTAGTGAAAAGAGAAAAAACAATTATTTTACGTGATGCAAATATATATATATATATATATATATATTCTGTAGACGATAAAGGGTTAGTTTTATTTAAAATGTTATTGTACAGAATCTATGACAATATATACCGTAAAACATTTTTTTATTTCTTTATTTAAAATCATATTCTATTAATGCCAATGTTTATACTACTGTATCTAAATTAATTTATTATACAGTTTACGTACAATGTAATACCCTAAATTATTATGCAACTAAAATATATCTTGCATTACTTTTATGGTGATTTTGTTAAAGTTTCATAAGACTACGAATTTTGTTCAGATGTTTTTTACAGACACAATTAATTATAAGAATTTTTTTTTGTTTGCTTTTCGGTTCAATTACGCAACTCACCAGACTGAAGTGATCATTAAAAATAAAATTGAAAAGAACTAAAATACTAATGGCTGTAATTACTTTAAAAGAGGAAAACAATTACTCTGAGTGAGCCAAAGAATAAATTACATTTTATTCTGCAGACAATAAACGTTTGCTTTTATTTAAAGATTTATTACATAAAGTCTATCATAATATATACTCTAAAACATTTTTTTTATTATTTCTTTCATTAAAAATTATAGTCTACCAATGGTAATAATGAAAGTTTAGATTGTCTAATAAAATTTATTGTAAGATTTATTCTAAATTAATAAAATTATAACACACTAAATTATTATGAACCTAAATATAATCTGTATTATTTTATGATGATTTTGTCAAAGTTTCCTAAGACTAGGATTTTGTTAAGATATTTTTCACAGACCCAATTAAGTATTAGAAAAACTGTCTTGTGTGCTTCTTTTTTCAGTTACGCAAGTTCACCAGATTGAAATTTTCATTAAAGAAAAATGAAAACTCTTGGAATACTAGTGACTGTAATTAGTAAAGAGGGAAAAACAATTAATTCGAGAGATGCAAACAATAGATTTTCTTTTATTCCGCAGATGAGAAACGTTTAATTTTAACGAGAAAAGGCAGAGGCACTTGTGGATCCCTATTTTGGACCGCGATTTCGAATTGATATGGAATCATTGGTTGTTTAACGTCTTGAAAGGCGGTGGGATAAATTTTATCCCACCTACAATAAACGAAGATTTGCATCAGAACGAACTTATTAAATTTTACTCTTTTTTTTTAACTTTAGTGCAGGGGAAAAAATGCGACAAAACACTTTTTTTTTATTTTGAAATAAAAATTTCCGAAATTTGGTATGAGAGTTTAGAATTGCACAAACACAATTGCTTTCTCCCCAAAGGCTTAAGCAACCCGTTTTTCTAGAATTTTTCGCAATATTACACTGAAATCCTATCCCAAACAAATTGGTAATCGAGTACTATTCAGTTTAGCAGGAATTCGCAATAGTCACATCTCATCATTAATAATTAGCGTATTGACTTGTGAAGCCGTAAATTCAGTGCGGGGATATCTGTTAGTATCAGCTGTATGTAGCTTTGATCGCCTATTTGTCAGCGCAGTCTCTTATTAATAATAATTTAATATAAATGTCACTGTTATTCTAAAAAAAATTCTTAAAAAAACTGTATTAGAGCAATAAATTAACTAAGTGAACGATGACAACATGGCAATTTAGTGATTCAACGATTAGTGATTCATTACTTAGTGATTCAATAGTTTTCGTCAGAGAATAAAAAAATATTGACTTTATTTCTTAAGTGTGTATAAATAAGTCATTCTTGGTGTTTAACAGTGATTAAAAATGATTCCACAAAACAGTATTAATAAAGCCGAAATTTAACTGTAAAAAACCAACTTTTATTCTAATTTGGCTTGATCATTCCGCATTTATATATCTATTTTACTTTTTTGTATAAGAATGAATGTACATTTTTTACGATTTTTTTTTTAAATTTATCCGGTTTTTAAGTTTAAAAAAATCGGTATTTTTCTGAGTTCTGTTCTGAATTGCGAGATTCGGAAATTCAGGATTGTACTGTATAACTTTCCATAACAAAAGAAGGCATATAAAATTGCATTTTCACTGTAATGGTTTTTTCTTCTTTCAAAAATATTAATTTCAACCTAAATTAACATGAAATATCATGTATTTGTGAGTAAATAAGTAGTTCATGACCATATGTAGTATGGCATTTTTTTCTCCGATCAATCCTCTAAATTAGACGGTTGAATTCGGCAATACTCTATTAATAGAAAAGTATTCAAAGAGATAAAATTCCAAATATCGAATTCTTTAAAATCTGTTTAGTTTCGCGGTATTAAGATGGGGTAAATTTGACTCAATCGGAGTATTTAGCACTTTTTTCAAGCAGAATATGTACGCTGAAATTTCTTTAAAAAAATTATCGTATAAAGGTCTCTTTCATGATTTTTTCTATTTAGTGAGATTCGCATAATTAATTTTTTGTGTTTATTTCTAGAGATTGCGATTGGAGTTACACAGACCCAGGGTTCGCACAGTTCTACCACTAAATTTTAAGAATATTTTCAAAGTGTTTCACTGCAGAAAAAGGTCGTAAAATCTATGAATGAATGTGGGGATTGCGAATGTTATGGTTTAAAAATTAAATGTAAATTTTCTTATTTTTAATAGTGGCGCCAAAGTCCTTGGAAATTCCAAGGAGTGTGCGAACCTTGCGACCCTATCATTGGAAATCAGGGAATAAATGAAAGTTTTCTGCCATTTATCATATTTAAAGAAATATGAAAGATATTTTTTGTATCCCGCCAAATGCAGTACTCGAAATAGTAGTGTATCAAATGTAGTTTATGAGTAGTTTTTAAGGATTATGATGTAGCCACAGTGTTTTCATGCAAACGAGAGTAGGCGCCTCTCTTATTAAATTATTTCTTTCGTCTTGTGTTCAGTTGTGTGTAAATTTCGATTCTCAACAAAGTATATCTTCACATCGCTTAAGTATTATAATTAGTTAGGGGTTCTAAATTGCCTATACGTTCATATTATTTCTACATTTTAGGCATCAGCACTATTTTGAACTTAATAAAGTGAAGGTTAAATTAGTGATTCTTATTATTCAACAATCAACTGCTCTTACAGACATATTATTTTGCTATACAACGAACATATTTTAATTTTTCTCCCATATAATATTTCTATATTTCTTAATTATGTAAATACTACTAAATCTGCAGATCAGGAGCCTCAAAGTCAGCTTTGCACATATTTTTTTTTTCAAACACACTTTAGGTAATATTCAACTTCCTGGAAACTGTAATTTAAAATTTTCAAAAGAAGTAATTATTTATAAGAATAAAATAAGAATTTGAAGTTTTCAGCCATAAAAAGCGGTAAATTAAAAATTTAGTTATGTTAGGATATTCGGAAATTTTCATGATCTATTATTTTTGTTTTTTATTATAAAATAGTAAGGCTTCAGGGTAGGGCTCCCATAGTAGGACTTCAGGGGGGCTCCGCCCCCCTGAACCCCCCGTAGTTTCAATTAATTTAAATTTGTCACTTTCTAATAATTGTGCTAATGTTTATTGTATATCTTGCATTTCTTTATACATTTTGATGTATAAGGATAAATAACAGTATGGACAAATATTTTTCATCATCCTCATACTTCTACATACCTGCCAACCACAATCACCTAAATCTGATGTATCAGAAACTTTTGTAAATGTAAACTCAGTAATCTAGAATTTTACATTTTTTTTCCGAAAAGAAAAAAAAATTAATTGCATTTTAAGGCAGTTATAGCGAGACAGACAGACATACAGAAAAACAGACTGACAGATGAAAAACAATAAATTTCGTGTCTCAAAGTAAGCCTTCGCTGAAGTTTCGGTAATGACGTCATTATTCATGAGTTATTGATATCCATGTTTCTTGTATTTTTAACGACTACTATAAAATACCTGTTTTTGTTCAATTATGACGTCATATTTTACTAAGTGAAATATATATTAAAAATATAATTCTTTTTTATTTCTTTTACTTCTAATTATGTCCCCATTTCTGTCAGAAAAATTCTTATTAACGAAACAAATATCCGTGTTTAATACTTAACAAAATGTACTATATCTATTTTTATTTTAATTCTGACGTCATATTTACTTTTTTTCTTAGTTTAATTTTTCGAATGGGAATTGCTCAATTGAAACTTATTGCTGTTGAAAAATCATTATTCCAAATTTTAATTTTTTTGGCAATGATAAAGGAAATTGGTTAAATTTTATTTTAAAAATCCCTATTGATTCTCTATGAAAAAGAAGGAAATTTTTTATTATTAAGGAAAGTATTTGAATAAAATGAATAAAATACAGCCTATGTTTTTTTCTGGGCTGTGTTATATTTATACGCAAAGATACAAAGACATTAATTAATTCATCAGTTTTGATGTTGACTTCATTTAAATTTTCGTACACGCTTTCAAATTTATAACATTATTAGGATAAGGATTAAAATGAATGGATGCTTAGCAACCATTAAGAGAAAATAAAGAAAATGAAATAAATACATTTGAATAAACTAAATCTCTCAAACAAATTAGTTTATATTATTGGAACACATTTATAAAAAATCTCCAAAATTTATTGTAATAATTTTAAAAATCTGTCAAATGCGTAGACAAAATTTCAAAACAATACGAAAAATTTAACTGGTAAATTTTAGTATTCATTTATCACTGAATTCCATTAATCAAATGTGTCATTTCTCTCAGGGAAAAAAAATGAAAATCATTGGATTTGCCATAGAAATGCATTATTGCTTAAAATAAAGTATTCTATATTTTCCGAACGAAAGAACCAAATCTAACAAAAAACTATACAGCTTAATTCCAGTGTCTGGCTAACATACCCACTTAATTTCAAGCCAATCGAATGCTTTTTTGCGTCAGTTATCGCGGAACAGACAGACAGATTGACAGATTGACAGGCAGACAAAATCCAAAAAATTTCGTGTCTCCAAAGTAAGCCTTCACTGACGTTTCGGCAATTACAAAATATTCGGCAATCACATATATCAATGACATGAGTTTCGTAACTCTAGCAATGGCTAAGTGGCAATGTGTTTTTTTACATTCGTGACCTTATCGTAAATCTAGTATACCACTTGCACAATAAAAGCATAAGAACTTAGATATTTAAGTTAAAAATTAAATATAAGAAATTTAATTTATTAAATAAAGAATTTTATGAAAATCAAATAAATCTTCCGTCCGTTTTGATGCTAAAAGTAAAACTATATCTTACGAAATTTTTAATTAAAAGTATAAATAAGAGTTACTTAAAATTTCTGCAGGATAGATTGCACTAGTAATCACATTATTTTAAATTTCAATTGAAATAAGACGAGTCGAATTACTCTCAGTTAATTTTTGAGATATGCATGCATTTTATGTTTAAATTTTATTACATTTAAATATAAGGTGTCTTTCGGTAATGACACGTTGGTTAATACTGTCAAGTGCTAATATTACTCGTAATTATGAATCAATTTGTGAGTTGACACCTGCAGGTTCTGGTTAAATGAGTCTGAATAAAGACACAGCTGCACCCCTTATCACAAAGAACCGTTAAAAGTTAAATTGTTCGATTTCTAGAACGTATCAGTAAGAAGCTCGTAAGGTCAACTCCCGATTTAAAGCTGAATCCTCTGATTTGCATTCCTCTGACTATGCATTAATCAGGAAGTTCGCGACAAGTTTATAATTTAAAATGCACTGCGCAATAAGTATAACGGAGTAATAACGTCATCCAGCAGCGTTATTACACTGAATACTTTCTGAAGACCAAAATGGATAAAATGAAAATTGTATGTTCTAAGTGCAGCTAATTGTTTTCCATGTTAGCAGAATAAAATATTAAATGTTTATTACTGCATCCTGATATCCCAATCAATCACAAATAAGAGAAATTTGTCGATTTATAGAGCTGCAAAATTTGTATCTCTGGACTTACGCGGAAATTTACGCGTCATTATTCCATCTTCTTTATAGTTTTGTTTGCATGGTGTTAGTCAAGAAATTATGCCACTAGATTTTATGAATTCATGTCTGCTAAAATCTTATTTCTTGTATACATATTCAATAAACTGGTGCATAAAATACTTTATTTGTTTTAAAGAAATCTATCATCAAATCTTGGTAGAACCTTAACGCGGAGTTATTACCCCAATACAATTTATGTATTATTTTTTCTTAAACATAATTATTAAAATACTAATATCTAAAGAAAAATATCGAAAGCAATTCTTTAATGCACATTTTTTTCATACTGTTTTTAAATTCATAAGGAAGGGATCGTTAAGTATGCCTGTTAATGACAGATTTCAGAAACAATCTCAATTCTATGCTAAGTATTGTTAATGACATAAATATCATTCTCAAAAATATCGAACAAATTTATTTTATTTTACAAAATTTTCCTTCTGACTAAACTGAAATTTCTTTTAAATGTTATTGCGTGAGAAATGTTTTATGAAACAGATGATGCAACTCAACTTAAGACAATGAAAACCATCAAGCTGTTAAAATAGATTTGTTTTTCTTTTTCAATATATGTGTAGAATTTTTATGATTGTCATTGAAAAAGATATGGAAGAATTCAGTGAAAAATGTTTATCACAAAATTTATTTCGAAATACGTAACATAAGAGTTGAAGAGACAGATTAATTTATTTGTAGTTTCTGTTTGAGAATTGTTTCGCATGATCAAATACTGGGAAAATGCAATTAAAGCAAGTCGTTGGGGGTCATCGTAATTCTAACCCATCATGAATATGCATACTATAAAATATGAAAATAAAACATGTGGTAACTATTTATTAAATGCATAATAAAAATGCAAATAAAATTTATGCAAAATATGCAAAATAAAATTTAAACGTATATTTAATTACTTTTAATATCTACTAATGCTCTGTTACAGAATTGCAGGTACTACATAATTTATCCCATCGACGCATTTAAAAAAACTATATAATCTCCAAACTACTCGTAAATTACACTAAATAAACAAGGTTTCTGTTTCTAACTAAGTATGTGGTGACTTTTATATTTTAGGTGGTGTTGCCGCCAGAAGCGCCATCTTTTGTTTATTCTCCAAAAAGTGTTTCTTTTTTTAATAACTTGAGTTGTGTTCGAAATGGCAACATAAATTGTTCTTTTTAGTTATGTTCGAGAGACCGATCTGAGGAGTAGTGTAAACATCGGCTCTCGTATATTTTAAGTGATGTAAAATAAACTTTATAGTAAACTACAGTCCGCTGAGATATTTTTATTGTGTGTAGTGAACTTATTTAAATAACTGAGCGAAACGGCGGGTCCATATATTTTTTTGGTCCCCCCTTCGAGCCGGAAAAATCAGCAGTAAGTGCGTATCAAGATTCATTCTTTTAACATTTTAATTTTGTTTTACGAGTAAAAATAGAAACTGTTGCTTTATTTGTTTTTTTAATTAAAAATTAGTATTATTGCAATATTGAGAATGTAAGAAGAAAAAATGTTTAAATGAAATAATATGCAGCTGTTCGCTGTTATATCTTCAAAACAAGAATTAGAATAAAAAGATTATTTCGTAAAACAATGTTGCGAAATCGTCTGTGACAAATAAAAATGAAAATAACGATTTGAGAAGAATAAAGGGAAAAAAATAAACAAAAAAATTGCCGTAATCAGTTGGATTATATTTTCTTTTTTTGAAGGTATGTGAAATTGCTTTATTTATTCATTTATTGTGAAATTGTGTTTATTAACTTGTTTAAAAGTGCTAAAAAAGAAGATTATCTAAAGATAGCTTTCGAATTAGGAATTGACATTTCAGATACTAAATTAACCAATTATGATTTAATAAATTTAATTAAAGAAAATGATAAGTATAAGACAGATACTAAAATGGTTGAAGATATGGCGAGTAATATTATTGAAGAAAGGAAAACCGATGAAGCGAAGGTTTTAGAGCTTGAGAAATTACGTTTAGAACGTACGAAGTTAGAGCTTGAATTGGCTAAGGCCCAAGCAGAGAAAAAAAGTGAAAATGCTAATAATTTCGAGAAAATCGAAAGTGTAGAATCTTTAGACTTTCTCATTAAAAGTATAAGAACACTTACAATTAAAATTCCGACGCGAGCGGAAGGTTGGGGTTATTTCTTTTCGTCATTGGAAAGGGCTTTTATTTCGAAAAATGTCCCAGAAAAGTATAAATCAGAAATTCTTCTAAATTTGTTAGGGGAAAGGGCAACAAATGTTATAACATACATTAAAGATGGGGAATTGGAGGATTATTCTAAAGTAAAAGCTATAGTACTTAGAGAGTTTGAACCGACTCCACAAACTTGCTTAGAACATTTTAGGAAAGCACAACGTCAATCTAATGAAACGTATGTACAAGTTGCATCCCAATTAACAACGATTTGGGATTATTATTTAAAATTGAGAAATGTGACAGATTTTGAAACTTTAAAACAGTTAGTGATTTCTGATAAATTTTGTCAGACTCTTGATAAGGATGTTATGTTTTTTATAAATGTTAGACAAGGGGATTCTTGGTTTCGACCAATTGAGTTATCGCGAGAGATAGATTTATATTATACATCAAAAGGGAAACCCGTAGTTGATGCTGATTGTTCAAAATTGAATAATAAAAAACATTATTCCAAACCAGTTTCTAAAGTTTTTCTAACAGATGTTAAAAATTCTAAGTGTATTTTGTCATGCAATGAAAGTCATCCTTTACATAAATGTCCTGTTTATAAAAATATGTCTGTGAGTGATAGAGTTGAGCTAGTAAAGGCAAAAAATCTTTGTTTTAATTGTCTTCTGAACCATAAGGTAGTAGATTGTAAATCCAAATTCTCTTGTATTATTTGTCGGAAAAAACATAATGCAACTCTCCATTTTCCTCGAGAACAAAAAATAAATAAAGTTGGCAATCAAGAGGTAATACCACAGGAAATGAGTAATATAAACAATGGTAGTAATAAATCTAATTTGGATGTTTTGGCTCCAGTATTTCAACCTTTCGAAACTAATAATCAAAGCAATATATTTTCAACGACATGTAATTTGGCTAATGAGTTAAAAGCTGTGTTACTTAGTACATTTGTTTGTTTAATAAAAGAAGAATTTGGGTAATTTTCATGAAGTACGAGGTTTATTAGATGTAGGTGCAATTCTAATTTTATGAGTAAAGAATTAGTAGATAAACTTAATTTGAAAAGAGAAAAGACTAACATTTCTATTTCAGGTAAAAATAATTTATCGCTGAATGTTAGGTCTAGAGTTAACACAACTATTTCAAACAGAGATAACGATTTTAATTTGAAATTAGATTTTTTGGTCGTTCCGAAAATTACAGAATTTACACCATCTAGACCTCTTGAGACTTCTATTTCATTGTTAAATAACATCAAATTAGCTGATGAAAAATTTAATGTCCCAGGCCCAATTCATTAGCTTTTAGGTGCAGAAAATTTCTATGAATATTTAAAACCAGGTCAAATTTATCCACAAACATTAAATACTAAAATTGTGTTATAAAACAGTGTTTTCGGTTATATTGTTAGTGGAAGCCTTCCAGCTAGGGGAGAAAATAACATTCATTGTGGGCTGGTAACAGATAATTTGGAGTTAGAAAGGGTAATTAAGGAATTTTGGGAATTAGAAAACGTAGTGAGAGAGTCTGAGATTTCTAAAACTAAAGAGTCAAACATTTGTGAAGAGCATTTTCTGAAAAATTATTCTAGACCTGAAAACGGACAATATATGGTGAAAATGCCACTAAAGGAAGATCCGTCTTGTCTTGGCAAATCAAAGCAAAAAGCCATGAAAATTTTAAATTCATTATGAAATCGCTTAGTTAGAGAATCTAAATTTAGTGATCTTTATAAAGCATTTATGGCAGAATATTTGAGCATGGGTCATATGGAGGAAGTAATAGAATCTGAAGAGCCAGAAATTACTTATTACATACCCCATCATTGTGTCTTTCGAGAAGAGTCCAGTAGCACACCATTACGCGTTGTTTTCAACGCAACTTCCCAAACGTCTTCAGGGAAATCGTTAAATGGTTTACACTACAACGGAGGAACAATCCAAGATGAGTTATTTTCTATAATGTTGCGATTCAGAAAGCACCAATTTATTTTTGTAGCAGACATTAAAAAATGTATCGTATGATACTAATACATCCGAGTCAAAGAGATTTATTACGAATTTTATTTAAGTCTGATGTGAATGAGCCAGTAAAAGTGTATAGGTTATGCACAGTGACTTTTAGCTACCAGAACGTTGATACAGTTAGCAAAAGATGAAGGAAAAGAGTTTCCTTTAGCTGCAAATGTATTGTTGCAAGATACATATATGGATGATATATTAACAGGGGCTGACGATCTTGACACAGCTAAAGAAATTCAACAACAGTTGATATCCTTGCTAAATAGAGGCGGCATGAATCTCCATAAATGGGCCGTAAATAATGTCTCTCTTCTATGTGATAGTGCAAAAATGGAGCATTCCTTTTCTAATGGGACGAAAACTTTGGGGTTACTGTGGAGACCTAAATCAGATAGTTTCGGCTTTAACTTAATTATCGAACAAAATGATTTATACACCAAACGATCAGTGTTATCTCAAATTGCAAGAATTTTCGACCCTTTTGGGTTGATAGGTCCAATAATTACAAGGGCCAAAGTATTTCTCTAAAAGTTGTGGTTGCTTAAAATAGACTGGTGTGATTATCTCCCTATGAAGGAAAATAAGGAATGGAATGACTTTCTTACTTCCTTAAAAACTGTAAATATGATCAATATTCCTAGATGCATCCTTATTGAACAGTCGATTTGTGTAGAATTACACGGTTTTTCTGACGCATCAGAAATTGCATATGGTGCGGTCATTTACGTAAAATCTACAAATTCTTATGGTGATTCTTCTGTTAAGCTACTCACTAGTAAATCTAGAGTAGCTCCTCTAAAACATGTCAGTATCCCCCGTTTAGAACTTTCTGCGGCAGTCCTGCTATCTAAGTTGATGAAAAAAGTATTAAGTGCTCTGAAACATGAGGTTTCTAAAACATATTTTTTACAGATAGCACAATTGTACTTGCATGGCTAAAAAAAGAGTCTAGTGAGCTTAAAACCTTTGTTGCAAACAGGGTTTCGACAATACAAAGTTTAACATCAATTGAACAATGGCATTATGTACCTTCCAAGCAAAATCCTGCAGACCTTATTTCTAGAGGAATAGATCCCATCAAATTACAGCAATGTGAATTGTGGTGGTCCGGTCCTGCATTTCTACAACAACCTGAGGTGATTGAGTGTCCTGACAACATTCCTGCTGAAGCACATGATTTATTTTTGAGTGAACTGAAATCGCCATCAGTAACACAAGTATGTGCTCTAGTGAACTCTGTTGAACCTCTAGATATTATTAATAACTGTTCTTCGTTCATTAAACTGCAAAGAATCGTGGCATGGTGTAGACGATTTATACATAACAGCAGAAATCCTTTGTATCATACAACGGGAACATTATCAAGCAGTGAACTATCTCAGTCCTTATTGTGCATTGTAAAGAACATTCAAAGGACTTCATTCGTTAAAGAACGTAGCTGTTTAGAGAAAGGTACTTCTATCCCGAACAATAGTAGACTCAAAAACTTAAGCCCATTTTTAGATGCCAATGGTATCATCCGTGTTGGTGGAAGACATAAAAACAGTAATTTGTCCGAGTACCAAAAACATCCCATAATTATCCCTCCTAATCATAATTTTACTTTTTCTGTTATTAATTATTTTCATGTTTTATATTTTCATGCAGGTGCAGAAGCAACATTGTCTTTAATTAGAAATCAATTTTGGATATTATCTGCTAGAAATATTGTGAGAAAAATTATTTTTAATTGTATGAATTGTAAAAAAATTAATTCAAAAATTTCACAACAATAGATGGCTGATTTGCCACTAGCGAGAGTGACAGTATCCAGAGCATTTATGCGCACTGGAACAGATTTCTGCGGTCCTTTTGAGGTAAAAAATTCAACAGGTAGGAGTAAACAGGTAAAAAAGGTTTTTATTTGTATTTTTGTATGCTTTACTACTAAAGCCTTACATGTTGAAATTGTGAATAATTTGACAAGTGTAGCATTTTTAGCAGCGCTTAAACGCTTTATTGCACGACGAGGCAAACCAGCTGATATTTTCAGTGATAATGGCCGAAATTTTGTTGATGCGAATAAAGAATTAACAACTATCCTCAGATCATTATTTAGTGGTAAAAATGAAGAGGAAATTGAGAATTATTTAACTAATGAAGGAATTACTTGGCACTTTAATCCCCCTCAGCTCCCCACTTTGGAGGTTTATGAGAGGCAAGCGTTAAATCTCTTAAATATCATTTAAAGCGTGTTGTAGGTAAAACCATTTTAACTTATGAAGAACTCTTAACTCTTATTGTCCAGATAGAAGCTGTTCTTAATTCTCGTCCCCTCTGTCCGCTTTCAAACGATCCAAATGATGTTGAAGCATTGACACCTGCTCATTTTCTTATTGGCCTTACCTGAACCGAATTATACGGAAATTCCCATGAATAGGTTGAGCAGATGGCAATTAGTGCAAAAATTAACCTAACATCTTTGGAAAAGGTGGTCATTAGAGTACTTAAACAAACTTATATCAAATAGACCTAAGTGGCATAAAGGCAGGGTAGAAATAAAAAAGGAGATTTAGTACTAGTAAAGGATCCTGATAATTATTGTCCTTTAAAATGACATTTAGCGAGAATTATTAAAATCCATCCAGGCCAAGATGGTAGAACTAGAGTTGTTACATTAAGAGATAAAAATGGCATCTATAAAAGGCCAGTTACCAAAATTGTTGTTTTGCCTTATGTTAATTCTAATGACACCTCACTAACTACATAATTTCATTCATTTTATTTATTTTCGTAATTTGTTTTGTATTATTGTGTATTACATTCTTGTGCTTGTATTTATAAATTTAATATTTCATTTAGTGCATGTATTTTGAGAAAAAGTTGTATTGAAATTGCATAGTATTGAATGTTTGCAACATTCAAGGCCCGGCGGTATGTTGCCGCCAGAAGCGCCATCTATTGTTTATTCTCAAAAAAGTGTTTCTTTTTTTAATAACTTGAGTTGTGTTCGAAATGGCAACATAAATTGTTCTTTTTAGTTATGTTCGAGAGATCGATCTGAGGAGTAGTGTAAACATCGGCTCTCGTATATTTTAAGTGATGTGAAATAAACTTTATAGTAAACTACGCTCCGCTGCGATATTTTTATTGTGTGTAGTGAACTTATTTAAATAACTGAGCGAAACGGCGGGTCCAGGTGGTGCTGTGAAAGAATATGTCATTAAAAAGTTTCCTTTACCCACAGATTTTTAAAAAATTCAAAATCTTAAAAATCTGAATTTTGTAGTATTTATTCAACACATATACCTTATGGAATTTATCATTTGGTATTTCAGTAATAACAAACTTTTAAATAAACGTAAAGCTTAAAATTAATATTTAAAACACTGAAAGTATGCATTGTTTATAAAATTTCAGAAAAATATCGAAAATTTTTTGTAAAAAGAAATTATATTAATGAGAAATTTCATGCTTTATGTAGCGGTAAATGTCTTATCTTTGGCTGCTCTCTTATAGGCCATTGTTCCGAGTTATATTGACAATTTAAAGCAGACATTAAGCCACTTATGTCATTACAATAGGATAAATCATTTTTTCTTGAAAAAAAATGTCGAATATTTCTCATGTCAATCTCGATAAAAAGATATTTTTGTATTGTTTTTCAGGAGATTCCAACCTTGCAATCTTGATCCAAGTAATTCTGAGTTTTTCTTTGATAAATTTAATTATCTCACAAAATCATTTAATTATTTTTGAGTAATTAGGTGTGGTTCTTCATTTATGCCAGGAGAATAGTTCATATGAGATGTAAAGGAAGTTTCAGTTTCATCAATTTCCATTTCTACTGCGCATCGTCATATGTAAAACTCTCTAAAGGCTTCGGTATTTGTAAATCATCATTATGTAATGCTGGTCACATTGCTGAATCTAAGTTCGGGTACTTAATTTTATGTTTACTTCTTGCAGAGAATCCTAATCTGCAGAGAATAATCTTTGTTATACATTAGTAGCACTCAGTTATATGATCCTTCGGCATGCGCCATATCATGGGTATAGCAAAGGACATATACTTTTTTGTACCTTTCATCCACGCCCGGAGGTTTATAGCACATCGGGTACAACAAGAATGAGGTGCCCATTTCTTATCTTGTTCACCTACTTTAAATCCCAAGTACATATGATAGGTAGTCTTTATTAACAGAGTAAAAGCGCATCGATGCTTTTTCAAAGTTAGCTCCCCGCACAAATAGCAAAAAGAATCGGGTTCATTAACGCATCCTTTAGACATGTTTTACATATTGTAGAGGAAAATAGGATAATTATAACCAAAATTTAATTAAAAAGTCTTACAGAACACAGAAATAGTAGTACACTCGCCCGAAAGTTTCAACTGTCATGGATTTGCGTTAAAGTCAAATACTGTATGGTGGCTAAAGCTGTCTGTTCAAGGTGATGTTTCTTTTGACTAAACATAAATTTCTTTCAACTATTGTTGCGCCAGAAAGGCTTTTATGAAACTGATGATTTGACTCAATTTATAACAATGAAAAACATGAAATCTATATGATATACGTTTTTTATTTCTCAAACTTAATTATCAAAATAAAAATCTCTACAGGAAAATATTAAAAGAATTTATTAAATACATATTTTTTTCATATATTTTTTAAATTTGTTGAGAAAATATCGTTAAATGCGACTGTTTACGACAGATTGTAGAAAACATTTCAATTTCGAATTGAGTATTGTCTCTGACAAAAATTTTATTCTCAAAATAGCAAAAAATATTATTTCATTTTACAAAAATGTTCCGTTTGACTAAACTGAATTTTCTTTCAAATATTGTTGTGTCATAAATGCGTTTGTCAAACAAATGATGCAACTTAATTAATGAAAATGAAACATTTAAGTCGATATGATAGATTGTTTTCTAATGGACTTATTTATTATTGTTACTAAGCATAATACAGATAAAATTCAGTTAAAAAAAGTTTATCATTATTTTTTTTTTTTTTGAAGAATGTGACAAACATAAGATTGGAAGAGATCGATTTATTAGTAATTGTGAAAAAAAACTTCCTTCTTATAGGAAACGGTATGCATATTATTTTGAGTAATATATATATCAAAATTAAGTAGCTTAAAGTCACTTCAAGCATAAATAGAAAGAAAAAATGAATTTTAAAAATATAAAATTCAAAAGGATAATTTTATAAATATCCAGGGTAAAAAATAAATTAAAGTTTTATTTTATTTTTACATGTACAAATGTATATTAAAATTCCTGTTTTGTGCACCACTGAGCAATGTGTTATTATTAGTTAAATTTTATAGTGCAACTGTCCTATATATATTTATTTATAAAAAATAAATGAGGAAATTTAATACAGAAAAATTTTAATACCAGTGTACACGCGCCTGTTTCTGTTGTATTACTAAAAGAGTCAGGTCCGATGGAGTTAAGAAGATTGGTATCGAACAAGATATTTCACAGACAAAGCGAGTTGTATGCTTCTTCCTCTGACCATATTAAAACATCCAGTCTATATCTGGACTCGTCAATAAAGAACACTTTAGACCAGTAATCTTGACTCCATTGAACATGACGAGAACAACTTTGTAAAATGGCCTCTTTGAAAGCTGAAATCTGTGTGATAAACCAATGAGTTTTCTTGCATGCAGTTCACACCACTGAGCTCGCACTGGTTAGTTTATGTCAGCCGCTATGCACTGATTTCAATCAAAAAGTATAAATCGTAAAAGCAGAGAATAAGCAGCTCCACTTGATAGGCGCATTAAATTTAATAATAGCCTGAATTTATTTATATTTAAGGAATAACATAATATGAAATTTTATGAAATTCCGTACATGGGTTCTAGAGCTATAGCTATCCGCGAGATATTTACGACATTTCTTGACTGTTTTTTTCAAACGTATTCAGTAACTTCTATATAAGATAGTATAAGGCTACTTTTTCATGAGGCAAAAAAAATGAATTTTTAAGATATCCATCTTAAAAATTGAATCGTGTGAATATATATTGAGGGAATTTGTGAATTACCGAATTAAAACATAAATTTATAACTCTTCTGGGAAAGTATTGTTTTATATAGCAACAACATGATTAAAACACTCCTTGGGCTATTGGATATGTTTAAAAATTACAGCCACAGCACCTACAGGAGCAAAATTCTGGTTTAGATTTTGTTAGTTTCAGATACTAACGTTACGTTTATAGAATACGTTAGTATAAATATTTTTTAATGTATTTTTATCATTCTGCTAAATAGCCTATTTTGATTTTTTTTCATATTTAATTCTTTAAAGGGTTTTTTATGGAAAAAATGTACATATTCATTGAAAAGTATTATTTGTGCATTGAATAATGTTTTTACAGCTCCTTTACATTACAAACCTCTAAAAATATTATTCTAAATTTGTAAGTAACATATCAGTAAATCATAAATTACAGAAAATTCTGTTGTAAACTTCTGCAAAAAGCACTTGTGATGACGCTTGCTAAAATAAAATGAGTTCAAAATAAACTTTTGATAGATACCATACATTTATTATATTTCGCCTAGTGGAAAAGCATTTCTATTCTTTATTTTAGACTATTCTGTATAAAGTATTCGTCTGCAAGTATCTTACAATTAGTAATATTTTCTCAAAAGCAATACCATTTTTCAAAAAGACTTAAAGAACATCATAAAAGTACTTTTACATAAACTTAGCTGACAAAAACGATTTGTAATGGTTTCTTTTTCTTCTTCTTTTAACTTTTACTAACATAAGGGATATTGTCAAACTCTAATGTATTATATATTTACTTTCGTATTTTAGGCAAACAGAGAAATTGCTACATTTGCAGTTCATTACACCCCTTACCGCACTCCAGATTGCAATAAAAAAAGAGAAATTAAACTAGCGTAAGGATCCGATAAAAGCTCTTTTGTTAATGTAATATTTGCTGTAGAATTAGTCAAGTAAATATCATACAAATAATGTACTTATGTTTCGTCAACGAAATAAAGTAATTTAATATATAAATTATCCCACTATGTATAATAACATCTATAATATTCCATTATCTATAAATAACAGTATGTCACATAAATGTGAAAATTCTTTTTCGCAAGCATTATCATTTGTTTTTAATGTTTTTACAAATACTTAAAAAGTTCTGATTTTTTTTTTTTTTTTTTTTTTTTTTTTTTTTTTAATGTATACTTCAAAATTTTCGTTTTCTTTTGAAAAATGTTAACAATTTGTCTGATTAAAAAAATGCGACTGTAACCAAATAGAGCAAGAACGTGACTAAAATAGTTGTGTTGTCAAAAATTAATTTTAAAATTGTTCCCTATCATTCAAATTTTTTATTTGATTTTAAGAAAACTTAGCAGTTGGTACCAATGACACCGCAAGAGAAGATTTACTTCATATGTAACTGATTTTACATTGGAGTGGTTTTGAACTAAACATACCTAAAAATCGATGAAAAAAGATAAAGGAAATGTATGTTGTTTCCCCCTGTCTTGAAATTCTCCCTTTCTTAAATTCTAGGTAAAATTTATGAAGATTATTCAGATGATTGGTATGGTTTTCATAGTTATTAATGGAACAAAAATATTGAAATACACATACAGTTTTAAATATTATAAGGAATGTATATCGAGAAGAAGGAAACTGTGGAAGAAGAAGCCAAATTGGGTATAGATTAGAACAGTAAATTTAGATGACTGATAATTTATTGCGGCAATAAAGGAAGAGGTATATAAGAAAAAATAAAATGAGGACTCTATTAAGTTCTTTTATTCATATTTTTAGGTAGCTTTCATTACAAAAAGTAAAAAGCTACCTATTGCAGCCGTCCGGGGGAAAGCACTTCCGGAAAATTTTGGTATATTTTCACCGATCATGACCCCCAGACCCCAAAAACCACCCTCCGTTTATATGTTGACATATATATATATATATATATATATAACCATATATATATATATATATATATATATATCTGATTTTTGTCATGCGATAACTAACGTATTTATGAACCGATTTGAATGAAACTTGGTATGTACATAGTACATACAAATGTCTCGACCGAGTTCGTTGGTCAGCATCATCCTCCATTTTGTTTCAAAATGGCGGCCATTTTAAATTTTTAAAAAAAATTAAAATTTAAAATTAAATGCGAAAAAATTAAAAGTTGAAAAATATTTTCCTTTTACGTGTTAGAACTTAAAACAAAGATTCCAGAACACTTTTTATTTTGTCTATATCTTAAAAAATGACTGAGTTATAGCACTTTGAATTTTTCTTATGGCTGACATTTTGAAACGATCTGATTTTTGTCACGTGATAACACGCGTATTTATAAACCGATTTCAATGAAACTTGGGATGTACATAGTACATACAAATGTCTCAACCGAGTTCGTTGGCCAGCATCATCCACCATTTTGTTTCAAAATGGTGGTCATTTTAAATTTTAAAAAAAATTTAAAATTTAAAATTAAATGCGAAAAAATTAAAAATTGAAAAATATTTTTCTTTTACGTGTTAGAATTTAAAACAACGATTCCAGAACATTTTTTATTTTGTTTATATCTTAAAAAATGACTGAGTTATAGCACTTTGAATTTTGCTTATGGCTGACATTTTGAAACGGTCTGATCTGAACGATCCACAATGTTGCTTTAAAATGGCATACACTTTATGATATCATGGAATTTGGTGACTCTCTAAATCGCTTAAAATAAAACCAGGTTGAATAAAAGATGACTATTTTCTAAAAATTCCTATTAATATTCAGTCTTGACAAAAACTAGTTTCAATCTTATAAAATCACTAATTTTATAAGATTATTTCCGCTAATTTGAGCTTAGTATTTTTGAACAATGTAACTTACCTTAAAATAAATAAATAAATTTATAAGTATATGAAAGCTACCTCTTCCTCCCGGCATTGCCGGAAGGACTTTTTTTAATTTAAGAGCTATATGGGGAGCAGGGCCGGATTAAGGGGGGGGCTATGGGGGCTGGAGCCCCGGGCCCCAACAAGCCAGGGGCCCCCAGAAGTGGCTTAAGTTGTACCAAAGTTTTGTTTAATTTTTTTTTTTTTTTTTTTTTTATTTTTTTTTTAAGAAAAAACTGGGAAAAAATTATTTCTAAAATAATTAAACTACAATTAAATGACGAGGAAAAAAAAAGTTGTGTTTCAATATCACTCTTTCCCTTTGCAATATTGAAGCTTCGGAAGTCCATTATAACTGTTGCTAACGTTGTTTTTACCCTCTTCTCCGAGACTTAAAGAAGAAAAACACCTTATTCTATTTCTCACTTCTACTTCCTAATCCCAAAGTTTTCCCAAGAAACGATAACGAGGAGAGTACTAGGACCCCCTGCTGTCGACACTTCCGAACTTGCGAATGACATCGACAAGTATCTTTAAACATTTAGCATTATTTTCGTAAGTGACCACATCGAATCGCAGGGCCGTAGCGACATCCCCCCATACCCCCCATTTGGGGGGGGCCGACGAAGCCAGGGGGCCCCCTAATCGATTCTATTTTTACCGAAGTTTATTTGTTTTGAAAATGTAAGAAAATACTTCTTTTAAATGTTTTTATTTTTTCAAATTCTTCTTTTCTTATTCAGGGACATGCCAGACAGTTCCCCCAGGTGCCTCTTTTTTAAGCCGCCCCCCCCCCAATAATCAGGATTTTCATTAAAAGGTATCAAATGCTTAAAATGTGCTAAAAGTGACCGAGATTCATACGTTTTCAAACACTTACGATGGGAGTGTGGTTCCCCTTTTCCTCTCTGCTCTCTGCTTCTCCCTCCACATACGCAGACAGGGCCTGACTAGAATAAGGCAGGGGCATGAGGGGCAATTACCCCGGGCCCCCTGGCTTAAGGGGGCCCCCCAAGGACAGATATGTTTTTCGTTAAAGCAGTGTCAAATGATAAAAAATGGTCAAAAGTGACCAAAATTCTTTTTTTTTTCAATTTTAAGGTTCTCTCTTCTCCTACTCACTCTGTTTCTGTACCCAATGCCTCCTTAAGGCCTCACATTTATCCTCATATTCATATAATCTATAATTTCTTGAAGTTGTCTTTCTTCTGCTTTTATGTATATAGATGTGAATAGTACTTGGTACGAAATTTATGTACACATACATACAATAGTTATGAATTTCAGTTTTAGTCCGGTGAGTATAATTTACGAACAATTTTAAGATAGAAGGAGGCCCCCCTAAAAGTGTTTGCCCCAGGTCTCCCCACTGTCTAAGTCGGGCCCTGTACGCAGAAAATTAACTATATCATCAGAAAACAAATTATTAAAATTTTATTACAACCAGGGCCCGACTTAGATTGTGGGGGGCCCCTTTCTACCTTTTGGATTTTCTCTTGAATTATACTGAACTGTCTAAAACTAACTTTATACCAATTGTCTATTCGCATTTGTGTGCAGAATAACTCAAAAAAGATAACTTTAAGAAATTATCAAATGCATTTTTTTCTTCTGTTATAGAAACATAAGGCTAAATGTAAACCATTAAAATATAAATACAACTCTGATGTAGCTGTTACATCCAGGGGAGGAGGGGGGGAAGGAGAGATGAGAAAAGAGCAACAATAAACCTAAAAATAAATAAAGAAAGAAAGAAGAAATTTTGGTCACTTTTGGCCATTTTTTATTATTTAGCCTTAACAAAAAAATTATATTTGTCCTTGGGGGCCCCGGCGTCCGATGCCCTACATGCCCGTGATTTAGCCAGGCCCTGATTACATCAACATTGTATCCTATAGCTTTTAAAAGACATTTTTTATTAAGGGTGTATTTCGATTCAAGTTGCTTAGTTTCCGATTTATTTTTATATTAATTTTCGCTCTTGAATGCATCAAACTAGCAAATTGTCTTATTCATAAAGTACACAAGGTGCCGTGATTGTCAATTCTTCGTTAAATGGAGAAAATGTTGCAAAAAAAAGTAATAAAAAACGGCATTTTTAACCGATTTTTCCGAAGTAGGAGATTTGGAAACGAAAAAAAGAGTCATACAGAAAAGGTAATTGTTTATAAATCAAATTCTAGTGAATTGAGTGTAAAAAGACATCACACGGCACCTTATACGTCTCTTCAAAAATCCCCTCAGCAAGTTTCATGTTTCTAGTTTTAAAAATGCGTCTAAAATTGTATCGGAAAATTTCGAGCTGTTGAAAATGGAAAAGCGTTTTTTCGAATACACCCTTAATGTTTCCTCGTAACATGATAACTTAAAATCGTTAATTATGTCCAATTTTGAGCCTTCTTTTTTAGACATCTTGTAATGTCAACCTTAGGTAAGCAAACTAAAAATTTGCAAAGAAATGCTTATTTCAATCAATCTATCATTTTTTCTATAATTATCAAATTAATATTTTTAATTAAAGTTGTGACCAATTTTTGGGGATATCTTGTATATAGATGTGAGCCGTATAATGTACAAAATTTATGCCTGTGTACAATATCTTTTTTATTTTTTATTTTTAGTGCTTGCCACTTTTACATTATTAAAAAAAAGGAAAGAAAAAAAATCTACAGATAGATAGAAGAGGGGGTGTCCCACAGTGTCCAGAATGATGTTTGTTCCGGGGCTTCCCGTAGCCTTAACTGGGCCCTGTTCTTATTAAAAATCTTGTTTAGATTTCAAAAACGCAGAAACTGAAAATCCTTATTTTCTTACTGGTTTTTCCCCCCTCTCTTTTTGTCCATGGGTTTTTGACCTAGCGACCCTTTTGACCTTTAAGGACCAGGTTCATAGCACTCTTGTGGTCAAGCGTCGCTCTCTCTGATCTTTCTAGTCGGCGCTTTGATGTATAAATTGCTTTTTCAGTGCGCTGAATTTGAACTTCAAGTGAGAAATCGCACGCGAAATCAGTTGACAGCTTTACGACTGAAGAGAAAAATTTTCCCATCCTTTGTCAATTAGATAGGCTTCGGACCTCAAAAATCACTTAAAGTGGTTCGAAAACTAGCATCCTTTTGTTCTCCTCCCACCGATAGTTGGAAACTGCATCTTCAAAGATAGATTTATTGCTCTTTTTGTGTAACTGGAAAGTAGTGATATTTGCGCGTAGCCTTAGCGACAAAAGTATGTTTTCTTTTGAAACACCGGGATATTATGTTCTTAGAAGATAGGTCATTTTTCACACCGATTTCACTACGTGGGTGACACAAATCACATCTAGAGAATCCCCTTAAAATGTTAACAGCTTAATTAGCAACCGGATTCCTTGACCTTGAAGGAAGTATATATACTCGCTTTGGTACTAGGTACTGGCCTATTCAAGTACTAAGCAGCCAGCTAATGCATACAGATACATGTTTGTAGACAACATAGATGTGGATTTTTGTATAGTTTTTTTTTCTGATTTAGTAATAAGCATAATATAGTATTTATAAAATAAAGTGTATATCTAGAGGAAAAAGATCTACTCTTATACTAATCTGGTAAGCCATATTTATTACTTTATGTAATTTATATTGCTATTATTAAAAATTTTAAGTATTGGAAAATTTTACACAACTTGGAAAAATATATGTATACTAATAGAGCATATTTTAATAACATACATTTCTCATTTACATGTTTTTCATTTAAGCGTTTCATTAGAGCTCCTTCACAAAATTCTTTTTAATAAAACACACCATTCACAAAATTCTATTCCATAAAAATATACTCTAAATAATTTTATAGTGTTAGGTTTTAAAATATGTGTTTTGCAAAGGAAACAAGTTCACCAGAAATGAAAAATTTAGCATTTAGACTTAAATAAGTTATTACTAATAAATGTTTGATGCGAATTTCAATAACTGGAATAAATTTCATAAAAACAACTTTATTTTTCACAAAATGGGATCCAAGAAAAAATTCCTGCATCAACCTCCGATTCCATTGCATTCATATGTTAAACTATTTTGTTTGTTAACAAGTAATAAGTAAATTCTAATTTAATTTATACTCTTATTTCCTTGGAAAATCTAGTGTTCTAAATTCATGTCACAATAAGAAATTGTGCTATTTTAAAATTTCCTATACTCTTTCTTTCTTTTTTCCCCGCGATGTTAAATAATCTCACAGGCCCATAAAGCCCATCCATGCTTACCCACTAAAATACAAAGGGGCCCCCAAATTTATTTTTCAAACCTAATTTTTAATTCAATAAATTCAATCAGAGTATATTCAATCAGTCATATAGTTTTTTTTTTTATTATTATGAAATATTTTTTTCTTACTATGCTGCAATTTGTAAAACATAAAAAATATTTTGAAGTTCAAATATTCTCAACTCTAATTCCATATTTGTCTTTTACAAAATTAATTGGTTATGTATAATTATGTGTTTAATAAAATATTTTTAATGTGTATAATATATAGATGGTCAGTTTTAATTTAATACAGTCAAAGATCTATAATCTGCACACCCATAATCCACTGTTTTCTATAATTCACGTTATTTTACGAATGTAAACAATGAAATAAACAGTTAAAAAATTTACAAATTAGTGGTCCAAAAACGTTTTTTTAGGAAAATTAAAAAAAAAAATTTTTAAAAATGAGGAAACAGTGAATTATGGGTGTGCGGATTATAGATCTTTGACTGTAGTAAAAACTTTATTTACTCGAAATTTCCATGGTAAAATTTCGAATAATTTAAGCATACGGAAAATGGATTTAGTAAATGAAAAAACAAGTGATAGGATAATAGCCCCCCCCCCCTGCCCTGTGACGCCAGGCTTCCTCTACTTCTAATCCTTAAGCGGGCTCTGAAACTGACAAGGCACAGTCCTCGAGCCTGTTAAAGTGTTGCGGGGCTTACGTCTTTACGCACAATTCGAAATATTTTGTCTCTTTATATAGAAACTTCAATATAAATATTTTTCAAAAAACTCAGTTGAAAGTGTGGGAGAGGGGAGGGGGCCCAAAGTTATTTTTTTTTGGGGGGGGGGGGCAAAACACCTTGCTACGGCCCTGTCGAATCGTCTTATCTTGTTCCTCAGCAGAAAATCAATGTAAAACAAAAAATCTAGTGGTAAGTTTTTTTCATAAATATTTATTTTAATATTACAAAAAATTATTATTTTTTTGTAATTATTTGTTTTGTATTTATTTTATTACAAAAATATTTTAGGAAATGTGAAATTGCTTTACTTTTTTATTATCTTTTAATAAATGTTTTTTTTTTTTTTTTCATTTTAAGTAAAGAGAAACCTTTATCTGTATATTTAAAGGCTTTAAAATAGCTTAAAAAATACACATTGTATATATAAATTTCCTTCTGTACAATTTACTAAAAATCGATATTTATGAGTTGCATTGTTTAAAACACTGTCATTAATTTATTTTACAACTTCTGCCCTGAATTTTTTTCCAACTTTGGGAAAAAAATACTTTTACGCTAATAAAATTAAAAGTATCTATTGAAATCAAGGAAGTTGCGGTTTACTGAAATTTAACGAATGTGTTCTTCATTGAAGCCTAATGAATGTAGTTAATTTGCGTGTTTTTCATATAAGAATAGACTAAGGAAGATTTTTTTTAGGACGTTTGGAAAATGTCCTATTACTACCGGATAAAATAAACATAAAAATTGAGTAGTATTTTTTACCTTCTATCATAAATTACTAATTTGGAAAAGAAGTAACTAATTTAAATTTAAAGAGTAAAGCATATGATTGAATTAAAAGAAACGCCAATGAATTCAGGCCCTTATTACCGCATGGACAAATCAGGACTTTGCCCATGGGCCCCAGACCTTAAGGGGCCCCCAAATCCATACATTAAATTAAATATTTACATCCTTTTTCCAATTCTAACTCTTTCATATATTGAAAATATTAAATTCATCTTAAAATAATTGACAAAGTGCTAAATTTCTAATAAAAGTTTTATTCTGTACCAAGAAAAAAAAAAAAAAGAGTACTTTTATTAAGGTATTTAATTTAGAACTAATGGAGCTCTGAATTTTCTTCCATTTATATCCAAGGTGCGAAAATATGTTTATGAAATATCACGATATTACGAAACATGAATTACGATTTATGACTTATTACGAAAATATCAAACACATGCATATATAAGTTACCATCAGTTTAATTTGAATAATGTTACAATGATTTGAAAGGGGCCCCCCTAATTTTTTTGCCCAGGGCCCCAATTAGTCATAATCGGGGCCTGAATGAATTGCTAATAATTAATAAATATTTATATATTTTTTTAAATGCTGAAACATAGATGAAGTCATAGTAGTAAATGTATCAGTATATGCTATCATTATTAGGTGCTGGAATTAAATAAAATAGTCTTTAAGACAAAATAATACTCAATAAAAGATATGTCCTATTAATAGGACGTCAGGGCCAAAGGGGTTAAAGTGGTTTCAAATTCCCAGCTCAATGAAGTGAAATTTTCTGAAGCATTTTCTGACAAAATTTTAAACGGGCATAAAATTGACCAAAAGGCATAAAATTGACAGCCTGACTGTTGAAGCGATTTGAAATAGAATAGCACTTTCCATTTTTGATAAAAAATGTCTTTTCTTTAATTTGTTTTCTTTCTTTCTTTAATTTGTTTATTTTTAAAATTTATAAAATATGTTTGAACTGTACGTGTTTAAACAATATAATTATTGCACTGTTAAAAATAACAATGAAATAAAATAAAATAATTAAAAAAAATGCATATTTAATTTGGGATAAAAACAAGTCGTATGGGGGGGGGCAAATTTTTCAGTAGCTGGGGAAGAGGAGGGGGGCCCCCAAAATTTCCCGTAGCCCCGGGCCCCAGAAATGCTTGATCCGGCCCTGATGGGGAGGTAGAAAGGGTGGAGGATCAAAAAAGCTAGGCGTAGAAATTTCGCAAACAACAATGCTATTTAGATAACTGATTACTTGCTTCTTTAACTACGGAGTTAAACGCAATGAAAAAAATTGAATATGAAAGAGCTTTAAAGATTGTTAAATTTGTGTGCTCATTGATCTGGAATTAAATAACAAAAGGAAAATGGCAACATAAGAAAACGATGGATTTAAATGATTCGCTAATTATTTCTACAATAAGGGGGACCAAAAGACATAAAAACTATAAGAATTGAAAATCTACATTTGTGTGCTGTATGTCAGAAAAGAAGGATTTGCAAAATGGGAGTTAGGGAATTTTTTAAAAATGCATACGACTGTCATCCAAAATACAGTTATGTCAATATAATGGTAAAATTGAACGAATTAAACGCTATCAGTACTTTAGCAACGAAAGTGAGAGAGTGCTACCAGTATACATGGGAAAAGGAAGAACTCACTTGTAGGAAATAGTCGATTTTTATCGTTTCTTTTCTCGCCGCAATATCTTTTTATCTCGAATAAATAAGATACCGATTGGCAGTAATATGCTCCATACTCTGTTTTAGACAATGAAAACTTCATGAAGTATAATATAACATAATTTATTGATTTGTTAAGAATAGGTACGATAGGATTTCTGATTTAACAATATTCCTGCATTAGTTTACCATCCATTAACAGAGATCTTAGACTCTTTTCTTAATTACTTTCATTATGCTTTATTTTTAGAAATGAAAAGTTTTGCCGAAAAAAGAAAGGTTGAGGAAATTAAAACATGTATTTTATTGAAATAAATATTACAGAAAGATCTCAAATGTTCAACAAACAACTACGATACTTACCTAGCAGTATCTAGCAAGCGTTTGGGTAAATTTTTGAATTTTCTGGATGTCTCGTCTATTAGACACTCAATCACTCTCAAGAAGATCTCAATTGAAAACCTTCAGACGTTTATACAAATATTCGGGAATCCCTTGAAATTCACAAAAAGGATTGCCATTCACTTGCTAAACGACATTTTATTTCCAAAATAATTTGGTTTAACTATTGATTGGTTCATTACGCACTTAATAGTCGAATCCATTGTTAATAAAAAAATCAGCATAAACTCGTTTAAGTTTTTTTAAAGCGTCTGTAGAATAATTGGACTTAATATTTCAGTAGAATGCATGTAACATTTTATAAAGGTTGTGCACAGAGTAATTATAGTTCGATTTCTATATAATAAAACACAGTGTAACGCATAGAGAGTTTTTTCTTCTTCAAAAACTGTCAGTGAAATTTATGCTTCCCCAAGATCGTTATGTCGACTGTGTGCATGCAAAACTTGACAGAAGAAACCGAAATTGGTCAACAAAAATGAAAAACGACAATCTTCATCATTTTCGGGGGCGGGGGACGGTTAAACAATAAAAATACAATTTCAAAGTGCTATAAAATAGTAACAATTATTAATTATTAGTATTATTTCAGTAGTTGCAACAGACTCTTTTAATTTATGCAGTTTTATAGCATGTTTGTAAAGATTTTCTTTTGTTAAGAAATCTTAATTTTGGCTGTAAAGCCTGGTTTTCCCATAAGTATTGTCAATTCTAATAGTGTGTTTGTTAGAATATAAACTTGACTAACTTTTGCTGTTAGAATATAAACTTGACTAACTTTTGCTGATCTAAACGCTTCCATATTGTTAATTGTTTTTATCAGTTTTTTTTTTCAAATTTATGTAGACTTCACAATTTTTACTCATCATCCTAGGTTGCATCTACACAAGTATTTTAATAAAATGTTAAATGACATTTTATCAGGGAATTCAATCGATTAACTGTAGAAAAAAGGCTTTCAGTAGGGACATTAGTTATTGCAACGAAGTTCGACAATAATATTAGAGGTATTAAAACAGACATACACAAATAAATAACGTCTGCATTCAACTATTAAAGGTATATACAAATTTTCTATAGATATACATACAATACACCCAACTGGAGCGAAAAAAATGCCAGAGCCAGAAATCGAACCTGGAACCACGGCGTACCAATCTGATGCTGTAAGAGAAATTTCTAGAGCGACAGCCTGCTATGCTGTTCATCATTTTATTATTAATTTTATTTTATTACAATCACTTTATACAGAAACAATATATTTTTATTACAAAACGATGATTTTTATAATGTTTTAACCATAAACGAAAATCGCTGGAAATTCTTAAATTGTATTTCATAAATTGTATTGAAATTGTATTTCATAAAATTTATAAATAATTTAATATAAGAATATACTTTTCTTTTAATCACTGTGTGGTCGAGAACTATATGCAAAAACTAAAGGCTCGGAAACGGGTTCCTAAATGAGCAGATTTCGTATGTGTAATGTTCTAAATGTTCTTCGTTGTTCGATATTCTTCAATGTTTTCTCATATCCCGTACACTTTTCCAGTAATATGTATTATTACACCTGTGAGGAATTTGCGACATGCATTTCATGTACGGGATTGAATAAAAAAATAAGACTAGCTGCTAAAAGGGTTTATATTGGATGATTCCTGGATAGGATTCTTCTGGATTCCCCTACATTTAGGCTCTTCTTTAGGAGTTGTGCAGCATTGCAGTGCTGAGGCAGAAGAGGGTTTTGTTAGATGCGGATGATGAATGTTCTTCGTTGTTCGATTTTCTCCAATGTTCTTGATTTCCTGTACGCTTTTTCAGCTATAAGTATTATTACACCAATGCGGAACTTGCGACATGCATTTCATGTACGGGATTGCGCAAGGAATAAGACTATCTGCTAAAAGGATTTATATTGGATGATTCCTGAATAGGATTCTTCTGGATTCCCTTACATTTAGGTTCTTCATTAGGAGTTGTTCAGTATTGCAGTGCGGAGGCAGTAAAGGGTGCTGTTAGATGCGGATGATGAATGTTCTTCGTTGTTCGATGTTCTTCAATGTTCTACATTCCTCGTACGCTTTTCCAGCAACAAGTATTATTACACCGATGCGGAACTTGCGACATGCATTTCAAGTACGGAATTGCGCAAGGAATAAGACTAGCTGTTAAAAGGACTTGTATTGGATTATTCCTGGATATGATTCTGCTGGATTCCTGTACATTTAGGCTTCTTATAACACTTATTTTTTATGTTCTACATTCCTCGTACGCTTTTCCAGCAACAAGTATTATTACACCGATGCGAAACTTGCGACATGCATTTCATATACGGGATTGCGCAAGGAATAAGACTAGTTGTTAAAAGGATTTATATTGGATTATTCCTGGATGTTATTCTGCTGGATTCCTGTACATTTAGGCTTCTTATAACACTTATTTTAGTTACAATTAGGAGTCGTGTACCAGTGAATCATTTTATGCATCCAGGCGTAAAAAGGGAAATGTAAAATGCAGGGGCGTTGCTAGAAGTGAATAATAGGGTGGGGGCAGGGGTCTAAAATAGGGAAGTGAATAGTAGGGCTGAAGGAGGGGTCTAAAATACAGGGCCGTTGCTAGAACTGAATAATAAGGCGGGGGAAGGGGGCTCATATTTATCTTTCTCTCTCAGACGCAAAAAGATAAATTTGTGCATATTCACACCATAGGTACTATGTTTGATATTAAACTGTTGTAATGACTTCATTTTATGCTAAGAAAATGAATATAATGATGAAGAATATAATGAAAAATCCAAGTGTATAACTAGTGCAGTATTCACCATTATGTTAGCTTCATATGTGCAAATAGAGTGAGCAAATGTTGAAACACTTATTTTAGTTACAATTTAGAATTTCTACAAATCTGCGAAAGTGCCTCAAAACTAAATTAGATTTTTGAGAAGCATTTCATTTGGATTTTTGGAACGTAAATTCATTTAGTGCTTTGAATTTTTCAGGAAAATCTCAAAATGTTTTAAGGGAGGCTGAGTCAGCCCTAGCCCCCCTTAACCTACAATCCTGGTAAAATATCGAAGTGTCCCTGAAGTGGAAAAAGCAGTATCACGCACAACATAGGATATTCCTTCGACAAGCTCAAAAGCTGTTGGACGTACATTGGTTGTGAACAATTTCCATGCATAGTCCCATACAAAAAATGCATGTCAGGAAGCCCTGCACTGTTGTAACGATCCATGCATTCTGAAACCGAATGGAAATTATGATTCAAAGTGTCGAAACGCTTTCATTAACTGAAAATTATAAAGCCCTCGACTGCCTCATCATTGCATTTCTTCATCCACATTCCTATACGAAATCTGCTTCTTTATTCTGTTTTTATATTTCGTTTAGTGCTTCTACCTGCCGTTACTGTTTTGACGCATAATTTTGAACTAAACTTTATATATTTGAAATATAATATTTACATTTTATGCTAATTGAAGTATTATTTAATGAATTGTGAAAATCTTACCAAAAGAAATTTACCAAATTAAATAAAGAAAATAAATAAATAAAAGTCAAATTTCAGAAAAATCACGAAATAACTTTCAACTTAGTTTTTTAGAGTTTGTAAGAAATATAAATGTTTAAAACGCTCGAAAATCAAAATATATGTATACATTCAAATTTTATATTAATTTTAAAACGAGAACATAGAAATTTGTTTAGAATTGATATTTTAGAAACATACATATATTCTAACATTAGTAGAAAAATGTGTTCATCTCGAGCCAATCAAAACAGCTTAAAAACCAATCGAGCTTAAAAACCAATCAACTTTCGTTCACAAATAAACTTCCAGCAATGTTGTTTCAGAAATTGTTATTTAAAAAAATCAATTTTATAAAAAATATAAATGTTTACAAACCTAAAAAATAAAAAAAATAAAAATAAAAATGTATATAAATTTAAAACGAGAACATCGAAATTTGTTCGGAATTAACTTTTTTATGGCATACATATACCTTAACATTAATTTAGTGTTGTTTTTTATTGTTTATTTGTATATTATGAATAAAAACGCATACTTTAATATTAGCTGATTTATTCAAAGTTTTTGAATTTTCAAATTTGGGAAAAAATCTCTAAGGATTTAAAAAGCAATCCATTTTTTGTTCCCAAATAATCTTTTAAACAATGTTTTTGCAGATATTCTTAAGATTTCATTTTTTTATAAAAAATATGTTTAAAATTGGTCGCTACAAACAATTGCTCTTAAAAAATATTATAAGTATTCTTTCCATGAAAATATCTTTTAAATCTCTGGCGTGCTTCCGTAAAATTACTTTAGAGATTAGGGATTTTAGTTGTTTAAAAAGTATATAAAATATTGAAAAATATATTTTGTCTAAAAAATTATTACAGCATAAAAAGTGTAAGTAATAACATTTTGGAATTTCTTTGTAATATTTTGGGGTAAATTTAGTGCTTTTTTAAAACAAATACAGAGTATCCATAGCAGAATATCGTTGTTATAAAATTTAACCTCATCAGATCCCAGGGTTTATTTATGTACTTTTTAAAACTTCAGTTATGGATTTATATTAACAAACTGATAACTAAGAAAGATTAAACAGCGAAAGAAATTGAAATTTATTTTTTGTATATAAAATTTGATTATACATTGGGACTCGAAATTTCCCTATATTTTTTGACAACGTCTTGGAATTTTTTTTTAATTTTATTTCGCATTTTTGCATTACAAAACCTTTGAAAAACATAAAATAAATACATATTGAATATTTTTTATTAGTAATGGACTCTATAAATTGTATTTTAATGCACAGTAAAACTATTTACGTTTTCATTTTTGTACATTTCGTACATTTTTGCTGCAAGCCACTTTTATATAACACGTAGCTATCTAAAACAACACTATCAGAAACAAATTGTTGTTTTGTTTAGTTCTGCTACCTGTTATGCTGAATTCTCTCCAATATCTGAAAAAAGCGTATTTTTAAAAATACACGAGGACTAAAATGGTTAATTGTATTAAAAGTAAGCGTTGCAGGGTGTTTTTTCAAGGTTAGAAATAAAGAATAGCTAAAACAGTTTACGATAAGCGCATGTCCTGCTTTGTTATTACAGGGTGGCGAGTGGTCAGGGAAGACCGAGAAAACACAGTCAAGAAAAGAGGAAACTATCAGTATTTTCTAACAGAAAATACTTCAAATAAGATAAAGAGATTATATAAACTGAATTTATCTTTAACAAAATACTGGTATTTATCATCTGTATTGACTGTGCTTTTATCTAACCACTCGCCACCCTGTATTAACTCGCTTGCAGTGCCACATAGCGACTTAGCGTAAAGTTTTATTATTGGCGTATAGTTTGAAAAGCCGTTCGAGAGACACAATTTTTCCTATCGGCATTATAGAAGATCACGTCTATTCTCTGCCGCCACCTAATGATTTGTCAGATTTTAGAGACAGAGTTGGGATGTTTATTGCTTCCATCACTCCAGACTTGAAAACAGGAGAATGGGAAGAATTAGTTGGATGAGTTCCGTATCACTAAAGATGCACATATAAAGAGTTTGTTAGAAAAACTTGGTTAGTTTACCTTAAATATGATGTATTATTTTCTGTAAGTAGTCTAAAGTCAACTTTTATAAAATACCAATGATGCTAAGAAATTATTTTACGTACACCATACATGTTTTGTAACAATGGTAAATTAATCGCTCTGAAGAAGCAATTTTAGCATGCGATTCATAAACTTTCATTACATGTGTTTTTATATTTATATGATTTATTTCGTTTTTTTTTTTTTTACTTTAAATAGGTTAGTATGTCATTGTTTGAATTATTTATTAAAGTATTGAGAATATTTATAAAAATGCATTGAATTTCTGAAGTAATCTTTAATTATATTATTAATAAAATACATAGTAATAAAATAAATTTTATTGCACTGTTCGAATTTCATTCTTATTTAAACTGGAACTAATGCAGTCTAATAAAATGAATTCGGAAAATAATTCTTAACTATCCTTCTGAAATTTGCGATATAAAGCTTTTAAAATGAAAATTTCTCATTTATATTTTATAAATATCCATATTATAATTAACTTACTTGAAAGAAAAAATGAATTTTTTTCATAAGAACTTTCAAATATTTTGATCAAACCATGTTTTATATTTAATTTCAAACAATTCAACAATGTTTATTCTTTGTATAAATGTTTATTTTCTCATTTTCAAATCATATTAAATATATGTAAAAACCTATTCTGCAACTACGTAAACATTCCGAAAGAAATTCTCTTTGAACGTTGGGTAAAATTGCAAGCCCTCTATAAATGTTAAAAGAACTATACTATTTACTAAAACCCTTTTGACTATAGAAAGGGAAATATACGTCACAATGGATTATTCTTTTTGTACACACACGTATTTACATGTGTATGCATCTGAAATAAAGACCGTGGGGTAGCTACACAGATAATCACCTCATCGAGTTAAAAGCTGAAATTTAAGAATTAGACAGAACTGAATTAGCAAATTAAAATGCAATATAAAATAGAGCCTATAATAATGCCGAGTATACCTTGATAGAAACCACCTTAAGACACGGTTATAATGATGACTCGTAGCTTTATCGTTAAGTTTTTTGCACGCAAAGGTATTATAACAAACTATGTGAAGGTAAACACAATGGTAAATCCACGAATCAACAGACAAAATCACGTTTTCAGGTGTTTCCCACCAAGATGTGATTTGGCAGACATTTTATGCTTTAATATATGAATAAAGTTTTAACTAATTCTGGAATTTCAGTCTTTAACTCAATGAATTGATGAAGTGATTGTTTGTGCTGCCACCTCCCATTGTTATACTTTTATACTAGGATATTTTTTAAATAAATGTTCAACAGAGAAAAATTTTTATAAGTTGTAGAGCGATTGAATATGAAAATAATCTCCTTCTTACACAGTAATAAAAGTGCTAATGAATATAATGACGCTTAATAAGAAACTACTGATTAAGTTATTGATGTGCTAGTAATTAGAATGACAGGATACGATTTTTTTATCTTTAATATAAAGTAAATTTTAGCTAAAATATAAGCTGTAGTTTTGTTTAAAGCTTTTAAAATTATTGTTAATCAGAAAAAAAACATTCAAAAATTTTGTATTTACGTAATTTATGAGCAGCATTAATTTATGTATCTAAACCGTTCATTAAATTTTAAGAAAACCTTACGAGAATGTAAAGGAAATGCATTTTTATTACTTTATATCATCGACACAAGATACCTAAAGAAACTTAATGCCATATATTACGCATTGGGCGAAGAACAAGCTGTGGCTTAGTCAGGGAAAGGGACCAAATGCTGTGGATACCAGTAATATTGTAAAATTTTCTTCGACTTGATTAATTGGAGAAATTATTGAAATAGATAACGATAACAGAATTTTAAAACATTAGTGCTATCCAGCGCATTTGGACCCTCACTCTGGCTACGCCACTCAGAATAAGTATTTCCATAAGACAAATTGACTGCTATAAACGTATGTTGGCCTTAAGCTCTCATATCAGTACACCATATGTATACATGAGAATGTCAGAAAATATATATACATGGTAGTAAAATTGTATTTATTAATATCATTTAGAAACTACAAAGGGAAATAAAGTGCATACTTAATAGGCGATTGCCATACAATCACAAAATCTATCTAATCATATATTTGAATGAGGTTCAGCCTGTTTAAAAAAGTAGATAAAATCACTATCCTACCAATTCAACTATTTCTTGGAAACTGTTTTTTATCATTATTTGAAGAGAACCTTATATTAGATTAATATTAGATACGTGAATATTCATACTTCTACTAAGCGTAATACCAACTTAGTGAAAAATGTCTAAGCTGTAGATCGAACCCGGAAACTTTTGAATAGCGCTCCAAGTGCTCTACCATTTGAGCTACGAGGACGATGCCCTCTCAGCATTTTACACTTGATATGTTGGTTAAGCTGCAAATAGCAGCACTAGATCCGTCTTCATGAGCACACAATTCTGCGGCGTAACATGAGACACAAGAGACCCAGCATCGGTAAATCACATATATGTTTTTTGATATTAATCAATTTCTCAATTAATCTTCAGCAGTTAAATTAGAAGGGATCCGGTTTCGATCCCCGGCTTGGACATTTTTCAAAAAATTTACATTTTTTACATATTTTTGCAATTAGGATTATGGGTCTAGGGCAATATTTAACCCTTTAACGTTCATTGGTTTCGCCACGAAACCACAAAATTTTAATTCCGATACGCAACACTGACACCGGTATTTTTATCTAAAAATATCCCTTTTATTTTGTATGTGAAAAATCACATTTTTCTATTTAGAAATATATTTGTTCTTAATTACCGGTGTCATTCATTTATTTCGACATCTTAGCAATGAAAATGCTATGATCGTTAAAGGGTTAAGGAGATAGCCTATTGTTTCGATATTTATGACTCACCCTGTATTTTGAAACGTAAACGATTTTCTTGAATTTAAAATTACTAAAATTACTAAGAATCTTCTACAGTTAAATTTGTTACAGTTATTGCTGTCTAAAATTAAATATATTTAAAAAAATAACTTGCTGCTGATTATCAGCACCTTACCGGCTCCGTGAAATTTTCAGCGCAATTCACGCCATGGTTCCTTTATGTACGCAGTGACTATTTAAAGTATAGCAAATATATATATATATATATATATATATATATATATATATATATATATATATATATATATATATATATATATACTATATTGCCATTGATTATGGGACACTTGCGATTTTAGACATTTTACTAAATATCTAGAAAAATACATGAGGAATCATCTCAAAACTCTTAGTGTATAAATATAATAGTATACGTCATACATCTCCGTGAAGATTTTTTACCGAAACTCCATAGGGGACCGTCAACAAATTAAAAAAGAATGAATATCTTTTGAATAACCCTGTCAAAACTAATGTAGCAAAAGCGCTCAAACTCTAGATTATGATTGAATGCCTTATTGTAATACACTGTGTTCATTTTTATGCAAATAGCATGCATACTCGCAGCGTAATTAAGATTTTTATAAAAATGGCCCCAAATTTTTCTAAGTTTTTCCCTTATAATTTTCAGAGTTCTTAATATAAAATAATATTTTTTTCAGAAAATATGACAAACAACATTGCACACAGTACCCTGTAATCAGAATTAAAAAATAATAAACATTGTATGAAAAATGAGTAGGTTTACTATATAATATTTTACTGCGCATGCGTCAAAGATATCAAAATTTCATTTGCATATTATGTTAGCTAAATGTATAGAGCAACTTTTGTAAAAGTCTCAAAATTATAGCTTGAAAATTCTGAAAGTAATCATCTATAGAAAAAGGACAAAATCCGTTGTTTCCAAAATGAAGCAAAAAAATGAGGGATTTTATCCAAAAGTAGTCGTAACATCCCGTATTGTGTATTCTATATTCACACTAATCAATGAATATATGGATACAACCCCTCTTGTTTTTGCTTCATTTTGAGAATAACGGATTTTCAACTTATTCAATTGACGATTATTTTCAGAATTTTCAAGTTATGATTTTGTGACTTTCACAAAAGTTGCTCTATACATTTAGCTAACATAATATGCAAATGAAATTTTGATATCGTTGACGCATGCGCAGTAAAAAATTATTTAGTAAACCAACTCATTTTGTATACAATTTTCATTATTTTTTAATTCTGATTACAGAGTACTGTGTGCAATGTTGTTTGTCATATTTTCTGAAAAAAATATTATTTTATATTAAGAACTCTGAAAATTATAAGGAAAAAACTTGGAAAAATTTGGGACCATTTTTATAAAAACCTTAATTACTCTGCGAGTATGCATGCTATTTGCATAAAATTGAACACAGTGTATTAAAATAAGGCATTCAATCATAATCTAGAGTTTGAGCGCTATTGCTACATTAGTTTTGACAGGGTTATTCAAAAGACATTCATTCTTTTTTAATTTGTTGACGGTCCCCTATAGAGTTTCGGTAAAAACTCTTCACGGAGATGTATGACGTATACTATTATATTTATACACTAAGAGTTTCGAGATGATTCCTCATGTATTTTTTTAGATATTTAGTAAAATGTCTAAAATCGCAAGTGTCCCATAATCAATGGCAATATAGTGTATATATATATATATATGTATGTATATATATATAATAGCATTTTTGAAAAACAAACATTTTTTTATATAACTTTGCTTATTTTTTTAATAAACAAGTAAAAGCCTATGATTTAAAGACTTTGCGATTATATCTCAACATTACTGATTGATGGAAAATTTGCACAGATAAAAAAACATTAAGACTAAATGGATCCACTATCCCAGTTAATGGTAAATGGACTTAAAAGCCTAATTTGTTTTCTTAAATGTCTTGTCAAAATAGATTAAATGCACCGTATTGATTAAGTTTCCTCGAAAAGTTTTAGTTAAACGTCTGTAATGTGAAGTGTACAAGAAATGAAAAATAAATAAGTCCCAAAATATTTATTATTTGTAAATTTCTTCTCTTTAAATCATTTGGAGAATCACTTTTAGGATAAATTTTAGATCTTTCTGTCTTGTGTTTATATCAAAATGCAATTAAAAAAATCTTCCGTAATTCAGTATTCCTTTTTTTATTTAAAATCACCCTCTCTTTAACATATGTATCATATAAAACTATGTCATCAACTATATCAAACTATCAGAGTCTATGAAATTCATGTACAATATATCATAACAAATATTCAAAACTTTACTACCTGTTTCCGTCGAATTTATGAAGAAGGCCTTGAACACCATTTGACAGTTAAAAAAGATTTCTTTCTGTGATATTTTCTGTCTGGATATGACAAAAATATTTTAACCGCTCTACCTCAACCCTTATAAAATTTTCTCAGAGAATTCTATAAAAAGAAATGTAGAAAAAGTGTTATGGAATCCTATAGAACTGAGGCCCTTTTATCTATAAACTTGTTTAACCAAAACTATAAAAATATTTATTCATATGTCTATATAGTTTCTTTAAAAGTATTAGAATCCTATAAGATATTTTATAAAAAGAATTGAATATAGTCTATAAAAAAATATTCCGATTTCGCCCACAGCCAAATCACCCTCACAAGTACTAACAACGACCGCTCGTTCTGTGATCGAACATTGGTGCCTTCAATGTATGTTTTGGTGGTTCTCGCTTCGACAACTTTTATTACGTTTTTCTTAACTCTTTCGGATATTTTTTTTTACCAATTTGATAACAAAATTCGTTTTCTTTTAAAAACATTTATCATACCAAATATCATTAAATACAAAATATCGTACAAACATCATGCATTGATACAAACACCATACTTACAAACATCATACATATATACATACAAAATATTATTTTTAAAACAATTACTGAAAAAGAGCATCTCATCGTCTGAAATCTAACGAATGTACTTTTTGTATGCTATTCAATGCATTTTAATATGAAAATAGGCTAAGAAAGAGTTTTTGGAGTCATTTGGGAAATAACGGAATACAGTAGCTTTTGAGAGGGAATTGCCTCTGTTTAGTGTTTTTTGCTTATTATCGCATATGCTTCATTCAGAAAAATAACATAATTTTTTTTTTATTTAAAGCCTGAAATATGTGCGTAAGATAAAGGAATCGCTGACAGTGCAAAGATAATTAAGAAAATGTTTATTATTATTATTATTAAATGTCAAACCATAAATGAAGTTATAATTAGAAAGACACAGCAATATGCTATCATTTCTATATGTAGAAAGTATCTTAGTAATTGTCAAGAGAAAATAATACTTGATGGAAAGACATGTACTATTAAAAGTACACAAGATCCAAAAGAGTATTTTTTTTTTTTAATCTGCCAATCCCAAGATCGTTCCCAATCTTTAAAAAAATGTATAGAAATCATATACATTTCACATGTTGATTCTCAAATTTGCAAATTATAAAACTGAAGTCAAATGTAATTTTAAAAATCAGATATAGGAATTAAAAAAAATCCGTTAATATAAATTATTTATTTATTTATTTAATATATAAATTATTATATGCATTGATTTTTATTTACATTTATTCATTTTATTCTTGGTGGTGATTCCGTATTATTTACAATTCAAAATGAACTGCACAGCTTAAATCCTGTTCAGATACTCACTTTTGATTTCTGTAAAAATTCATTTATCAGAGGTGTCGGAGGTGGAGCTCATTTTTAATATAGTATCAAAAAATATTTAAAAATATCATTTTTTGTGAAACTTGTAACATAATTGTTTAAATACTTTTATTTAAAATTACAATTAATTAACGAAGTTTAAAAATTAAATTAATGTTTTAATGAAACTAACAGCATATTTTTAACTTTTTACAAAATTAAGCAACAAATTAACGAGTTAAAAACGCTCAATTAACTCATAATTTAAATAGTGTACTCCAATTGCTACAATATTACATTAACATTTAATATTACTTGTCATCTATGTTCGATTTTTTTTCCTTCTTCTGTTGTTGTCATCATGAGTAATGTCTGTCTTCGTTATATATATTAGGTATTCTACACTCCTAATAATTTTGTCTATCTGTCAATATATAGAAATTATTTGAAAAATGCCAAGTTTTACATTACTTCAGTAGTTAAAATATTTGTTTACTACAAGCTACAAGTACTGCCGAGAGAATGTAAGAAATGCTTTATAAGCATAAAAAACAAGTAAAACATTATGTAAGCAACCTATCATTAATACTATTCATTTATGACTGAAAAATTAATATTTCTTTCACATTTTGATTTTAATACTAAGAAAATATGATTTTTCAACATTATGAAAAAATATTACAAATACAAATGCAATCTTTGTGAATATTAATCATTCTCCAATGCATTGAAAATTTATTAAATCTACAAAATTATATTATCTTAAATATTGCTTATATTGCAGTGAAACATGGAGCTTAGTGAGTGGAATATTACGTGCCACTTAGAGGGTTAAGACACATGAAAATTTTAAGAATGTTCCTATTGCTGAGATTTTACTGTTAACTTACGTACGTGGATAGATTCACATTTTCATGCCAGTAATTAAAAGTATTGTTATTGTACACTTTAAAATCATTAATCAAATACACACAAAAATAAAAAAAAGCTTTTTTAAAAAATAAAACGTGTTCTATAATTTTTTGTTAGATATAAGTAATACTTTTTGATTGTTTAGATGAAATTTTTCACATACCAGAAGGAAGTAAAAAGTAGAAATAGAGAAAAAAATAATAAATCACTTACATTTCAACTCATTTCATGTACAGGAATTTTCTAAAACTATAACATACCTAAACATTTTTTTTATTTACAAAATACGATTCATTCTTCAAATTTTCTTAAGATTTGAAGAAAATCTCTTAAGTATTTTTCTTTTAGTTTAACTGCTAAAGTACTTTTCAAAATTTTACTTGTAGTTATTGTTTTTTCTTTTAACCTCAAAAGTACATGTGTTACGCTGTTTTTCAATTTCATTTTTCTATCAGACAAAATGTTGTTTTTCAAGTGGAATTTTGTTAAATGCGATTAAAAGTAGAGCAAAAGATCTTCTTCATTTAAAAATAAATCGTTTTTATACACGGTGTTATTTGTTGGAAATCCCCTTGAAAGATTTTATCTTAAAACTAAATAATATAAATCCGAAATTACGATTTACTATTCATATATTTTTGAAAACTTGAGGAGAGATTTCAAACTGTTTTGTTTCTTTTAATTTCAGACTTTAATAAGACTTTTCTTTAATTTTCATTTTTCACACATGAAATAATTAACACATTGAGTAAATAATTAACATGGCGACTGGCACTGAACTTTACGTTTAGACTGCTTCAGTCACCGACGACTCACAGAGCAAAATACGATATCACATAAATTTTAATTAAATTTTTCGTAATTATTTAAAACAATATAATATTTTAGTTTTTTTTTTTTTTTTTTAATTTTTGATCGTCAATCTTAGATGAATGACATGGTACTCAGCGTTTTAACTAGCAGTAATACGTATTTAATTATTGGTTTAGAAAGAAACAGAACAAAATGAAACTATGCTATATAGGTTACATTAAAAAAAACTGTAGATTTTGTTTTGTATTGCACTTGTTACAGAAGCTAGGGAAAATAGCCGTATGTCTGAATTCGGGGTATCGACAAAGGAAATCAAGGAAGTTTACAATCTACATTATGTATGGCTTCAAACAGTTGATTTATATGAATAATAAACATGTGTTGTTAAATAAAAAATAACGAATTATATTTTAACAGAATTTACATAATTTAAATTAGGATCAGGCAAAAGTAAAGTTACATATCCATATAAGCACTTTAACAGGATACAATATGTAAGAAAATTCCTCAGAAACAAAATAAATTATATCTGTGATTATTATAAAACTGCTAATATTTTTATAAGTGCTAAATTTATAAAAAATATCATAAAATGATAATTTAAACTGATTTCTCATGATCATATTACCCAAATTTGTGTACATTCTTAGAACGTTTCGTTTGCTGTCCTTCAATTAAAAGAAAAGATCAACCGAAACAGATTTTTAAGGCCGAAACTTAAATCAAATTTTTGTGATCTTCCTATATTCAGAAAAATAAGAAAACGAAAATTTTCAAAAATGTTATAAAGTTATTAAACTCTTTGTGTTAAAGTAATTAATGCATGCATAAATATACATAATTATTAATTAATTACATGTATTTATTAAATATGCACAATCAATAAATAATTAAGCTTATTTATTAAATATACATAATTATTAATTAATTATACTTGTGATCTAACTTGGTTCTCTTTGCATTAGACCAAAAACTTCTTTATTTTCACAAAAAATAAAACATAATTAATTCCTCAAAGATAGAAAATATTTTAAAATTATACAAATTTCATTTAAGTGAAAAATAATTAGTTTTACGTAGACACATTTCGATTTATCTGAATAAATATTATATATTAATCATATTTGCCGCTTAATATCAAAAATTAACCATGAAGTTCGGCGAATATGATTAATTATGAATAGCAAAGAATATGTACTTTAATGGAATATGTATTACCATTTCTTTATGCAAAACAGGCAAAATACATTAAACACAATTACAATACATACACAAGTACAAAACATCTAATAGCAAAAACAATTCATAGGAAACTTTAAAACACAATAAACGAACGTGTCCCATTTATAGGAAACAGGGAAGAGTTCGTTAAATATAATCATTTTTATAATTATCAACATCGACACTTTATTGACACTAATCCCGTAAAGCATGGTGACGTCACTGCAACATCGTTGTGAAGTCACATTGTGACTTTGTGACCATCGATTGTCGATGTGAGGTCACGTGACGTCGATGTGAAGTCACAGTGACTAAAATGCGAAGTCGTTATGGCCGTTTTAGAGCTCTTTTGTGACGTTTCGCAAAGTGGTCACAATGTGACAAATTTGTGACAAATGTGTCATTTGTGACTAATTTGACATTAACATTGTGACGAAACTGTGACAAATGCGACGGTATTTAAATTGCCAGAAACATGTTTTTTAAAGTAAATAACATGTTTTGAAGGATATTTATAAATTTTGCAAACATTTTTAAGAAAGTCACACATCAGTCACAATGTGACGTCTCTGAGTGGTGGCATTTTGGTCACAGATGTGATGTGACGACTGTGACTCACAGTGACGTCACAATGACGTCACCGTGAGTCACTTTGGTCACATCACATCTGTGACGAAAATGCCACCACTCAGTGGCGTCACAATGTGACTAAGATGTGACTTTCTAAAAAAAATTTCACAGTTCGTCACAATGTTAATGTCAAAGTAGTCACAAATGACACACTTTTCACAAATTGGTCACATTGTGACGTCACAAAAAGCTCTAAAACGGCCATAACGACTTCACATTTTAGTCACTGTGACTTTACATCGACGTCACGTGACGTCACATCGACAATCGCTGGTCACAAAGTCACAATGTGACTTCACAACGACGTTGCAGTGACGTCACCATGTCTTACGGGTAGGGATCAGTGGATATATAGATACAACCCATCATGTTTTTGATTCATTTTGGGAATAACGGATTTTCGCCTTATTTTATGGACGATCCCTTTTGATAATTTTCAAGCTATGTTTTTGAAAGTTTTACAAAAGTTGCTCTATATATTTAGCTAACACAATATGCATATGAAATTTATATATCTTTCACGCATGTGTAGTGGAAAATTACTTAGTAAACCTGCTCATTTTTAATACAAATTTTATTATTTTTTTATTCTACTTATAGGATATTGTATACAATGTTATTTGCCATACTTTTAGAAATGGACAGTATTTTATATTAAGGACTTGGCAAATTAAAAGTTAAAAAAAAGGAAATATTTGGGATTGTTTTTATAAAAACCTTAATTTTTCTACGAGTACTCGGTATCCACATAACGTAATTTACTAAAATAAGCAACTTATATCATAATGTACAGTTTGAGCGCTTTTGCTACATAACTTTTGACAGGGTTATCGAAAAGATATTCATTATTTTTCAATTTGTCGGTGGTCCGGTATGGAGTTTCGTAAAAAAAAAACTTCACGGAAATGTATGAATTGTACTATTTTATTTTAATACTTAGATTTTCAGAATATTTCCTCGCAAATTTTTCTAGATATGTCTAAAATTACAAGTGGCCGATCACACTTGGCCCTATAGTGTATATTACTTATAGCCTTTTTATTACATATAAAGTTGTAATGTAGTTGAGGTAAAAGTATACATTGAACAACTGAAATCATCCATTATATGATTCATTTACGCCAATGTATTAAGCATTGTTCTGTAAATGATTATTTTTATACTCTAAAACATCTCTTAAAATACTAAAATAGTATAGTTGAGCTTGAAAATAAAGGTTTAAAAAAACCCTTTAAGCAATTCACGACCATTCTAATAATTGTTTACACTGAGAAAAAAATTTAGTTCTGGCATCTAGAATCTAAATTGTGGCTCTAGAAAAAATAGTTTCATGTCATCCTTATAAATTCTAGTTCAGTATGTTTGAGAGTTCTATAGTCTCCTACTGGAATTCAAGCGTGTATTCCTATATTCTCATGGTCAAAATCATTTTAAAATCTCTGCAAATAGAGGCGAATACAAGAGGTTTGATATGGTAACTGTTTCTTGTTTACGAAACCATTCCCGAAATCAAGCGATAATTTCTCGTTACTGAAACGATTCAATAAAATGTCGTCACCTAGAAACACGAAACTAGAAATGGTAGGTCGTTTCGTCTATTCAGCTTAGTTGATTAAACTGTTCGCACAATTCTATCATCTATAATTCTAGTTCTGGTATTTAGAAAGTGACTAACTATTCATTCTAGGTGAAGGCGGTATATTTTTTTTTCTCAGTGTATGAATTATTTTGTATAGCCTTCTACATTGTTTATAACATGTATATACAAGGTGACACTAAATACTGTGATGTAATTTAAAAATATATATATATATATTGTTTTCTTCGCATTTTGGAGTCAAAATATTGTTTTATTCATGTTCCCAGTGATTTTCTGTTGTCTAATTTCTATTTCTAGTGATATTAATTCACTGTTTGGTAGGAAAGCTGGGTGCGCAAAGATTAATACAGCTTTCTTCCTACAACCTCCCCCCCCCCTATTCAAACTTCGCTGTTTGAGGAATTCTGGAATAAAAAGCCTGTGCAATCAAGCACAAGTCCCTGCATCAGCCTAAACGCGCTTTAGAAAAAAACCTGGTTCGAAGTTAAGCCAGAAAAATTGTGCCGCGGCTACCTGGACAAAGCTTTCAGAAGCCAGTCCTTCCTGCATCGCCACAGGAAGAAGCCAATACGAATAATCTATATATATATTACGCTATCGTATGTGGCACAAAAATCACGATTATTTGTTAAATACCCTTATAGCATGCATGGTCACAGTGACATCACAATGACGTCACTATGAGTCACTTTGGTCACATCACATTTGTGACGAAAATGCCACCTCTCAGTGACGTCACATTGTGACTAAGATGTGACTTTCTAAAAAAGTTTTCACAGTTCGTCACAATGTTAATGTCAAAGTAGTCACAAATGACACACTTTTCACAAATTGGTCACATTGTGACGTCACAAAGTGGTCACATTGTGACGTCACAAAAAAGCTCTAAAACGGCCATAACGACTTCACATTTTAGTCACTGTGACTTCACATGGACGTCACGTGACGTCTCATCGACAATCGATGGTCACAAAGTCACAATGTTACTTCACAACGACGTTGCAGTGACGTCACCATGTCTTACGGGTAATAATAATTTGTTAATAACGAAATATTAAAATCAAAGAGTGATATTTAAAATAATGCGACTACAGATTTCCCAGAAGCCAAACAATATTGGACCAATATTGGCTACATCTTGGAGCAATATTCGCACATTAGCGCAATACTGGCATAAAATGTTGCTCCAATATTGGGGTATTTACATTTTGCCCTTATTTAGCCAATATTTTCAGCCAATATTATGCCAATATTGGGGTTTCATTGGAAATAATGTCAATAAAGCGCCAATATTGGTTAAATATTGCGATTTCATTGGAAATATTTCCAATTTAACGCCAACGTTTATTACAATATTTGCGTTTTATTGGCAATATTTCCAATGAAACCCCAATATTCACATAATATTGACTGAAAATATTGGCTAAATAAGAGAAAAATGTAAACATCCCAATATTGGAGCAATATTGACGTTTTATTGGTAATATCTCCAATTAATGAAATATTGGTTCAACGTTGGACTAATATTGGTTTACTACAAGGGTTTAGTATTAGAGTTTGAGTTTCTCTGCGTTGCTAGTGAGGTCTCATAAGAAGGAAATTCATTTTGTCATATCCAATGGTTACGATAAAGATGTGAATCTGTCTGCCGATGAAAATTACGATAATAAAAAGTCTTTAATGCAATAATCTATTTTGCCTCTCAAGTAAACGTGGTAAAATGTACTACGTGTTTAAAGGGGGATTTTTAATAAATGTGCCAGTGTTTCTTGGTGTGCATAAAAATTTATTTGTGATGTATGCAAGTAAAATTACTATCAACTTATGAGTGGGTTTAAAGTAGCACTTTTTTTTTACAAGGCTTTGTTGAATTCTGTATACTTCATAAAGTTAGTTTATAAAAAAAAGTTCATAAGAAAAAAATGTATGAATACATTTATTTTTCTTAAAGAGTATGTTTTTTTAGGCCTATTTCTTCTATACATTAACAAGAAATACATATGTTATTTTAAGTACTAATCGCCATAATAATCATTTATGATCTCTAAGCACATAAATCCTTAATAGCGGTTCCATTTTACTAAAAACCATTTATAATCATTGCTGCGTTAAAACTTTATGAAGGAAGAATAATAAATGCATGCAGATCCTAATTTTAGTGATTAACATTATAATAATTCATTATGGTGAGGCGTGTGTATCTTGCCAAAAGCAAAAAGGTCTGCAACATTAGTTTTATTTTTTTAGCTTAACCGCTAGATGGGATCTGTCGGGACAGTGCTAATATTAAAGAAAGAATATTTTTAAACATTACATATAGTATTTTTAAAAGAATAAAAAGAAAATGAAAAGTCATTAACTAAAATCCAAATTTTAATTCTACTTTTTATTTATAATTGTTTTATGCCACTGCAATAGATAATTTTTCTAGAAAATAATGAAAATGATACAGTAGAACCCTGGTTATCTGAATCCCTGTTATCCGAAAATTGGCTTAACCGAAAGGTCTTAAAGTTCTTTAAAGTATTTTTAAATGTAAATTTTTTTATTTTCATCACTATTTTTATCGATGTCGAATGACACTTTTCAACATATTTTTATTTATGATTACTATTTTATTTGTAAGTTTTAAATCGAAACAATTCCGAGTCATTTTTATTAGATTGAAGAATTATTTTGATACTTATTAGCTGTAAAAATTAGAAGCAAAATAAGTAAAAATCAAAACTTTGAAGAGTATTATTGGACACTAATAGAAACAATGTTAAAAAAGCACGTTCTTTATAAAATAAATAAACAGAATAAACTTTCTTATTTGGGCCATTCATGTTTTCGGCACTTTATTAGATAGACTCGTACGACACTTCATTTTCTTAATAAAAATATATTGTGATTTTCTTTTGTTTGAAAACAACATTGAAGCGACGTAACTTTGAAACTTTGCACCAATTTAGTACTGCTTTAACACGCCACCTTTCAAATAAAAATACGTTTAATGCTGACGCACTTCTTGTTCTTCAATATATCGAAGTGCTGCCCGATCTTTTAAAAATTCCTATGGGTTCCCGGTTATCGGAAAATTTCTATGGAACCCCGATTAACGGAAAATGCTTTGGTCCCATGCTTTTCGGGTAACCGGGGTTTTACTGTCAAGATTGACATTCCTTATTTTCATTTTAAAAAAAAGAAAAAGAGAGAAATAATAATTTTTTTTATGAATCAGTGCTCTACACTGTAAAAAAAAAAAGAGGTTAATAAAATTTTTTTAGTAAATTTGTATTCCACAGAATTTTTTAGTAATCATTACAAACTTTTTTTGCAAGTGAAACAAACATTTCTTTTGTAAACTGAACAAAAGAATTTTTTGTATAACTAACTTAAAACTTTTTAGTATGAGCCACCAAGCAAATTTTAGTAATAGCTCCAAAATAATTTTTGCTAACAATTACGTGTGCCCGAAGGGCAGGAGCTTCTTTCGAGCTGCATCCAGTGGGTAAAGACTTGTCAAACGGAAGATTTTCGCAAAAGCCGCAATAGATGGCAGCACCAAACATTGCTACTTGCTCTATTTTGATATGTTTCTAAAGGGGAAGGAAAGATCAGAGATCATTACCCATGGTAACTGCTACGACAGGATTTTTAACAAGTACTTACACTGAATGCATTAAGTCCATGTTTGGCGTCATCCAGCATCGAACTCGGGTACTTTCAGCCTGGATTTCGACTCTATAACCACTAGGCTATCACGGCCACGTGAAGTGAGTTTTAGTAATAGCTATTAAAAATGTGAAACTATTAACTCTATTCGTTGCTAGCTTTTTTTCTATCAATTCTTACAGATTCCTTGTAACCGTATTACAAAAATTTTTTAGTAATGACAAGGATAACTAAAATTTTTTTAGTAGATCGACCCTTTTTTTTACAGTGTAAAGACTTCCGTCAAATTTTAAGATAATGGAAAGAGAAAATCTCAATTTTTTAGGAGTAAATTTTATATTTCAACATGTTATTTTTTCTAAAGAATTAAAAAGAAAGTAATATCATATTTTAAAATATTTTTTATGCATAGGATCTGATATAGATCTGAAATAGAATTGCTGTTGTATTATACTTTTAATCACATTAATAAAACCCCATGGCCAAATTTTTCATTTTCACTTTTATAACTTCTTTTATGGTTAAAAGAAAGAAAACTAATCAAAAAGGGTAAAAAATAAAAAATATTGTATCAGTCAAAATAAAACAAAAACCGCGTAGAACTTTTCCCCAAATATTTAGAGCAACTTCAAGTATCGATCGTATTTTCAAGGCAATTTGTTTTTATTTATAATTATAGTCCTTCAAAAAAAAATAAATAAATAAATAAATAAATAAAATGTAATACTGCGGTTAAATATACATAGACATTGTCATTGGAGTTCTTCTAACATTATCAGAAGTAGATTTTTTTTTCCTTTTTGATCATATTTATACACTTATTCCACTTCAATTGCTTAATTTTTCTCTTCTTTCGTGCAAAAATAAAAATTAATTGAATGCTTGTCAAGTATTTTCATGGCAAATAATACTAATAAAAAAAATCTAAAGGGAAAACTGAATTGGTGAAAAATATTTTCCGAGTAAAACTAAAAAAAAGAAACGATGCTTTTGATCTATACTTTCAAACGTTCAGAAAACATAAAGAACAACTCGTATTTTCTGAAAAAAATATATTTTCAGTTATGAGAATCAACACTTTCAATTCAATTTTTATTAGGAAATTATTAAAAATAAAGATTAATGTTTTGCTATATTTCTGTTTTAATTTTGACTTGCAAATGTTCCCCCCCCCTCCCATCCAAAATATCGGGCAATTTTGCATACATAAAAACATAGAACATATTGTATAATTTTTAGAATGGCAGAATTATATGATTTATCTAATATTTTACATTGTTATTAACTAATTAATAAAAAAAATATAGAAAAATATGATTTCTATATTTACTTCAAATCTTCAAAAAACTTTAAGAATAAGTCTTATTTTATGAAAAAGATATTTTCAATTTATGTGTACTACCAATTTATAATTTTTATTAGGTAATGATTAAAAATATATATATTAATAATTTACTATATTTCTACATTAAGGGGGTTCAGGGGTTGAAAACTTTTCCAAAAATTGATTTTTTTATGATCTAGCTTGATTATTCAATTGATTCTTAACTCAATGCAAAAAACCGCTTACAAATATTTGCACTTTTTAACAGAGTTATAACAATTTATGTTCTTTCATAGCCTTTCATAGCAACACTTTCATAGCCTCACCCATATAATTTCATCTTTAAGTCGCGTTTTCTCAAAACTCGATTTTTCACGAGTAACACCAAGATTTGAAAAAAAACTATTTGATTGAATGGCTTAATTTTTTTGCATGCATGTAACATCATTATCTATAGAATGAATTGATATAGTTTAGATAGTTTAATATTTTGAGTATTTTTAATGAAAAAAGTCGTATTTTTTAGGGGTTTTTTTTATTTTTTAGTTTGAGAGTTTTTTTAAAAATGTTTTTTTCGAATTATTGTTATATCCTTAATTTATTCTATAGAGTAAAGTTTCCTGATCATTTTAAAGCAAAAATTAGGTTCTTAAGTCAATTCAACGTTAAGATATGTTGGTGTTGGTGATATAACACATAATTTTTTTCGAAAATTGTGTTGCATAAATTTTGCTATATTTCTTATTATATTACATTGAAGTACTTCGTTTTATAATTTTTTAAGACTACAAACATACCTTTAAAATATCATAAAGTTTAAATCAATTACATTGAATACTTCTGTATTTATACGGACTCGAAGCGAGAACTCTGTTTACATGTTTTTCCGTATCGATCAACCCTGAGCCCCCTTAAATTTAACTTTCAAATGTTTATCTCTCATATAAAACATGAGTCAATTTTACATACATAAAATTTAAACAAGTTATAACTGTATCTATAACACGTCTAATTTTTAGAATGAAATATTAATTGGCTTTATCTTGCATTTTACATTGTTCATTCTTAAAAAAAATTTATAAACAAATTACAAGTAATATTACAATAATTATAATATATATTTTTTAAGAAACGAAATTTATCGTTATCTTAGTAGAAAAAGTAAAATAATTACTTGAGAATTAATACCTGATAACGAATTTCATAGTTCAAAGAAAAGTAAAAACAGAACAGGAAAGGTTTTAAAAGATTTTACCAGTTAAAGTATAAAGGAAAAAAAATATGTTTATAGCTTTCCACATACTCTTAAAAATATATCAAGAACAAATCTTATCTTCTGAGCAAAACACATTCGTCTAAATGTTTTAGCGTTCCTAGAAATTTCGGGAAAAGAGATATGCTCTCTTAAAACAATTTTTTTCAACAGACTTTTCGAAATATAAAAAGTAAAACTTTTTTTTTTTTAATTTGACATTAAAAAGTTTATGTAATCCCTCTCCAGCAATGTATTTTTCGCTGAATATTTGTAAGAAAAAATATAAATAATCATGCCGCTAGATAAATTCAATCATGTTGAAAAAATATATATATATGAGCAATATCGAAATGTGCTTTTGCTAGTTAAATGAAAAGGAATTAATCTTTTACAATTTTCCGTAAAAAATTTAAAAAAATCTTACTTTTTTATTTTAGAAACTTTGCCTGAATGTATTAGATTAAGGAAAATTCTTTTTGGAAAATGGGTTATGTCGTGGGATTAACTTTTTTCCAATACTGAGTTTATATTTAGAGATATATATTCCGTATGTATACAGAATACATATGGAAAAAATCATTCAAGAGAATGAACTACAGGAAGACAATTGGGATGTAGTTTGTGTTTAAAAAAAGAATTAAAAGAAAAATTATGCAGTGCTTTCTTTCAAATCTACAGAAATCTTCAATAACAAATCCTACTTATCAGCAATATTTTTTTAAATATAATCAAAGAAAACTATATAATACCATTTTTATAAATGCTTTATTAGGGTAAAGTGACTAGAACTGACCTAATATAAATATTTTAAAAAATATGCATCCTTTAATCTTTTAAGGGGCAAGCAATAGTATTTATGTAATGTTTAATTATCACCAGAATAATTGAATTTTTATTAATAGGAAAAAAGAAATTTTCAACATTTTCTTTCTAAAGTAAAAAAATATAAAATTTAGTTAAAATTTTCTGTTGCGAATCTTCCTTAAATTAGATAGGATATAATTTATCACACCGCCTCTCAAAAAGTTAAAATGTTCTTACATGAGGTGTCATAGTTATAATATTCACCACTGACGACTCATATACGACTCATTGTTAGACTATGGCTTCAAGATAACCAGTTGGAAAACAAGCAACTATTTTGTGCAGGAGATATTTTAACACCTAAAGCTACTTGCTAGTAATATTCAATCAATTAATTGGAAAACCGACGGTAAAAAAATATATAGCCTTCTTAGTGTTCTTTCACAGATATTAAAAAAATTCCATTGCTTTATTAAAAAATTCCATTGCGTAATATACGGAGAATGAGGAAATGTGATACCTATATATAAATAAATATTACTTATAGTTGCCATCTGGTCCATCTATCTGCATTTAGCAGCTTAAAAACTACACATCCGAATGATTTTAAATTTATTATGTGGTCTGGTGTAATAACGCCCGGCAGGGTTATAACGCCAAGTGCTAATATTATGAATAATTATGAAATAATCTGTTAAATGACACCCATGTGTTCTGAGAAGAAGGGTTTTGAGTCATATAAATCGCAAAAACAGCTTCAAGTTAATTTGTTTCATTTTTAGGTCTTATTGTTTTTACAAGCAACTAAAACTAACGCTTGATCTAAAATTTGCGAGATACGTTTTGTGATATGAAGACTATTTTTTTAATCCGGAAATACTTTGTTGATTACATAAATTTGTAGTACATTTCATGGACTTTCAAAATGTTGTTAAAGATTTTGGATATCTTCTCGAGTTAATTTGTAATTTAAAATGCACCGCGCAATAACTATAACGGGGTAATAACGCCAATCCTTGGCATTAATGCCCCGGTTGATTCCCTACAGTGACAGAGCTACATCCTAAATACCGATTCAAGTAAACACAGTTAAAAATGTGCAATGTTTCTAATAATTCTATTTAGGCGGTCCTTTTTAAGCAAAAAGAAGCTCACGGTCTGGATATTCTTTTGCCTCATCCTCCCCCCACACACCACATCTTTATTTTTCTTACACTTTCACAAAAAATTGAACATTTTCAATAGCTTAGAATGCAATTTGTCAATTTCTAAGTTTGTAGAGTTTGTATTTTTTGAATTGGGCAATCTACATGTAATTATTCCATCTTATTTGATAGTTTTGTTTGCGTAGCGTTATTACCCATATAGGTGGGTAATAAGCATTTGACCAAATAGCATTGGTCAAGAAATCACGCCATTACATTTTATGAATACATATCTGTTAAATTATTTTTTTATATAGATAGTCAATGAATTGCTGTATCAAATCATATATTTGTTTGAAAAAGGTAAGCTAAAACTGAGTCGTGAAAATTGGTAGAACCTTAACGTAGCTTTATTACCCCAGGGTACCTTATGTATGAACTTTAAAGAATTTTCTCGAGTCATTTCTTAGTTTACGAAAACCAAATCAAAACTTAAAAAGGAATTAAAAGAATGTATTTTTCTATTTGTATTAAGGGTGTATTTCGATTAAAATCGCTTATTTTTAGATTTATTTTTAAGTTCATTTTTGCTCTCAAACGCACCAAATTTTTCAAAATCTCTTACTTTGAAACTACTTAATGTGCTGTGTTTATCGATGTTTCGATAAATTTAGAAAATATTACAAAACTACTCGTTGGGGGCCACCGTAATACTTACCCATCATATATATGCATATATAATATATGAAAATAATACATTTGAAAACTATTTTTAAAATGTATTGCAATTCCAAAATAAAATTTAAACGTGTATTTATATTTTTATTGTGCATAGTAATGCTGTATTAATGAGTTGCTGATGAATCTCTTTCGATAAATTATACAACACACCTAACTGCGAAAAAGAAACATCCTTATAACTATAAAAATAATAATCTTATTAACTAACAGTTTATTGCGTCGGATTAAGCATGTCATTTCCAATTAAAATATATCTTTGAGTTGAAATTTGAATGAAATACAGTGTCACGAAAAATCGAAGAATGTGGAAAACAGGATTACAGATATCTCGGCAACTAATAATTCGATTAACTTCGTTCTTTATGCAAAATTTGTGTTATTTTATTGCCTTTTACAATCACTCCTTAAAGCAAAAAAATTCGAAAATTTTTACATACCTTTCATCAAAAAGAATTTTTCGAGAGTCCGAAAAAATAATTCCGGATAATCGAGGTTGCTGATATTAAATAGGCTTTGTCCCATTCTTACATATTAAGTACATACAAAATTTCAAGTCTCTATCTCATTTCGTTCGGGAGCGTTTACAGACAGACAGACTGACTGACAGACAGACAGACGGACGGACGAAATTTTTTTTTTCTAAAAATATAATTTTCAAAATCTCCAGTGTCTAAAACGTGTAAATCCGTCAAAAAAAATTTTCGATTTTCAAAACGATTGCAAGACTTACACTATACTACGTATGATGGGTAAGTAAAATGCTGTTAAAGATGGCAGTTTGAGCAGAAATTTCTGAAGCTGGAGATCTGGGAACAAAAAAATGGTCGAACTCAGAAAATAATTGCTTATAAATCGAATTCTAATTGATTGAGTGAAAAATTATATCACACGGCATAACATACATTACTTCAGAAATCACCTCAGTATGTTTCCTGTAACTGCTTTTAAAAATGAGTCTGTAAATGCATCGGAAAATTTCGAGCTGTTGATTGTGGAAAACTATTTGTTCGAAGATAGCCTTAAGTTCTATCCCCATTAATTCAAATAATCCCTGTCATAGGTAATACCCCCGTCATCATACTGATTAAATCCTATAAGTAGAATTTATTAGTGTTTCTTCTCAGCCATAGCTTATTACATATATTTTTTCTTTTAAATCTCTGAATATGTATCCCTCTAAATTAAATTGAAAAAAAAAATATGAAATCTCTCTGAAATATACATTTTTCTGTCTTTTTCTAACATAAATTAATCTTTTTTTCTACCTCAATTTTGAAAATTTTTCAGTTTCATATCCAAAACGTTATTTATTATTACGAAAACATTTATACACATGTGATAAATTTGAGACACCAAATCAACCAGCTAGAAACTTGTGAGGGTGTGACCTTTTTGATAAAGGCACTCTAGCATTTTTGTGAGATCGTGACGTCAATGATTTAACATGTGTAGCGTGGAAGCGACATCTATCCTCTCTTTTACTTTAACTTTCTAGAGCGTGTGTGTCTTCCTCGGTTTTAGAAGTTATGTCGCGGTTTGAAGCAATATGCAAATTTATATAGATACCCAGTTTGCAGCATATAAAAGTTTTGAGTGTGAAGAGAGAGGTAGGTGTGTGTAGCGGCGCAAGCCAGCTAGTGGTGTGTAGAGGCGCAAGCCAGCTAGTGGTGTGTAGAGGCGGAAGCCAGCTAGTGGTGTGTAGCGGCGCAAGCGACCTAGTGGTGAGTAGCGGCGAAAGCCAGCTAGGTGTGAGTAGCGGCGCAAGCCAGCTAGTAGTGTGTGGAGTGAAGCAGTGAATTGAACTGGATCGAGTTATAGCGAGTTATTGTTTAGCCACCAGTGATTTAGCGAGGAGTTTCGAAGTGAGATAGCTAGCAGCGTTTGCCGACTTAATTTACTCAGAGCAGAGCTATTCAAGGAGATTGCTGTTGGTAAGATAATTTAGTTACGTTGAGCATTTTAGACAATAAAGAGTGTTTTACAGCCACGGGCTGTCTAATAAAGCTTTTATCTAGCAGTTTAGCTGAAGTCTAAGTGAGGAGTTGGTTGGAAGTGCCCCGATTGTGTCTAGGGCCGGAGCTGTGAGTATATTTATGAGTTTAATCTTTTAGTATTGTAACTAGTTATCGAAATTGACGAACTGAAAGCTCCACTTCCCCTGAGCCCTAACAGTTTAAATAAACTAGTTTTAACTTATATCTCGAGTTATGTCTTCATTCAACCACCCTCAAGTCACAAATGACACCCAGCACGGGCAACCTTCCGTAACTAACTGATTTCAGTTATGACTGATGAAAAAATGAAAATTTATATGTGAAATTCGAAAATAGAAATGCTTCAATGCGTTCAATATTATCTTGCAAATCTCTTCCCGTTATCACCTTACGCCCTTAAGACCTTTTTTCCAGTTTCTCTTAATATGCTTAAAAGCTTCATGCAAAAATATATTTTCTAAATGTTTACAGAAAGTTAAGGATGAAATTCGGGGATATTTTATCATTCCGCGCTATAGTACTTATTATGTTTTAGCTATAGAACATTTATAATTCATCACAAATACAACTTGTGCACCAATAAAATTTTTATCTAATGCAGTATTTACAATTAATGCTATTTTGACAATTTTAAAATATTTTATCACAAATGATAATTGTTTTCATTTATTATTATTATTATGAAATTGTTTGTAGGTATCAACTGTTTTTCATCCAAATAATTTTTTTTATCAAATAAGTCCATTTATTCTTAGTTTTTCGTAAAATATTTCTTTCCACCTCAATCATAGTTTTCTTATTGTTAAACTGAAAATTATACTCCTTTATAGTACGTGAAGCCCATATCGATAGATTTAAATATATACTTATAACTGATTTAGTTTTCTATTAAAATGTAGAAAGGCGATAATTTTTTCCCCATTATATGGACCTGTACGCCGTTGCCTTCAACGATCGAGATGAGATGTCAGATATCCTTAACCCCTTGGGGACGAGCGGCACGAATACGTGCCTCAAAAAGGCTTACAAATCCTTATTTTTCCTCGTCAGTAAAATTTGTCTTATTTAATCGGAACATTTTCTCGAATTAATAAACCACAAATTTCTGTTTTTAAAAACTGGCGACAAAACACTAAAAACTTCGTAAAAGGCTCCCGTCTGGAAGTGGTTAACCCAAGAGTAGTCGCGACTTTTTTCACTACGTCATTAGTCGCGCTCGGTCTTTTCGCCGCTGATCCCCGGATATATAATACGTAAAATAAGAAATATTTTTAACTCAATATATTAATAAACATTTCAATGAAGATATAAATATGCAATTTTCTTAAGTTGTGCATTTTAATCATGAGATTTATAGAAATGAGACAAAGTAAAAATGAACTGACATTATTGATTGTTCCATAGATTTTTTTCGTCAATTTCAACTTTGTTTCTAAAAATGTAACTGAAGAAAAAACAAAGATGTCCTGTTATTTCACTAAGGTGATATATAAACCTTTAAAGTCAGCTACATTGTAGATCTCGTTTGTATTTGTAATGGGATATGAATTAGGAGAAGATAAGTTATGCGGGCTGCAAAAAGACCGACACGCGACTACTGACGGGTTAATGGAAGGTATGAGCTCAGGATTATATGAATGGCCCTGACGGTTAAGGTTATAAGTACTGAAACTCAAAATATTTGAACAGCAACGCCTATTTCTTCTCGTCACAAAATGCTCATCTCATGCGAAAACACTATGCACGTTGGAAAGGTACGTGCATCATATAAATGGATAAAATTATTAATGGATAAAATTTAGATCTAATATTATTACTTTTTTATTTAAAGAATACATAATATATACATTGATATATTTTTATGATACAGAAGAAATAGTTGTTATTATTTCTATATGTTAATTTGTTAATATTTATTTTGAAATCATAATGCACGTAACATAAATAATGTCTAAAGTTGTTCTGTCAAAATTTGATTAAAATTTCTTTTATATGATGTTAGGTATATAAAACATAAAATACAAAAATTTTCATCTAAAACCTTGTATTTTCAACTAAAATCTACAAATAGAAAACACGATAACATGGATCCGAGTGTTTCCGAATCGTATAGTCGTTTTATATTTTCAAATTGAACAGTATGTGAAACTGGCTAGTTAGAAAACTCCAACGGATCACTGATTTGAAAGGAATCGGTTCTCCGATTTCATATTTCCTATTTTCAACCCTGATGACGAGTGTACCTTTGATTGAAAGTAGCAGGTTTCAATTACGCTGCTTCTGTGTGTGAATATTAAACAACATATGAAACAAAATTTAGTACAATTTTGACTGAATCTGTTGTTTTAACATGTTTTAACTAAGAAGAATAACATGTAATAATTTTGTTATTCATAACAGAAATCAGTTTTGAAATCCCCATTAATTTAATTCAATTTAAGTTTAACTATTTTATGAAAATAATCTGTGTACCACTTAAGATTTTGTAATCCAATTCTGATATTTTCGTAAAATTTGTTTTCTGCAATTTTTAATGTTTTAATATATTTTTAATATAATTTTAATATTTTTAATATAATCGTTTTCTTTTTTTTAAACTTCCCTAAAGGGCCCTTAAATATAAATGCATGACTTATTTTTTATCCTTATAATATATAGCCCAGCATTTTGCTATCATAACTTCTTTTCAGCAATACCACTATCTGAGTTTTAGATTTAAAGCAATTATCTTTTATTTTGAAAGCGTTTATTGCTCTTATATTTTTTTCAAATATCGATACAATATTAATTGCTATCTCTTTCTTAATCTTTAAACATTTTATTATTATTATTAATTATTTCCATACATATTTATTCTAGGTTATTTGTATTTAAATATATGTTTCCACCCAAACAATCTGTAATTCAATAAGAATTTTTTATGCTATCTCCATTAAATGTTTCCCCACAACAAAATCTTATCACGTTTTGTTACTTTTAAACGTCCAAACAAATATAGTTACAAATTAAATAAAATCTCTATGAAATTTCTTTTAAACAATACATACTACGTGATTTGTGTAGTATTCTTAGTTATGTTTGTTTTTTCTTCAACAATTGTGTGGTTTAGGTCTAGAATATTTATTATTTATCAAAAATTGTTTATTGAGCTGATATAAATTTTTGACAGTGATTCAAAAGTAATTTTCCTCACTTTTTCTGTTATAAATGATAACTGTTTCACACATTTAACTTTTAAAATTGTTTATCACAAATTATGTTTCAACTCTAAAAATTTATAATTCTACTAGGGGGACCCCGCCCCCCTGCTCGCTATGCTCTCCAACCCCCCGCGTAATCGCTTCGCGATTCCAAATTATTGGCTACCCTTGCTTGCTGCGCTCGCCAATACCCCATGGTATGAATAAGCAGTTGCAGACCTTTCAAATGATGTGTCACACGATTGGTGTTGTAAAGAAGTTAAAAATGTGCCCCCCTGGGGGGCAGAGTGGGAGGCGACACAAAAGACATCCATAATATGAATAAGCAGCTGCAGACCTCTCAAATGATGTGTCACACGACTGGTGTTGTAAAGAAATTAAAAATGTGCCCTCCTGGGGGGCAGAGTGGGGGTGACACACAAGATATCCATAAAATGAATAAACAGTTGCAGACCTTTCAAATGATGTGTCACACAATTTTTGTTGTAAAGAAATTACAAAATGCGCCCCCTCTGAGGGCAGAGGGGGGGGGGTTACACACAAGATATCCATAATATGAATAAGCAGTTGCAGACCTCTCAAATGGTGTGTCACACAATTGGTGTTGTAAAGAAATTAAAAATGTGCCCCCCCGGGGGCAGAGTGGGGGATGACACACAACACATCCATAATATGAATAAGCAGTTGCAGAATTTTCAAATGATGTGTCACACAACTGGTGTTGTAAAGAAATTAAAAATGTGACCCCCCCCTGGGGAGAGCAGAGTGTGGGGGTGACACACAAGACATCCATAATATGAATAAGCAGTTGCAGACCTTTCAAATCTTGTGTAACACGACTGTTGTTGTAAAGAAATTAAAAATGTGTCCCCCCTGGGGAGCAGAATGGGGGATAACACACAAGACATCCATTATATGAATAAGCAGTTGCAAATCTCTCAAATGATGTATCAAACGACTGGTGTTGTAAAGAAATTAAAAATTTGGCGAAATATTACAGTTATCGCCAAGTTGGCGTCACTTTTGACAACTAATTTTGGTCGTCAAATTTGGCGATATATCTCCAAGTTGGCGACAAACTTGGCGATTGTTGGCGATGGTAACCTTTCCTCTCTTTATGGTAACCCATACGGCGATGCATAGACGGAGTCCTTTCCTGATTGGTGTATTCGACTCATGGAAGGAGTGGACAACCCGGATTCGTTAGTTCCAGAAATCTTCCACATCAGCATCATACAGGAGCCAGTCCAGTATTCCTTTTAAGGCTAGTTTTTTTTTACTTTAGAAGGTTAAGATCTCTTTAGGGGAATTTCCTGACCTTTATTCTTCTGAATTATTTTCCGGCCTTATCAAATAGTTATTAAAAATAATAATTAGTTTAATGTGTACTGTACTTCCTCTAGTATATTTCTATTTTTTAAAAAGTTGCTTTTATTCAAACAATTTCTATTTCAATAAGATTTATTTTTCTCGTTTACTCATAAAATGCTTCCTCAGCCCGAAATTATTTCACATTGTGTTACTTTTAAATATCTAAACAAATATCGCTACAAATAAAACAAGTTGGAAATGTCAGATGTAGTAAATTCATTGTGTTCGTACTATAACGAAGTTTTTCAAATGTACAATGCTTGTGATAAAATAGAGAATCCGAAATATTTTGTGGCTCCCTGTAAATACTATGTGATTTCTATTATTCAGGAATTAACTTGTAATAAAACCTCAGCAACGTATGTCAAATTCATAAAATATGGAATAGATTAATGTAATTAAAATGCAATACAAACAATGTTTTCCCCTAAACCATTATGTAAGAGAATACTTTTGTGTGACCCTGTATATTAATCTGATATATTAATCTCACCACAGATAATAAAGAAAACATATTTTAGTATGTATTTCATAGATGTATATTAATTGTATTATGTTCGAAAGAGTGTAACATAATTAAAATACACTTAACTATTTTTTTCCATTGACCGTAATGTAGCGGAATACTTTTGATTGTCCCTATAATTGAACAATGTATGCGATTTTCATAAAATTTGAAATGAATCAACAAAATTATGTAATTATATATTTTAAATTTCAAACGATTGGGTTAAGTATATTTTGCGTAGTTACATGTGGACAGGCGGACGGCTAGACGGGCGGATTTAACGCTGACTGTATGTGCCACGTATTTACATAATTATGTAAGCACCTAACAAAGGAATGTGTTTCTTTTTAATCTTCTTCGTCATTTCTAATGCACGTTCAGTTATATTTAAACTTCTTTCTAACTGTTATGTGGTTCAGATCTACATTTCTAAAATTTCGATGTTTGTTATTTTTCATAAAAAAATATTTATTGCACTGATATAATATTTAAATAGTGGAGAAATGATATTTTCAATAAGTTTCTGAGTTATAAATGATAAGCGTCTTCATAGGTATCTGTTATATAATTGTTTATCACAAACTTTGTTTCCATTGAAACAATTTGCAATGGAATAAGATATGTTTTGTGATGTGTTTTTAAGACGCCTCTTCGCACCGAAAGCATATCATGTTTTCTTCCTTTTAATCTTATAAATAAATATCGCACCATATAAAAGAAAAATACATTATGAAATCTGAATGAATTATTCTTCTACTATGATACATTTAACTTGTAACTAAACATATATACTATGCAACTATACTATACAACTATACAATAATCGTATCTAAAGCCTATCACGTTTTATTAATTTTATTTCTCTAAATTAATATACCAACATATAATAAGGTGCTACATTATGAAATCTGAGTGAATTATTTTTCTACCATCAAACGTTGAATTTCTATCTAAACTTTTATTCAACCGTAAAATGTTTGCACCAAAAGCATATCAATTTTTTTTTTTTTATTCCTCTAAATTAACAAGTCATATATAAACGAAAAACACATTATGAAATCTGAATAAATTATTTTTAAACTATGATACATTCCAATTCTACCTAAAAGTTTTCAACCATACAATATTCGCACCGAAAGAGTATCAAGTTTTCTTATTTTATAATTATAAAAGAAATTTTTATAAATATTTCTTTTTATATATGTATGTTTTTTTATTTATATATATGCTTATATTATAAAAGAAAAGCACATTATGAAATCTTAATAATATTCTTTTTACTATGATGCATTCCACTTGTATCTTAACATTTTTCAACCATAAAATATTATTACCAAAAGCATATAAAGTTTTCTTATTCTTATTCCTCTAAATTAATGTCCTTCTATATAAAAGGAAAAAAATAAGAAATATGAATAAATTATTTTTTACCTATGATGCATTCCATTTCTATCTAAACTTTTTTTCAACTATACAATGTTCTTACCAAAGCGTAACAAGTTTTCTTATTTTTATTTCTATAAATTAATATCCTAATATCCCACCATATAAAAGAGAAACACATTACGAAGTGTAAATACATTACTTTTCTTCTATGATATATACAACTTCTGTCTAAGCTTTTTTCAACCATAGAGTGTTCGTACCGAAAACGTATCAGGTTTTATTAGTCTTATTCCTCTAAATTAATATCCCACAATATAAAAGAATAAAACATTATGAAATCTGAATAAATTATTTTTCTACTATGATACATACAACTTCTGTCTAAACTTTTTTCAACCATACAAAATTAGTGCCGAAAGCGTATCAAGTTTTCTTATTCTTACTAGCGAGCTACGCCCGCTAGCTGGGCTACTTTTTTCAAACGAACCTCGATATTAAGCAGTATATAATAAGCAAAAAAATTCATTTAATAAGCAAGTCTTGGAGTTCGAATCCTAAAGCACAAAAAAAGTAAATTAAAGAGCTATGGTTGTTATGCGCCCATTATCCCGTTAAAAATATGGGATTTCGCACAGTGGGCGCTACGTTAAATGCTATGGTAAAGGCCGTGTAAAGGCGGTCCGCCGGCCTACCACCCACCGGCGCTACGCGCTATGGTCGCCATCGTCCCGTTAAAAATATTTGGTTTTGTACGGTTGGCGCTGCGCGCCCATAAGACATTTTCTCGTATTTTTTGGTTCATCAGAAGCAGACTTTTACGCAGATTCTGAATATGCAATCAGTTTTATCTACTTTAAAAACTGTCTGTATGATGGTTTAAGAAAAAACGCGCAAAAAAAGTTTCGTTATTAAAAACTGCAAAAGACTACTATTAAAAAAAAATAAGTAATTTCATTAATATCACAAACAACATATCTAACAAATAATTTTGGCAGCTCGTTTTCCGTTTGTACTAACAAAAATTAAAATTAATGGCGTAAATCTTAGGTTACACAATATTCGTGTATGCTACCAAAAAGAAAAAGTATGAAAATAAGTCGTGTTTAACATTTTTTACCAATTAGTTCTTTTTCAAAGAACCGAAACGAAAGAAAAAGTCGTTTTCCCGGGAGAAAAAAGAGGTTTTCGGCTGCTTCTTCTTTTAGCCAAAGGGGAAAAGATCAGGTCGTTCACCGTAAGGTGCCGCAGTGTTCTGCCTCAGAGTTCCGTTTGAGCTCCGTTTGGGAAATTAGACGTTTTCCGTTCCGATTCCCGACCGGTTTTTAATTCATAACTTTTTTAATTTTGGTCCCACGGTCTCGAAACTGCTTGAAATGACTTTCCCGGGATTTTTCGAATCGAAAGACACCTCTCGCGACTTCCAACTGGCCCGCGTTACGAACTGTAATCGACTTCAAGCAGACAGACAGACAGTCAGAGGCGCACGGATTTTATTATTATAGACTAGCGAGCTACGCCCGCTAGCTGGGCCACTTTTTCCAAACGAGCCTCGGTATTAAGCAGTATATAATAAGCAAAAAAATTCATTTAATAAGAATGTCTAGGTGTTCGAATCCTCAAGCACAAAAAGAAGTAAATTAAAGAGCCATGGTCCCGTTAAAAATATGTGATTTCGCATGGTGGGCCACGTGCACTTGAAAAAAAAAGATTGTGGATGGGAGCTATGGTCGCTTCGCGCCCATAGTCCCGTTAAAAATATTTGGTTTTGCACGGTGGGCACTAAGCGCCCATAAGACATTTTTTCGTATTTTTTAGTTCATCAGAAGCAGATTTTTACGCAGATTCTGAATATGTAATCAGTTTTTTCTACTTTAAAAACTGTCTGCATGATGGTTTAAGAAAAAACGCGCAAAAGAGGGAGAAAAAGAGATTTTCGACTGCTTCTTCTTTTTGCCAAAGGGGAAAAGTTCAGGTTCTTCACCGCAAGGTGGCGCAGTGTTCTGCCTCAGAGCTCCGTTTGAGCGCCGTTTGGGATTTGAGACATTTTTCGTTCCGATTCCCAAGGGGTTTTTAATTCATAACTTTTTTAATTTTGGTCCCACGGTCTCGAAAATGCCCGAAATGACTTCCCCGGAATTTTTCCAATCGAAAGACACCTCTCGCGACTTCCAACTCGCCCGCGTTGCGAACTGTAATCGGCTTCAAGCAGACAGAGGCGCACGGATTTTATTAGTATAGATTCCTCTAAATTAATATTCCACTATATAAAAGAAAAAATATATACACGAAATCTGGATAAATAATTTTTCTAATGTGATACATTCTACTTCTGTCTAAGCTTTTTTCAACCATATAATATTAGTACCGAAAGCATATCAGGTTTTCTTATTCTTATTCCTCTACATTAATACCCCACTATAGAAAAAAAAACACTCTATGAAATCTGAATAAATATTTTTTCTACTATGATACATTCCACTGCTATTTAATTTTTTTCAACCATACAATGTTTGCACCGGAAACATATCAAGTTTTTTTTCCCTCGAAATTAACATGTCAACAGAAAAGAAAAACACATTATGAAATGTGAAGAAATTATTTTTCTACTATGATTCATTCCACTTCTATCTAAAAATTTTCAAGCGTACAATATTCGCCCGGAAAGCGTATCAAGTTTTCTTATTTTTAGGTAGATTTCGTATGAAATACTACCTATTGCGGTCGCTGCTATTTTGGAATTTCTGAATGGTTTTTTGAAGATCATAACCTCTAGACCCCAAAACGACCGCCAGTAAAACAGTTTATTATATCTATCTATCTATCTATCTACCAATATATATATATATGTATGTATACATAACTTTTTTATAGACACGATAACTTCTCTAATTCTGCTCAAATCTCTTTCAAACGGATACGTAAAATCAAAGGACATAAAGTCTCGGTTAAGTTTGATAATGGGCAAAATCGGACCAAGGGGGTGGAAATAAGGAGGTTTTTTATGAAAACCGAAAAAACGCCATAACTTCTTAAATAAAATAGATATCGAATCAGTTTAAAGTTTATTATATCTCTAAAAAATGGCCCAAAATATTTTGTATGAGAGATATTTTATAAAATTAAGAATGGGCTTAGCAGGCGAAAAAAAAGAGTTTTTAGGAGATAAAAATTCACACCTACGTGAATTCTTAAGATATTAAATCCAACTAAATTTTTTATATGTGGTATCAAAAATATCTAAGACTTTTGTATTTATATGTTTTTGAGAGGACCAACTTTTACCGATGAAAAACATTAAAAACGAAAGGCAAAAGGGGGATGGGGTGGAAAAAAATCCAGAACTTCGTCAATTCTTTTATTTGAGTCAAATTTGCTTAAGATGATTCTGATAAAACCGGCTCCTACGGAAAAATGAAATTAAAATTTCTTCAAAAGCAGCCAAATAAAATTGTTAAACTGAGTTTTTCTCGAATTACATTACATTTTATTTTATGTTGTTAAAACGAGCATTTAAATATATCTACCTCCGCCTATAGGCTAATTCGACAGGGATTTTTATCAATCTAAATCGATATTCCACCATATAAAAAAACACATTATGAAATGTAAATAAATTATTTTTCTACTATAATACATACAACTTCTGTCTAAACTTTTTTTCAATCATACAATATTAGTACCGAAAGCGTATCAAGTTTTATTATTCTAATTCCTCTATATTATTATTCCACAGTCTAAAAGAAAATAAATATGAAATTTCTATAAATTATTTTTCGACTGTGGTACAATCCACTTCTATCTAAACTTTTTTTCAACCAACTTTTGGCGACAAACTTTTTTAGTCGACGGGATAAAAGTAATTTAATTTTAAGCCTATTTATATTAAAAAGGAAACAAATACCTACTTATTTGACAAGAAATAATGATATCCTATCAAAAAAATAAATGTGATAGAATGCCAAGTTTGTTAACAGTTTCGCTAATAAAAGAAGTGGGATATAACTGCAAACCAAGTTTTTTCAAAGCTTCTTAAATCATAGCTCCTGTCATGCATAATATTCTTCAATTGCTTAAAATGATTTTTTTTGTTACTTGCTATTCAGTAGAGCGACTTGGCAAGTTTTCAGCCACCAACTTTAATCTTTGAGTAAGAGTATAATTTAGTCTAGTATGACATTGGCAAAAATCTAGTCAATCAAGTCTTCGAATAAGTATATCGAAGTCAAGGTATTGATAAATGAAAGAAGTGATTAACTTTAAGTTCTGTTTAACCCTTTGAGCTCAGATGGTTGAATTTTCTACCACTTAATTTTAATTCCGAAATGCCACAATGGCACCAGAAAATTCGACCAATTTTATTTGAGAAAGGTTTAATGCATTTTTTCGTGTATATCGTTAACCGATTTTTTTTCTTTACAAAATACTGGTGCCTATGTGACTTTTGGAATTTTGAAGAAATTTATCCACCAGAGCTCAAAGGGTTAACTGAATAAAGAAATGTGAATAAGGACAAACGTGCCATGTCGCTATATTCAATCGCAAGTAATATAACAAATCATTTTAAACAATTGAAGAATATACATGACATGAGCTATGATTTAAGCTTCAAAAGAACTTGGTTTGCAGTTAGATTTCACTTCCTTTATTGGCGAAACTGTTGATGAACTTGGCATTCTTTCTCATTTGTGTTTTTGATCGGATAAAATTGAATAAAACAAAATATAATGTCAAAGTTAGGTGTGCTTATTGAACATTTCTGAGTTTCAGTTATAAGCACAATTTCAGTATCAAGACGACCGTCTAAAATTATCGTTATTTAAGGCGTCTCAGGAGTCTTATTTTTTACCTCAGGGTATAAATTAGCAATATGTCGCATTTATTTATTTTTGTCAGTCTCCATAAAACATAAATGAATAATTTTTTAATAAAGACAACTTAGTATCTCTTCTATTTAATTTTTTTTTTTATTATATTTTGTATAAAGTTTTCATTTAAATCTTTTTGTATAACTTTGATGAAAAATTTAAAATTATTTTTGAATTGCATCCACTGCTCACAATATTGCAGCAAAACCATTGGTTCAAGGACCCACCAAAATATTTATCTTGACGTAAAACTAATGTATCTTCAACAGATAATGGATTCGTAAGCAATTCATCTATTTATTTATTTAAAATTATCATTTTTCAATAAAAATATTTTTATCAAAATTTTATAATTTAATTTTAGATTTTAAATAAATAAATTCCTTTAAATGTGATAGACATATAATGATTTAGTGAAACTATAATCATATATCTTATTTCATTTAATCAAGACTTTCACTTTCAATATGTAATCGCGTTTATTTCTAAATAATAATGACTGTTTTTCCCCCAATAATTATGTATTTCAACTTAATGATGCAATCGATGTAACATCAAAAAGAAAGTACATTTACTTTGTCAGTCTTCTATTTTTCTCTGTAAGATTAAAAGCTAAAAATAATGTTTCTGCAATTTTAAATGTAATTTTTTACTAACCTTTTTGTTTAAATTTTATTAAATTTAGTTATCCAAAAATAGATTTTTCAAAGGACATTTTCCCGTGCTATTGGATTATTATGTGTGTGTTGTGAATTTTATCAAGTAGGATAACTCCGTTTGGATACCTTATGAATCAACCAAGGTAGGCCAGACTACTTTATTATTATTTTGATTGTTGTAAAATAAGAAGCAAAAGTACTAAAGTTCAAGTTAAACATTTAATAAAATGAAGTATACGTTCAAGATACATTAGTGTTTATCAATACTTTTGGGCGGTCTTGAGCCAATAGTTTTGCTAAAATCTTGCGCGCAGTGGATGCAATTCAAAAATTAATTTTTCATTAGAATTAAACATTAAAAAATAAATTTCAATGCAAAATATTTTAAAAATATTTTAAAAAGTAGGGATATTAAGTTGTCTACAGGGTGATTCAAAATAATGTGGACAAAATGATATGAAAAAAGAAGTATACAACAAGGATAAAAAAATCACATAGGAACATAGGGTCGCAAACTACTTATTGAGTCACAAATACAGGATGTTTCAGACTAACTACACCCGGTTTAAAAGTAATAATTTCGAGGAAAATAAAAATATTGGAATGAAAATGCAACGATATATACCTCATTTTGTGCGAAATGTGATAACTTTACGAAAAGATCTGTAAAAATATATTGCTCAAGCAATCGATGATGCTGTATAAGAGTAATGTCACAGTCCAAAATGTGAGATGCTAAGTGCATATTGCTGGTGCGCATAATGCAAGTTTATGCAAGTTAATGCAAGTCTACCACTTTTGTTTGGTGTTATCACATTTAAAACAAAGGTGAGAATGTCTGTAAAATGTTTTATTATACATTCTAAATAAAAAGGAGTGACTATTCACTCCAGAGGAGTGCATACTCACTCTATCGCAGACTCAAAATATTCCGAACCTCTTTAGAGTGACTATTCACTCTGAGCAAAAGTGGAATCATTGACTCTTTCAAAGAGTGAATACTCACTCCTGGGAAGTGAATATTCACTCTAAACAGGGGTCAATAATCACTATTTCTGAGGAGTGACTATTCACTTTTACTAAAGGAGTGCGTCTTTTCACTCCTAGAAGGAGTGAGTAGTCACTTTTTCATAAGAGTGAATGTTCTTTTTTTTTTTTTTTTTTTTTTTTTTTTTCAATGAATTTTTCTGTTTTTTATTGCAATTATGGGCACTTTAAAAGAATCGTATCTTTTAGAACTTACAATGAAAATAAATACAAGCTTGGTAAATATTGGATTAAAATACTTTATTGACAATATTTATTTGATTCATATTATGTAACATTAATTGAATTTTTTAAGGAAAAACATAATTAAAGTTACATATGAATTAAATTGGATTATTGACAGAAATAAACTATTTTATTCCTCTATTTCTCCTTGTATTTGCTTTCATTAGTAGCCCCATAAATACATGATAGTTTTAAAATGCCCATAAGCGCAAGTTATGAAACAATTTTAAATCTTAAACAGTCAATATTTTTTTTCAGATACCCATTAAGTTTTACATATTATTTAAATAAATCCATAATGCACGTTATCTATGTTTTTTTTACATATAATTAAAATCTTATTGCTGAAAAATATATATTAATACTACCCGTATTTATAAAACATAAGTCATATTTAATTTCAATTTTTTATTCCCATATATAGAGTAGATATGCATGTAATGGACACCCTTAAGGCATCTGACACTGCCGGCGAAGACACTCACGAGCTAATGCTAATCCTATGGGGCGGGATTTTTCTAATATCGCGTTTGCATTTCCACATTTTATTTATTTATATACTTATTATGGATTGAATAGCTGAAGTTCGTCTCTATATCGCATCTTTTTTACTTTTTCGATTTCGGCGGCAGATAATTTTAATAAAGTTTCTTTCACTTTCAAAACCGGTACCAAAAATGAAAGTGTTATTCTAAAAAGTATCTGCTGCCAAAATTGAAAAAGTAAAAGTAAACAAATATTTAAGACAGAAAATATGTTTTTAATGACTTCTGTAACTTAAGTGTTTTTATTTAAATGGTGAACGATTAAGCCCTATAAACACCTCTTTGACTGTGCCCTTAAATAATATTATCGGCCTCATGAGTAGTTTGATTGCCAGATTATAAAATAGACAAAACATTGATTCATTTTAAATAATAATAATAATAATAATAATAATAATAATAAAATGAAAAAAATATTAAAATTTTATTAATCACATTAATATAACTATTTATAAAAGTTTTGGTGCCATTACATTTTGATACGTGTAATTTAAAAATAATATTTGATTATTTAAGTTTTCTTTTAAGTCAATATATTGTATGCACTATAAACATCCCCCAAAATTGCATTTTTAGCAATTCCTATATGAGATGTACATTACTGGAAAATAACTATTTATAAACTAAATATAATAACTAACTTTATAAATATTAAACTTTAAAATTGAAACATTTTCTGCTTCCTGATTGCTTTAATTAAGAATATCAACAATAGTGCAAAATTATAAAATATGCAAGAGGGAAGTTACGAAAAAAATACTAAAAGCTACATTTTTATTGGTTATATTTTTATAAACCGAAAATATTCAGGGACGTTTATTACTAGCTTTGAAAAACATTTGTAATATAAAAAGCAGTTATTTATCTTTTTAAAAATATTTCGTTTTATATAAGTCACACTACGAACTTTTAAAATTAATGAAACCGTTTCAATAAACATCAGACATAAAAAAGCACTTTGTTTCAATACTTAAATATCATGTTTTATTTTTAAATTTCTAGAAATACATACGTCACAAACAAAAGTTTACAACAGATATAAATTTTATAACGGAATAAAATTTATTGTTAGATTCAACAATTTCTCAAAAATATTGCCATAAGAGAAATTCATATTCGAATTATACATTTAACTTCAAAAAGAAAAAAAAAAGTAAGTACTTTAAGATAAGACTGAGTCAGAATAATAAAATCACGTAATTGCTAATGATGTTTATATTGTATGACTTGTGTCAGCATTTTTTTTTTCCTGAGATAGAATGGCTGACACATAGCAAATGATTTTCTGCATAACGTGAAACTGAACTGAATATTCACGAACTTTTGGGAACAAAAATTGAAATTAAACATAACTTAACTTGATAAATAATATCCTTTTTTTCATAAATGATAATCCCTTGTTTGGTAAATAATATCCATGTACTGTGACCTCTCTGTTATTGAGTATTAATGAAGTATTATATTTTTTTACTGATTTTTTTTTCATTGTGATTCCAGAAGAAGAGATTAATCTAATATTTGGATTATTTCATAGCATACATATCGAAGCATATCATTCAAAGATCGAAATTTAAAATACGTTTGAATATTATTAATAAAACGAAATGAACGGAGATCCACATATGTGAAACCGAGGAAACGAAAGATTAATTTTAAAATGGCGGAAACGTTTTTCTTATCAGTAAAGAAGTGCAGGACATTTCTGATTGGCTGATGAGTCACTATTGCTGGCGGAGTGAGTATTCACTCTTCGAAAGAGTCAACAGCTGACTCTTAAAAAAGAGTGCGTTTTAAAACCAAATAAGCCTATATTTTCAGGTTATATTATGAAAGCGAGTTTTTGAAAATGAAAAATTGACATATTTTGGTGTTTTTCATTATTTTACTCCATATATTGGATCAAAGTTTAAGGGATTTTTTTTTAAGTTTATAATGCCTGGCTTTCACTCTCGTTGGTGGAGTGAGATATTTCACTCTCTACAATGGGGTGACATACTTCACTCTCGACAGCGGAGTGACATTTTTCACTCCTTTCTAGAGAGTGGGAAATTCCACTCTTTAAGGAGTGTATTTTTATAAATTGCACTCTAAAAAGAGTGAAAATGTCTGTCACTCTCACAAAGAGTGAGCATTTCACTCCTTCCAGTTTTAGAGTGTAATATACTTCATTTTTCTGAAATTTATTACCGTCAATCCAAATTGAGTTAGGATGAAACACCCTGTATTTCTGGCTCAAAAAGTAGTTTGCGGCCCTATATTCCTATGTGATTTTTTATCCTTGTCGTATGCTTGATTTGTGATATTAATTTGTCCACGTTATTTTGAATCACCCTGTATATTAAAAATTTCATGCATTTAATGTTTTATAAGGACAGAGAAAAAAAATAAATGTGACATGTTTCTAAATATTCCAGGTAGAAAGTAAGACTCCTGAGACAGCATTTAATACATAATTTGTAGGAAAAAAAATATCCTACATAATGTTATTGTTGCTCCTGTTATGGGGCTTTCTGGTGATTAAAATACATGAACTGTCCTTTTTCGTTTCCTCTTTTCTTTGGCCGAATATACAGGGTGGGGCATAAAGATCTCCCCATTTTAAGAGCCCAATAATAATACATAGGACATTGAAAACATATATTTTATGTGTACATTCGGAAATAATAATGTTTAGCATTTATCAATTTTTACAATCTGTAACAATTTTTGCTATTAATTTCGAGTGTTTTGTTGTACAAAGAATGACATCGTCTAAATGTTTTCCTTCGATCTCTATACACTTGTGAAGTCTTTCCAGAAAATTCAGCATAATTTTTTTCCACCATTGCTGGAAGAATTGCTGCAATTTCAAACCGAATTGTATCTTTCAGTTCGTCGTGTGTCTTAGGACTTAGGTTTATGTGTGTAAACTTTAGCCTTCTGGTAACCACACAGCAAGAAGTTACATGCTGCTACATGTGCCGATATCATATTTTGTGCAAAAAAATCTCAAAATTAATAGCAAAAATTGTTACAGATTGTAAAAATTAATAAATGGCAAACATTATTCCTTCGAATGTATACTAATTTTTTTTGTTTTCAATGTGCGATATATTTTTATTGCACTCTTAAAAAAGGGAGATCTTTATGCCTCATACTGTACATTGGGAATGTAAATAAGATGCTTGAGAATCGCTGGTATTGCAATATGCGAATTTTGCGTCACTGATTGAAAATCGAAGTAAAACAGAACGATGAAAAATACATCAAAAATCGCTAGTAGAGAGCTGTGTCTGCACACGAAATATTTCCAAATTCCAGGAAGACCTGCAGACAATAGCTAAAAACCTATAGAAAAATATTGGCATAGTTCTGTGCGTAAATGCACACTTTTCAATGGTATAATAATAATAATAACACAAAATCTGCTTTTACACCGCCCCCTTCCAGTGGAACTTTTACAAATTCACGACTTATCTACTTGTCATAACCAAAAACATAAAGAAAAAAATACAATTCCATCCATAACTTGATAGACTTTGTGATGATAATGAAGCGGACACTAACCCAGACGTACGGGCGGTAGACTTATATTTTGTATAAACTTAGTTTCGGTATCTCTGACTCATAAAACAGGTAAATTCATCGAAAACCATGAAAAAAAAAATCTTGATTAAAAAGAAAAAAGTAAAAAGATAATTTCCTTTTTGATTAAAAAAATATATTTGTATTTTGTAATGATAATTAAATTCCATTATTAACTGCAAACAGTGATTTCAGCTAGATTTCTGAATAGAGCAAATATGTAAATTTTCTGTCAAACGCAGTCTCGTTGTAATTATATATTCCAACAAATAATCAGCTTGAAATATGTTCAACGCACACTACCTTCCCATTCAACTATAAATGATAGCTCATAGCTTTAGATTGAATTAGGTGATGAGCCTGATAGGAAATTCAATATAAAGGTGTTTTCTATAAGCTTTAAACTTATATTTATTACAGTGTTAAGTTTCCAATGACATTTGTAATTTATGTACTGACTCACTTTATTTAAAGGGGTCCAGGACACAAAAAAAACTTCGAATTTTCTAAAAACATTTTATTGCATTAAACATTTATCTCTCTTTTCTGCTTAAAATGACATTTAAATCATGTTTCTATATTAATTAGAAAATATGAGAAAATATAATTTTATTCGCTTTGGTTTGTTTTTAAAATGTAGCTTTCAAGCAATTGTTATCATGGAAAATGACTACTTGTTAAAATGCTATTTTCGTCATAATGGATTTTTTTCGCAAATTCTCGAGTTTAAATTGTTATAAGTCAACTACCATAAAATCTTAATGCTTCAAACTTAGAACATGTATTTTTTTAATTGTTCTACGTTAATTTTGATTCAGCAAACTTGAAAAAATTTGTTACATCATTTTTTTTCAAGTTTTTCTTTTAAATATTTAGAATTTATTTAAAAGTCTTAAATTTTAGTCTTAAAAAATCATTTTCCAAATTGTTGTTGCAATTTGTAAAATCATTTTTTTTTTACTGTGTTCTAGTCCCAAATGTCCACACTGTATATATAATTAAAATCCTATAACATACCAACGCATTAGCTTTTCAAATTCGAATTTGAAGAAAAAATTGCCTTTGTTGATATTTTATTCCCTCACTGTGACGATGAAATTTAACATTTTACACTTGAAATTCCTATGAGGAGAATATACAGGGTGCTTTTTTTAATTGATGCTCTTCAGAGCCGTCGGTTGCTCGTTTTAATAACTGGAATGACACAAAATTTTATAAATAAACTAATAAAACCATGAGAAAATAGATTCCAACAACAACAACAAAAAATAAATAATAGTCCCAATCACCGCCTATAGTGGGAAATTTGGCACTGTACAGGGAAGGAAAATATCAGAAACAGACAAAATTAATAATTTGGATAAAATGCCATATTTTATTCATCATATTGACTTTCCCAACGAGGAATTCGACCACATTCAATGTGACCACCGTTCTCTTGCACCACACCTTGCATTTTATGTACAAAATTTTCGAATGTCGAGCATAACATATTGCATGGAATAACCTTACTGACCTTTAAAGGTGATTGGAACAATTCTTTTTTTTATTGGAATTTCTTCGCCTGGTTCCATTTGTCCCATTATAAATTTAAAATCAGTTCCGGTTGTTAAAATTTGCTTTAAATAGCGTCAGTTTTAAAGAAAACAACCTTTACCAAGTTTAAGAATAAAAACAACCTTTACCTAAGACTAAACCTTTCCAAAAATTTGACTTTCATTTGAATATTTTGTTGCATTTTTATTTTTTCGGCGATCTTGAAGTAATATTATATACGGCTGTGTTTCAATATTTATGGAAAATAAAGGAAAAAAAATTAAAACGGCTGTTTTATTTTTTTTTCTTTCACCTCTTCAGACCCGAGGGTTTATTGATCTACTTTTGTTAATTTCAGCTATGGATTTACATTAATTAATTGATAACTAAGAAAGATTGAACAACGAAATAATTGAAATTTATTTTTTGTACATAATTTTTTTTTTTATATATGAGGACTTGTAAAACACGCATTTTAACAATTTCTTAGGTTATTTTAAATTAAATTTTACTTTTCTGCATTGTAAAAACATAGAAAAAGATCAAACAAATATATATATAATAATTTGTATTACTAATGGAGTCTACAAATGGTATCTTAACACACAGTTAAAATTTTTACGTTTTCTTACTTTTTGTACATTTCGTGCATTTCTGCTGCAAGCCATTTTTGTATATCATGTAACTCACTGAAAAAGCACTACGAGAGACAAATTGCTATTTTCTTTATTTCTGCTATCTCTTAGGCTCCATTCACACTAATTTATCTTTTTTTAATAGTATTTATATATGTGAAAACAAAATTATAAAGATGTGTATCCTATAGAATACACCAGGTCTGAAGAGGTTAAGCACATTATATTAATATCCTTTCGGGTTTGATGTACTATTTATAGTAAATGTCTGTTCTTGAGTATTATTTTGATTTAAGAAATATTTTTTATTACCGTTTACATTTAGCAATGTTAGTATGTGTCAATGTATTTACTAGGTGACTTCATTGATGTTGTCGGTGTTAGGTGATGTTACATGATGTTAGATGACGGCATTTCGTAATAATAAAAATAATGAATATTTGCTTAATTATCTTTGCACCGTTTGCGATTCTTTAATTTTAAATGTATATCTCACTCTCTAAGTTTAAAATAAAGGTTATTTTTTTTTTCTATTTCATGTGGCTACCACATTGCTAACAATGCGTAATTGCACTGCTGATAATTAATTGAAAAAGTAATTATAATTAAATAAATATATATATATTTACGGAAATACATGAAATTTGTGTTTTTAATGTTTACCTATAAAAATATATCAAGTTTAAATTTCCATAAATTCGATGACATTTAATATTTAAGACATTTTTTTCTACTGTAGAATTTTACTGATTCATTCCAATTATTATTTTTTTTATTCATGTTTCATGTGATTTTTTATTGTTATATCTTCATTTCTTTATAGTAATAAATTTTACCTAACTTAAAAAGTACTTTTGTAAAAATTTCTCTTAAGTATTAAGATTGTGTAAATTAGTTTTCTTAAATTTAAGAATGAAAAAAGACGACTCAGTAATGCTATTAAAAAAGCTTTACTAGCTGAAGTTGTTTTAGCAAGAGTTTTAAGTCCTTTGTTAATACTATCTGACTACAACTTTAGAAAATTCCAAATTTCTTTCTAAAACTTCGTTGAAAATACTGAATATTTAATGAATTTCTTGTGTTAAAGAATTGGCAAAAAACATTAAAGAAATTTAAGGATAAATCTAATTTAAATTTACTTTAGTTTTAACTTAGTGACTACATTTCTTCTATCGTAAAATTTCGGAACAATTTTCTTAAAATTTCAGCAAAATTAAAAAAATAAACTTCTGCACTTCTTGATTAAAATACGTTAAATGCAAAGTTGTAACAACAACAGCAACAACAAAATAATAAATTATGAATTAAAAAAACTATTCTATTTAAAGTTTATATGTTTTTGTGCAATATTTTTTGCAACATATTCTTTCGAGAACTGTAGATTATCACTGTGGTATACAAAATCATTAAAATTTAAGAAAAAAATAAATATACTTCATTTTATTTATTGATAAATGTATTAGTGTAACACATAAAAAAATATATAGACATATCTATACATATGTAATTTATCCATTACATACATACATACATATTATAAACCAATAACTATTTATAAGCAAAGCCATAATATTTTATCATTTAAAACATTTTCCAAAAGTATGTATCATAATTTATTATCAAAGATACGCAAAAAGTTATGGTCTAAGTTAAAAAAAAATATTTAATGAACATTAATTAGTTCATTTTCAAAGCATATTTTTAACTGATATGTTTAAAATATTGAAAATTTGATCAGAATCTATTTCTAGTTTATGTGAGTAAGATTATTTTTAAGAAAAATATTTTAAAAGTCTGCAGAGTATCGGACGAACTTTTTGAGAGTACAGTAAAACCCCGATAATTCGGAATAATTGGGACCAGACCCAATCAGGATTATTGAAAATCCGGATTATCCGGAGAATTAGAAAAAAATGAAGTAAAATAAAAAATACTTACAGAAAATCACATTTATGTTAAACTTATTGAAAATTTACAGACCGTAAAAATGTTTACTTTGTAATAAAAAAAAAATGTAACTTTCTGCTTTGCCAGTTTTCTATACCTTTTGCCTTCCGTACGGTCACACATTCGTTTGAACATGTACTATGGGCTGACAAAGATCGGAACATGATCCTTTTCAGACAATAGATCTTACAGGGACTATTTTATCTTGCTTTCTTCCAAAGCTCTAAGCAAAAAATTTTTGTGCAATAATTTTTTACGGCATTTCTAAGTGGTTTAAATAGAAAATTAGAAAAATTAGAATTGTCAAAGTTACCGATACATTGTTGTTTCTTTGAAATATGAAATCAACGAGTTTAAATAAGAAAGCTTAAGGTATTCTTCAAAAAATATTTCAAATTTTTTTTTTAATTCGGAATATGACGATGAAACAAGTTAATGTTATGGGATCCGGATTATCCGGAAATCCGGATTAACGGGGTCGGAATTTGCGGGACTCTACTGTATACACATTTCCAACAAAATTTAACTGCATAAAAAAGAATACCATTTTGATACGAGGTGGAAACCAAAAATAAATTTCTTCTGTCGACTAGGTCACAATTGGATATGAAATTAAAAAAAATAGAATGAGATAATTTAAAAAGAAGACATATCTTTACTTGTCAACATAAGTACTAAGTACAGGGTGTTTCACAAAGGATCCCTAACTTTAAAAATCTATAACTCGAAAAAGGTGATCGATAGAAACATAAAACCAGTGGTCTGTTTATTTAAAAAATCGTAAGAATCTTATACATAAATCAGAAAATTTAGTTAAATATAGCACTCATAGCTGGCGCTGAGAGCGTTAAGACTTTATAAAGAGACACTGTTAAAAATTTGAAACATTTGCTGCATCATCACTCCAACGCTTTTATAGAATATCTCTATTTTGACCAATGAGAATCCTCCATAATACATTGAAGTATTTTTTTTCTATGTAAGCGGAGGAGTGACGATGCAGCAAAATACGAAATTTTTAACAGAGTCTTTTAACGCTCTCAGCACCATCTATGAGCACTATTTTTAACTAACATTTTTGATTTATGTATAAGATTCTTACGATTTTTTTAATAAACACACTAGTGGTTTCATGTTTCTATCTATCACCGCTCCCGAATAATGGATTTTTAAAGTTAGGGGTCCTTTGTGAAATATTGTATGTTGAGACATTTGCCATACCGTTTGATAAGCTGCAAAAATTCCTCCAGGAAAACATCAGGGCTTTGCATACGGACAAGTCGTTGAACGCTTCTTCCGTATGCAAAGCCATGAGATTTCCTAGAAGGCTTTTTGAAGTTTATCAAGCCTTCAATGTCTCAATGTACTTAGCAATTATGTAGAAAAAAATAAAGATATGTCTTATCTTTAATGTCTAATTCTGTTTTTTGATTTTTATACACAACTCTGACCACAGTCGACAGAAGAAACTTATCCCCTTTCCTATTTTGTACCAGTGGCAGTCAAAGAATCTTGACGAATAAGTCTAGCGAAATGGCCTTCATGACCGATGTTTGAAATAACACTTGTGGTAAAAAGGATTATCGAAATGAAACTTAAACTGTTGGCTGCGGTAAAAATTACAATGAGACGAAATGATAAGTGAAATGAGATGCGTTTTTTGTTCAAGTTCCTGAAGGATGTCCACGAGTTTAAGTAAAATACTAAAATTGTGGTAAAAAAATGAAAAGCGATAAATAAGTTACTATAAAACTATCATTATTCATAGTATATATTTTCATAAATATATACCCATTATTTCATAATGAATGACTAAATTTGTTCAGAATTAGGATTTCAAGAAACAAGTCTTATTTTAATTGGTATATAATAAAAAATCAAGTAATCATTCATGCAAATTTAATCTTCAGTAATTAGATTTAAGTACGTTCAATAAATAATGTAATGGAAATAATATATATATATATTAATTTAATATAAGTGCATCTCACCCTGACTACTCAGGGAGAGGTGAACTACATTGTAAACATTAAAAAATATATACAAAGGAAATTTTATGAAAAATATAAACTTATTATTTGGATTTTTACGAAACATCGTAGACTATAGTATAAACTGTCAGAAATAAAATATGCGTAAATATAAGTCTTTTAAAATGTAGAGAAAAGCCGCAGTTCATATCATCCATCATTACCCTATATTTTACTATTTATAAGCACTCTTGAAACATTTTCTGTGAAATTACTGCGAATCTACGGGTAATCAATTATCTTAAATCTTATGTAAAATTACAGACATTAGAAAACCGGGATCCCATTAAATAACAGATAAGTTATTCTGAAAATTTACAGAAATTTCTGTAAATTAACATTGTTAAAAATACATAAGACTCTGTAACTTTACTTTTAATGATGAAAATTCAATTTAGTTTTTAAAATTGGTAAATCACTCAAACTTCCGTGAGCTTCAAAGAACTTGGTCATTTAGAGTAAACTTGAACTGCTGTATCAGTAAACTTTAACACAATTTTATTTTTGGTGAAAAAAGTCCTGGCCAGGATTCTAACCAGTGATGTATTGGCTGAAGCCGCCAATGCTCTTCCAACTGAGCCATCCCGGACATGACCACTGGAGGACTATTTCACACATTTATATGGGCTATATTTGGCGGCTTCAGCCAATACATCCCTGGTTAGAATCCTGCCCCGGACTTTTTTCACCCAAAAATGGAAAATGTGCATATGTTATAATTAATTTACCGATTGAATAATCGTGTTTAAAATTAATATAATTTAACACAATTTGTTTCTAGGCGTCCTGGGGTTTAAACTCGAGTCCTCTTGTCAATGGGAAAAAAACTTATAGCTCTGACTGGGATATAGGAGCTGTTTTTCTATTGAGTATAATTTGCTATTTTCTATTGACTTTTATTAGTCAGCGGGGGAAAATTATATCTAACTCCGATGACATGATTTTTCCCTTTTTAAATTATTTAAAAAAAAAAAAAACACAATTTTTAAACAAAATCTTCCATTTTAATATTTCAAAAAAAAAAAAAAAAAATGCGAAATAATTTTGTTAGTGTGTACATTGAATGCCAAAATTTAACAATGATAAAAATATTTTTAAATAAAGACATGGAAATTCCAAGAGGAAATTAAATTTAAGATAAAGAAAATGTAAGTAAAATTATGACCGAGAAACTCAATTAAAAAAAAAAAAAACAGCGACACTGAAAGTCTTGCTTTTTTAAAAGATCACCTGAATATCATTCCTAATAACAAATATGAAAGAAGTTTATTAAACACAATATATAAATATTTTCAAGTGCAAATCATATTGTAATGTATTTTAGTTAATTACGACAAAATTAACACTTATTTTATTGGTATGTGCTTGATTTTTTTATTTGAAATATTTAAAATTTTAATTCCGTTAATCGCAATAAATAAAAAAGTACAACAAATACTTTATAATATTTATTTTAAACAACCTAATTTTCTTTTCGCCATAACGGTTATGTACTTAAAATTTAAGGTGTATTTGTCTAGCGACTTTTTTAAGTAATGGACAAACACTAAATAACGATTGTTAACTTATATTATTTTCAATGATGTATGAAAAAAACATTTTTATACGGTGATTTTTTTTGGCTTCAATAAATATTTTTGGCAACTTAAAAGATTAAAATTAATTTGTTTATTTCCATTAAATTCCTATTAATGTGAAATAAATGTGGTAGTTTAGCTTAAGAAGTTCTGTTTAGTACTTTTTTAAAAATATTTTTTACAAAACCTTTTTTTGAATAATCTCACATTATACAACATAATAACTTTTAATTAAAAAAAATCGTACATAAAAGAGATAGATATAATAATTTATTAGAAAACAACAGAAAAAATAAATTAAAAAAGCAATTTAAACATAATTTATGCTACAGAACATTATGTTTCACTTAAGAATACCTAATTTATTTTGTTTCTAAAAAAATCATTTATTAAATTTTCGCTTAAAAAACAAATCATTGGATATATGGTGATATTTCGTTTAAAAATTGTCCAATAAATGAATTTTATAAATTATTTTTATAATAAAGAACATTTCCTTTAAAAATAAAATTAACAATTTCTATTTTTATAAAACTAGATAGTCTTTTAATAAATTTTGAAGAGAAAAATGAAATTTCCATGAAAATAAAGACACTTAAGTTTAGAATATTTTTATAAATACTAACATTCAGTTATGAATAATAAAGAAGGAAAAGCTTACACAGAAAAGCCATGTGCCTGTAGTATGATCTTCTGTATCAGTTATTCACCCCCCTCCCCCTTTCCTCTAAATATTACAATGAGGAAATTATACACAACTAAACTTAAATTTTCCATCATATGAAATTTATCAGAATTTTATGAGGGTTTTATCAGGTTTATAATTAAAAGCAAAGTTGAAATTTATTGCATAGTCTACGACTAGCGGCGAATCATTAATTTCTTTAACTTGTTCATTATGGGAGAGTGGGGATGAATGCGACAACAGAAATTTATACCTGACTGATGGCAGTACTGAGGTCATTCAACAGACATAGTTTCAAAGCAATATCCATAACAGAAGATTAGCTATTGTACAAAGTGTATTTTTCGAGAACCAAAGTAAATTTTTGTGTTTAATCTTTTTAGTATTTAATTGATAGTTAACCTTCTCAAACCTTATAATTTTTTTATGTAAAAATGATATAATCTCTTGTTGTACTTATGATACAAATGAACAATATTGACAGTGCTTACTGAATCTTATCATTGTTTTATATAACCATGTGGCTATGGGGATGAATGGGACAGTGTTTATGGGGATGAATGAGACTGTCCTATTTACCCCCACGGCTATTCCGTAATAAATAAAATTACATTTTGTCATTACCTAGAAATCAGATGTTAAGAGGAGAAAACGAGGCCGCTGTCGTCTCCTAACCAATACACCAGAAAAACAATATTTGGAAAAGGAAATTAAAACAGAAAGCAAGAAAAAGGAATTTCCTGCCTTCAAGAAATACTTTTAGTAAAAGTATGGACAGTAGTAATGAATCTGACAATTTATCACAACATGATGAAGATGAAAATGATTTGAACATGATTGCAAGTGATATGGACCACTAAGTTTGCAGCTTGGATAATATAATAGAAGAAGACTTTCTCCTAACAAAGATATGTAGAAAAATGTTTATCATTACTTTGCTAGGGTTTTAAAGAACAATAATGATAACCTTGAAGTACAATTCTTGAGAAAAAAGGATAATAATTCCCTATTTTACTATACGAATCCACCAGAAATTTATTTTGTTAATCTGGAGGATATTGTTATGAAAATGCCAAAGCCTAGATCTCTGAGAATTGCCGGAACCAAAGGACTGCTGTCATTTGATATTAGCTTCAGTCAATATGTAGTAAAATAAATTTATCACTCAGTTTTCAAAACAATTATGGTTAGAATATTTTTTTACCTATCCCAGTTATCCCCAAAGTTGTATTGTCCCCCACAGTATGCATGCATGTTTAAAAAAAATATTAAAAATTTAAAAAATAATTGTTTATTGAAATTAATATGTCAATAAGTTGCTAAATGCTGAAGTATTCTTTAAATAATATTTTTTAAATTAACAACTGTACACAGCTGAAGCTATTAGCAAAATGTAAAAATTGTCCCATTCATCTCCACTCTTCCCTACTGTGCATTATTGATTATTACTGATGTAATATTATTGATTATTACTGAATTATTTCTTTTCCATTTTGACTTTAAAGCAAGAATTTTATTTTATTTTTTTATTATTATCTTGAATATTCAACATCAAAACATATTATTTTAATAATGATTTTCATATTACGTTTGAGCTTCACTAAAATGGAAAAGAAATAATATTGGCCCACTTACACTGCGTGACCGAAGGTGACCACTCATTTGAGATTTTAGACGTTTTGTTAAATATCTGGAAAAATACATGAGGAAATGTCGTGAAACTCCACGTGTGTAAATAGAATAGTAGAGGTCTGCGTATATTAAAGCGAATGTTTTATCCCGAAACTTCATAGCGGAACGTCAACAAAATTAAAAAAAAGCAAATATATTTCGGATAACCCAGTCAAAACTAATGCAACAAAAGCATTTAAACTGTACATTATGATTTAAGGGTTCATTGCTATAAACTATAAGGTATTTGTACCCTATATGGACAAAACTCTCAATATGGACACCCCTAATATTTTTAAAGGTAATAATTTTGATCGAGAGATGGCTCAACATTTTTGCGAAGAAAATCAGTTGAAAAGATAATTAAAGCTGGAAAGTGTAAAAAAGCGCGTTGTTCGCCATTTAGGAGGAAACTTATTGTTTCGAGATGTGCTGATCTTAATTACTTGTAAGCTTAAATTCTTATTAGATATGATAAATTTACATTAAATGTTGAAAAATGATGTATTTTAGAAAGCTAATAAAACATATTTTCGATTGCTATTGCATATTTTGCTTAAAAATATTTTCCTTATGCATGAAGTATCTTAGTTTCACCTGCCAGCCAATGAGAAAGGGCTTCAGTGGCGACGTAATGACATTTTCCTTTAAACCAACAGGGTAGTGGTATGGTTCTGTCCTTGTACCGACTTTATACTGGCCGGTAAGCGCCCAATTTAGACATTCGATGCACACAGAATACGCAAATGAATTGATTTCCACGTATCTCTGGCGCTGCAGGTTATTCCGAAAAAAAAAAGCATTCTTGCAAGCACTAGGAATAACTAAACTAGAAAACTTTAGTACATTGTCTGCACCGAACGTCTGATTATATTTGAAGCTGTATTTTGGCTTAAAGATGTCGCAGTCCTTCATAACTACACGAATGCAATTCATTCGACGAACCAAAGAGTTACTTAAACCCCTGTACACAACAGAAAATTGTTTGTATGTATGTCGGCCAATTATCTATGTGGAATATAGGCCCTAAGGGGTGGAGTGCCCTCCATGGTTGTCTTTCTAAGGGAACCTAACCCGTATTTACGCAAGATTAAAAAAAAACCACGTAAAACTCCGAACGGTTAGGCCGACGGTCGCGATTGGGTTCGAACTCGGCACCTACCGTCTACCAGTTTGAGGTCAGAACCTCTCGGCCACTGGTGGGGCCTCAAAACAGAAAAAGTAGGAGTGATTCCACTTCGTTCTGAAATTACATTCATCATACCCAAAAATCATCTTGTGCTGCAGCTGCAGCCTTACCAACAAAATGTAAGGCGAGCTGGACATCGTATTTGTAGCTTAAAGGTAGAGCACTTGGAGTGCTATTCCAGGGGTTCCAAGTTCGATCCCCGTCTGGGGCACTTTTCACTATATTGATTCTACGACTTGTTAGCAAAGTTATTGTTACATATTAAATATTCACTTCAGAAAGTGTGGAAAAGGTGGGAAAAAATTGAATGTGCTTTGATCCATCCGGTTATTAGACAATCTGGCTAATAGTCGTCCGGATAATCGGCTCTTTACTGTAAATACTAGATTAACAAAACGATTATTTTTTTTTATAAACGTGTATAAACCAATTTGTAAAACACATTTATAAAGTACTTTTACCTCAATTAAAATTTCTTTGATCAAATGCATTGATTAAAAACTTCTCGAGGATTACTGCATCAAGATTTTTTGAAGGAAAAACATGTACATTAACAGTAAATACTTTTTTGTTTCCGAAAATACAATTTCTTTATGAACGGTGGGGTGATTCAAGTCAATTATACCAAGTGACAGCTTTAGAATATTATTTATATTTTGTCTTTCAAATAGTATGGAAATTAAATATATACATTTAATGTTTTGTCTCATAAAAATTTTGTTTTATAAATTAAATTACTCTGAAGTAGTTAGATTTACTTTTAAACATTTTTAAGTGAAATTATCTAAGTTTATACATGTAAGGTAAAATAAAATGGATTTATATTTAAAATTAATTGAGAGTATTTTGTTGAAAATTTATGAATTAATTACATTATTGTTCAATACTTATCAATTATTTCTTATTTATCAAATCATACTGAAATGTTAAATATATAATTTAAGAAATAGTAGAATCATTCACATACGACTTCAAAATGAAATAAGTACTAGTTAAACACAATTATTATTATTTTTTACGAAGCTCTATAAACTAATTTATAAAACAAATTTAAAAAGTATTTTTCCTACAACTACAATTTATTTAATCAAATGCATTAAATAAAAGCTTCTCGAGGGTTATTGCATCACGATTTTTCCAAGGAACAACACATATATTGTCAGGAAAATACTTTTATTTTTCAAAATAGAATTACCTAGAGAATGGCGGTGTGATCGAATTCAATTACACTAAGTGACAGCTATCTAATTTTATTTATATTCTATTTTTCAAAAAGTTAGAGAATCACATGAATATAAATTACATTCAATGAGAAGTGGTTTGTAATTTATAGCAAAAATTTTATTAAAAGCCATATAAAAATCAAAAATTAAATAAATAAATGACCATTTAAATATTTTTAATGTTTTTCTTCACAAAAGTTTTATTTGAGAAATTAAATTTTTCTGAAATAATTTGATTTATTTAAAAAACATTTTTAAGTGAAAATTGTCTAATTTTATGAATGAAATTTAAAGAAAATTTAACTTGTACGAGACTATTTTTATTCCAAATTTATAAAAAACTATATTATTATGAAATATTTATAAATTATTTCTTAAACATCAAAATGTATCGAAATGTTAAATATTCTATATAAAAACTAACAGGCTCATTTACAAAATACAATAAATGATTATTTATACATAATCTTCTAAATTTGACGATTTAAAATTACATCTTTTCAATTTTCATATACTCGTATTACATTACATATTAAGATGCTTAATTTGCATAACCAGTACGAAAAAAACTATCATCATCTACTCATATAGAATTTTTTAAATATATATATTGAATATTGAATGTATATAATATATTTATTGAATATATTTACACTTGTACACGGTAAAAAAAAAATCAAGAGGTTACTAAAAATTTTTTAGTAAATTTCTATTCCACAGAATTTTTTAGTAACCATTACAAACTTTTTTTTGCAAGTGAAACAAGCATTTCTTTTGTAAACTGAACAAAAGAATTTTTTGTATAACTAACTTAAAAATTTTTAGTATGAGCCACCAAGCAAATTTTAGTAATAGCTCCAAAATTATTTTTAATAACCATTACTTGCGCCCGAAGGACAGGAGGCTCTTTCGAGCTGCATCCAGACTTCCAAAGCGGAAGATTTTCGGCAAAACTGAAATAGATGGCAGCACCAAACATTGCTAACTGCTCCGACAGGATTTTAATAATCCCTTTACTAACGAACTTACACTACATACATTCTGGGCGTATTTGGCGGTGGCCAGTATCGAACGCGGGACCTTTTAGCCTGGAGTCCGTTACTATAACCACTATGATATCAACGCCACGCAAAGTGAGTTTTAGTAATAGTTATTAGAAATATAAAACTATTAACTCTCTTCGTTGCTAACTTTTTTCTAGTAATTCTTAAAGATTTTCTTGTAACCGACTAAGATTACTAAAAATATTTTACTAATTACAAGGATCACTAAAGTTTTTTTAGTAGATCGACCCTTTTTTTACAGTGTAGGAGTACAATCCTGAAATTCAATGTGAAGATCGGATAGTGACGAGCATATCACTAACTGAAAAAGCATTTGCAGATCTTTTGCTTTTATTATACAGTCAGAAAAAAGAATTTTGATGTACCTCATTATATTTATTCAATATAACTGTTAAGAAATTATTTTAATGGTTTTACATCTTCTAAAACGTTAAGTGATTGATAATATTTTTAAATGTTTACTGAATGTAACATATGAGGCCCCCAGAAGTCAAGGGTTATAAGTGACAAAATTGAAAAATCTGAGGTAAGTGCACCGGCTATCTAGAAACAAGGGAATTTGTCCGGATGTAAATATGTATGTATATATACATATATATACATGTGACATTTTCAAGTTAGGAGCCAGAAACATCATCGCCGGGTTTCCCTTTCTCCACACAGAAGTCATGGCCAGCGAGAAAAAAAACAAAATAAATAAATATAGAAGATCCAATAAATCACTCCTTGGCTGCTGCAAGTTCATGTTATTAAATTGTAGTTATAATAGAGAGAAAAGCTACTTTTGCAGACGATCTTTTACTGAAATATCCAAAAAATATTCCGTCATTTACTACAACCAGCCATACTCATGGAAGAGAGAACCCAAGAATCTTTCTTACCACCTCTCGAGGCTTCCTCTTTTAAATCTAAAAAGAAAATTCTAGAACATTCTTTACTCTCAAACCATCATTCTTTTATGTAAATATAACTCAAGCCCAGAAACGAGATTAATATTCGGCAGACGACAATTTTATTTGAAAAAAATATTATTTAACAAATTTATAATCGACTCAGAATTTTCAAATATTTTAGACAAACAATTTTTTATAGACGATTAATTTTAAGAGAAAAAGAAAAGAAATGAATTTATTGATATGCACAATATCAAATGTTGAATGAGGGAAAATAAATAAATAGATAAAATAAAATAATGATATTTTTTAAAAGGTATGGTTTTGGAATAAATTTAACAAGACTTTCTTTAAAATGGTTGATAAAAACATAGAAGAAATGAGTTTTATCTGAAATATTAAGAAATAAAGTTTAATTAAGAATATTTTTAATTTAGAGCCATCTTTTTAAGTTTACGCATACTGGAAAAAATGCTTTTAAGGCGAATTAAGAATTTATATCGTTTTCATAAAAATTAACAGATTAGATATAGAAACAATATTTTAATTTAATAAGTTGAAGTAAGTACGGAATATTATTATAAGAAAATTAATATAGTATAAAGGTTAATTTTGGCGAAAAAAATTTTAAATTTGTAATATTATCACCCCTCTCCAAAACTTTGTATGAAATTGATAGTTAAGTAAAACTACAAGTTCAGACAATAGAAATCTAATAATTTAGAAAAGTTAAATTTTGGAATAAAACTGTCAAACTCAGGAAGCCAAGAGATGGAAGAAAAGAAAATTAACGCAATATAAAAAATATTAACGATTAAAAAATAGTTAAGAGAAAATTAAATAGAATTAAATTTAGATAGGAGCATTTCCCTGAAAGAAATACAATAATGTTACAATATCACTTACTATTTGTAAGTGCATATGAGATAATACATACACTAAAAGTAATTAAGTTATAAATAGTAATAAGCAAGAAATATTAAAAATATAATAAAAACAATAAAAAATCTCTTCATAGCTACCGGTTTAAACCGGTTCTGAAATTGAAACAATCATAATATAAAAAATACATAAGCAAAATCGAAAAAGTAAAAACTAGCCAGTTGTGGATTTTTCTCAGCTATCTTATGCAAAAAAATCTGTAAAAATATTAAAATTTGAGCGAGATATTTGAAAAGAACGCTCCCATATACGTCCATTTCATCCGGGTCTTTTTCTGTGATAGTGTTGCCCCTTAAAGATTTCTATTCTATTCAATGAGACAGGCAGCTGCAAAATAAAAGTAAGAAAAATAAAACATGAGAGGTGTAAAAAATTGCAAATGTCTACATTATTTAGCAGCTACTATTTACTCTAGAGTTTTGATATTTCAGATATGATTTTATCAAAAATAGAAATAAAAATATAAGGAAGTCAAAATAAGTCAAAAAGTGACTTATATGACTCCAGGTGACATTTTGAGAAATGTTTTCATTTACAGATTTCTATTCTATTCAGCGAGACAGACAGTTGCAAAATAAAAGTAATGAAAATGAAACATTAGAGGTAGAAAAAAATCGCAAGTGTCTACATTATTTAAGAGCTACGATTTAATCTAGATTTTTTATATTTCAGATATGATTTTATCAGAAATAGAAGTATCTAAAAATGTGAGAAAATTTAATATATATTTTTAAATATATTATATATTTTCAAACGGTTAATTTTATACAATATCAAATAGATTTATTTTAATCAGTTTCTTAAATTCTAAATTTGAATCAGCTTTGCATATTTATTGTCATTTTATTAGCCTCCGATGCTATTTCTTTCAGACAAGCTAAAAAGTGTCATGTCAAAAATTGTGTCCCACTTTTTCAAAATCTGACCGTTAAAACGAGACATTCACACAATTAATATATTTAAAAGACCTGGTTGGTTTTTTTAGTCATCAGCCCTGATTTTTCTACTCAACCGATTTTGAAAATTATTTTTTTAAATAAAAGCTATTTATTTGTAGTTGTACTTATTTTAGCTATTTTTTTTAAAAATTTATTTCCATTTTTATATTTCCATTTTTAATTTTAAATGCTTTTTCGATATTTTTTCAAAATGGTGGAAAGTCAGTTTAGCTTTTCTCTCGATAATAAAAATTTATTTTCCTTTATCACTTTCCACCGGTCAGAAGCTTTATTTAATCAGTGAAAATGTCCTTGCATTCAAAAAAAAAAGTTAATTGTTTTCATAAAATTTAACCACAATAAAATGATTGCGTATAATTATGCACTAATTGAGATTAAAAAAAAGATATTTTCTGAGAAATAATATTAATAATGTAAATAAAATAACAGAAAATAATTTATGATAAAAATTAATGTCAAAAGCAAAATAAGAAAAATTTCAAATGAGGAAAATTATGTCATTCAGCAACCAGATAAATGGGAATTACAATATTATTACAGATGCCTTTTTCATATTACTAATTACAGTAACTTTTAAAAAACATTTGGAGAGAAATGACGTCACTATTTAAAACATCGCATTTTTACTCATAACGATATTACATTTCAATATTTATTTTCATTATGGACACTGAGATTGATATTTTACTTTCAGATGACTCCAGTTAGTAAAAATAATGTCATAGCAAAAATGAAATTAGTTTTTATTTTTATTTTAATAAAACTATTTTTCTGTGAGTGCATATAAAATAAAATTTCTGAATTTCGCCGGCAGTCAGATTACAATTTTAACTGAAGATGTGCAAATATTTGCATGCAAAATTGTAATTGGCAAACTTGACATTAAGTTTGGAAATATATTCATTATATATTGATTCAATAATGTAATTACTTTTGCTTTTTTTTAAACCAAATCGATCGGATCTTAAAAAATTTCATTTGTCGAATTCGACGGGATTCCACTCGTTTTATTGTTAAAGTGCATTTCCTTTTACTCAGAGTCTATAAAAAAGCGTTTAAACTAAAGTTAAAATCTATTTTTAAATGAGTCTAGTCAGTGAAGAAGTAGCACATCAAATTGTATCTCTTTATTATTCCACAATTCCAGTATCTCAGAGAGAAATTGCTAATCAATTGGGTATTTCACGCCGTTCTGTTTGCTATTATATTGATAAACACAAGAAAAATGAAGTTAGTTCATTGCATTTTAAACGAGGTCACTCTTCTAAAAGACCTCTACTGATTGTTTTTCCCTAATCGGAGGCGAAGCTGAATTCTGCAGTGGCAGAATCTACATTCAATTTTTTTTTTATACATTGTTTTAAGAAAATAGAAAGATATGTTGGTTTGATGCGCCCCCTAACCTGAAGAAAAATGGAAAAAAAAACTACAAAATCATTAAATTGAAGGAAAATAAAACTCATACGATATTATTAGGATACGATATTATATATTATTAATTTTTACGATAAAAATATTCTAAATAATTTTTTTTTCAGCACTGAAAACAAAAACTGTAAAGTTACTAAATTTTTCTAGGAAACTGAGAAATCTAGAACTTTGTATGTAATGGTAACAGCAATAATTCATGTAACAGAATCGTTTGCACGAATTTTTATTATTATCGTTATATAAAACGCTCTAGGTATCCCAGTTTCCAAGAGAAAGTTCAGAAATTTTACAGACTTTTTTTTTTTACAATGTAAGGAAATTTTTTGTGCATAAAATTAACCTCGTAACTTTCTATATTTTTTAATATTAATTGTTAAATTATGTAATTATTATTTATGTTTTGCTTGCGTGTTGAATTAAGTGATTTTTCATACAATAAAATCTTTATTTTCCCTTTTTTTCTTTTATTCAATTAAAAAGGGATTGCAGTTTCATTCATCCAGAAAAAAGTTTTCAGAAAGGAGGTCAAAATGTGACTTATGTGACTCCAGGTGACACTTTGACAAATGTTTACATTTAAAGATTTTTATTCTATTCAGCGAAACTGACAGCTTAAAAAAAAGTTAAAAAAAATGAAATATTAAAGGCGTAAAAAATTGCAAATGTCAATATTATATAAGAGATACGATTTACTCTAGAGTTTTGATATTTTAGATATGATTTTATCAAAAATAAATGTAAAAAATATCTAAAAATGTGAGAAAATTTTAGATTTTTTTTTAAATATATTGTTATATATTTGCAATTGGTTAATTTTACATACAATGATATAGTTTTATTTCAAACAATTTCTTGTTTTCTGTTTTTGATACCGTATTTAATGTCATTTTAGTTGTATATATTTTTTCAAAAATACAGATGCGTATGCACGCTTGATGCCCCCCCCCCCTTAAAAAAACTACAAAATTAAAAAAAAAATCCTTTCTCGGAAAGTTTTAGGATAAAAAAAAAAAAAAAAAAAAACATTTTATTCAGCTTGAGATAACACAGATAATACTTTAGAGTAGCATTTTTTTAAATAATTATTAACAAAATAATTGTTATATTATAATAATATAAGATTGCCACAATAGCAAAGAAAACATAGCAATTTTGTCTCTCTTGAAGTATGAATTTTTTAAATGAAATTTTAAAGATAAAATTTTTTGTTGAATTTCAAACTTATAATATATGATCATCAGTTTTTTTTCCATATCATTAAGAAAATGTGCAAGATGATTTAAGAGAACTCTTCACTCACTTAAAAACGCGCCCTTGCTAATGATAAACCTTTGGGTAGGGTTATTTTTAAATTTCTAGCTTAAATTTGAATACTTTTAAAGGAATATATTATTATTAATTAAAGGAATATATTTTTATTAATTTTATTTATTCATTTTTTGCATAATGTGACTAATCTTGATTTTTTATAGGGCTATTTTGTACTTTTTCAAATTTTGTTGTAGATTTTTTAGAAAAGTAATTTTATATTCGAAACCGGTTCCGAAAGTGAAAGTATTGAAAGTTATTTTAAAAATCTGCATTTTACTCAGTATGGTAAAAAAAAAAAAAAAAACGTTTAAAAATACACAAATTTACGAATATGAATGCTTTCCTTCAGTGTGTTAATCATTGCACAATGTGTTAAAAATCCATTAAATCAACTGAGCTATATCATTTTAATTATTGCATGCATTGCAGTGAAACCTGGAGCTTAGGGAACGTCTATAGACGGGCTTGTCAGTAAAAGGGTTAAGTGAGAATTTCAAAAACAAACCTGTTCATAGGTTTAGAATTAACGAGCTGATGTTTTCAAGTGACTGAATAGTTCTAGTAATGTGTCATATCCTGATACTTTTTTTTGGATGAAAAAAAGGAAGAAAGTAGCATCCATCTTGAATTAAAAAAATATGTTTGCGTGAATTTTTTAATGTAAACATTTTTTTTAGATTAAAATAGTAAGGCAGCATTATTCTTACATTTTCATTTCATATTTTTAAAAAACCTTTTATAATTTCATATAAATTTTTCCTATATCTTTTTTTCTTCAACTTTTAATCAAATTGTAAGTTTAAGTATCTGTGTTCATAACTAAGTCTTCTTCTAACGTTTAAGATTCATTTTAAAATACTTTCCGCAAATGAATTACACTTTTCTATCCCGAATAGGCTTTTTTCGTGGTGTATTTTGCATTTTGATAAATGATTTCAGTTATGGAGTATTTTATGTAGGTACACTGTTAAAACTAGAATTAAAAACTGAGAAACAAACAAAAATCCTTAATGCTGTAAAACGTTTTCTTGGAAACTGGGATTCCTAGAACTTTCATTTAACGATAACAGCAAAAATGCATGTAACCGATTGTGTTACATGAATTTTTACTGTTACCCGTTACGTAAAAAGTTCTAGGCATCCCAGCTTGCAGATTTTCAGAACTTCGCAGATTTTTTTTACAGATTAGTATCCCTGGTGCGAAATTACATTACTAAACAAAACTTACCTATATCTTACTAATTAAACTCCAAACTTCTGAATAACCTTTGCTCGTGCACCGTAAAATAATAAATTCTTCCCCAAAAAAATAAAAATTTTGGGTAAAAAATATAATCCAAAATTCAAAAAGTTATAAAAATGTTTCTATGAAAATGAGAATCCTAGAACTTTTTATGTAACGGCAACTACTAAAATTCATGTAACAGTTACACTTTTTCTCTTTAAATAAAAAAATCTGTAAGGTTATTAAGAATATTTAAAAAAAAATTGGAATACAAATACTTATTATGTAACTGCAATCAAGGTTACAAATAAAATTTTAGTGAGATTACGGAAATTTTAAGAGATTTTTTTTGTAAAGCTACTGATTTCTACAGCTTTACAAAAACTAGTTTTGTAAATTTACAACTTTCTCTTTACACACTGTAAATGAAATCTGTAAAGTTGCTAAAATTTTTCTAGTAGAGTTGTACTCCAGGAACTTTTCATATAACGATAACAGAAAGCTTTTATGTATCCGAGGTTTACATGAGTTTTTGCTATTACCGTTACATAAAAAGTTCTTGGAATACACATTTACTAGAGAAATCTTAGTAACTTTACATTTGTTTTTTTTTTTTTTTTTTGCTGTTCAGTGTACAGATAAAATTTTAGTTCACATACAGATTTCTCTAACTTTACATCTGTAAATTTACAGATTGTTTTTTTCACTGTGAATAATTTTATATTTTGATAAATCACGTGATAAAAGTTTTTTTTCTATTAGCAACTCCCGTAGAAAAACACATAACTGCGAGTTTTAAACTCACTTCCCTTGAAGTAATTTTGCTTCGATAATTGAGGATCTTATAGGACATGGGATACACGTGAGAAAAATTCAATTTGGAGTAAATTGAGTTTAAAGATAAATGACGTTAAATTTGAACATTAATAATAATTGACTGAATTGCATTAGGAAAATGTCGTTTGTTTCATTGTGGTCTTTGAACTCTTATTTCAATAACTGTAAAAAAAAAAAGAAACGATCAATTTATAATTAATCAATATTGATCATTATTCTTCAAAATTAGTTGATCTCGGCAGCGCAGAGCATAATTAGAAAATAACTTATATCTTATTACCTGAAAAGAAAACTGCATATTTACAGGTCATCTGTGCACTTAGCTGTATCTTTTCAATTTGTTTATTGTACCCCTTGGGTTCTGGGGTCCTCAATTAACTTCTGTCACGATCAAATTTATGTGAAACAAGAAATTCAGGTAATCCTATTTTTTATGATGGCAGCGTCCCTATTTGTATATTGCATAGTTACGCAAATTAAGCACATTTCGTACAAACAAATTTCACTTAGTACTTCAGAAAAAAGGTGCTATAATAAAATTTGAGGTATTGATTTTTCAGTTATTTGTATTTTTTATGATAATGCTTATAAGTTGTAAAAATAACAGAGTGAAAAGCGTCGAAGCCAAGATCCGAACCGCGGCCAATGACATTACATGCCAAAGCTTTAACCGTTTAATCCACTGATGACATTCAACTTGCCTCTCATCATGCTTATATTTTGATATGTCTGCATATGGAGCAAAATAGGGAATAGCTTCATATACTAGAATCAACGGTAAATATGAGACGAAAGAGAATTCCAACTTCGATAAGAATGATGGGTGCCAGATTGGATATACATCGCCAGGGTAGCTCATTTGTTGGAACGTTAACGGATAATGACTGTAGTTCATGTTCGTTTCCTGGTCTGGCACTTTTACTCTCTATTGCTTTAATGCATTATAAAAATTTCATTTTAGAAAATCTTGCAATTAAAAATTTAATTACTATTTGTGCAAGCGTGTGTTACTTCTAGAAAAAAATATTTTGATAATTTTGAATGTAATTAGCACTTTTATGCTAATATTGCCTGTGGTAAAATATTGCACAATTTTGCCATTACAATTCACCTCATAAGAACGCATTTCACCCAGCTCTTTAAAATGTGTTTTTGTTAAACATGTTTTATTTGAAAAAAATTGACAGTTTTTTTTACGCAAATATGGAACTTTAGTGTAAACTTTCATGACTACACAATTTAAACACAACAATTATAAATTTCGAAGTAGGTGAAAAAACACTGGGCCGAGATTCCAATCAGCGATGTATTGGATAAATTTGCCAATGGTCATCCAGCTGAGCCAGTCGGGACGAATACTGGAGCACTAATTTAGGATTAATACTGTAGGTAGTTCGGATATCTGTAGAAATTCTTTGATCGTCAAAGATGGCTGTGTGAAGTCGTCCTCCAGCATTTCTCTGAGATGGTTCAGTTGAAGGAGCATTGGAGATTTCATCCAATGCGTTTCTGGTTCAAAAATTGGTCTAGCGTTTTTTCACGTGCGTGTAAATTTATAGCAGTTATGGTTTATTTACCATTAAAAAAATTATTTAAAGTAATTTAAGAAAGTTTAGCGCGAACGATATTCGTTCCTGAACTTCAGAATAAATTTCCACCATGATCAATTTTACATTCCGTTATCTGAAATTATATTCAATTGGCTTAAAACATATTTCGTGTTGCTCCTGGAATTTTTAACCCAGGAAAAGTTTCAACACCATTATTATTATTATTATTATTATTATTATTATTATTATTATTATTATTATTATTATTATTATTATTATTATTAAACCTGGTAATTTTTCTTGGAAATATCGTTGACCATGCTAATACTGTTAAAATATGTAATACCAATAAAGGGAAAATATTTGCAAGCCTGGAATAAAACCTGGATGATAGGCATTATGCCAATACTCAATGGCGCATAATGTCAATGAACTTTGAACTATCCGAGGCTCGGATACTTTTTAACTCTGTTAGTTTAATGTATCTTAAACAAGTTGCATAAAATATCTGGAGTTTTAAGTTATTTATTTAAAGGCATATGAAATTTTCTACAAAATTTTTAAATCATATATCTATAGACTTTTCAATGATTTTCACTTTTCGTCATAATTATAAATACGAAATTTTTGCAAACTCAAATTCAATCAACGCAAATGCATATGTGACGGCCTTAAATATTAACCACGTATATCACTATAGATCTGAAATATATGTTATTGTCTCTCACTTCCTTCTAGTGTCTTATTCGCAGTACAAGTGGAGTTATTTTGAAGCATTAGTATAATCTATCAATCTGAATAACACATGAATCGCAGGGTAAGTAATTGCTCCTAAGTGTTTTAAGATAGTTTGAAGTATAGAAATTTGAATTTAATTCATTTTCAGTGCCCTGAATGTTGAAATTCAACTTTTATATACCATAAGAGATATAAATGGCGATACATTCGTCAATGAAACATTTCCAACGATTAACCTATGGACTAATTTTCCTCGTTAAAAACGTGAATCTAGTTGTATATGATACTATAGTACGTGTCATTGATGTGCTATTCAAATGTACTATTGTCCGATTTCAAATATATGCAGTTGTCTCTGACTTAATCTTAACAAGTTTTTCACGATGTTAACAAGGTTATTTTCAAGGCAGAATGGTCTGAAATTAAATGAAAACACAGAATTTTTTTTTCGAAGCAAAATAAATCGTGCTAATGGAAAACAGCTACTTTTAGATCGTGCTCATTGACGGAATTCTAGATTATAACTGAAATATTGAAGATACAATCTGCATAAACTGTCACACGGAGAAATTTAGGCCCTTTCTTTCTTAAAAACCCTGTTAAGAAAAATATATTCGTTACCGACTGTGGTGTAATAGTATGTGAAATCGTTGCTTTAATGTTTCAACTCTAGTATTCATATGTTTAAAAATATATATATTAAATAGAAAATCATTGCTTGCGTTCCTTTTTTATTTAATAATTACACATCATCTTAAATATACAAACAAAGGTTTTTTTTTAAATGTTGCTTGAGGAAGAAAAAAATATGGACACTTCGATGATAACAATTTTTTTTTAACTTATAACGTACTATTTTCATATTTGTTTATTAAGTGATATTAAAAAATACATACTTTACTACGACTTAATACTGCATACTTGATAAGATTGTCTAATTAAAAAGAAAGAAAATGGATAAGCAATTTCAGAAATGATTTATTGCGAAAGAATTAAAAAAAAACTTTTGCCGATTCCATTTATCAATGATTGAGGGTTTTTTATGTATATTTTCATGATGGGTTATTAATATCATACTCTAAGAGAAGACAATGACATCAATTTAATGTTTATTCACATAAATTTATTTGTATATCCTTATGATCTTTGGCAAAATATTTTTACAAACACAAAATCATTCTAAAGCATCGAATATAAAAATTATAGGATTTGTTTTTAATATTTATACATAACATTTCTTTAAAAATAAATAGCGTTGTATTTAATATCAGTTTGTATTTTTTTAATTGAAATTTCTAAATGATGTGTACATACAAAGTAGATCAGGTGTGTCTAACTTTTTGATTTAATATGTTTTCCGCCTAGTGTAAGACGTCTGAGTTTTTGCTGGGCCCAAGTCCGAGCATCAGAACGTACACAAAACCAGCGATGTCACAAACGAGCATTTTTTTCTCTATTTCGTACTACTTCTTCAAAACAAAAACCTTTTACACACTCTTTGAAAACAGTTATATGAGAAATATACTGCGATTTTTCTTTTAAGGTACACTGTTAAAAATAAATCTGTGAATTCCAGGTGAAACTACCGGCATCAATGTAGCTGAACTTTTACCGTTCCGTTAGTAGATTTTCCGTTGTGGGAAATACAAGAAGGGAAAACTCCGGTGTAAGAATCAGTAACTTTCCGTTACAAAGTTTGATTTATAATAGTAATAATTTAATATAATTTTTAAAAACGATTTACCGATTAATCTTCAAAGAATTCGAAATCACCGAGGGATTTTAAGCTGCTATGTTATTTTAATTAACTTTTATTTTGGATAATTTAGTTCACGCCGTCCTCAGGATCGAACTCGGGACGTTCAGATTGCGGAACAAATCTCATGAAGTAAGCCAAAGTTGCTGATGCCAAACGGTCCAAAGTATGTTTTTTATAAGTTAGTGGGAAAATCTGTTGTGCTTTTTAAAGATTTCCTTTCAAATATATTCCTTAGAATGTTTCTATACGGATTATTTTAGACTGATGCATAATACTTATTATTTTTTAAAATAATTTTTAATTTTTTAAATAGTTTAAATTAAAAAAAATCACCGTTTAAAACCACTGTTTTTTTTAATAAAATTTTTTTTATTAACATTTTTTTACATATATATATATATTTATATAGACATTTTTTTGAAATTGTCGTATACTATTTATTTTTTTACTTATTTATTTTTCGGCTAATAAATTAAAAGATATTTAATAAGAAAAAAAGAGAAAAATAAACAGAAAAAATGTAATTTAAAAGGAAATTTTTATGTTTCATTATTCCATGGCGCCAATGGGACTCGAGCCCACAATCTGCGCTCGCAGCCGATTAGCGGTGTGGTGCCTTGACCACTCGGCCATGGAGCTCCCCACCCAAAGGAGTGTCTCCTTTTTTTTGTTTTTATTTCCATCTGTTTCGTTATTTTCAGGAAATATGATGGAATTTTGTGATTTGTAACGGAAAATACTCTTTTGTTGTTAAAAGGGAGCTTTTCTGTGAAATTCAGGAAAAAATGTTCGTGAATTTCAGAATTTTTTTAACAGTGTAGCTTTTTAGGAAGTAAAAAGCTACATATTGCAGCAGGCCGCAGGAAAGCACTTCCGGAAAATTTTGGTATATTTTCACAGATCATGACCCCCAGACCCCAAAACCCCAAAAGCACCCTCCGTTCAAATGCCGACACACACACACACATACACACACACACACACACACACGCACATATATATATATATATATATACAGGGTGAGTCATAAATGTCGAAACAATAGGCTATCTCCCTAAATATTGCCTCTAGACCCATACTTCCAATTGCAAAAACTTATAAATAAAGGTGAAATTTCTGATAATATAAGTTGGAACTCCATGGGGGGGTCTATTTGAAAAAATACGAAAATTAAATTTTTATACGGCCCCCGTAGAGCAAAATTCCCAATTAGTAATTTATTTCTTATCCATTCCGAAATTGAACAAAAAAAATTCATCTCCGTATCTGAAAACCTGACAGAGATATTAAAATTCAAAATTCTCAAAAATTCGTGACTTACACCACTTTGCCATGCTTGTAAACGAAGTGTTTTTCATCCATTTTCAAAGCAAATAAGAGATCGTCCACAAATCGTCCGTTATTATATGTCGGTTTAAGACCGTGCCTCTTATTTGGACATAATAAAGCAGCGTATTGATTTAAATCAAAACTTGTTTTCAAAACATGTTGGTCGTTAGCACTGGAGGTCTGAATAAATCGAAAGATCTAGGTCCGGTCCTAAACCGACCCATAGGGGAAAAAGTTCAGCCCGGCATGAAATAATGTTAAAATCATAATCCGGACCAGCCTTTAAAAAAACTGAAATCATTGCCGGCTCAGCCGTGAATTTCTACATAGTTTTTTACTTCAGTATAGTTTAAAATTGTTTTACGTGGGGGAGTTCTGACCAAAAATACTTAATATAGAATTTCGTTTTTTATATTTATACTTTTTTATTATTAAAGAGGTGCCAAAGGCTGTGATATATTTATTTTATCAATGAATCTCTGTTTATATGTAAATGTTTCACTTATATTTTATTATCGCTAATCCATATCCCGTGCGTTGGAGACTTTGAAAAATGTTATACAATGAAACCTTTTAAGACGGAATCACATAGGGAAGAAAAAATACGTAATAGACAAATGCCCTTCCTAGGAGGGTTAAATTGAGTTTATTTTTTTCTCAGGTATTATTTTATTTATTTTGCATGGATCAACTCATTTTCTGTTTAAGACAGAATTCCGTCATGGGCAGATTTTTTTCTTTGGTTTTATTTTGTTTAATTTTTTAGCATTTAAATATACTATTCTTAAAAAAATTAATTTTAAAGGTTTTTTTTTTTTTTTTTTTTTTTTTTTTTTTTTTGTAAAATAAAAGTGATTTTCAAATTTATGTGGTTTTTGTAAAAATATTGATTAAACCAAATTTTATTTATTTTATGCACGTGTTAAGTCTGTGATTTTAATACGGATTGTTCGAGACCGGGATTGAAAATTTCGTCCAGTGCAGGCCTGGGAAAAAGGGAGCAGTCCCCTCCGGTATGAAAAATACATTAGATCCCGATAGGCGAGTCTTCAGAAAAAAGTAACGTCTCGGTCCTGATCGCACATGAACTCAGAATACAGATTTTTTAACAGCCTCTGCAGGACGATAAAAAGTTTGAAGTTGTGAGAGCTATATTTTTTAAAAGGACTTAATGTGATGAATTAACATGTTAATGAATTAACATCTTAGAAAAGCAAACTTTTAAATAACTGATCGGCAGTAAAACAGTACATTTCGTTTTCTATATAATAACATTTTTTCCCGAATATTTCTTGTCTTTAAATCGTTAAAAGTTTAGAATTATATAAGAAAAAAGTACAAAATTGAAACATGTCATTTTTAATTATTTTACATTAGTTTTCTTTAAAAAAAAAATAAAAATTATTTACTTTTTAAAATATGATTTTTTAAAAGTTATTATTTTTTAAATAAATATTTTTAATAGTTACTACAATAAATATTGAAAAACAAAACTAAAATCAGATTTTCATTTTTAATTAAATAGAAAGAAATTGAAATTCGATAAATAATATTTGGAGTTATAACGGTTTTTAACTATCCCATTTAAACCGTACTAACCATATGAAATTTTTATAAATTTTATGATAAATTTTAGGATGTGATTTTCTAACAAATTATATGGCTAACCATCACAAAAAAAGAAAAAATCAAAATTCTAACTCAAAACAATTTTTTATGTGTTTCCTACAATTGTTAAAGTAACACTGTCTTTAGAATGGCGCACATTTCAATTTGAGTCTAATCCCTTAACCTGATGAATTATTCAAACGGTTATAAGTCCGCGAATTTTAGGTAGATTTCGTAAGAAATACTACCTATTGCAATCGCACCAGTTTATATATCTATCTATCTATATATCTCACTTTTTTATGGACACGATAACTTCTATAATTCTTCACCAATCTCCACCAAACTGGTACATAAAATCAATGGGGATAAAATCTTGGCTGAGTTCGTTAATGGGCAAAATAGGACCAAGGGGTTCGGAATAGGGGGCGTTTTTGTGAAAACCGAAAAAACGCCATAACATCTTAATTAAAGTATATATCGAATCGGTTTAAAGTTTATACTACTTCTTAAAAATGGGCCAAAAGTATATACATGACAGATTTTTGATAAATTTAGAACTGGGCTCAAGGGGCAAAAAAAAACAGGGATTTTGAGAAAAAAAAATTCATAACTTCGCCAATTTTTAAGATATCAAGTCCAACTAAATTTTTAATAAATGTTCTTAAAATTATCTAAAACTTTTGTATTTACAAGTTTTTGATAGGACCAACTTTTACCAATGAAAAAAATTAAAAACGAAAAGAAAAAGGGCGCTGAAAAAAGAGAAAAATCCATAACTCCGTCAATTTTTAAGATATTATATCTGATTAAATTTATTTTACATCTTCTCAAAAATATCTACAACTTTTATATTGACAAGTTTTTCATAGGACCAATTTGTATAGCAAAAAGAAATTAAAAAAAATAGGAGTTGGAGAAAAACATCAACTCCAAACGGCTTATATTCTGACTCATTTTTTAATTCATTTTTGATTTTAAACGCATCAAATGGTAGATCCTCTTATTTAGAAACAGTATAAAGTGACGCATTAGTCAATTTTCTGATAAAGACAGAATATATTTCAAAAAAGGCTACCAAAAAGGGTATTTTGAACAGAATTTCCGAAAGTCATCGGGACTGAAAATTGAAGGAAGTATTCAAATAAGAAATTGCGTTTTTTTCTGACTCGTTTTTAAATTCATTTTTGTTCTCAAATGCATCCAATTTACAGATCCTCTTATTTAGGAACTATATAATGTGATGCATTGGTCAGTTTTTTGATAAAGACAGAATATATTTCAAAAAAGGCTACCAAAAAGGGTATTTTGAACAGAATTTTCATAAATCATCGTGACTGAAAATTTAAGGAAGTGTTCAAATAAGAAATTGCGTTTTTTTCTGACTCGTTTTTAAATCCATGTTTGCTCTCAAATGCATCCAATTTACAGATCCTCTTATTTAGGAACTATATACTGTGATGCATTGGCCAGTTTTTTGATAAAGATAGAATATATTTTTAAAAATGCTGTCAAAGTGAGTATTTCGCACAAAATTTTCCGAAGCAATCATGATTAAAGAATTAAGGATGTATTCAAACAACAAATCGGTTATTTTATGACTCATTTTTAAATTCAATTTTTTTCTCAAATGCTTTCAACTGACAGTTTTTTGTTATTTAGGAACTGTATAATGTACTGTTTTGGTCGATTTTTTAATAAATTTAGAACTTACTTCAAAATATGTTGTCATAATGGGAATTTGAGCTGAAGATTTCTTAAAATGACTCTGATAAACCAGTTTTTGCAGAAAAATGAAATTAAAAATTTTTCATGAACGGCCAAATGAAGTTTTAAACTGGGCTTATCTCTAATCATTTTTTTTTTTTTTTTTTTGTTGAAATGAGCACTCTTCGAAATCTACCTCCGCCTATAGGCCCAGCCGACAAGGAATTTTGAAGATATGAAGATGCAACTTTTTGTGTATTATTCAGGACTGGATAAGGAAAGTTTTCCTAATTGGCATTTTTATCCTACGGGGGCCGTATAAAAAGTTAATTTTCGTACTTTTTCAAATAGACCCCCCCCCCCATGGAGTTGCAACTTATCTCATCAAAAATGTCACCTTTTTTAATGAAATTTTGCAATTGGAAGTATGGGTCTAGAGCCAATATTCAAGGAGATAGCCTACTGTTTTGATATTTATGACTCACCCTATATATATATATATATATATATATATTACAAATTTAAAATTTTTTCGCCAAAACTAACCTTTATACTATCTTAATTTCTTATAATAATATTCCGTACTTACTTCAAATTATTAAATTAAAATCTTGTTTCTAAATCTAATCTGTTAATCCTTATGCAGACGATATAAATTCTTAATTTGCCTTAAAAAACATTATTCCAGTATGCGTAAATTTAAAAAGATGGCTCTAAATTAAAAATATTCTTAATTAAAACTTTATTTCTTAATATTCCAAATAAAACTGATTTCTTCTATGTTTTTATCAACCCTTTTTAAGAAAGTCTTATTAAATTTATTCCAAAACCATACCTTTAAAAAAATATCATTATTTTATTTTATCTATTTATTTATTTTTCCTACGTCAACCTTTGATGTGTGCATATTAATAAATTCATTTCTTTTCTTTTTCTCTTAAAATTAAGCATTTATAAAAGTCGTCTGCCTAAGAAATCACGATTCAATTATAAATTGGTTAAATAATATTTTTTAAAAATAAATTTATCGTCTGTGGAAAATAGCCTTGTAGCTGGACAAGAATTCTGTTTACATAAAAGAATGATGGTTTGAGGTTACAGAATGTTCCAGAACTTTCTTTTTAGTTTAAAAAGGTGGAAGTCTCGAGATGAAAAAGAAGATTTCTTGGGTTGCTTCTTCGATGAGGACATCTCGCTGAAATAATGATGGAATTTTTGCAAAAGGAGCTTTTCCTTCCTCATTATTACGAATTTAATAAATGAATTTACAGCAGCCCATGACTAATTATTGGATCTTCTACATTTATTTATTTATTTTGTTTTTTCCATCGCTTGCCATGACTGTGTGTTTCTTTTTAACCAGTGGAAATAATTCGAGTTCTCCTTAAATCGTCATATATATATATATATATATATATATATATATATATATATATATGTAATAAAACGAGGACGATGTTCTATAATAGTGTATAATCACTAATAGAATACCATGTTGGTTGTAGAATACTACTATTCACTAAGATTCAATAGTGGGATGAGCAGTCGTTCTGGTAAGTGGATAAGCCATGGATTTGTTCTCGTAGGAGTTTCTCCAATAACAATGCAAGAAAATCAGTGTTTTAGTTCTTTATTATTTAGAGCACGAACTTAAGTTACTCCACAGATCACCGTTCCACACATCTATCACTACGGCCTTCGCTCACTAAGCTGCAACATTCCGGCGTTCTACAATCTCGGAAAAAATGACATTTCTAATTCAGCGGAGAAATAAAACGCGCGTCTTGATAGTTTAAAGAAAAGGTGCATTCTACTCTCCTGAAAAACCAAATGAAAAAATCATTTTCACGACAAAACTAGCGCCCTCCTACTCCGCGTCAATCATTTTAAAAATCCAATCAGGATGGACTCGAGCCTCTAACGGACAAAATGATCAATTCTAATTGGCCGTAATAGGCGGTCTACTGGCAAGAACTATATTTTTTCCTCGGAACACTAAGCCCTTTAGCAACGCGTAGTAACACTTGTCACGCGATGTTAAAAAATAAAAAATAAAATTAAAATCGCAGGAATATGCCAGAAAGTAAAAAGCTTACGAAATACTTCCCGCCTTTTTGAGAAGCAAGAAATAATTTATTAATAACTAAAGTAAGAAAAAGAATTTTAGCTGTTACAAGACGAAACTAAGATTGAAATATGTTCCACAAATTTAGAATTGAAGCTAAGAGAGAATAAAAAAAAAATGGCGCAATTTTTTTTTTTTTTTTTTTTTATTACAAATCCCCCCTCCCAGAAAGACGGGTGAAAAAGTAGGTCTGAGACCTGCAATTTCACAGAAAGGGAGATGATGCAGACTTAGCTCACGAAGTTGTTGATATAAGTAATAATAATTAGATACTGAAATAAAAAAAAATTTAAATTAATTTCTCTTTTTTTATATAAATATAGAATTCAAATTTAAAAACACCAAGGTGATGCGTGGAATAACTTTAAATTTAAATACAATAAAATAGGCATCAGTACAAATACAAGATGTAATCTTGTTTAAAGTACACATCATAAAGTAATTTGAAAATATAAGCAATTACCCATAGTAATAACATAAAAATGAAACATAAAATTGAAAAACAATAACGTTAAATTCTTTTTTAACAATGTCAAATCTAGAAATCAATTTTTAAAAGTTTATTTCAAAAATCTTCTTAAAGTCATATTTGGAATGGCATAGTTCATTACCTCATTTTAAGGATGTCTAATTCATTTAACTGTCCAAATTCATCAGCTAACATTATAATATTAGTTCAGTTTTTGTGTGAGTAAGTCCTTGAACATTCATAACAGTTCCATTTTGGAATCTTTGTGAAAATACTTTTATAATTGTATTTTTAATTAATAACACATTTTATAATATAGTAATAATAAAATTTAACAATGTAAATAATAAACAATATAATTAAGAAACATAATAAGGAAAAATATCAATAATAATAAATATCATAAGTGTAAGTAAATCTCATAATGGGTATAAGTAAATCTCATAATGGGTATAAGTAAATCTCTTAATAAGTAATAATAAATATCACAAAAGACATTCTTTAAATACTTAATCTCGTTTATCTCATCTCATATTTTTGGGATGAAATATAGAGAGAAGTGGAATAAAATAAAAAATGCAATCAACTATGAAATCATTTACTTAATCTGGTAATCCGAGTACAGGATTAAGTAGGAATATGTACAAAAAAAAATTAAAATATAATATGATAAATTAAAATAAAATAAAGATAAATAAAAATTTTGTTCATGTTTGAGAATGCACGTGACCTTTAAACTACTAAGATTCTTAAAAAGAAATATTAATAAATGATAAAAATAAAAAACAAGATCTATTCATGTCAAATAATTACGCAATAAATATTCTCTCGGTGTGATAAAACATTGCAAGATGCAAGTAGGAAAGAGAAAAAGAAACAAAATTATATTATAATTGACATGTAATTGGACTGGAATGCAGAAGCAAAGAAAGAGAGAAAGAAAAAAAATATATTAAAATAAAGTGATAAAAATTTTGTTACTTGGCAAATAATTAATTTAATAATTGATAGATTAAATTTAATATTACAAATAGGTTCAGTTGAAAGAAAAAAAAAATATATTCTAAGTAGAGTAATTCAGTACAGAATAAGAAATTTCCACTTTGTTCGTCTACGCCGGCATAAATAAACAAATATAAAAATTTCCAGACAAGTGACACTCTCGCTGCAGTCAAGAGATATCATTGCCATTCTGTGAGAATTACAGGATATTATCTGAATTAAAATATGAAAAGAAATTTACTGTTTAAGAGAAAAAATTATAAAATGATAAACTAGAGATATAGTTTAAGCTACAGTTTTTACCTGAGTTTGTTGTTGTTGATTAGGGGGTTGTTGCTCATGACTTAATTTAAATTTATCAGGGGAATAATAAGGCCTTAATTTAGATACATGTACTATTTCTGAACTTTTGAACTGGTTTTGCCTATCAATTTCAAAATTTACTTCGGATAATTTGTTAAGAATTTTATAAGGGCCACTAAATACTTGTGACAACTTTCTAGTATTAGGGTACTGAAATTCTTCATAGATAACTAGATCTCCTATTTTAAATTTTGGTTCGATATAATCTTTATCATAATATCTTTTATTTTTTAAATGAAATTCATCAGTTCTTGTTTTAGCAATTTTAAGTGCTTCATGAACAGGGGGATAATAATTTTGTTGTAAGGGGGAGTCATAGGGTAATTGGCCAAAAAGCAAGTACGCAGGTGGAAATTTGGTAATAGAATGGGGTGTATTATTATATTCATTAATTACCTCAGTTAAAAGCGTAGTCCAGGGAATTTTAGAGGTAGTGGAGTTTACTTTACATTTTAATCTAGTTACTATTGTCTGATTTACTCTTTCACATTTCCCATTCGTTTGTGGATGATGGGCAGTGGTCAAACGTTGTTTAATATTATGATTTCGCAGGAATTTTTTGAATCTTGAAGAAGTAAAAGCAGCATTCCTGTCACTAAGTATTTTTTGAGGGGACTGTACACTTGAAATCTTACTAAAACAGAATAATTGTTGAGGGATTTTGATATTGAAAATTTGTTTCAGACAATTTGTATAAGTTTCTGTAGTGACACTTTTGGAAGGAAATGCCCAAACATATCTTGTGGCATGGTCTATTATAATATGGAGATATTTTTTTGTAGAATTATAATAATTGAACCCTCCTACAGTATCAACAGACAAACAGTCAAAAGGTTGATCTGTAGTGGGCATAGCTTGTAATAAGCCAAATTTTTTCTGTCTAGGAGCAACATTAAGCAATTTTTTTCTTAGGGACATGGGAACTACCACTTTACGAAAACCTTTTCTTTTAACTATAATCAGTCCATTGTCATTAATATAATTTGATCCACACACATTTTCTTTTTCTTGCATCTCAATAATCTCTTTAACGTCAAGAAGAAAAGTAAGGGGCTTACAAAAATGAGAAATAGGGTTTCGGGACAACATGTCGGCTTCGACATTTGTAGATCCCTTTAAGTACTCTATTTTGTAATCGAACATACTTAACTTCAATGACCACCTAAATAATCGACCTCTTAAATGTTTGACATTTTTTAACCAAACAAGAGATGCATGATCAGTATGGATGGTAAATTGCACACCGTGAAAGTAATGATAAAATTTATCTAAAGTATCAATGATAGCAAGACACTCTAGTTCGGTAATGAAATAATTTTTCTCATAACTTCTCAATCCTCTAGAAAAATAAGCAATTGGATGTAAAAAGTTATTATGGTCGGGTTGTTTAAGAACTGCACCTACCGCTACCTGAGAAGCGTCAACAAACATGTGTAGGGGTAATCTTGGGTCATAAATCTTTAAAATTGGTTTAGCAATGAGGGTATCTTTTAATTTTTTAAAAGAGTTTTGACATTCAGTATTCCATTCCCAAATAGTATCTTTCTTAAGTAATTTATTTAGGGGGTGTCTAATTTCAGCATATTTGTCAATAAATTTATGATACACATTTATAGAACCAAGAAATCTTTGTAATTCTTTAGTGTTAGTAGGAGGTTTTAATTTTTTAATCGTTTCTATATTAGTATTAGCTGGAGTTAAAGTTCCATTTTGGATTTCATACCCTAGAAAATTGATTTGTTTTTGAGCAAAAGTACATTTAGATAATTTTAATTTAATATTTTCTATTCAGCATAAATCAAAAATTTGGATGAGATGCTGTATATGTTCATCTATTGATTTAGAAAAAATAATTATATCATCAAAATAATAACAAGCAAAGTCTATTTTATATTTTGTAAGAATTCTTCTAATTGTCCTGTTGAAAATTGGGGGGCCTACCTTTACACCAAAGGGGAGAACATTCCATTCCCAGAGCCCACAATTAGTAGTAAAGGCTAACTTTTCGGAATCGGCTGGGTGAATAGGTATGTGCCAATAGCCTGAGGCTAAATCTAGTGTAGAGAAATATTGGGCACCACTTAATTTGTCTAAAATTTCATCTATTCGGGGTAAAGGTTCAGCGTCATTTTTCATGATAGAATTTAATTTTCGGTAGTCAACACACATTCGGGTTTTTTTACCTTCATCTCGTTTATTTACTAACGTAACTGGAGAAGAGTACGGGCTATAACTTTCTTTAATTAACCCAGCAGCTAATAATGATTGGATTTGCTGAGATATTTCTTTTTCATCAGCAGTGGATGTACGATAAGGCCTCAAAGATATTGGTAGGTCAGATTTAAGATAAATACGCTGAGGTTCAATATTAATTCTCCCTACATCATATTTATTTTTTGCAAAAATATCTAAATAATCCCTTAAAAGTTCCCTTACATTTTTATTTTGAATAGCATTCAGATCCCCCAATAGATTATAATCATCATTATTAGTTCGCGACAAGGATTGAGGAGTTATGGTATTTCCATAATCGGGTTGCACAGTAGTATCATTTTTTATAATATCAAAATGAAGCAATTCTAAGTTATCACTGGATATGTTGACATATGGGTTTAACGAAATATTGTCTTGTAACACCTGGCTTTTTGCACAATCAATTTTTAATTTAAATTTGGCACAATCAGGTAAACCTAAAATAGCATAGTCCAAATCAAGTTGACTTACTAAAAAATTAACATATCTCTTTATATTACCAAATTTAATACATAATCGACAAGATTTATTAATTGTAAGAGTTCCTTGTGCCTGTCTGATAGTAATAGGGGTAACATTATGTAAATTACCATTTAAATATCGAACAAATTTGAGGGGTAAAATTGAGACAGTTGATCCACTATCCACCACACAATACACTTTGTTATTGCCCACATATCCAGGGATAAATAATTGTCAGACATTATTAGTAGGGGGTGGTTGAATATGAGCAGGAGTTTGAGCTTGACAGGAATTTGTGTTAAATATACAACTCCTCTCCCAATGATATGCATTTTCTATGCCTCTGTTTAAACATACTCTGCACGGACGACTAGGGTAATTGTTTTGATAATGAGTTGCAGGCATTCTAGGAGTGAAAAACCTAGGATTAAAATTTTGGGATGGATTGTTTGGAGTAGGTCGAGTCCAATGTCTGGGCTGAGGATTGGGATTGTGCATTGGTCTAGTTTGTTGAAAATTTCTATTGCCGTTATTAGAGGTATGAATTGGAATCGCTGCTAATTGTTTAGCAATGCGAAACCATTCACGAGTATTGGAAGGAGGGTTAACCATCAAACAATTTTGATACTCCGGCTGAAGGCCATCAATTAATCCCTGTATAATTAAATTTTCCTCAAGCTGAAGTTGCCTTCCAATCTCAACTTTCTTTCTAAAATAAGAATCCAAATCACTTAGATCATTTAACTTTAAGGAAGTAAATTCAGAAAATTTTGGAACTCTAACTTGAATGAATTTTTCACTTAAAATCTCGACAATTTCTTCATAAGTAGCACAATCCAAACAATCATTGATATAAGTTTTTAGCGCTTCCCCCTTTAAATATTTTGAAATATTTTGATGTTTCCACTCATTATCTTTCTTTTCTACCGAACATTCTCGATCAAAATGTTTAAACCATTTAAATATATCCATGCCCAACCCAAATTCAAAAGGGACAATATCAAGTTTATTTTCTGACATTTTTTCTTCTTTTACTAATCCTGATCTTAATAGCATATAAGAAGGATAATTCATATGGAAAATATTTAAATGCTATACTTCAATTATTAAAATTCAATTACTATACTTCAAATACCTCAATAAATAATAATAAAAATAAATAAATAATAAATAAATAAGTAATAAAATAATAAATATCGGGTTTCCATACATGGGAAATAACAAATAATTTTAAAAACAAAAATACTTTTCTTTACGTATGGAAAATAAATTTTGCAACAGAGTATTTTTTTAACAACAAATTAATCCATCTTTCGATTTAAAAAAAAAAATAACACCTTTAAAACTAAATAAAATTTCTATGAGCAGAAAATTTTAACTAATTATAAATTAAGAACAAATTTATTTTTTAATATTTGTAATAAAAGAGAGAGAAAAAAAATCAAGAATTTAAACAAAGAAATTATCATTAAATTTCTTAATCAATAAAACAATAAAATAATTAATAATAACTTACAGACATGTTCGATGTGGCCTTGTTCAAATACCTAATTTTTTATTAAACTAAACAAAAATAAAGAACTTCGTAGATACGACTCACAGGTGTAAATTTCAATTATCTTGTATTACTGATGGAATCTACCGTAGTTTCGCAACCATACAGCAGGTGTTCATTTATTATGAAATGAAAATTTATCAAAATATTTATGCACTTTTACCTAGAAAATACAGTAAATAAATAAATAAAAGAAAATGATGTTGAATTGATTTCATGCAGGTGATCTTTTGTAATTTTTATTTTGCATATCTCACAGTTTGGTTGCATATCTCTCAGTTGAAAAGTTTCTCACTAGAATGCGAGGTATATTTCACATTTAAAATATTTGTAGATGTAGATACCACACATAATTACAAACAAAACTTTATAAGACGATCTTTTTTCAGCTGAAAGGTTTATCATTTATGCACATGAAGATGTTTTTCCATGCAGGCCATCTCGTCGTAACATGGGTGGAAGTAGACGCAGATGAGGTTAAAGATGCGTGCAGCTAACATCTCAAAAACTCTGACTGTTAGTAACACACATTGAGTCTTATTGCAGGAAACAAAATTACAATATTAGTATTAACACACAGCAGCTGATCCCATCCATCTTCAGTCTTGGACATACCATTTAGATGGAAGATATCATAGTTATTTTTTTTTCTGTATTAAATGTTAAGATGAAAACAATACCAGGAAAAATGTAGGAACAACTGTAAGTGTATGAAGAGCATGCAGCTTATTCTCAAAAGTTTTACGCCGGTTCATTTTTCATCCTGCCGGCTAAAATGTAATAAAACGAGGACGATGTTCTATAATAGTGTATAATCACTAATAGAATACCATGTTGGTTGTAGAATACTACTATTCACTAAGATTCAATAGTGGGATGAGCAGTCGTTCTGGTAAGTGGATAAGCCATGGATTTGTTCTCGTAGGAGTTTCTCCAATAACAATGCAAGAAAATCAGTGTTTTAGTTCTTTATTATTTAGAGCACGAACTTAAGTTACTCCACAGATCACCGTTCCACACATCTATCACTACGGCCTTCGCTCACTAAGCTGCAACATTCCGGCGTTCTACAATCTCGGAAAAAATGACATTTCTAATTCAGCGGAGAAATAAAACGCGCGTCTTGATAGTTTAAAGAAAAGGTGCATTCTACTCTCCTGAAAAACCAAATGAAAAAATCATTTTCACGACAAAACTAGCGCCTTCCTACTCCGCGTCAATCATTTTAAAAATCCAATCAGGATGGACTCGAGCCTCTAACGGACAAAATGATCAATTCTAATTGGCCGTAATAGGCGGTCTACTGGCAAGAACTATATTTTTTCCTCGGAACACTAAGCCCTTTAGCAACGCGTAGTAACACTTGTCACGCGATGTTAAAAAATAAAAAATAAAATTAAAATCGCAGGAATATGCCAGAAAGTAAAAAGCTTACGAAATACTTCCCGCCTTTTTGAGAAGCAAGAAATAATTTATTAATAACTAAAGTAAGAAAAAGAATTTTAGCTGTTACAAGACGAAACTAAGATTGAAATATGTTCCACAAATTTAGAATTGAAGCTAAGAGAGAATAAAAAAAAATGGCGCAAATTTTTTTTTTTTTTTTTTTATTTTATTACATATATATATATATATATATATATATATATATATTTATATATATATGTATATATATATATATATATATATATATATATATATATATATATATATACCTGATTTTTGTCATCGTATTTATTAACCGATTTGAATGAAACTTGGTATGTACATAGTACACACATCTAAGTCGACCGAGTTGGTTGGCCAACATCATATGCCATCTTGTTTTAAAATTACGGCCATTAAAATTTTTTAATTAAAATTTAAAATCAAATGCAAAAAAATAAAAGTTGAAAAACATTTTTCTTTTATGTGTTAGAACTTAAAATAACGATTCCAGAACACTTTTTATTTTGTCTATTTCTTTAAAAATGACGGAGTTATAGCACTTTGAATTTCTAGTATGGCTGACATTTTGAAACGATCTGATTTTCGTCGCGTGATAACACGAGTATTTATGAATCGATTTGGATGTAACTCGGTGTGTACATAATACATAATGGGGCTTGAACCGCGTTCGTTAGGCGGTTCCATTCGTTATCTTGATTCAAAATGGTGGACATTTAATTTTTTTAATTAAAAATTTAAAATTAGGCACAAAAAAGTTTAAAATTAAAAAAGATTTTTCTTTTATGCATTTGACCTTGATACAAGGATTCCAGAGCGTTTTTTTCATCAATATCATGAAAAATGGCTGAGTTATAGTACTTTCGATTTCCGGTGTTTCTCACATCTTAAAATGATCTGATTTTCGTCACGTGATAACACGTATATTTAAAAGCCGATATAGATGTAACTTGGTGCGTACATAATACATACCGATGTATGGACCGAGTTCGTTGGCCAGTTCGATCCGTCATCGTGTTTCAAAATGGTTGAATATGAATTTGTTTAATTTAAATTTTAAAATTATGTGCAAAAAAGTAAGAAATTGAAAAAGATTTTGCTTTTGTATGTTTGACCTTGATACAAAGGTTCCACACCATTTTTTTTCATCTATATCTTGAAAAATGGCTGAGTTATAGCACTTTAAATTTCCAGTGTGTTTGACATTTTGAAACTGTCTGAAATTCGTCACGCGTTAATACGCATATTTATAAATTGATTCGGATATAACTCCGCGTGTACATAGTACGTATCAATGTCTTAACCGAGTTCACTGACCTACTTCATCCACCATCTTGTTTCAAAATGGCGATCATTTAAATTTCTCAAAAAACTTTTAAATGTATAATGATGTACAAACAAAAAATTAGAAATTGAAAAAGGGTTCTTTTTAAAGTGTTTGGTCTTAATAAGGAATTCTTTACCTTAAAAAACGCCTGAGATATAGCAGTTCGAATTTCTAACGTGGGTGACATTTTTTTGTCCGCGATTTAATTTGCCCGCGATAGCACTCGTATATATTTATCGATTTCGATGCAAGTGTGCATGTGCACAAGAATTAAGAATTTGACCAAGCTCTTTGGTTAGTTTTATCCATCATGTTGTTTTAAAATGGAACACACTTCATGATTTCGTGAAATTTGAAAACCTTATAAATCACTTAAAATAAAACCAGCTTGAATAAAAGATGATTAATTTCTAAAAATTCCCATTAATTGTCAGTAATGACAAAAACTAGTATTCAGTCTTATATAATCGGGTTCCACTAAGTTGAGCTTCGTATGTTTGAATAATATAACTTAATTTCAAAAAAATAAAGAAAGAAATAATATATATGAAAGGTACCTTTCCCTCCCGGTACTGCCGGAGGGATATTTTTATAGTCGTGCAAGCAGAATATAAAATAGTCACCTGCTCAGGACTGAGCAGATTAAATAATTATGGAGAAGTTCTAAATCAGATCAACCCAATTTCGAAAGGTTGACTTTTTTAAAGATTTTGTTAAATGAATTTTTATGGAATTTAAACTATTAATTAAATCATTTTTAGGTACGGTTTCGAAACATTTTGCATTTTAAAAGATTCTCCTGTATGGATTTCGATGGAACTTTATCGGTTAGTTCATCTTTCTGTAAATGATTTACTATAAAACACATATCTTTTGCTTCGTTTTCAGGTTTCTTAATTGTAGAATTATGACTGAAATGTCTAGAATCAGGAAAACCCAATTATTATGAAAGATAAACCTTTTAAATAAATCTAATTGACAGATTCTGGTGAGACTTGCATTGATAATTTTTCATGAACACTTTTAGTACATTATATATTATTCTATCGTTCTTTACCGAATCCTATCCTAAAAGATCAACTAAAAACGTTAGTTCTTAACAAACAAAATTTTGTGTGAATCAGTAAATAATAGAATAGCATATTTAGGCTCATATTTGTTTTTATGAAATCGGTTGGACATTCCTAGTAAATATTGATATTGATTTAAAAAGCATAATGAAATTCACAGATATATTTCAGTCAATTCAAGATTTCTTTAGAAAAATCGATCAGTGTGGCGGGTGAAGACTGCTAGTATGTAGTAATTGTAATACTTAAACTGCATAAAAATCTCCAAAAACCCACTAAAGAGTTGTAAAATTTTATTTTTTAAATGTTACTCTGAAAAAAAAAAAAAAAAAAAAAAAAAAAAAATATTTTTTAGTTTATTTTTGAAAATTTAAATGTTTTGACATATTTTTTTTCAAAAACATTTTGGATATCCTTTCAATAAAGAATACTTTATCTTTCGCTTATAAACCTTTTATCCGCTGATAATTATTTCTTAAGATAATGGACATTTTTACACATTTTCAATTTTATAATACTTTTTATAGTGTGCTTTGATCTTTAATTTTGATCTGGAATTTTATTTTGTATATAAAATAACGACTAGTTTAAATACAGTTATTCTATATAATTTAAATTAACAAGTAGTATTACTAACGGTATATTTTTTTGTATTAGCATAGCATACAACTTTTTTGGGGGGAATCGTCTAAAATAAAAAAAACTTTGATACGTCAGAGAATAACTTTTGAACGGGTTTCGAAATATATTCCAGAACTATCAAGTTTTAAAATACTTCAACTACATTATTATGATAAATTAAAAGACCGATGAAACTTTTACGCAAATAAAGTTTAATTTATGTGACTTTTAATTTAACTTTCAAAGACTTTAAGTTACATATTCTAAATAGTGTCGTTTAGAATTTAAATATAGGCAGTTTAGTTTTGTCATAAAGGGAAAATTTTCATCTGCGTTTGTAATTATGTATAATGTTCAAACATGAATTTCGGAAGATAAATTTTAAATAAATATCACAGTTTTACTCGGTGATCTTTTTGAGTTTGAAGATAAAATTTAATTTGTAATAAACTATGCACTCATTATTATATATTGATTACAGAGAATTTATAGAAGTTTATACATATTAGGCTTAATTCGTGTGTAAGTAGAGTATACGACTTTTCAGGGGGGGGGGGGGGGGCGATTGTACAAAATAGGATACTTCGGTAAGCAAGTGAATAATCTTTTAACAGGTTTGGAATATATTCCAAAACTGTCAACTTTTAAAATGCTTCAACTACATTATGATGATAAATTAAAAGATCGATTAAACTTTTACACATATAAAGTTGAATTTATTTGACTTTTAAGTTTAACTTTCAGAGACTTTAAGTTAAATATTCTTAACAGTGTCGTTTAAAATTTAAATTTTAGCAGCTTAGTTTTGTCATAAAGGGAACATTTTCATCTGCTTTTGTTATTATGTATACTGTTCGAACATGAATTTTGGAAGATAAATTTTAAATAAATTTCATAGTACTTTTTGGTGGTCTTATTGAGTTTCAAGTTAAAATTTAAAAAGTATTTGTAATAAACTATGCATTCATTATTATATATTTATTGAAAGAGCATTTATAGAAATTTATGCATATTAGGCTTAAATACAGTTATTCTATATAATTTAAATAAGTAAATAGAATTACACACCGCATGTTTCAGTGTATAAGCCAATTCGTGTGTAAGTAGAGTATACGACTTTTCAGGGGGGGGGGGGTTACCCATAATAAGAAACTGCAGTACGCAAGATAATAATATTTTAACGGGCTTGGAATATGTTCCAAAACTATAAACGTTTAAAATGCTTCTAATACGTTATTATGATAAATTAAAAGATTGATGCAACTTTTGCGCATATAAAGTTTAATTTATTTGCCTTTCAAGTTAAGCTTTCAAAGACTTTAAGTTAAATATTCGTAACAGTGTCGTACAGAATTTAAATTTTGGCAGCTTAGTTTTGTCATAAAGGGAACATTTTCATCTGCGTTTGTAATTATGTATACTGTTCGAACATGAATTTTGGAAGATAAATTTTAAATAAATTTCACATTACTTTTAGGTGGTCTTTTGGAGTTAAGCAAAAATTTAAAAAATACTTTTAATAAACTATGCTCTCATTATTATAAATTTATTAAAAGATTATTTTTAGAAATTTATGCACATTAGTTTTACATACAGTTATGCTATACAATTTTAATAAATAAATGAAAATACACATCACATGCTACGGTCGTATAAGGTCGGCTTGTATGTAAGTAGAGTTTACTTCATTCTGTTCAATAGCGCCATACCTTGAATTATTCTTAAATACGTTAGTTGAATAAGATTAGCGTTTTTCTACCGTTCAAGCAATTTCATATCTCAAAAATAAGCATTAAAATATTTAATTGCTATAAAGGACGTTAAATACTAATAAAAATATTAAAAGATCTTAATAATTTTTTACATGTTTCGATTGAATTTACTCAATCATCATCAGAAAAAGAAAATACAAATAAACACAAAGATGGAAAATTACAAAAAACTATTACAAATGAAATTAAAAAATTTTTAAAAATAAAAATCACGCGCGTTAAATTTTAATTATGTATCACGTTGTTTAATTTTTAAATTATTTAACAATTCAATCCAAATATTTGGGATTTGAAATGACAAGGAATCATTGCAGACCATTGAGCTTCTGACATATTTCAATACTCTCTCTAATAAAAAGTTGCAAATAAAAATCTGACCTATAAATTAATCTACTTTCATTAAACAAAATATCTATGTTTTCTATTTGATTTAGCCTAGATAATGCGGTTTTACCTCTATTAAATTTTATGTCTGCAATGTGTTCTTTACATCTTATTTTGAATTTTCTTTGTATATGAAAACTTCTATTTATAATTAATTTCATATCTGTTTCAAAACATTCAAAGACTTCGTTATACGATGTACCTGGGTCATTTTCAGAGCATTCGTTTCCATTTTCTTCATTTTTATTTTGTTGTTAATGTGTCCAACGATACACTAATCGGTGAATCGATTTTGGATGCTATGTCTAAAAGTGAAACAAGTTGTTAACCCATTAATGCCCAGATTATTTTTTCATTAAAAATGAAATTTTGGGTTTCCCACCACTTTTAAAAAACGAATAACTTTTATCTTAATTTAATGAGGAATTTGCCTCGCGAAAAATAGTGCTTATTTATCTTTCTCTTTACTGATGCGAAAAGTGCTTTATTGTCTTTTTTATAAGCATTCCTAAAAAGGGACGATAGGCACTAATGGGTTAAGAGTGATCGCAGATCGCGCAGAGTGTTTCGTTTAATATTTCTTTCAAAACAACTTACCCTTTAATTAATAAATCCAAACGGTTAATTTATAACAGATGTAAATTTTCCATGTTAGTTAAAAATGTCTAAGGCAGGATTCGAACAAGAGTTGTATTGGATGAAGCTGCCAATGCGCACAGAACCGAGCCATTACGGACGAATACTGGTGGTGTAATTCGCCCAACTAACCTTAACAAACCAAATAAGCAATGAAATAACGAACCAGCCCAACTAACTCTAGACATCGATAAGTATAGTGGGGTGAATCCTCTCCCCAGTTCCTCAGTTATTCGTCCGAGAGCTCAGTTGGAAGAGCATCGGTGGCTTCAGCCAATACATCTCTCGTTCCAATCCTGGCCCAGACATTTTTCACCAACTTGGAAAATTTACATCTGTAATAATTCATTTATCTATTGAATAATCGTGTTATAAATTAATCTAATGTAAATTTATAATTCTGAATATCTTACATCGGTGGTAGTACCAAAAAATTTAATTTTAAGTAATTATAATGGATGTTATTTATTTTTATCAAATAAAAATAATAAAATCATATTATTTAAATGAAAACAAAAATTCAATTCTTTTGAAAGTCCATAATTAAAAAAAACAGAAAATATATAAAATATAAAATTTCGAAAATTTGAAAAAAGAAATGTTTAAGTGAAATTTACAACGTTGAATTCTAAATAAATCTCCTTAGTTTTTAAAATAGGAAGAAAATCGAATTTTAAAAATATTAGGAATGTCAGTGATATAAAAAATAATTAAAATAAACCCTTAAATTGGTAAAAAATACGATATTTCGTTTAATGAACGGATGAAATTGATGACATTAATTTAATTAAATTAATAGACATTTTCAAAGTTTCTTATGTGACACGTGGTATTCAGCTTTAAGCAACCAAAATTTCAAATCTATGACTTATACAGTTTTTGTGTGCGGACTCTGTTACAGACTGAACGACAGAAGATTGAGACGAATATGGTACCGTCAGATAAACAAAACAATAAAAACGAGAGAAGTAGACTGTTCGGATAATTTTAAGTTCAGCTAATTGGTGTTTTGATAATTGGTATTCTACACTAGGATTTTAGTTTATTCCCGTGTGATCATTAGTGAAACATTTAAAATGTAATAATTATTCTATATGTTTCAGAACTTTCGTACATCATTCAAATGCTAAATCTGGTAACTATAGTACTTACAAGGAAGGGCTCCGTACTAGGCATACTCAGAATATTTTGAAAAATATATTAACTAAACTATTCATGTGTGTAAAAAGGATCAGTCCAATTTAGCGATGGATTTACAGTAGAAATTTTGTAAAAAAGAAAAAAAGAATACTTTCGAGTATTTGGCGCGAAAAGACGAAAGCGTCGCGCGATTTGGCGAGCAGCACTTTCCCCGCCAAAAGCAAACGATTTTAATGCACCTAAAAAATTTCTTATCTAATTTTTAGAATGCGTGTGAATATTATTTAATGAATTTAAATTTGAACAGTGAATGAGTATGATACATTTTGATATGTTTTGTATTACATACTTATGTTGCTTTTGCTGCAGTTATTTAATTTTATCACTTTAACTATAATTTCATGCATAAAAAATATTTTCATATTGAAAAATATTTTTCATAAATTTAAGTGCATGACAAAATAAAAGCCAGGAAGCTGCAACAATGCATTTCAATATCAGAGAAGTTTTTGCTGCCATAGCAACAAATTTCGATCGAGAGAGCTCAATTATATTGGAGTTAATTTTGAGATTGAAACGCTTTTAATCAATTTAAATTTCGTTTTGATTCATAAAATTTCACAGTTAATTTTCATTTTAAATACATTATTACAAAAATATAGTTGTTAAAACAAACTAAAGCTGACAAAACTAACGTTACATAAATAAAATCTCTTTAAACAAGATAAACATAAAGCATTTTTACCTAAAAAAGAGTTTGACATAAAAAAGTATTTTTTGAAATTTTATTTTGTCACCAACCGATGGTAAATCGCCAAATAAAAGAAGTGTTCATTATTTCTTTTACGAACGTTCTATTGGGTTTCGCCAAAATATTTTTACAAACATATATATACTCATGAGAACGACATCCTGTATTTTTTTTCTGAATTTCCTGAGTATGCCCGTATGGAGACCTTCGTTGTTAGCTTAATTTTCCAAGTCCGAATATTAGTTGCCAGATGGATGTAAAATAGGCAGAAGAAAAGAAGAGAGAAAAGGAAACAAGGAGGAAGGTAAAACGAGTCGGAGCTTAGTGATTAAATGGAAAACTAGAAAATGGAGGCAAGGGTGTACGAAGAACAATGTCCAAAACTTTTTGCCGGGTCCAAAACTTCAGGTGTTTTTATCGGGAGTTTCATGTTCCGGGAGTGGATCATTTTGCGCCTCGAGGAATGATACGGGTGCTGGAAGATATCTCAGAATTCCTGCAGTGAAAAAAGAATACTATGCACAGTAGAGAATTACATGTGACATAACTCGTATCCTCTTACAATATTTAATTGTTCTAATTACTTAAAAAGCATGAAAAATAATGTAAAAATCAATTTTCCAATTTTATTCTGTAATACAACATAGTATTCAAATAGAGCTTTGATACCCTGGCTTCTAAACAATAGAATTCATAGAGACTGTCGATAAAAAATTTCGGCATTCGTATTATAGATTAGCATTTGCTAATGAATCAGATGGGATTATAAAAGCATCTGTAATTAATGTAGTCGCTGCCAAAAGTGATTATTATTTAGAGTTTATTGTAAGCATCTTTCTCATGCAAGTATCATGTTAAACATCCCGAACTGAACGCCATCGCAGATGGCGAAATTTTATTAACTGATTTTTTTTTACTCCTAAATTTTAAATTGAGTTGTTTTTTAGTGGAGAGTATTCATAACGAAAATATTTAGCTGAAATACTCCCCTTAAGAAACGGAGAAGATGGTATTCATCAAATTTTAAAACTCTATGAGAGATTCTACACTGTAAAAAAAAATCTGCAAAGGTACTAAACCTTTTCTAGGAAACTGGGATTACCAGAACTTTTCCTGTAACGGTAACAGCAAAAATTCAAGTTTCAGAATCGATTACATGAATTTTTCCTGTTATAGTTACATGAAAAGTTCTTGGAATCCCAGTTTCCTAGAAAATGTTTAGTACCTTCACAGATTTTTTTACAGTGTACGAGAAATCGATAATCGAAGTTTTTAGACGCATGGAGAAATACACAAACAAAATCTTAAATGGTGCAGCTATCGAAATAGAGGTTCATAAAGATACACTTGACGCTTTATAAGTGTTCAAAGTCAATATAAAAAAAACGCCAGAGAAAAGGGTATTCAAAACTTTACACGATGCAGTTTTAATTTTAATTTAAGCATCCGTTTGAGTTTTTGATCCCGTGATCAGTGTTGCCGAAATCGGCAATTTCTTTAGACCAGAAATTTCAAATTCACACCATAGCATTCTTAATTGTAATTTCATTTTATTTTCCACATAGAATATCTATTATTACTAGCAAAAGCCATGCTTTATTTGGATTCGCGAAGCATTATTTTATAAAACAGATATTTGAAAGTAACAATATTTTTTTATATTATTTTTGCATCTTTATTAAACAAAAACGTTATTTTATGTTTTGGTGCATTTTGATTTTTTATTTATGATGTAAGACTGGCATAATAAGATATTTTCGAAGCAAACTTTTGCAAAATATTTTTAAATTTTCAACTAAAAGCTCTTTTAAAGATGTTTTTACAATTTCCAGTAGCCACTGGTGTTTTTTAAAGTTGTTTGAAATATGCATGTTTCCAATCTTTGTAATTAACGTAAGATAATCTTTGATAGCTATTTTAGAATAATATATTCTAAGAGAGCTTGAAGAAAGTTACTTCTTCTAAATCCTATTTTCTGGAAAAGCATTTGAAATCTGCTTTCGCTGATACTATAAATTTTTAACTGTAAAACATTTTCTTTTAATTTCTTCGTTTTTATACATGTTAGCGTATGAGAATTTTTGGTATCGTAGAATTTTTCGTAAGGAAAATTTCTATTGAATGCTTAATTTTGAAGGATTTTCACTCTCGACAACGTTACGTACGTTTTTAAGCCAACTGGTGTCTATATAGCCTCAATATCTACAACTGCTTCATCTAATGTTAAACCTTGGGATTTATGAATTATAACAGCAAAAGCTAACTGCAGAAGAAATTCTTTTCTTGAGCAATTTATGCTTCCATTTTTCCAGAATTCAATTATTGGGGGAATTGGTACGCACCAATTCTTATAAGTTAAATTACTGTAGTATTCAAATTTATCCATGATTATTCGCGATATCTGGTCTGGTGGATGGTGATTTTCTTTAATACGTGCAACAAATTCTAAAGTCCCGTTCAGTAAACCCTTCTCGGTCCACAAACAAGAACGTAACATTACTTTCGATACAAATGATAAAGTAAGAAATGGTTGAAGTCCATTTGTCATTTCTGAATCGGGTAACTTTTCCTTTAGTAAATTTATAAAGAGCTTGAATCGGGGCAACACGCTCACGCAATTCTTTTAATTTTTCATTTATATAACAAATTTAACAATTAATTTTATTTGTTTACAATTCTTTTGTTGCCACTTTACAAAAAAAATCCATAGTACAATTTTTTTTTAATTTTAAGTGTCATCTGTGCAAACGATTTTGCTGAATAATGAAAACATATTTTATTTATTAAATTAATCGCGATTCTATCTATAATTATTTACTCAATGATTTATAATTTTTTTTCTGAAAATATACGCGTTTCATTTTTTATTTATTTGCTAAAATGCGTCCGTATTGGAAATGCATGTAAAATAAATTAATAAAAATAATATTTTTTTAATGTTTTACTGTAAAAAAAAAAAAAAAAAAAATTATATTCTGCAAATCTACAGATCATATTTTATTTTTGTGTTTAATTTGAAGTCAAAATATTGAATAGTTTTTTTGTAAAGTGTACGACAAGTTGTAATTTGAGTGGCCTAGTAGAGGATTCGCTTCGCTCATCCTAATAAATAGCAAATATCTCTATTTAAATTTTCTTTTAAGAATTTGGAATTTCGAAAAAAAATTGCTAGACTGGCAACAACGGCCACGGTATCCAATAATGAAATTTTTACATTTAAAAAAATACAACAGTCTTGAAAGTTCTGGCAACTATTTTCTTCGAATACACTGTAAAAAAAAGTCTGTAAAGGTACTAAACATTTTCTAGGAAACTGGGATTCCAAGAACTTTTCATGTAACGATAACAGTAAAAATCCATGTAACCGATTCTAAAACTTGAGTTTTTGTTGTTACCGTTACAGGAAAAGTTCTTGGAATCCCAGTTTCCTAGATAAAATGTAGTACCTTTACAGATTTTTTTTTTTTACAGTGTAGTACAATCCCACTCTTCTGGATACTATGTTAAAAAATTTAAACTAAATAAATATAGTGAGACTAAACAAACTGTATACTGCATGTCAAATTATACACTATCAAAATGTTATCACATGTTGTCATCCACGATACAAATTTTATTCTACAATTTTACTTTACAATTAAATTACATTTCTTCGTTCTGAACGTCTGCTGAAATGTACTTAAATGCGCATATCTATTTATGCAAATTGATTTGTAATATATTACATTTTAAAAGTTACTTGTATAGTATTACTCAAGATTAATAATTTCGTGCCTTAAACTTAAACAAATTCTTGTCATTACATCAAATTAAATTATAAATGTTGACAAATAACGTAAATTAAATATCACATGTTGAATTCTAATTTTCTGCTCCAATTTTCATTTGTTCGAAAGAGCGTCAAATATAGGACATAAATGTGAAGTTTTGAAATAGCCCAACTTCATTACTATGACAAACTAAATGAACGATATGAATATTTTCCCGCAAAAGGCTAAATTTGTTTGGCATTCAAGTTTATCTTTCAAAGACTTAAAGTTTAATATTCTTAACAGTGTCTCTCTAAATGTAAACTTTGATAAATTAAGTTAGATGTTTATTTTTAAATATAACATTTTTGCCTGTATTTATTAAACTAAATTCAAATTTAAATATAAATTTGGAAAACTGAATTATTAGGAAAAATAAGTTGTGTTTTTTACCTGTGTTTGCAATTCGTGTAAAATCGCAAGACAAAAGTTGTAACACATATTGTGATGATTAAATTTTTAAATGAATAAGATTTTATGTACCCAGTTTGTGTGATAAAAATACGTACTTTGCTGCCTAATGATTATAGACAAAAACATAGTTCTGCTAATTATTGATTTCTGCGTTTTACGTTTTACGTTTTACTCATATTCGTAAAATGCTCAGAAGAAAAATGAAAGATTTTCAGAATTGTGTGCAAACTTCAATGTTATACTGAAATTTCGCAAAAGTTTTTTCCGCATTATCGAAATAAATTCATAAAAAATTATAAATGGAAGATTGTGATTTGTTAAAGCAAAAGTATTGTGACAATTTTAATTTTTTTTCTGTGGTACCTTAGAATTTGTAAATATATGTATTAAATGCATAAAAACAGCATAAAAAACGCATGTTAATAACGAGAAATAAAATCGAAGTTTACGGCTGCTTGTTATACGTCGGATATAATATGACAGATTTAAAAATAAGGAATGAATTTGATTTCTACATGTACCGTAAATACTGGATATTTAAAAGAAATGACACAACCTTATGCTCATAAATATTTTTATTATTGGGTAACATTGAAGTACGTGATGTTCGTCTTCTACTATGTCTTTATACACAAAATCGAATTCTGTTTCATCTGCCATATCTCTAACACTGTAATTTATAAATAAAAAGAATATTGCCCAGTTAAACTGATGGCATTGAGCTCACAGGCTACGCATACTAATTGTACATTACAGCCTTGTATTTTCGTTAATTCCGTTCGAAAAAAAAATTAAGAAGGGGAAACAGCTCTCCCCTTTCTCCTTTTTTATACTTAATTATTGAACTTCCTAAACTGTCAAGTACATGCTTTATCATATTAAAAAATCTATATCCAAAATTCAGAGCGAATCGGATAATTCTTAATAAAAACCCATTTAGCATTTATATAATTTAAGAGGAATTATTCCCATCTTTTATACTTAACCATTAAACTTCCAAAACTATTCAGAGATTTGAACGAAATCTGACAATTATGATTGAAAAATCCATTTATGCAAGTTAAGGGGAGGGGCATTAGAACCCTCGTTCCCCCTGTTTATACTTATTCAATGAAAACCTAATAACAGCCACGGACTCGCCTCATCAGAATGATCCTATATCTAAATTTTGAACGAAAACGGTTAATTCTGCATGAAAATCCCGGTTATATCAATTAAGGGGAGGGGCATGAGCCCCCCGTTCCCCCGTGTTTATACTTATTCAATGAATACCTAATAACAGCCACGGTATCGCCTCATCCGAATGATCCTATATCTAAATTTTGAACGAAATCTGTTAATTCTGCATGAAAATCCCGTATATATCAATTAAGGGGGGGGCATGAGCCCCCCGTTCCCCCTATTTATACTTATTCAATGAACACATAATAACAGTCACGGAATCGCCTCATCAGAATGATCCTATATCTACATTTTGGACAAAAACTGTTAATTCTGCATGAAAAACCCGTTTATATCCATTAAGGGGAGGGGCATGAGCCCCCCGTTCCCTCTCTTATACATATCGAATGAACTCCAAAAACTAATCAGGGAAGCGGTTTATCAGGATATACCTATATACAAAATTTCAAGTGGATCCGATATTTTTATCATGAGTTATCGCGTTACGCACGAACACACATGCATACAGAACCGACGGGCACATAAGCTCTGAGGCTATGATAGCCTGTGAGCTAACAAGTAATCATCTTGGAAAATTACACATCGGAATTGTCTTTCTTTTAAAAATATCCGTGGATTTTAAAATTTATCCACGGATATACGGATTTAAATATATCCGTGGATTTCATACGCTAAGCAGGAAAGCACGGAGATTTTTAATGACCTGTTCATTTTCCAAAGAAAGATGTATTTTTCACATCAATTGTTTATTTCCTACCACAACGCTATTGTGCTTCTTTTTTCATCCGCTCCTTTCTTAGACTTTTCATTTCGAAACACCCCTGTTTCTCCTAAACAGTCCCCCTTCCCCTCCTCGACTCAACGGTGTAACGGAAACAAGATTATTTTCTTTAGAAATCTTCTTATCACCAATATATTTTAAACTGACGCGAATTACTTTGACTCTTCAAACATTTTTGTGACTTTTCTAATAGTTTTTTTGATTTCCGCTATTACCAATTTTGTTTTTACTTATCCCCAAATAGGCTTCAACATACCCTTAGGGTTACACGAACCTTATGGAATAGTAAGCTTAAAATAGTGAAGCTTCATTTGTAGCCGCTTTTACAGGGAGTTTTCTTTCGTTCTAACCGATGACCAGGCTCCTGTCTACCGAATTATCTCAGCTTAACGGGTTAGATACCTTTTATCGGGGCGAGTGACCGCCTAATTGCCGCGTAATGTCAATAAACCTGATTTTTAAGCTTCGCATTCCATCATTTCTGCAGTACTTCCTTCTCGTTTGAGCACACTTTGTTTCACCTGTTACTTAACTTTACATTATGTTGTTTGAATTGCAAATGACTACTCAAGTTGGTCTCGTAATTTAGAACCTTGATCAGATGACGAGACCTTTACCTAGCGAGGCATCTACAGAGGTATAATTCACAGATAACTCGGTGGACTTTGCACCCACGACGGATTTTACATGCACCAAGCTCCATTAGAGTACATGACGGATTTTTAGACAGCAAAGTAGCGAACCACTAAGACAAGTACCCGGGTCGACTATTTAGATTAAAAGCTTTTTTGGTAATCTTTGTGGTTTATTGCACATTGGGTTAACTATGCGATTTGTTGCCATACACCTAATACTCATCATACCAGACAAAATGGGGCTGAGTGTTTTTGAGCCTAAACGGTCGTACTAAACTTGGCTGAATGTGGAGGCAATTTGAAGGGAAGAGAAATGATCAGAGAATGGCCAAAAAGCTAACTTGTACCACAGAAGCGAAAATTTTGCGCCGAAAACCAAGGCAGACGAGATGGTTGCAGAGAGAGACAAGATCCCGCCTGTCTACCGCACCCCACCGAGAAAAACTGGCTCCTTGGGCGGTCCCATTAGAGCGGGTGCGGTAGATCGTACGGACAGGGTCCTATTGCACCTAATGAAGAGGCGAGTTCTAAAAAAAAATAGATAAATAAATAAAAAATAATAATAATGGACTGGAGTAATTTACAACAGTAAATTGAAAAAAAAAATCTTATTTTAGTGCTTTATTGATGCGAAATTTCAATCATAAATAATAACACAGATATTTATTTTTACTGGGTAAGATTACTTTGGCAGTAGTCAGGTCCTGCTTTTCAACCATTTTGTGACACCTGGAAAATCTTCTGTCAGTGTGAGTTAAAAAGATTACAATAAATTGACAAACTGATACCGCTAAAAATAAATGTAAATTTTAACCATATTTGCAAGAACATATTTTTATGAATAAGAAGCTTAAACAAGACGCAATTTAGAAGATATAAAAATAACTATATTTGGGATGTTGATTTAATCCTTCGCTGCACCCTGTGTCATATCTTGCACATACACAAAAATGTTATAATTTTCATTATGTGCCATGAATTTGGCTAATATGAACACTGTAATAGATCACTAACAAACCAAAGAAGTGATATTACAGTAGAACCCCGCAAATTCGGACCCCGTTAATCCGGACCAGCTAGTTTCCATAACATTAACTGGTTTTAATCGTCGTATTCTGAATAAAAAAAAAACTTTTTCTGAAATATTTTCGGAAGAATTAAATAAAGTAAATATTTTTACTGTCTGTAAATATTCAATAACTTTAATATAAAGGTGATTTTCTGTAAGTATGTTTTATTTTATTTCCATTTTTCTAATTCTCCGGATAATCCGGATTTTTGATGATCCGGATTGGGTCTGGCCCCAATTAATCCGAATTATCGGGGTTTTACTGTACTTTATTTGTCAATATTAGATAGCTACATTAGACAACAGAAAAATAATAGGATTTGTCCTTTGGGAAGAAAAAAAAATCGCTCCAGCTTAATAGATTGATTTACTTTCTTTATTCTTACTGAATACTTTAAAATATTAATGTAAAAAAAAATAATAATAATAATGAGGAGCGTTAAGCAGATAAAAATAATTAAATTCAGCCTGTTTAGTTGCAAAATATAGCAATATATTATTTTAAAACCCTAATCGTGTATATAGAGTACATAACATAAAAAATCAAATTTTAACCGAAAATTTAAAATATAATTATTTTTCTATTTTTTCCTTTCTTAGACCGACATATAGATTTCAAACATATTTTTTCACAAAAATAGAAAATATCATGCAATAAAGTGTTAAAGCATCGTATGTATATATTTTAAAAAAAATTTTAAGTGGCATTTGCTATGTACTTGACAGTTAAAATACTCTCAGCTCTTATCTAATTGCATTTAAAATAAAATTTTTTTATTTTAATTCTACCAGATGCGTTTTACATGTTTCATGCACGAGAGCACACAAACTCACTGTGAAATATTACGATTAATTTTGCTAAGAAAATTGCTCTATTCGGAAAAACAAGAAGAATATATTCTAGAAACACGAAACTTCTATTTTAAACATTAATTTTTTTTTTTTTTTTTTTTTTTTTTTTTTACATTTTCTGCAATCTAAAGCGACCTTAACTGTGGGGAGTTGAATGTATACTTTCTGTAAAATGCTTCATTACTAATTAAAGTTTAATAAAGAATACTGCCCAGTTAAACTGAAGGCATTGAGCTCACAGGCTACAAATACTAATTGCACATTAAAGCTTTATATTTTCAAGGGTTAATTCCGTTCGAAAAAAAAAAATTAAGAAGGGGAAACAGCTCTCCCCTTTTCTCTTTTTTTATACTTAATCATTGAACCTCCTATACTATCAAAGACATGCTTTATCATATAAAAAATCTATATCCAAAATTCAGAGCAAATTAGATAATTCTTAATAAAAACCCATTTAGCATTTATATAATTTAAAAAGAGTTATCCCCCTCTTTTATACTTAACCATTGAACTTCCAAAACTATTCAGAGATTTGAACGAAATCTGAAAATTCTGCTTGAAAAACCCATTTATATAAATTAAGGGGGGGGGACATTAGAACCCCTGTTCCCCTTATTTATACTTATTCAATGAACACCTAATAACAGTCACGGAATCGCCTCATCAGAATGATCCTAATCTAAATTTTGAACGAAAATTAATTCTGCATGAAAATCCCATTTATATCAACTAACGGGGGGGGAGGCATTAGAGCCCCTGTTCCCCTTATTTATACTTATTCAATGAACACCTAATAACAGTCACGGAATCGCCTCATCAGAATGATCCTAATCTAAATTTTGAACGAAAACTTAATTCTGCATGAAAATCCCATTTATATCAACTAACGGGGGGGGGGGCATTAGAACCCCTGTTCCCCCTATTTATACTTATTCAATGAACACCTAATAACAGTCACGGAATCGCCTCATTAGAATGATCCTAATCTAAATTTTGAACGAAAACTTAATTCTGCATGAAAATCCCATTTATATCAACTAACGGGGGGGGGGAGCATTAGAACCCCTGTTCCCCCTACTTATACTTATTCAATGAACACCTAATAACAGTCACGGAATCGCCTCATCAGAATGATCCTAATCTAAATTTTGAAAACTTAATTCTGCATGAAAATCCCATTTATATCAACTAACAGGGGGGGGGGGCATTAGAACCCCTGTTCCCCCTATTTATACTTAATCAATGAACACCTAATAACAGTCACAGAATCGCCTCATCAGAATGATCCTAATCTAAATTTTGAAAACTTAATTCTGCATGAAAATCCCATCTATATCAACTAACGGGGGGCATGAGCCCCCCGTTCCCACTCTTATACATATCGAATGAACTCCAAAAACTAATCAGGGAAGCGCCTTGTCAGGATATACCTACATACAAAATTTCAAGTGGATCGGATATTTTTATCATGAGTTATCGCGTTACGTACATACGAACATACATACAGAACGGACGGGCACATAAGCTCTCAGGCTATGATAGCCTGTGAGCTAAAAACAGAAATCTGCGATATAGAGCAACAATCTCACTAAAAGTGAATTTTCCTCCAATCGGACTAATCACGTGATTTAGCATTTAAAAAAAAGTTTTTTAGAATGAGATGCCATTAGAAAAATTTTGCGAATAAAACTTCTTTTTTTAAGAAAAAGTTTGTGTTTCTGTCACGAAAATGAAATTTTAATTCTTTCCGGAATATTTTTTAAAACTTAGTGTATCTAATATAGAAATAGCTATGTAGCTATGTACGTATTTTTAAATAATTTATCAATAGTATTTTCTAAGTTTTCGGGACTCAAAAGAAGTCTAAATTATTTTCTTAAAATTACATTTAAACTAAACTTCAGCTATTTTAATGTTTTAGTTTTCTTCTTCTTTAATGAGTAACATAACTTTTTGTAACAAAGCTATATCTAAATAACGTATTTTTTTTAATAGAATGTTTTTACAAATTTCTAGTCGATATAAATATTTGGTATAATATTTCAGATATTGCCTTAAAAATTTTAATCTACATATTTAAAAGAACTTATATTTAGAATTTGTTAAATATTTGATAGTTAATCAACTCTCATATATTAAAAAAATACATTTAAATTAAAATTTAGTGATTCTAATTTTACAAGATGCGTTTCACACGTCTGTGCACGAGAAACATGTGAACACCCATGCCAATTTTATAATTAGTGCTGCTTGGAAGAGTACTTTTCCAGGAAACAAACAAACAAACAAACAAAATATTTTCTAGAAAGGTGACATTCATAAAGATTCTATATTAAACATAGTTCTTCTTTCACAATGTTTTAGTAATATAAAGTTACCGTAATTGTGTAAATCTGAAATGTTATTTGTTTTACAAAATGCTTCGTGATTAATTGCCGTTCGAAAACGAAAATCTTCGATGTAAATCAACAATCTCACTAAAAGTAAATTTTCTCTAAACGGAATCATCACGTGACGTTGCGTTTTAAGAGCTAAGTTTAAAAAAAATGCCATAGCAAAATTTTAGGAATAATAAGTATATATTACAGAAAAAGACCGTGTTCCTGTCAGTAAAAGGAAATGTGATAAGGAAAGGAAAATGATATTTCTTTCAGTTCTTTCCGGGATTTTTTCTAAATTTATTATATTTAATATTAGGAGCTATGTACTTATTTGAAATAAATTATTGCTAGTATTTCATAGCTTGGTAGGAGTTAAAATAACTCTAGATTATGCTCTTAAAATTATATTTAAAGTAAAATTTGGCTAATTTAATGATTTGGTTTTTCTTTTTTTAATGAGTTATCTAGTTCCTGTAATGAAGCTGGATATTAATAGCATTGTTTTCATAGAACAGCAAAGAACGGAATTAATAAAGCCTCACAAATTTCAAGTAGATTTAAATATTTGGTAAAATATTTGTTATACTGGCTTTAAATATTGTATCTATATTTAAAATAATTTAGCATTTATTAAGTGTTTGACAATTAAACAAATATCAGTTTTTTTTTTCTTGAAATTATATATTTAAATTAAAATGTAATTATTTTTATTTCACCAGATATGATTTACACATCTGTTGTATGAGAACGTACAGTGCAGTCTCATAACTAACGCTATTGGAAAATTCATTTTTTAAAAAGCAAACAAAGCAGTAAGTCTAGAAACTTAAATCCTCTATTTTAGACATTAATCGCCTTTTATATTTTTCAGCATTAGGAAGGCGACCGTAATTGTGTTAATTTGAATACAGAGAAACCTCCCTGCACGACCACCTAGATCAAGTGACCACCTACCTCACTGAACGACCATTTTTTCATGGAACGAACTTTATACTCACTAGCAGGGGTGACCGAGCTCAGCTCGGTCAAAATTAACTTTGTGTTCAACTCGATATAGTATTATTACTGTAAAACATGTTATTAATAATAGTATTATTTATAAAAACAATCAACTATGTTTGTATGCACATGTTCATAAATTTTACTTTATTTTAAAATTTACAATGAAAGGACATTAATCCAAATCACTTTTATAGCTCGACTCTGATTAGTTTAACTATGCATCTCGAAGACTATTAAGAATGTATAAGAAATTTCTTCACATTCTGAAAGACAATATTTTTTGCCAGATATAACCAAATTTGGACACATTCTTTCATTTGGCGCCAAATATGTGTTTTGGTTTCGTAACCTTAATAGTCGATTTTTCGGCCAAATTTCGTCAGTATTTTGTCAAATATCGCCAACTTATTGGCTTTTGCCATAGTCTCGTGATCCTGACCCTTTTTTACCCAAATGATCCACTAATCACATATGATCAAACATGTGACTTAGCTCAATGGTCTTCAGGTAATCAAAAACAGTAGAGTATAAAATTAATCAAAATCGTTTAAGCCATTTCTTAAGTAAAATTAGCATGACAGAATTCAGCAATGAAGCGATATGACCCACTAATATAATTTTGTTTAGTATGCAACTTAGCTCAATAGTCTTCTCGTGACAAAAGACGTTCCATTGCAAAATTTAGGTAAAATTGACTGAGTCGTTGTTATATATAATTAGAATGACCCGAACCCATTAAGACCTAAAACGACCCACTAACTGAATTGTTACGTGCATGTGTCCTATCTCAATGGTTTTCTTTTGTCCGAAAACGATATAATAGAAAATATACTGAAAATGGTGAGAACAATTTTCTAGATAAAATTAGCATGACCCACAAATGACCCTTATATCGAAATCTCTCGAAAATATGACTTAGTTCATTAATTTTTGCGTGCCAAAAAACGTTAAATACAAAATTTAGATAAAATCGATTGAGCCAATTTTTAGGTATAAATAGTTTGACCTTGACCCATTATGACCCAAAATGACTCATTAATTGAGTTTTCTGAAACATCTGACCTAACCCAGTGATTTTCTTGTGTCCGAAAACGATAGAATATAAAATTCAGTCAAATTTGCGCGAGACATTGTCTAGATAAAATTAGAATAACCCAAAAGTGACCCATTGATCGAAATTTCTCGAACATGTGACATAGCCCAATGATTTTCTCGTGCCAAAAATATGCTGTATACAAAATTTCGTTAAAACTGATCCACGTGTTCTTTAGATATAGCTTGACATGACCCGTTATGACCCATCATGACTCATAATATAATGACCCATAACCTCTTATAATCGAAATCTTTCAAACATGTGAGATAGCCCATTAATTTTCTCGTGTCAAAAAACTTACATACAAAATTTCATTAAATTTGATACTGTCGTAGTTTACATGTAAATAGCTTGACCCAGACCTTTTATGACCCAAAATGACCCAGTAATCGAAATTTCTCGAACTGAGACCTAGCCCAATAGTTTTCTCGTGTCAAAAAAATGTTGTATACAAAATTTCGTTAAAATCGATCCACCTGTTCTTTAGCTATAGCTTGACTATGACCCATTATGACCCATCATGACCCACAAATGACTCTTATAATCGAAATCTCTCGATCGTGTGAGCCCATTAGCTTTCTCGTGTCAAAAAACTATTACAGGCAAAATTTCGATGAAATTGATTCTGCGGTTCTTTAAATATAAATAGCTTGACCCAGACTCTTAATGACCCAATATGACCCATTAAAATTTTTTCTCGAGCATGTAACCTAGCCCAATGTTTTTCTCGTGCCCGAAAACCATAGAATGCAATTTTTAGTCAAAATTGCGCGAGAAAATCTCTAGATAAAAATAGCATGACCCACAATGACCCCAAAAATGACCCACTAACCGAATTTTCTCGAACATATTACCTAACCCAATGGTCTTCTGGTAATCCAAAACGATAAAATGTAAAATTTGGTCGAAATCGTTAGAGCCGTTTTTTAGATAAAAATGGCTTGACCCATAATGACCCAAAAATGACCCAATAATCGAAATTTTTCGAACATGTGACCCAGCCCAATAGTTTTCTCGTGCCAAAAAACGATTGGTTACAAAATTTCCTTAAAATCGATCCAGCCGTTCTCTAGATATAAATAGCTTGATCTTGACCCATTATGACCCAAAATGACCCAATAATCGAATTTTCTCGAACATGTGACCTAGCCCAATGGTCTTCTCGCGCCCGAAAATGGTAAAATCCAAATTTTTGCGAAAATCGTTAGAGCCGTTTTTGAGATAAAATTTACCCACACACACACACACAATTTTTGCTCGCATTATAGTATAAGATAGGCTCAATACTGGATTTAACTCCACTCAGAGACCATCCCGGTTGAACTCCCTCCATAAACGACCAATTTCATTGAAAAAAATTAAAGAAAATCCGTTCTTTGCTAATCGTTTGAAAAAAAATTTATTAGAAAAACAATTCTGGAAAACACATTATTCATCAAACTTTTGAACAAAGTTCAGGTTTTTCTTCTTATTTTTCCGGTAGCTTTAAAGCATTTAAACGCCTTTCTGCCTTTTTAGTAAATAAATTTAACTCTGATGGCGAATTAAGGACAGGGGTCAAAAAACTATCCTATTCTGTCAGGAAATTCATAAAAAATAGCAAATTAATGAAATCGTCATTATTTTATTTAAGTCAAAAAAGGAATATATATATATATATATATATATATATATATATATTCTTTTATAAGAAAAGTATGAAAATGATGAAAAGATGACAAAATGGGTGCATAATGATAAATGTATAAGTTAAAAAATTCTTTTAGCAATAACAGCGCCAAGCAGCTTAAATATTGCCTAATAAATATATCTTAAATGAGTGTAAAAAAATGATAAATGTATAAGTTAAAAAATTCTTTTAGCAATAACAGCGCCAAGCCGCTTAAATATTGCCCAAGATATATAGATTATATATATATTATATTATTATTTAGGATATATATATATAGTTCTTTTCTGAATTTCTAAAAGACGCGCAGGATTACAAAACAAATTTTCAAGTAGGCTATAGTTTTTTGTGCCTATTTACACCTCTATAGTAATAAATAACCACAACCTGAGTAAATTTGTTTTAAAAGCATTTTCAGATGCGTTTGTAATTATACTATAAATATCTAGCCCCTATAGTCGCTGTTCGGCTCCTCCCTCCTACTGTCTCTCGCTATATAAGAAAGCGAAAACTACTGAACACATTGCTTTGACATTTTAAATACATTATTGATGCAGAATTTTGTCGAATCATATCAATTTTTTATATAAATCTTATTCACAGTTCAATTACAGGATCAGTCAAAAATATTATACAATACCGCGAAAGGAAAAAAATGTTTTAATGCATTTTAATGGTGATGCAGTGTTTGAAACAAAATAAGATTTGAAATAGAATTTATAAAAGATAAAACCGTAAAATCAAAACAAACATCGATGTATTCATTTTTTAAAGTCTGCAATAATTAACTTACGTAATTAACTTTTTTCTTACTTAAACTTTTAAAAATTTTCCCTAATTTAGAAAAAAAGTTTTAGTAACATTAATTGTTTAACTTTTTGCAACAATTAAAATCTAGATTTAAACGTAACCTCCAATACGAGATCACCTCTCGGAGCGACCAATTATTATTTCAATGCATCGTGCTCGTTTTAAGGATGTTTTACTGTATATATTTTTTAAATCACGTCATGCTTAATTAGATTTGAAAAGCTGAAATATGAAGTAGATGTCAATAATATCAGAACAGTAAGCTTTCTGGAAACGAGCAAATTACGCGATTCAGCATTTTAAGAAATATGTTTTTCAAAAAAATGTCAATAGGAAAACTTTGGGAATAGCTCATGAATTTTATAGATAAAGACCATGTTCCTTTCACGAAAGTGAAATGTAATACGCAACGGGAAAGAATATTAATTTTTAGCTCACAGTCTATCATAGCCTGAGAGCTTATGTGCCCGCCCGTTCTGTATGTACGTTCGTACGTGCGTAACGCGATAACTCATGATAAAAATATCCGATCCACTTGAAATTTTGTGTATAGGTATATCCTGACAAGGCGCTTCCCTGATTAGTTTTTGGAGTTCATTTGATATGTATAAGAGGAAGAACGGGAGCTCATGCCCCTTCCCTTAATTGATATGAATAAGTTTTTCAGCCAGAATTACGTTTCGTTCAAAATTTAGATATAGGATCTGTCTAATGAGGCGATTCCGTGACTGTTATTAGGTGCTCATTGAATAAGTATAAACGGAGGGAACGGGGGCTCCAATTCCCCTCCCCTTAATTTATATAAATGGGTATTTCAAGCAGAACTGTCAGATTTCATTCAAATCTCTGAATAGTTTTGGAAGTTTAATGTTTGAGTATAAAAGAGGGGGATAACTCCTCTTAAATTATTTAAATGCTAAATGGGTTTTTATTAAGAATTATCCGATTTGCTCTGAATTTTTGGACATAGATTTTTTATATGATAAAGCATGTCCTTGATAGTTTAGGAGGTTCAATGATTAAGTATACAAAAGGGGAAAGGGGAGAAATGCTTCCCCTTCTTGATTTTTTTTCGCACGGAATTAACTCTTGAAAATATAAGGCTGGACTGTACAATTAGTATACGTAGCCTGTCAGCTCACTGCCATCAGTTTAACTGGTCAATATTCTTTTTATATTTCTTTCCGGGATGTTTTTTTTATTTGATTATTTTATTTATTTATTATTATTTTTATACAGTTTAGTTTAGCTCATATATGAATAGATATGTACGTATTTAAAATACTTTATTATCCGGAATTTCGAAGTATCTGATAATTAAAATAACTCCCAATACTTTTCTTAGAATTGAATTTGAGCTAAAACTTAGCAATTTTAAAGCTTTCAGTTCTTTTTTAAATGAGTAAACCAGTTTTTGTAATAAAAGTAGATCTGAATAACACTTTTCTCGACTAGATAAAATTCATTTTAAAAGTTCTAACCAATTCTAAATGATATCGATATTTGGTACAATATTTGTGACATTGATTTAGAGTATTGTATGTGCATATTTAAAATACTTTATAACTAGCATCGGCTAATTATTTAACTGTTAAACAACATTGAAATAATTTTTAATTATATTAAAATTTTAGTTATTTTAATATAAGCAGACATGTTTCACATATCTCAGGCATGAACAACATACAGTTCTATTTTTCAACTAATGGTCTTTGAAAAATTAGTTTTCTTCCAAGCAAAGGAACTAGATATTCTAGAAACATGAAACCTTTTATTAGACATTAATTTTCTTTTCCGTTTGTCAGCATTGTAAAGGCAGCCGTAATTGTGCGAAGCTGAATATATATATTTCTTCGAAGAGATTCTTGATTAATTAGAATTTGTAAACTACGGGAAAGACTATTCATTTTGCTTTGTTCGGAGAGCTAAATTTACTTTTTTCTTATAACTTAACTTAACTGATATAGAAAAAGCTATTTATTTACTTAAAATAATATATCAAGAGGATTTTCTATGTATTTGACTGTTAATATAACTCTCAATTATATTCTTAAGGAGTCTGAAGGCTCCTAAAATTGAATGAAGTCGGAAATTTGGACGTCAGACGTAGCAAATGAAGTGCGTTCATACTATACCAAATTTTTAAAATACACAGTTATTCGGATGCAATACAGTATCCGAATACTTTAGTGCGTTCCTGTAAATACTGATGTTTTCTGTTCCACAGGAATTAACTTGTAGTAAACCTCAACAGCTTATGTTTAAAGATAGAAAACCAACGATAATAAATGCACAAATAAAGTATGAGACGGTAGAAAATAGCTATTTCGAATCTACTATCGAGATTCTTCATCAGTGCAAAACGCAGCGAGGTAAAAAATAGCAAAACTGAGCTATTTTTTATATAAAATATTATTATAAAATAGATAGTATTTCTTAATGTTTTAATGTAACTGAAGCGCACCCCAAACAATATTTCACCCTGAACCATTACGTAATCGAATGCTTTTATGTGGCCCCGTATATTAATAAAAAATATTTTTTGGACCACAGATTGTGTAGAATGGATATTTTAGTATATATGTCATACATGCATCTTTTTTATCAGGATTTTTTATTCTTTTTCCCCAATGGTTTGATTTATTTTATACATTACTGAAAAATTCAAAATCCAATTTATGCAGAAGCTATAAGCAAAACTTTAGAAAATGATGAATTAATACATTTTTAAAATGACAAACATTTTTAATCATCAACCCAACTTTTCGTATAAGCTATAAATGTACAAGACAGAATAAATATTTTTTTCTAAAATTAGCTGGTCAGAAATAAACCAGCTAGTTTTCTTTCTTCTCTTTTTTTAAGGCTTTGAAAAAAGCCTTAATGGCAGACAAGAGCTAAAAATGCACTTGTACTACTTGATTATTTACGATATGCTTGATTATTTAAGATATGCTTCATTATTTAAGATTTACTAAGGATTACGTCATTCCTTGTCAATCATGAAATAATTTTAAGAAATTTTCTACAGTGATTACTTTTGGTTATGTATGCTAATGAACAACTGGCTATGAGGGGTTATTTTTTTGTTGTTTGTTTGTTTTATTTTGCTTTATACTTATTAGTTTTAGTAAGTCCTTGTTTTTCTTGCATTCCTATATTGAAACTGGGGTTTTTGCATCAAAATTTTCCTTTGTTACATCGATGTTACTTAAGTTTTATTCTAAAAATACCTCATCTAAGACTAAATAATTTTAGGAATTATTCCGCACAACTCACTAATAATAAATTTCTTTATGACACAAATTTCAGTCGCATCATAATTGCATTCAGCATTTTCACCTATAAAATGCAAGTAAAGAAAGTTTACTCTAAAAAAAATAAACGTTATTTACTACATAATAATCTAGTTTTATTTGTGACGTACCCACATTTCAAAACAATCTTGAAAAAAAAAATACAATATCAACTGTCTTTCCCTCTTTAATACGTGGTATTAATAACTCAATCCAAAAATCTTATATAAACCTAATCTAAGAATCAGGGTTCAGAGCAATATAAAAAATATTGAAAATATCCCGTTTTAAACCCTGGGGAAAATATTACGTATCAGTGAAAACCACTTGGGGTAATAAAAATAATTTTAGATTTTTGTTCCGCACAGTTTTTTAGAAATATATAAATTTTCCATCATAACACACATTCATCATTTTGCATTATAAAATTCAGGATTTTTTTTTCTTAAACGGAAATAAATGTGATTCAATAAATGAATGTAATAAATAAATGAATTGAACACATAATTATTAGGTTTACTTTGCGATTACCTTTTATATGAAAACATTTCATGGTATCACTTATTTTCTTCATTTTTTAATATGCTTCATTAATAATTCAATCCGTATAAGTCTTACTAAATTCTATTTTCCACGTCTGGGTTTGGAGGTTTTAGTATTTTACTTCCTGGTGAAAACAAGTTACATAGTGAAAATATTCTGCCCAAGACTAAATCATTTTCGGCGTTTTTTCTGCACTATTCTCACGAAATATATAAATTCCTATATAGACAAAAATCTAAACCGAAACTTTGCAACAATGAAAAGCTAGTCATCGTTTAAAACTGTATCTAATATTTTTCTGCAAACTCTCTCGTGATAAATTGCTACTGGAAAATGAATATTTTTGATAGATCTTAAACTTATTTTTCAACTGAGCGTTTCTCTAAACTTGTACTCTTCGTGATACTTAAGTTGAAGAAAGTTTTTGGAAACAAAATGGCATTAACAAATTGCTCGTAATATAATATTTTTTTTACTGAAAACGAACATTTTCTGTCATGAAACTGAAATTTGATAAGTAACGCGAAAAGGCGATTAATTTACTTAGCCCTTTAGAAATATCCCATGAATTTTTCTCAAAACTTTTACAGTTGAAAGCAAAGAGGCATACTTCAAAATATATATATGCAATATTTAGGAAGCATTTTAGAATTTGAAAAACTATTAATTTATTTTATACAATACTGTTTTTATCATAATTTAATAATTTTCACAAATAAAGCAAATTTTGAAATTCTGTTACGGTTTTATAAATATTAATTAATATTATTTTATGTAATATTTTATTAAACAAACTAAGGTATATTGGGTAGATGTACCAGTAATTGACACCCCTTGATGTTTTTTGTTCATAACGTATAACTAATAAATATTTATCTTTATTTATTTTTTATAATTCCTTCTTTCATGTTTTATATGTCTGGACTATTGTTGACACATTTAATCAAACCAATAAGGAAGCAGAAAATAATGTTTCAGTTTTGCTATTTTTTCTGTAAAAATATCAATAAAGATGCTAAAAGCTGGCTTCATTGAATAAATTAATATATTTTTTTTCTTGCAAAATGTAAGTATTTTGGTCTTAGCAGAAATAGAAAACTTTGAATTTTATGTACTGATGGTCATTAACAAAATTCCTTTTTAAGGTTTAAAGACTATTATGCAGATCTTTTTTTATAAGATTTTGAAATAGCTTTGTCGCGTAAACAAATGATCGGATTTTCATCAAATTTCAGATTCAGTTATACGTTATCTAATTTGTTGCTGACTATATTTTGGTGTAAACCGCGTAACCGTTGACGCTGCTATGCTGCATTTTTCAGGAAGAATTAAAAAAATCAAACCTCTGTCTAAATTAGACAAAAAACTTTAGTACTTATTGATCAAGAAAATTATAAATATATGAACACGTTGAAAATTAAAGTTTTCATTTGTATGGGTAATTGCGCTGGATCAATTTACAATTTTTACAATAACTCGCGATATAATAGTTGTATAGGTAAAAATGAGATGTCAAAATACTCACAATTAATGAACCTTAAAAACCCCTCTGAGAGCCTGTAAATTTAAGTTTCTGTGTAATGTAGATCTTTTAATTACGATCTTTTCTGAAACTGTACAACCTAGAGTAATCAGTAAAGTTTTTCTGTAACTTTGAAATACATTACTACTGTCTCTTTTTGCATTATTTTAGTTGCCGTAAATTTAGAAAAAAGCGGTTGGGTGAGAGATATTTTTGCCGTACACATTCGACGATTTGATCTGAAAATATAATACCTAGAATTAAAACAAACATATTTTATATTCAAGTATACAAATTTTGTTCAGTATTACGGCGTCTATCGAGCAATATTCCATATAGTATATATGTAAAACAAATTCTTTTTCAGTGATTTACCGAACCTCATTCCCCTAAATTATTAAAAAATACTTGTGAATATTCTGAATATATTGGATCTATAAATAAGCTGGTCAACACTCTTTATAACTCCGCGAAGGTGGAATTTCTCGCGTTCCATAGTTTTAGAGAAAAATAGCTATGAAAGACGGACTTACACACAACTAATCCTGTGTAGTTCCGATTTTACTTTTTAAATACGGAAACCTAAAGTACGTAACATTTTCCCCCCATAGCTAAAACTTATTCATTTTTGTTTCTAACCTGATAACTTTTAATTAATGGTAAATTGGATTATTAAGCACTGCATATGTCCTAAATATAAATTGATAAAGAAATGATAAAATGGATTACTAAGTACTGCATATGTCCTAAATATAAACTGAAGATTTTTAAAGACGATAAAATATTACTCTCTTCTCTATGGGTTCTAATCATTCTAATTCCTTTTATTAGAAGGAATAGCTAACTTTTTTTGAAGAAATTGTCATCGAATTTCGAAAAAGAAGATACATTTGCAAAACTTACTTTGCATTCATTTTTCTGAAAAACATGCATTAAAACTTGAAAATAAAAATGATGCAAATCGTAGATGATATAAAACATTGATACTTTCAATTTTTCATATCTTAAATGTGTCATTTTTCTCATGTCTGCTTTGAAGTTTCTATTTTTGAGAAGTCTGAAAATCTTTTGATAAATATAAACATTTGTCAAAATGTCACGCAGAGTGAGATACGAGTAAGTATAAATTTCAACTCCGTTCTAAAGATTTTTCGTGACGAATAAGAAACTTTAAGCATATTGAATCCTACAGTTTAATGTATGAAATGTAAAAATGAAATTTATTTCTCGATATCTCTCTTTTATTTCTGTCAATTAATAATATATATTCTTCGTAAGGGTAACAGAAACAAAACAATATATATTCAAAATCTTACCTGTTTTACGAAAATACCCTGAAAAAATGGTTTCTCAAAATTGAGTAAAAAGTACTCAATTGTAAGTACTTGACATACTCAAAATAGCTCCAATCCAAATGTACTCAAAACTGAGAAACACATGTACTCATTTTTGATTCCATGGTTGTGTTAAAAAATAAATCGCTATGAACTGCCTCCTGAAATTACAAATTAAAGTAAAAATATACGGACATTTATTTATCTCAAAAAGATTAACAATAAACGCTTTATTGATTATTTATCAATAAAAATAGCAAAAATATTGGTAAAATACTAATGTTTCTTTTATGACAAGAACATTATTTGTAAGCACTTTTAAATTATTTTCAAATGCTGCCCATAGTTTAATATTTAAATTAATAAGCATCTTTTATGCCGCCATGAACGAAATAAACGAATTTAGGGATGTACAAAATTATCATTTGTTTCGATTTTATAATATGTGATGTTTCAAAATTGAGAAAGCAATGTGATAATTTTTGATCCAAACATACTCAATTCGATATGAGTACATCGACTTACTCATTTTTGAGTACTTCATTTTTTTCAGTTTATACAGATTTATATATTTGGATTAATAAAATGTATTTTACAGTAATTCACCTTCATATAAATTGCAACAAATGTCTTTTGAATATATTTTTTTGTCTGATTCCGAATGATTGTATTTTTTTATCATCCGAAATTTTATTAACTGATTTTTTTACTCCTAAATTTTAAATTGAGTTTTTTAGTGGAAAGTATTCATAACGAAAATATTTAGCTGAAATACTCCCCTTAAGAAACGGAGAAGATGGCAATCATCAAAATTTAAAACTCTATTAGAGATTCTACGAGAAATCGATAATCGATGTTTTTAGACGCATGGACGCAAAAACAAAATCTTAAATGGTGCAGCATTCGAAATAGAGGTTCATAAAGATACACTTGACGCTTTATAAGTGTTCAAAGTCACTATAAAAACGCCAGAGTAAAGGCTATTCAAAACTTTACACGATGCAGTTTTTAATTTTAATTTAAGCATCCGTTTGAGTTTTTGATCCCGTGATCAGTGTTGCCGAATTTGGCAATTTCTTTAGACCAGAAATTTCAAATTCACACCATAGCATTCTTAATTGTAATTTCATTTTATTTTCCACACAGAATATCTATTACTATAAATAGAAAATATGTCTATTTAAATTTTCTTTTAAGAATGTGGAATTTCGAAAAAAAATTGCTAGACTGGCAACAACGGCCACGGCATCCAATAATGAAATTTTTACATTAAAAAAAATACAACAGTCTTGAAAGTTCTGGCAACTATTTTCTTCGAATAGTACAATCCACCTCTTCTGGATACTATGTTAAAAAATTTAAACTAAATAAATATAGTGAGACTAAACAAACTGTATACTGCATGTCAAATTATACACTATCAAAATGTTATCACACGTTGTCATACACGATACAAATTTTACTCTACAATTTAATCTACATGTTAATAAAGATCAGACTATCGAACCATTTAGATTACATTTCTTCTTTCTGAACGTCTGCTGAAATGTACTTAAATACGCATCTCTATTTATGCAAATTGATTTGTAATATATTACATTTTAAAAGTTACTTGTATAGTATAACTCAAGATTAATAATTTCGTGCCTTAAACTTAAACAAATTCTTGTCATTACATCAAATTAAATTATAAATGTTGACAAATAACGTAAATTAAATATCGCATGTTGAGTTCTAATTTTCTGCTCCAATTTTCATTTGTTCGAAAGAGCGTCAAATATATGACATAAATATGAAGTTTTGAAATAGCCCAACTTCATTACTATGACAAACTAAATGAACGATATGAATATTTTCCCGCAAAAGGCTAAATTTGTTCGGCATTCAGGTTTATCTTTCAAAGACTTAAAGTTTGATATTCTTAACAGTGTCTCTCTAAATGTAAACTATGATAAATTAAGTTAGATGTTTAGTTTTAAATATAACATTTTTGTCTGTATTTATTAAACTAAATTCAAATTTAAATATAAATTTGGAAAACTGAATTATTAGGAAAAATAAGTTGTGTTTTTTACCTGTGTTTGCAGTTCGTGTAAAATCGCAAGACAAAAGTTGCAACACATATTGTGATGAATAAATTTAAAAATTTAATCCCCCAATTTTAAATGAATAAGATTTTATGTACCCAGTTTGTGTGATGAAAATACGTACTTTGCTGCCTAATGATTATAGACAAAAACATACTAGTTCTGCTAATTATTGCTTTCTGCGTTTTACATTTTATTCATATTCGTAAAATGCTCAGAAGAAAAATGAAAGATTTTCAGAATTGTGTGCAAACTTCAATGTTATACTGAAACTTCGCAAAAGTTTTTTCCGCATTATCGAAATTAATACCTAAAAAATTATAAATGGAGGATTGTGATTTGTTAAAGCAAAAGTATTGTGACAATTTTCATTTTTTTTTCTGTGGCACCTTAGAATTTGTAAATATATTTATTAAACACATAAAATCAGCATAAAAAACGCATGTTAATAACGAAAAATAAAATCGAAGTTTACGGTTGCTTGTTATACGTCGGATATAATATGACAGATTTAAAAATAAGGAATGAATTTGATTTCTACATGTACCGTAAATACTGGATGTTTAAAAGAAATGACACAACCTTACGCTCATAAATATTTTTATTATTGGGTAACATTAAAGTACGTGATATTCGTCTTCTATTATGTCTTTATGCACAAAATCGAATTCTGTTTCATCTGCCATATCTCTAACACTAATTTATAAACAATTGATCATCTTGAAAAATTACACTTCGGAATTGTGTTTCTTTTAAAAATATCAGTGGATTTTAAAATTTATTCACAGATATACGGATTTAAAAATATCCGTGGATTTTATATGCTAAGCAGGAAAGCACGGAGATTTTTCATGACCTGTTCATTTTCCAAAAAAAGATGTATTTTTGACATCAATTGTTTATTTCCTACCACAACGCTATTGTGCTTTTTTTTCAATCCGCCCCTTTCTTAGACTTTTCTATTCGAAACACCCCTATTTCTCCTAAACAGTCCCCCTTCCCCTCCTCGACTCAACGGGGTAACGCAAACAAAATTATTTTCTTTAGAAATCTTCTTATCACCACAATATTTTAAACTAACGCGAATTACTTTGACTCTTCAAACATTTTTGTGACTTTTCTAATATTTTTTTGATTTCCGCTATTACCAATTTTATTTTTACTTATCCCCAAATAGGCTTCAACATACACTTAGGGTTACACGAACCTTATGGAATAGTAACCTTAAAATAGTGAAGCTTCAACTGTAGCCGCTTTTACAGGGGTTTTTCTTTCGTTCTAACCTATGACCAGGCTTCTATCTCCCGAATTATCTCAGCTTAACGGGTTAGATACCTTTTATCGGGGCGAGTGACCACCTAATTGCTGCGTAGTGTCAATAAACCTGATTTTTAAGCTTCGCATTCCATCATTTCTGCAGTACTTCCTTCTCGTTTGAGCACACTTTGTTTCGCCTGTTACTTAACGTTACATCCTGTTGTTTGAATTGCAAATGACTACTCAAGTTGGTCTCGTAATTTAGAACATTGATCAGATGACGAGACCTTCACCTGGCGAGGCATCTACAGAGGTATAATTCACAGGTAACTCGGAGGACTTTGCACCCACGAAGGATTTTACATGCACCAAGCTCCATTAGCGTACACGACGGATTTTTAGACAGCAAAGTAGCGAACCACTAAGACAAGTACCCGGGTTGTCTATTTAGATTAAGTGCTTTGTTGGTAATCTTTGTGGTTTATTGCACATTGGGTTAACTGTGCGATTTGTTGCTATACACCTAATACTCATCATACCAGACTAAATGGGGCTGAGTGTTTTTGAGCCTAAACGGTGGTACTAAACTTGGCTGAATGGGGAGGCGATTTTGAGGGAAGAGAAATGATCAGAGAATGGCCGAAAAGCTAACTCGTACCACAGAAGGGAAAATTTTGCGCCGAAAACCAAGGCAGACGAGATGGTTGCAGAGAGAGACAAGATCCCGCCTGTCTACCGCACCCCACCGAGAAAAACTGGCTCCTTGGGCGGTCCCATTAGAACGGGTTTGGTAGATCGTACGGACATGTTCCTATTGCACCTAATGAAGAGGCGAGTTGTCAAAAAATAGATAAATAAATAAATAAAATAATAATCGACTGGAGGAATTTACAAGAGTAAATTGAAAAAAAATCTCCTTATTTCATAGCTGCCAATATCTTCCGCTTTTTCGGCCGGGAAAAATTTTACAACAAATTTTACTGTTTCAAATCGCCTTAATCTGCTGATTATTTAAGGCAAAATTTTCTATTAAATTTTTCTGGGTCAAAAAATCAGAAGAATTGGCAACTACGTTATTTTAGTGCTTTATTGATGCGAAATTTCAATCATAAATAATAACACAAATATTTATTTTTACTGGGTAAGATTAGTTTGGCAGTAGTCAGGTCCTGCTTTTCAACCATATTGTGTCACCTGGAAAATCTTCTGTCAGTGTGAGTTAAAAAGATGACAAACTGATACCGAAAAAAATAAATATAAATTTTAACCATATTTGCAAGAACATATTTTTATGAATAAGAAGCTTAAACAAGACGCGATTTAGAAGATATAAAAACTACTATATTTAGAATGTTGGTTTAACCCCTCGCTGCACCTTGTGTCATTTCTTGCACATACACAAAAATGTTATAATTTTCATTATGTGCCATGAATTTGGCTAATATGAACACTGTAATAGATCAATAACAAACCAAAGAAGTAATAATACTTAATTTGTCAATATTAGACTGCTACATTAGACAACAGAAAAATAATAGGATTTGTTCTTCGGGAAGAAATAAAATCGCTCAAGCTTAATAGATTGATTTAATTTCTTTATTCTTACTGAATACTTTAAAATATTAATGTAAAAAAATGAGGAGCGTTAAGCAGATAAAATTAATTAAATTCAGCCTGTTTAGCATAGCTGCCAACTCTTCTGATTTTTTGACCCGGAAAAATTTAACAGAATATTTTGCCTTATTTAATCATCAAATTACAACGATTTGAAATAGTAAAAATTACTGTAAATTTTTTCCGGGCTCAAAAAGCGGAAGATGTTGGCAGCTATGTGTTTAGTTGCAAAATATAGCAATATGTTATTTTAAAAACCTAATTGTGTATATAGGGTACATAACATAAAAAATCAAATTTTAACCGAAAATTTAAAATATATTTTTTTTTCTATTTTTTCCATTCTTAGACCGACATATAGATTTCAAACATATTTTTTCAGAAAAATAGAAAATATCATGAATAAAGTGTTAAAGCATCGTATGTATATATTTAAAATAATTTTTAAGTGGCATTTGCTATGTACTTGACAGTTAAAATACTCTCAGCTCTTATCTAATTTCATTTAAAATAAAATTTTGTTATTTTAATTCTACCACATGCGTTTTACATGTTTCATGCACGAGAGCACACAAACTCACTGTGCAATATTACGATTAATTTTGCTTGGAAAATTGCTCGATTCGGAAACACAAGAAAAATATATTCTAGAAACACGAAACTTCTATTTTAGACATTATTATTATTATTATTATTATTATTTTACATTTTCAGCAATATAAAGCGACCTTAACTGTGGGGAGTTCAATGTATACTTTCTGTAAAATGCTTCATTACTAATTAAAGTTTAAAAACAGAAATCTGCGATATAGAGCAACAATCTCACGAAAAGTGAAAATTTTCCAAACGGATTAATCACGCATTTAAAAATAAGCATAAAAAAAGTTTTTTTTTTTTTTTAAATAAGATGCCATTAGAAAAATTTTGCGAAAAAAACTTCTTTTTTCAAGAAAAAGTTTGTGTTTCTGTCACGAAAATGAAATTTTAATTCTTTCCGGAATATTTTTTTTAAAACTTAGTATATCTAATATAGAAATAGCTATGTAGCTATGTAGCTATTGTAGCTGTATGTATTTTTTAATAATTTATCAATAGTATTTCCTAACTTTTCGGGACTCAAAAGAAGTCTAAATTATTTTCTTAAAATTACATTTAAACTAAAATTCAGCTATTTTAATGTTTTAGTTTTCTTCTTCTTTAATGAGTAAGATATTTTTTGTAACAAAGCTAGATCTAAATAACATAATTTTTTAATAGAATGTTTTTACAAATTTCTAGTCGATATAAATATTTGGTACAATATTTCAGATATTGCCTTAAAAATTTTAATCTACATATTTAAAAGAACTTATATTTAGAATTTGTTAAATATTTGATAGTTAATCAACTCTCATATATTAAAAAAAATACATTTAAATTAAAATTTAGTGATTATAATTTTATAAGATGCGTTTCACACGTCTGTGCACGAGAAACATGTGAACACGCATGCCAATTTTATAATTAGTGCTGCTTGGAAGGGTGTTTTTCCAGGAAACAAACAAACAAACAAACAAAATATTTTCTAGAAACATGACATTTATAAAGATTCTATATTAAACATAGTTCTTCTTTCACAATGTTTTAGTAATATAAATTTACAATAATTGTGCAAGTCTGAAATGTTATTTTTTTACAAAACGCTTCTTGATTAATTGCCGTTCAAAAACGGAAATCTTCGATGTAAATCAACAATCTCACTAAAAGTAAATTTTCTCTAAACGGATTCATCACGTGACGTTATGTTTTAAGAGCTAAGTTTCAAAAAAATGCCATAGCAAAATTTTAGGAATAATAAGTATATATTACGGAAAATGACCATGTTCCTGTCAGGAAAAGGAAATCTGATAAGCAAAGGAAAACGATATTCCTTTTAGTTCTTTCCGGGATTTTTTTAAAATTTATTATGTCTAATATAAGGAGCTATGTACTTATTTGAAATAAATTATTACTAGTATTTCATAGCTTGCTAGCAGTTAAAATAACTCTCGATTATGCTCTTAGAATTATATTTAAAGTAAAATTTAGCGAAATTAATGATTTGGTTTTTCTTTTTTTAATGAGTTATCTAGTTCCTGTAATGAAGCTGGGTATTAATAACATTGTTTTCATAGAACAGCAAAGAACGGAATTAATAAAGCCTCACAAATTTCAAGTAGATTTAAATATTTGGTAAAATATTTGTTATACTGGCTTTAAATATTGTATCTATATTTAAAATAATTTAGCATTCATTAAGCGTTTGACAGTTAAACAACTATCAGTTTTTTTCCTGAAATTATATATTTAACTTAAAATGTAATTATTTTTATTTCACCAGATATAATTTACACATCTGATGTATGAGAACATACAGTGCAGTCTCATAACTAATGTTATTGAAAAATTCATTTTTTTTTTTAAACAAAGAAAGCAGTAAGTCTAGAAACTTAAAACCTCTCTTTTAGACAATAATCGCCTTTTATATTTTTCAGCATTAGAAAGGCGACCGTAATTGTGTTAATTTGAATACAGAGAAACCTCCCTGCACGACCACCTAGATCAAGTGACCACCTACCTCACTGAACGACCATTTTTTCATGGATCGAACTTTATACTCATAGGCTCAATACTTTTTTTAACTCCACTCAGAGACCATACCAGTTGAACTCCCTCCATAAACGACCAATACCGTGAAAAAAATTAAAGAAAATCCGTTTTTTCCTGATCATTTAAAGAAATTATTATTAGAAAATTAATTCTGGAGAACACATTATTCATCAAACTTTTAAACAAAGTTCAGGTTTTTCTTATTATTTTTTCGGTAGCTTTAAACCATTTAAATTCCTTTCTGCCTTTTTAGTAAATAAATTTAACTTTGATGGCGAATCAAGAACAATTGTCAAAAAACTATCCTATTCTGTCAGAAAATTCTTAAAAAATAGCAAATTAATGAAATTGTTATTATTTTATTTCAGTCAAAAAAGGAGAAATATATATATATATAGTTATTTTCTGAATTTCTAAAAGACGCGCAGGATTACGAAACAAATTTTTCAACTAGGATATAGTTTTTTGTGTCTATTTACACCTCTATAGTAATAATGAACTTCAACCTGAGTAAATTTATTTTAAAAGTATTTTCAGATTCGTTTGTAATTATACTATAAATATCTAGCCCCTATAGTCGCCGCTCGGTTCCTCCGTCCTGCTGTCTCTATCTATATAAGAAAGAAAAATCTAATGAACATTGCTTTGACATTTTACATACATAATTGTTGCAGAATTTTTTCGAATCATATCAATTTTTTATATAAATCAGATTCACAGTTCAATTACAGGATCAGTCAAAAGTATTCCGTTACAATACGGCTAAAGGAAAAAATATTTCTAATGCATTTTAACGGTGATACAGCGTTTGAAACAAAATAAGATTTTAAATAGAAGTTATAAAAGATAAAACCGTAAAATCAAAACAAACATCGATGTATTCATTTTTTAAAGTCTGCAATAATTAACTTATATAATTAATTTTTTTTCTTACTTAATTTTTAAAAAATTTTCCCTAATTTGGAAAATAAGTTTTAGTAACATTAATTATTTACCTTTTTGCAACAATTAAAATCTAGATTTAAACGCAACCTCCAATAAGAGACCACCTGTCGGAGCGACAAACTATTATTTCAATGGATCGTGCTTGTTTTAAGGATGTTTTACTGCATAATTTTTTTAAATCACGTGATGCTTAATTAGAGTTGAAAAACTGAAATATGAAGTAGATGTCAATAATATCAGTAACAGTAAGCTTTCTGGAAACGAGCAAATTACGCGATTCAGCATTTTAAGAAATATATTTTTCAAAAAAAAGGTCAATAGGAAAACTTTGGGAATAACTCATGAATTTTATAGATAAAGACCATGTTCTTGTCACGAAAGTGAAATGTAATAAGCAACGGGAAAGAATATTAATTTTATTTCTTTCCGGGATGTTTTTTTTATTTTATTATTTTATTTATTTATTATTATTTTTTACAATTTAGTTTAGCTCATATATGAGTAGATATGTACTTATTAATTTATTATCCGGAATTTCGAAGTATCTGATAATTAAAATAACTCCCATTTCTTTTCTTAGAATTGAATTTGAGCTAAAATTTAGCAATTTTAATGTTTTCAGTTCTTCTTTTAATGAGTAAACCAGTTTTTGTAATGAAGATAGATCTCAATATCTTTTTTCTCAACTAAATAAAATTAATTTAAAAAGTTCTAACCAATTCTAAATAATATCGATATTTGGTACAATATTTGTGATATTGATTTAGAATATTGTCTATGCATATTTAAAATAATTTATTACTAGCATCGGTTAATTATTTAACTGTTAAACAACATTGAATTAATTTTTAATTATATTTAAATTTTAGTTATTTTAATATAAGCAGACATGATTCACATATCTCAGCCATGAACAACATACAGTTCTATTTTTCAACTAATGGTCTTTGAAAAATTAGTTTTCTCCCAAACAAAGAAACTAGATATTCTAGAAACATGAAATCTTTTATTAGACATTAATCTTCTTTTCCATTTGTCAGCATTGGAAAGGCAGCCGTAATTGTGCGAAGCTGAATATATATATTTCTGCGAAAAGCTTACAAATTCTGATTAATTAGAATTTGTAAACAACGGGAAAGACTATTCATTTTGCTTTGTTCGGAAGGCTAAATTTATTTTTTTCTCAAAACTTAGTTTAACTGATGTAGAAAAAGCTATGTATTTACATCAAATAATCTATCAACTCGATTTTCTATGTATTTGACGTTTAATATAGCTCTCAATTACATTCTTAAGGAGTCTGAAGGCTTTTAAATTTGAATGAAGTCAGAAATTGCATGTCAGACGTAGCAAAGGAGGTGTGTTTGTACTATACCGAAGTTTTTAAAATACACAGTTCTTCGGATGCAATACAGTATGCGAACATTTCAGTGTGACCCTGTAAATACTGATTTTTTCTGTTATACAAGAATTATCTTGTAGTAAACTTCAGCAACGTATATCTATTTCATAAAATGTGAAATATTTTAATGTAGTTAAAACGCACCCCAATGAATGTTTCCCCCTAAACCATTACGTAATAGTATACTTTTGTGTGGCCCCGTATATTAATAAAAATATTCTTTGGACCACAGATTGTGTAGAATGCATATTTTAGTATATATTTCATATATGCATCTCTTTTATATTGATTTTTTATTCTTTTTCCCCAATGTTTCGATTTATTTTAGACACTATTAATAAATGCAAAATCCAAGTTATGCAGATGTTACAAGAAAAGCTGTAGAAAATGATGAATTAATACATTTCTAAATTGACAAACATTTTAAATCAAGCTATCTTTTAGTATAAGCTATAAATATACATGACAGAATAACTAATATTTTTATAAAATTAGAAAATTAGAAAAAAAAACAGGTAGTTACCTTTCTTCCCTTTTTTAAGGCTTTAAAAAATGCCTGAATGGCAGACTTAAGCTAAAAATGCACTTGCACTACTTAAATTGCTTTATTGTTTAAGATTTGCTAAGGATTAAATCATTCCTTCTCAATAATGACATAATCTTAAGTAATTTTCTAGATTGATTACTTTTTGTTATGTATGCAAATGAAAAACTGTCTATGAGATTTTTTTGTTGTTGTTGTAGTTTGTTTGCTTTATTTTGCTTTAAGGTTATTAGTTTTAGTAAGTTTTTGTTTTTCTTGCATTCCTATATTGAAACTGGGGTTTTTGCATTATGATTTTGTATTGTTACTTCGATTTTACTTAAGTTTTATTCTGAAAATACTTTATCTAAGACTAAATAATTTTAGGAATCATTCCGTACAGCTCACTAGTAATAAATAAATTTCTTTATAGCTACAATTTTCAGTCGCATCATAGTTGCATTCACCATTTTGTACTATAAAATGCAAATAAAGAATGTTTACTCTAACGCAAATAGAAGTTTTTTACCACATAATAATCTAGTTTTATTTGTGACGTACCCGCTATTTGAAAACAATCTTAAAAAATACATGGTATCACCTGTTTTTCACTTTTTAATACTTGGTATTAATAATTCAATCCAAAAATCTTATAAAAACCTATTCTACACATCAGGGTTCACAGGTTTTTCCATTTTAAACCCTGGGGCAAATCTATTACCTATCAGTGTAATAAAAATTAATTTCTGATTTTTTTCCGAATTCCTCTTTAGATATATATAAATTCTCCATCATAGCACACATTCATCATTTTGCATTATAAAATTACGGAAATTTTTTTTTATTAAACGCAAATAAATGTTATTCAACACATAACTATATGGTATTACTTTGCGATTATTTTCTATGTGAAAACATTTCATGCGATCACATGTTTTTATTATTATTATTATTATTATTATTATTATTTTAATATGCTTTATTAATAATTCAATCCAAATAGTCTTATTATAATTTAATTAACCCTTTCTGGTATGGTATACTATTAATAGCACACGTCTTTTAATGGAGAATTATTTTGTTTTACGATATATTTTTGTTACTATTTACATGTAGTAATATTAGAATATGTCTATGCATTTACTATGACTTCATTTATGCATAGGCATTTAGTAATAATGATAATTACTATTATTTGCTTAATTCTCTTTGTGCCGTTTGTGATTCTTTTATTTTAAACATATATTTCACGCTTTAAAATTAAAAAGAAAGTTCCTTTCTTAAAGTATCATGTGTAATAAAGCGCAAAAGTATTAGAAAGTTGTATTATTAGTTAAATCTTATTGTAACACAACATTTTCTAAACATCTCCAAAAATTCTTCCTTAGCCTAATGTCATATGAAAATTATATATGTAGCACGCAAAACAACAACATTTGTTACTTTTCAAACAATGAAATATTCGTTAAACGCTAACTAATCTATTTGAATAGCTGGTGTTAATGTTATTAATGTAAAAGTAATTTTTTCAAAAATTAAAAAAAAAAAAAAAAAAAAAAAAATCAGACCCCGAAAGGGTTACATTCAATTTTCCGCGTCTGAGTTTCGACGCGATAGTATTTTACTCGATGGTAAAAATCGGTTACATATCAGTGAAAATATTCTGCCAAAGACTAAATCATTTTTGGCGTTTTTTCGCACAATTCTCACGAAATATATAAATTCCAGCATAGACAAAAATCTAAGCCGAAACTTTGCAACAATGAAAAGCTAACATCATCGTTTAAAACTGTATCTAATATTTTTCTCCAAACTCTCCCGTGATAAATTGCTACTGGAAAATGAATATTTGTGATAGATCTTAAACTTATTTTTCAACTGAGCGTTTCTCTAAACTTGTACTCTTCGTGATACTTAAGTTGAAGAAAGTTTTTGGAAACAAAATGGCATTAACAAATTGCTCGTAATATAATATTTTTTTTACTGAAAACGAACATTTTCTGTCATGAAACTGAAATTTGATAAGTAACGCGAAAAGGCGATTAATTTACTTTGCCCTTTAGAAATATCCCATGAATTTTTCTCAAAACTTTTACAGTTGAAAGCAAAGATCCATACTTCAAAAAATATATATGCAATATTTAGGAAGCATTTTAAATTTTGAAAAAATATTAATTTATTTTATACAATACTATTTTTATCATAATTTAATAATTTTCACAAATAAAGGAAATTTTGAAATTTTATAACGATTTTATAAATATTAATTAATGTTACTTCATGCAATCGTTTATTAAACAAACTAAGGTATGTTGGGTACATCTACCAGTAGCGGAGACCCTTTGATGTTTTTGGTTCATAAAAAATAACTAATAAATACTTAATTTCATTTATTTTTTTATAATTCTTCCTTTCATGTTCTTTAAGTTTGGACTATTGTTGAAATTTTAATCAAACCAATAAGGAAGCAGAAAATAATGTTTGAAAGTTGTGCTGTTTTTTCTGTGAAAATCTTAATACAGATGCTAAAAACTGGCTTCATTTAATAAATTTATATATTTTTTATTTTCCGGCGAAATGTAAACATTTTGGTCTGAGAAGAAATAGAAAACTTTGAATTTTATATGCTAATGGTCATTTACAAAATTTTATTTATTTTTAAAATTAAGGGTGCCCATTACTACGATGGTAAATTAGTCGTTTTCCAATAAGATATTGCTAAAATGGAATTGCTGTAATGTTTATAGTGCATAAAATATGTTGACTTAACTGAAAACTTTAATATTCAAATTTAATCAAACATATTTCGTATTCAAGTATAAAAATTTTGTTCAGTGTTACGGCATCTGCCTAACAATATCCCACATACCGGGTGTCCCAAAAATGACTGATGGATTTTCAAATTCAATAACTTGCAAACGGTGACAGCTATTAAAAAATTTTTTGCAGGAAGGCTATGTATAATGTCAGGAGTTTTTTTACCGCAATTCTTGATTTTAGTTCGAATTTCAAACAACAGATGGCGCTGATGGCGGTTGGCGGTTAGTCGACGCCGAAACTTACTTCATTCAGCTTTGACGGAAAAGAAGGAGATTAAGGCTATGGAGTACGTCTCATTCGACAGTACAGTCTTGCTCTCAGGCCCCGATTCTGGACTCATTCGATATGATTTCAATGGAATGCGTTGTTGCCATGGAAATAACAGATTGTTTGGTAGTGGAATACAGCGTTCAGAAGTTGGTATAAATTTCTCAAGCAGTATTTGAGTTTGCAGAAGATTTTCGTTTAGGAAGTTTTATTTTCCCGGATTAAATTACTTTTTTATGGCACGATTTAAAGAATATTTTATGCATCATATTTTAAAACTAGATAAAGAGATTTTTTCAATTTGATGATTTTTGTTATATTCTTAAGAAATTTTAGATCTTTTAAGAACATTTGTCAGTAGATTTTTACGAATGTTCAAAAAATAATCATGAAAACTGTTGATAGTACATTATTGTGTAAAATAACTACCAAAAACAAATATTATAAGTTGCCTTGTTTAGCCCTTTTCAATAGGTTTAGTCTATCGTTGCATTAAAATAGAAAAAATAAAATAAATGTGAGTTAATTAAAATTTATTTTCCCGGATTAAATTACTTTTTATGGCATGATTTAAGGAATATTTTAGGCACCGTATTTTAAAACTACACTGTTAAAAATTTGAAACCTTTGCTGCATCGTCACTCCTCCACTTTTATAGAAAGAGATTACTTCACTGTATTATGGAGCATTCTCATTGGTCAAAATAGAGATATTCTATAATAGCAGTGGAGTGACGATGCAGCAAAAGTTTCCAATTTTTACCAGTGTAGGTGAAGATATCTTGCTCTTACACTATAAAAATCTGTTGCATTTTGTTGTATCCGCACACCGCTAGTATAGAAATGGTTACTTGATTGTATTATGAAGCATTGTTATTGGTCGGAAAAGAGATATTATATACAAGCGGCGGAGTGCGTATGAAGCAAAATGCAGCAGATTTTTAACACTGTGGGAACCGATTCTGAAATCATTCGATATGATTTCAATGGAATGTGTTGTTGTCATGGAAATAACTAATTCTTCAATAGAAAAATACAATATTCAAAGTTGAGCATGAATATAACAATCTAAATCGATCTAAAATTTCTTAGAATATCACAAAAATTATCAAATTTGAGAAATCTCTTTATATAGTTTTAAAATATGATGCATAAAATATTCTTTAAATCGTGCCATAAAAAGTAATTTAATACGGGAAAATAAAACCTCCTAAACGAAAATCTTCTGCAAACTCAAATACTGCTTGCGAAATTTATGCCCACTTCTAAACGCTGTATTCCACTACCGAACAATCTGTTATTTCCATGGAAACAACGCATTCCATTGAAATCATATCGAATGAGTTCAGAATCGGGCCCCGCAGTGTTAAAAATCTGCTGCAATTTGCTTCATACGCACTCCGCCGCTTGTATATAATATATCTTTTCCGACCAATAACAATGCTTCATAATACAATCAAGTAACCGTTTCTATACAAGCGGAGTGCGTATACAACAAAATGCAGCAGATTTGTACAGTGTAAGAGCAAGATATCTTCACCAACACTGTTAAAAATTGGAAACTTTTGCTGCATCGTCACTCCACTGCTATTATAGAATATCTCTATTTTGACCAATGAGAATGCTCCATAATACAGTGAAGTAATCTCTTTCTATAAAAGTGGAGAAGTGACGATTCAGCAAAGGTTTCAAATTTTTAACAGTGTAGTTTTAAAATACGGTGCCGAAAAATATTTCTTAAATCATGCCATAAAAAGTAATTTAATCCGGGAAAATAAATTTTAATTAACTCACATTTATTTTATTTTTTTCTATTTTAATGCAACGATAGACTAATCCTATTGAAAAGAGCTAAACAAGGAAACTTATAATATTAGTTTTTGGTAGTTATTTTACACAATAATGTACTATCAATAGTTTTCATAATTATTTTTTGAACATTCATAAAAATCTACTGACGAATTTTCTCAAAAGATCTAAAATTTCTTAAGAATATAACAAAAATCATCAAATTGAAAAAACTCTTTATCTAGTTTTAAAATATGATGCATAAAATATTCTTTAAATCGTGCCATAAAAAAAGTAATTTAATCCGGGAAAATAAAACTTCCTAAACGAAAATCTTCTGCAAACTCAAATACTGCTTGCGAAGAACGCTGTATTCCACTATCGAACAATCTGTTTTTTCCATGGCAACAACGCATTCCATTGAAATCATATCGAATGAGTCCAGAATTGGGGCCTGAGAGCAAGACTGTACTGTCGAATGAGACGTACTCCATAGCCTTCATCTCCTTCTTTTCCGTCAAAGCTGAATGAAGTAAGTTTCGGCGTCGACTGGCCGCCAACCGCCATCAGCGCCATCTGTTGTTTGAAATTCGAACTAAAATCAAGAATTGCGGTAAAAAAAACTCCTGAAATTATACATAGCCTTCCTGCAAACAATTTTTTAATAGCTGTCACCGTTTGCAAGTTATTGAATTTTAAAATCCGTCAGTCATTTTTAGGACACCCGGTAGTATATATGTAAAAAAACTCGTTTTCAATAACTTACTCAACCTCATCCCCCTAAATTATTAAAAAATATATTTATGAATAATCTGAATATATTGATTTTTTAAATAAGCTAGTCAATACTCTTTATTACACCCCGAAGTTGGAATTTTCCGAGTTTCATAGTTTTAGAGAAAAATAGCTATGAAAGACGGACTGACACACAACTAATCCTGTGTAGTTCCGATTTTACTTTTTAAATACGGGAATCTAAAGTACGTAACATTTTTCCGCCATAGCTAAAACTTATTCATTTTTGTTTCTAACTTGATTACATTTAACTAATTGTAAATTGGATTACTAATCACTGCATATGTCCTAAATATAAATTGATAAATAAATGATAAAATGGATTACTAAGTACTGCTTATGTCCTAAATATAAACTGGAGATTTTTAAAGACATGATAAAATATTACTCTCTTCTCTACGGGTTCTAATTATTCTAATTCATTTTATTAGAAGGAATAGCTAACTTTTTTTGAAGAAATTGTCATCGAATTTAGAAAAAGAAGATACATTTGAAAAACTTACTTTGCATTCATTTTTCTGAAAAACATGCATTAAAACTTGAAAATAAAATGATGTAAATCGTAGCTGATATAAAACGTTGATACTTTCAATTTTTCATATCTTAAATGTGTCATTTTTCTCATGTCTGTTTTGAGAAATCTGAAAATCTTTTGATAAATATAAACATTTGTCAAAATGTCACACAGAGTGAGATACGAGCAAGTATAAATTTCAACTCCGTGCTAAAGATTTTTCGTGACGAATAAGAAACATAAAGCATTTTGAATCCTAAAGTTTAATGTATGAAATGTAAAAATGAAATTTATTTATCGATATCTTTTATTTCCATCAATTAATACTCTAGTAGCAAATCAATATTTTTCAAACGTTGCGCCAATATTTCATTTATTAGAAATAATGTCAATAAAACGACAATAATAGTTAAATATTGGCATTGAAAATATTTCCAATGTATTCTCAATATTGTACAAATGTTGGCATAACATTGGAAGTATTTCAAATGAATCCCCAATATTGTACAAATATTGGTGTTACATTGGAAGTATTTCCAATGGCTATACATCCCGTTGTATAGGCAATATTTCCAATGGCTATACATCCCGTTGTATAGGCAATATTTCCAATGAAACCACAATATTGGCATAATATTGGTTGCATATATTAGCTAAATAAGGGCAAAATGTAAACACCTCAGTATTGGAGCAATATTTCATGCGAATATTGCTCCAAGATGCAGCCAATATTGGCTTAATATTTTTTGGCTACTGGGGAATTTATGTTCTTCGGATGGATAACAGAAGCCGAAAGTTTTATAATGAAAATCATACTTGTTTTACGAAAATATACAGATTTGTATGTATGGATTAATAAACTATATTTTACAGTAATTCTCCTTCATATAAATTGCAATATATGTCTTTCTATTATATTTTTTTATATTATTCCGAGTAATTTTAGTTTTTTTTCATATGAAAAATAATTGAGGACCCACAAGCCAAGAGGTATAAGCGATTAAATTGAACAAACAAGGAAGGTCTCCATACTGGGCATACCCAGAATTTTACGAAAAAAATACTAATTAAAGTACTTATGTATGTAATAAAGGATCAGTCAAAATTAGCCGCGGAATCGCATTAGATATTGTGTAAAAAAAATATATATTTTCGAATATTTGGCGTGAAAAGACTAAAGAATCACTCGATTTGGCGAGCATCCCTTTTCCTCGCCAAAAGCAAACGATTATAATGAAACTCAAAACTGTTGGATATTTAGTTTGCGTGTAAATGGTATTTAATGAATTTAAACATAAACAATGAGAGGCTTTAATATATTATATACATTTACATACATATTGTATTACATATATATGTATTACTTGTTGAAGTAGTTATTTATTTAATCGCTGGAAAAAATATTTTCATAGCTAAAAAAAATCTTATTCAGAAAAATTATCTTCATACATTTAAGCGTGTTAAAAAATAAACGTCATATGTTTCCATAGCAACAAAATCTAATCGACACTTCTCAATTTGACTTTGAGCTTGAAACAAATTTAATTAAATTTAAATTATGAATTTCGTTTTAAATCTCAAATTTTGATGATTAAATTTGAATATAAATACATATAAATTTTGATATAACAAAATTATACTTAAAACAAACTAAAACTTATACAACTAAAGTTATTTAAATTAAACTTTTCAAAACAAGTTCAACATGAAACTTTTTTTTTCTTGAAGTGTATTTGACATAAAGTATTTTTTTGAAATTACATTCTATCGCCAACCGGCGGTAAATCGGCAGATAACGAAATTTTCATTATTTTTTTACGAATGATGGTTCCGCCGAAATTTTTTTTATAAACATATATATTCACACGAGAAGAACATTCTGTAATTTTTTCAGATTTTTCGGGGTATGCCCATATGGAGACCTTCCTTGCAAGTGCGCAGACGATATCGAAATATCCTTTTTATCCGTTCAGTCTGTCCGCATAATACAATGCAAAAACTACCTAACCGACTCGTTTGAAATTGAAAATAAATAATTATCACATAATTTTGTCGAGTCATTTCAAATTTTATGAAAATGGGATGCATAGATCAGTTACAGGGTCAATCAAAATATTCTGTTACATTACGGTCAATCGGCGAAAAGTTTCAAATGCATTTTAATCGTTTGAAATTTAAAATATATGATCATTACATAATTTTGTCAAGTCATTTCAAATTTTATTGAAATTGGATGCATAGATAAATTACAGGGACATTCAAAATTATCACGTTACGATATGGCCAATGGGGAAAAATGTTTCAAGTGCATTTTTATGGTGTTATACTCATTCGAATATAATACAATACATGAACATATTAAGTATAAATATATTAAATTACATATTCTGTACATTCTGTGATGCAAGGTACATTTATTATTAAATTGCAGGGCCACAGAAAAGTAATAATTCTATACGGAATATACCACATAGTTCTATACGGGAAAACATTGCTTGGGTCGAGTGTTAATTATATTAAACTATTTCTCATTTTATGAATATGATATACGTTGCTGAGGTGAAATAAAAGTTTCTTCCTTTATATTTACAGGAACACAGACAAGATTTCAAGCAATATACTATATCCGAAGTACTGTCTACTATAACAGCAAGATCTGAATAGATTTAAAACTTCGTTATCATTCAAACGCACCCCATTTGCTACGCTTCAGGTGCAATTTTCAACTTGTTACTTTTCAGTTACAGAAAAATAAGACATTTTCTAATTATGTGCTATATTAACCACTTTTGCAGAATAATTATCTACATAGATTAATTATAAATTTAAAGAAAATTGTACTAGTATGTTGCATTTACAATTTTTTTGATAATCGAAAGTTTTCATTTTACTAGAGTTTATCTATAAAAAAAAGTTTGCTGTGCATTTTATTGATTGTACAGTATTTAATAAATTTTGAGATTGGTGTGCATCACTGATGTGCATTGCAACACCTTTTATCAGAGTGGAAAATAAATAACCTTTTTTGTTTGTTAAGAGCACCTTACAAAATAACTCAATTCCAGTATGATCTATTACAAAATTTAATTTGCTATGTATAATTATGAAAATATGATATTTTAATCATAATAAAATGTAATTAAAATATTACTAAGGTGCAGTATAGAATGATTTATAAACATTATGAAGTGCTTAGCCTTTACTACACATTTACAGAGACACACAAGATTATTCGGTTAAAGGACTATGGATATGATTAATTACTGCTGGAAATTCCTATTTTTTAGCCAAATGAATTAATTTTTATATTGATAACTAAGTATGTAAAATTTCTATGTATCTGATATAGCGTCGCACAAATAAATTTGCACACTATTTCAAATTTGGAAAGCAATTGTTGAAAAATAGTTTTTTCTAAGTTATATATATATATATATATATATATATATATTAAATGCCCATTTGGATCTGTCATTATTTTACAAAGAATTTCATTCATTTTTTCATTTATGAAAATAAGAGTTCAAAGGCCACAATGATACAAGCGGCAGTTCCTTATTTCAATTCAGTCAGTTATTATTGATGTTCATATTTAACGTCAATTAAATATTTAACGCTTCAATTTAACGTCAATTTACTCCAAATTGAATTTTGACACTTGTACCCGTTGGTTTCTGAGGTACTCAATTGTATCATTAAACTTTTAGTGACGAATATCACTTTTTTTAACATTTTTAACACCAATTTTTAACATTTTTTCATAATTTAAGGCACTGTAAAATGAAAAGATGTAAATCTACAAAACAGTTTTCGTTCTACTGCTAATCTGTATGCTTACTGAAATTTTATCTGTACTCTTTAATACAAGTTGGGGAAAGTCATCTTCCAACATTAAGACAACCTAGGATTATAGGACAGCCTGGAGTGTTGTGGTCCTGGGTTCGATTCCTTGTTCTGGCTAATTTCTCACTCCAGTTGGGATTATTGGATTTAATGTTCGTATGTGCATATATTTGTATGTACCTTTATGATAAAAAAAAATTGTCAGTCTACAAAACTAAATCTTGCAAAATTACATAAATCTGTATGCTTCGTTAAACGTTCTAGGCATTCGAGTTTCTTCGAAAACTTATAAACTTTACAGATTTTTAAAACACACATGCACACACAAATAACTCCTGCATTCAAATAATAAAGGTACATACAAAAAATATACAGATATACAAACATTAAATAAAATAAACCCAACTGGAATGAAAATTGGCCAGAGCCAGGAATCAAACCCGGGACCATAGCACTCCAGACTGTTGATCTATCTATTGAGCTACTCCGGACGATGCATAAGTCTGCAATCTTTCACTAATAAACCAAGTTGGGGAAATTCATATTCCATCATTAAGTTTTGGTTTATTTTATGATGGCCGGATTATCTACTCGAGGGATATAGGCCCAGGGGAAGTGTCCTTCGTGGAGTGTCTTTCTAAGGGAATTTAACTCGTATTTACGCAAGGTTTGAAGAAAACCACGAAAACACCGAACGTTTAGGCCGACGGCTGCGATTGGGTTTGGATCCAGCACCAACTGTCTACCAGTTGAGAGGTCAGAACCTCTCGGCCACTGGTGGGGCGATAGCGTAAGATGACAGGACAGCCTGGAGTGCTATGGTCCCGAGTTCGACATCTGGTTCTGGCTAATTTTTCACTACAGTTGGGATTATTGGATTTAATGTCCGCATGTCTGTATATTATTTGTATGTAACTTTACAGATTATACTTATAATGTGAATATAAATCTTTTAAACGGATTTCTTTGTTGCAGTTATACAGGGTGTCCCAGAAGTAATGGGACAAAATTTAAGGGGAGATAGGGGACATCACAAGGGTTCAGAATTGCATAGCAATCCGTGGTCGGAAACGTTTTCCTGGCGCGGTAGTGACGACATAATTTACGAGAAAGAAAGGACACGAACAGGGAAAGAAAATAATTTCATTATTCTTAGTGGTGCAAAAAAACTGAGGCAATACTCGGAAGCGTTGTGGAATTTGTTATACGCTACGTGGCTGCTGTTGGGGAATTTCGGGATATGCTTGGTGTTTTCGATATCATTAGATCATTCATGCGCTTTTAGATGCGCTCCGTGCATCACGGCCTGGGATCATAATTTTGAACACCTGTTTCGATGACGACCGTTGTCTCTTTAATATTCTTTTTCTTAGTTTTATGCTGTATTAAGGATAATAAACATGTTTTCTCCCCTTATTCGTGTCTGGTCTTTCTTGTATTTTGTGTCGTCCCTACCGTGCCAGAAAAACGTTTCCGACCATGGGTTGCTATGTAAAAACACCTCTTAAAATTTCTCCCAATATTTCTGGGACACCCTGTATAAAAAGTTCTAGGCATCCCAACCGACTAAAAATAATCTTAAGATTATCTGAAGAAATTTCCCCTTTCTTTTGAAAAATTTTTGCAGATTTAGCATTACCTTACAAATATCTGCAGAATGTTTTAAGATATTCTTAAAAATATCTGCAAAATGGGCCAAATATCTACGGAATTTCTATGGATTTTTGGGACAATTTCCTACAGACTTTTTACAGATTTTTTTTTTTAAGTAGGGCAGTTTCCTAGAAAGACCTTTTAAACATAACTCTTTTAAACATTAATTGTTGTTCTCCTTTATTAATTTTAAAGTTTATATGGTCAATCTTTCTGTTCTCTATGTAATTTCTTTTAAAATGTATATAAATGTTTCATTTTGATGAAAATAGTAACATTGTGCATTTGCAAATAAAATATACATAACTGGTTCTGTATTCATTAAATCAAATTAATTTACGCTATTACTCTTTTCACTCTGTTTATAATGTACTTAAATTAATTTATTTTCGTTTATTCAATTTCAGGTAACAAGAACTCTTATATTTTTGACAGACTTTAACATTAATCATAGAGAACTTGGGATATAATGTTAACATCATTGTTTGCATTTCAGACAGCATGCATTTAATCTAACTCCCTTAGCTGACTGAGCACTTAATTTATCAAACACTTGAAATCGCAACTTAGTTTAATGCACGACAGAGAAATATGTTTATAAACTTTCAAAATTTTGATTGAGTAAACTTGGCAGTTAAAATTGAATCGAACGAAATAGCTGATATCTGACAACGTGCTTAAATTGAAAAGATCTCACAAATATGACTGGAAATGGTTTCTGTATAAATGAGCTTTCATTGGTTAAATCAATTCCTTATTAAATAAATGATGTAATATCATTAAGGTATAAATTATTGCATATTTCTTACATAATTTTAAATATTTCATATAAATATATATTTTCCATATTTTAAGGAAGTCCGGGAAACATTAAAAAAAATTATTTATGGAGTCAAAATTTTGAAAATTTTATGATGGTTAAACATATTATTTGTAAAAAAATCAAATGCTAAATTTGTCATATTTAAAAAAAATTAAATTTTCTAAAAAAGTGGAGTGATTTAAAATCGTTATAACTCGAAATAGTATTTGTAGAATATCAATATTTTTTTTCTTTGAAATATAGAAAAGCATACAAGTTTCAATCTTGATTCAGAATTTTTAAAAATATTTAATTCACATAACAATTAAAAATATTTAACACGAAAACCTAAAATTAAATGATGTAACTTAAATAAAGTCATATTTTGAAGAGTAATTACTCTTTTCAAACTTTCTGAATCAAAACTAAAGTAAAACATTTGAGAAAGCCATGATTCAAGTTTGAACCATTTGTCTCTAACATCTCTTGACATTTAACACTTTAAGCAGGAAACATGGTGAAAAAACCCATCATGAAGAAAAACGCATTTTCACATGAAATCATTCTTATGATAACCATTGCTTGAAAGCTGGATTTTGAAAACTAACCAAATCGAAAAAAAAGTAGTTTCTGTTTAAATTAAACGTCACTTGAAACAGAAAAAAATAACAAAAATTTTAAAGCAATGATTTTTTTTTTAATTTGAAGATTTTAGTGTCACGGACATACCTAAGGTACATGTAGCGTATAATAAATTTTATCAAACCTATTAAATATATGAGTACATATTGTGATTTTTCTCCGAGAAAATCTCCATTTTTTAAAACCTTACAATTATATGAGTTGTAAAAGTTTCTGTTCACATTTTCAATGTCATGCTTCTGTTTCACTTCAGAAAATTTTATGATTTATGTTTCTTTTGGCTTGTATTATTGTATTTCTTTCTATTTTCTGGTGGTCCAGCTTTCACAAATTTATTTGGATTATCAAGAATATTATATACATCATTGACACTTTGAGCATTACGCCAGTCTGTTTTCATCATGCAATTAACCCATCAAAATCTGTTATAAATTTTAAAATTTGTTTTCATTTTATTATTGTTAAATATAGACAACTATGCTAGATATCAAAATACTAATTTACATATTAATGTTTTGCTTAGATATTATGTTACGAAGCGCTAAATATCTATCGAAAAATAATTCACAATATTAAGGAAAGCTTGTTGCAACTAAGTTCCCTGTTAAAAAATGGACTGAGGCGCTAGCTGCTACGACGAGTTTATTGTTAGCCTCAAATATCGAGTGGTTAGTTCCATGAGTTTGAGACATATCCAAAAGTGATATTTCAAAATGCTTGCAAAATAAGCAAATTTTGAACTTCACAGAAATTTGGACAACTGGGGCCATCAGTGAAAAAAGACCAAAATGAATAATTAAAAATACCAGAAATTAAAAAAAAAAACCGTTAAGGGAATACACGACCTGGATGACACGAGCATTCATATTAAAGCATATTCTGATACAGGGCGCGAAATTTCCACTTGCCAGCTCGCCTTTGGCGAGTAAATATTTAAAGTTGGCGAGTAACATTCGTCTTTTAAAATGTTGTGCTTCAAATGAAACTATGCACAGCGATATAGGGAAATATTTGAAAATGAACTGATGGATATTTTCAAAAAAATTTAAAAATACTCCGTCGTCTATTTCTTCGTCTTACCTACATTGGAATGAAATTCCTCCTTATGTATTCACCCCCCCCCAAAAAAAAAAAAAAAAATTTCATACCTCGCACGTGGCAATATAGAATCAGATCGCTCTTCAATCCTATGCGAAGAGATTCAGGTTTCGTCACCTAAGCGCAGCTGCTTGAAATGCGGTAAAAAATTGCGTTCCTTCTCAATTTTTTTGTTTTTTTTCAATTTAGCATTTTTCTTAATCTATGGTAGTTGGCGGTAATTAAAGTGATGTTTTAGTTATTATTTTATTAATGTCATGAAGAAAAGATAAAGATATAATATTGAGGCCTTTTTTACTAAAAGTAATACATCAAACGAAACATGTGATAAAGATGTTATCACAAATATTGAAAGGGGCATGTGCAAATTAAAGTTAACCAAAGTGAGAATGAATCTGATAGTAGCAATAATCCAATTTTCTTGTTCTGCTAAATTGAAATGTGGCAGTGATTTTGCGTCACCACTTCCAGTTAAAAGATTATTCAATAAAGAGTGGCTAAATAATTTTGAATGGCTTTTATATCATGATAAAACTAGTCTTGTAAAATGCGAAATTTGCCAGCAGGTGCCTTCCAGTAATGTTGCTAAAAAGAGGATAAATGGCTTTTCTGGGCCGTTTAAAAAAGAGTCATTTGTTTTTCACAATTTGGTTTTCACACCAAAGCAAAATTTTGTGTGAAAATGTTGCCATTGTAAAGGCAAAAATATACCCATCAGAAACACCAATGGCAAAATGTCTGAAGAAAATGGACCAACAGATGTTTTATCACTTGAAAAATATATTCAATGGGGCGTACACTGTAAAAAAAAAGGGTCGATCTACTAAAAAAACTTTAGTGATCCTTGTAGTTACTAAAAAATTTTTAGTAATCTTAGTCGGTTACAAGAAAATCTGTAAGAATTACTAGAAAAAAGTTAGCAACGAAAAGTTAATAGTTTTATATTCTTAATAGCTATTACTAAAAATCACTTGGTGTGGCCTTGATAGTATAGTGGTTATGGTAACGGACTCCGGAATAAAAGGTCCCGGGTTCGATACTGGCCACCGCTAAATACGCCCCGAATGTATGTAGTGTAAGCACTCGTTAGTAAAGAGATAATGAAAATCCTGTCAGAGCAGTTAGCAATGTTTTGTGCTGCCATCTATTGCAGTTTTGCCGAAAATCTTCCGCTTCAGAAGTCTGGATGCAGCTCGAAGGAACCTCCTGCCCTTCGGGCGCACGTAATGGTTATTAAAAATAATTTTGGAGCTAATTTTGGAGCAAATAATTACTAAAATTTGCTTGGTGGCTCATACTAAAAATTTTTAAGTTAGTTATACAAAAAATTCTTTTGTTCAGTTTACAAAAGAAATGCTTGTTTCACTTGCAAAAAAAAGTTTGTAATATGGTTACTAAAAAATTCTGTGGAATACAAATTTACTAAAAATTTTACAGTGTACTAATGTTGTAAAGTATGAAAAACCGTTTAAAGACTTTATAGATCTTTTGTGCTTGGAAGAAAAATTAAATGTGGATATTTTAACGCAGTATGGCAATGAAACACAATGCATGTATTTTATCAATTTTATTGCTGAAATTTTGATGTTGGATTTAGTAGAAAACTTAAAAAAGTGTACATATATCAGCATTCTAGTTGATGGTTCTACAGATCGATCATCTGTTCAGTATACAAATGTGTATATTATTTAGGTGGATGCAAAAGATAATCATATCAAAGAGGACATATTAGAATTAATAGAGCTGCCACATTCTATTTCACCCAGTTATTTCACAACCATAACTGATTTTCTAGATTGGATAATAGGTCTAAATGTATATAGAAACAGGTGTTTTATTGCAGGCTTGAGTACTGATGCTGCTCTAAATATGGTTAGATGACAATCAGATTTAGCTTTGAAAATGAATTCGATTTGTCCTAAATTGATAAATATTCACTGCCTTGCACACCGTTTGCAGTTAGCTGTTTTGGATGCATGTGGTGAATTTGAATATTTTAAAACATTTGATTCAATTGTTAGAATTATTTTTAAATTTTATCATGCCTCTGCTAAAAGACTTCATTTGTTAAAAGAAAGAGCAGAAATTCTCGTAGAAGAAATTCTTAAACTGAGTAATATTCACACTATTAGATAATTATCTAGCAAAGAAAATGCAGTAAAAGCCCTCTTGCAATTTTGGAAAACTGTTGTAAGCCATCTTGAACAAGTGGCCCTTGGAAAAGACAATGATAGTTCTAAAGCTAAAGATTTGCTGAAAAGTTTGAAGAATTATAAATTTCTTAAGTTCTGTACATCCTCTTGGATTTCTGCGGAAATTGAGCCCTTTAAGTGTGGCATTACAAAACAAGGAATTTCTTTTTTATCTTTGAAAATAAAAATTGAACGTTGCATCTCAGTTCTAACAGATCTTGAATCTGGTGTTGGACCAAGTGAACAGGATTTTTAGATCAACTATGCATTTTCAAGGATAATCAAGGATTTATAGCTGACAAATATGAAAATGGGGAGGAAGAGTTTCAGACATAAAGAGGGACATTAATGAAACATACAAGGAACATTACAAAAAGACTGCAATCTGTGCGATCAGATGTGTTAGCATGTCTGCAAATTTTTGATACTGTGGGTTGGTTTCCCAAAGAAAAAATCCTTGAATTTGGGATAGAAGAAATAAAGAAGCTCCTTATGCATTTGAACTCAAACCTCTTTAATGGATAAAGTAGATATTGTGTTGGCAGAATAGGAAGAATTTAAATTTATGTTCCCATCACTGACACTGAAAGAGATGCTGTCGAATGTTTACATTGAAAAATGCTCAGCAAGATTCCCCAGTTTGCTCCAGATCCTAACATTTTCTGCTGTTTTGCCGGTAAGCACAGCCTTATGTGAGAGAAGATTCAATTGTCACAACAGACTCAAGACAGTATACAGGAACTCTCTGAAGACTGTGACAATGAATGATTTGCTCTGAATTTCTGTTAATGTACCCACTTTGACAGAGTTTGACCCTACAACTACAATTGATAAATGGTATTTCAATACAGAAAGTCAGTGCTACACAAATTTAAAGTGCTAATAGTACAGAAACTTATCATTAGTATGCGTTTCTGTAATCACTGGAACCTTAAGGCAAGCTTATTTAGAGTTAAAGTTTTTTCTTTTTGCAGTGAATATGTTTCGTTTTATCAAATTCTGCATTTCTTCGGTTAATAGAAAGTTTTTCATACTACATCTGTTAATATTTTAAAAATACCCCATATATTTCATAAATGTAAAATATTCTGGATTTAACAGACAGCTCCTTCTAACAATTGACAATTTAAATTAAATTTGTCAGAAATATTTCATTTTCATATTTTATATTTCAGGTGTGGGGGCTGACGTTGTCGAAATGAATGTAAAATAGTGGCGAGTAAAAATTTTAGTCTGGCGAGGACTTTTTAAGCTGAAATTTCATGCCCTGCTCTAATACTTTATATCCATTTATATATATGTGACTAAATTTTTTCCATGTGTTTATAGGTACTTCAATTCCCGTGCTCGAGACAATGATGCAAGAAAACAACTTAGGAGAACACAAATTAGAAGTGTCAATTTTTTTTTACCTCTCCAAATTTTATACTTTTCAGCTATAAATACCATTAGCTCCTAATTTATTCGGGCGAATTAGATAAAAATATTTTTGACAGTAGAGTATAATTTCAAGATCATATGTGGAAGAAAGTTAAAAAATAAATTTAGTTTAACGACCATTTTTAAAATTATACTTTCAAAGACTAAAATGTTAACTTATGAATAATTTCTATACATAAAAAAATAGTAACAATAAATAAAATATTTATGATGATCAAAATGTGGATAACGTGTTTATAGAGTCATACATGAAGTACGCCGTGGGTTAAACATTAATAGAATGCCGTGAATAAAACATTAATAGAAACATGGACCAATTATTATCAAATTTCAAATGAAATATCAGTTTTACAATTTTCAGTACTGCAAATTTTTAAATTTCTAAACAACGAACGTTTTCGATCTTTGCAACGTTGTATATGTAAAAAATTTACTTTTAAATGGAATTTATTTGTAAGCTGTATCTCAATTAATTTTTGAGTTATTAATTTTTTTTTGTAGTTTATAGTACTTCTTTGTCATCGTGGAAACAGAAATACCTCATGTCTGGAGATTAAACATGAACCAGTAAGAAAAAGAATAAATTCCGGACATCACAAGATGCCAGATGTGCTTCAGATATCTCTATTCTCGACCGACAGAAACAAACATCTCCCAAATGGTTAAAAAAATTAAATACTGTCAGAAAAACACATTTCTGAAAAAAGAATTTTTTTTAAAGAATTGCCATTGCTCTAAAATAAAAAAAGACTTAGTAGTAATAAAAAAAAACTGTCTACCATCAGTCTTGAGCGTAATCCAGTGAATAAGGATTACAAATTTGATACAAATTGGTCGAGTACTTTCCGAAGAAACGAATCTTAAATTCTAATATATTCACCATATAGTCCGAGAGCCGACCACACAAAACCCTAAGTCATCGATCATTTTAAAATTCCTTTACTTTATGGAAGAATGGTAATAGAGGACTCTGATGATCCATGTCTGCCGGAAGCGAAAAAATGCATAAGCCAAAAATTAATACCACTAAAAATTTATAGAAACCTCTTTGGTATGTCATTAACAAAGGAATTTGGACATAAATTGAAACTAATCTTGAAAAAAATCATTAAAGGAATATCATGTAATATTACAATTTCACCGAAATTTATTATTATTATTATTATTATTATTATTATCCATGCACTGTAAATTTCAAAACAAGTATGCAATGTAGATATCCGTCATTTATACTAATTACGATAAATGTATTCACTCATTTCTGATTAATTACTGTTCTGTGAATATAAGGTGGGATTTAAACAATTTCTACATTCTTCAAATATCTTTTCGTTTGACAAACAAGTTTAACTTTCAAATATTTCGAATTTACCTTTATTAATATCAACGTACAAGAAATAGTTTGCAAAGTTTAAGTTAGATATGTACTTTAAACACCACTTAAGCTCATATTCCTGTAAAAAAATACATGTTGAATAGAATTTTAATGATCTCATTGTATAAAAAAAATTATTCTTTAAATCATGGAATATTGAATTCATTCCGATACTTTGTTAAGTTTTCTTTATAGAATATACCTTAGAAAGACAAATTTTATGTATTTTATTGACATTCATCATTAAATACAAAAGCCGGAAATTACACATCAATCATAGGAAATGAGGTACATTAGTACGAAGTTTAGTAGCGAAGTTTTAAAAATATTCAGATTTTGGCGTTTTAGTATATAGTACTTTGATACAGTATAGTGTCCAAAATCTTTTATGCGTCTCTGTAAATAATGTTTTCTATAATACATGAAGTAACTTCTAACCTAGTAAAACTTTAGCAACAAATACCAATTTCATAAAATGTGAAACAATGAAATGCAATTGAAACGGTCTCCAAACGACGCTAACTCCTATACCATTATGCAATGGAATACTTTTGTGTGTACCTGTAAATTAATAAGAAATTATCTTTGAACCACAGATGTATATTTCAGGATATTCTTCATAAATGCATATCAATCTAATTATGTTCGAAGGAGTGAATATTTTTAAAATGCACTTGAAATCATTCTTTCCCATTGGCTGTAATGTAACGGAATATTTTTGATTATCCCTGTAATTGAATTATACATCCAATTTTCATAAAATTTGAAATGACAAAATTTATGTTACAATTTTACATTTTGATGCATTTATACATTTCGATAGGGTAGTTTTTTTAATGTTATATCCGGTTATACAGACGGGAGGTTTGAACAATGACTTTAGATGCTACGTATTTTCATAATTACGAAATGGCAAAAACAAAATCAATATTTACATAAGATACGAGAAAAAACTTTTTTCTAAAATAAACAAAAATAACAGAAATACTCTCTCACAAAACTCTAAAAGTATTTTTCAAAGTGTAACATTTTTTTAAAGACATAATTTCTAAAGCATGTTTCTGATAAATGTAAGAAAAAACTTTTTATACATAAGAGGACTGTATTTCTTACTATAAAAATTTGATATTTTTTCAATGGTATGTATCTTTCCATAAAAGATGCAGCTCTGGATGTCTCTTTTTCCACCAAAATATAAAAATATATGGAATATGAACAGTAGAATTCGAATAAAAAATAAGTATTGGAAATTAATGCCTTTAAAACATCTGACAAGTTTGTGTAACTTTATTTTAAGTATTTTTATCTAATCTATCTCTATTTCTTTTATTTCTATATAAAATGATATCTTTTATGAAATTGTAGTATTTATTGCATTCTCTAACTCTCTGTCATCTGAACCTCACACTATCAATATAGGACTATCAATATTATAAAAAATAAATGTGTCGGTGCATATTAATGATATTCTTTTGAAGGTGATAGGATTAGGTCATTAAATTTAAATTTTACAGCAATTTTTAAAACTTCTAAATTATGTACATGCTCAAATTTACGACACTGACTTGGGGGGAGGGAAGATGTTAAATTATCTACTTTTATGGGGAAAGTTATATAATTTTGTTTTATTTTCTCATTAATCTTTCATATCAATGACTTTTTTTATATGTGGATACACAAATCACAGATGTAAATCAGAACTCATACAAAAGATTTCAGAAGAGGCTTTTTGTATAGTACTTCCACAATTCATAACGACTCACTGTTTTATTAACAGTTTCATTTAATTAATCATCAACTAAAGTTGCAGAAATTGAGGAATAACTGGTGTGAACGATCTCTGATACAACTCTGCCAAAAAATGAAAAAAGTCTCGATTAAAACGTACGAAACTGCTTCTTTACAAAACTTTCTGTACCAGACTATTGTATTTAATTCACCTGTTGAAATGTTTCTAGTGATAATAGTAAAGGATAAAATGAAATTAGTTTCTCTAGTATCTCAAGGCAAACTTCACATTAGTAGTTGTAAAAATTAGCGGATAAAGTTAATAATAAACGTTTCAGAAAATAAAGACTTCAGTACAAAACCATCGCATGTATCTACTACTCTTTGATAAATCTAGAATAACATACGTTACTTTAGAAAACAGCTTAAATTTAAACACCAATAAGTTCTAGAATTAATATTTTTACAAAGCATGCATTTAATTACAGTCTTTTCCCATGCGACAGTATTTAATTTATTATATGCAGGAAATCTTAACATAATTTCAGATTTTGATGAATGACTGTTGAACATATTTATAAATTTAAGTATCTTTGGTTTAATGCATTTAACTGTCATTAATGAGCATTAACGATTATGAATGTAAGTAAAAGTGTGCTTAAAATAATATTTATTTGATATGGAAGTTTGTCACAAATATGTCACTGAATGTTTGGAAATAAATAAACTTCCATACATGTTTATGTTATAGGCAATTAATATTTAAAATAACATTTGTATAGTGTTTGATATGTGTCAATAAAATATAATTTGCACATATTATGCTGTACATAGCTTATAATATTTTGAAAGAAAATAAGTTACATAAGTTTTGAAACATAAATTTTTAAATAACATCCAATTTTTAACACTATAACGAATAATCTACTATTCTCTTGAATTAAAAAGTATTCGAAGTCATTTTAACTCCAACATTAAAACGACTTTTTCCTTCGTACTAGCTTGTTTATATACAACAAATTCCTGTATATTAAAGATAAAAAGAACCACTTCACGGTAATTTATTCTCCTTAATTTGGTCGAATAATATGTTATTTCCGGCCTTATACTACAGAGGACTATCTACCCTATTGCAAAGGGTATCGAACATTTTGAGTGAAAATGTTTTGTATGATAGTAACATTTGTACGTGAAAGTAGCCTCTAGCTTCGTTTATGTGTATTTTTTTAAGGAAGTTTTGGATTTTCGATCTGTTGTTTTTGATTTTCCATGTTGATAAGAGATTTTGGTCAGTTTTCAGGGGTTAAAAGGAGATTGAATTTTGGTATAAGTGAATTTTGGATCGGGAATTGCAACCATGAGTGGCGTAAGACATGTGCTCATGCTTTTTCAGATTGAAATTCTTCTGTGGCATCTTAAATCTAAAAATGGCTTAAAGAAGCTGACAACTTTGATAAAAAAAGAATATTCCACTTTAATGTAATAAATCTCTGAAGCATCCACGAGTTGCTAGTATTTTATATTCTTTATAAGTATTTATATTTATAATTACAATATTTATAATTAATAATGTTCATTTAATAATTTAGTCTTAAAACAATAGTGGCCAATTCGGGGATATTAACGTATTATCCAATTGAGGTGAAAAAAAACTTCTTTAAAACACCATAAAATAAATTAATTGCGCAAGGCCGCCTTTCGAAAGAACTTAGTCTTTCTTCGTCAGGCGCAAAAAAAAAACGTGCATTATATTTTTAATATTGATATTACCCAAATCAATTTTTGATTATCTTTTCAGCAACCTGTCATCAATACGTAAGTTAGTTTCCAAAATAGCAATTTTTACATTTTAATAGTTTTGAGAGATGATATAAGGATTAGAATACTTTCAGATGAGAATAATAAAGGTCAAAATCAAAATATCCATCGCAAAACTTTCCTGTTTAGATTTTAGATACTTTTAAACATTTAACATTATCATTTATCTATTTCCACATTGCGCAATTTATGGGTATGTGACAATGCGCAAGTGGAAAAAATTAAGTAGTACTGGCAAAACAGTAACAGTGTTAGAAGAAGACGCTTCATCAAATATGGTGACATTTTTCAATTTATATGACTAAAGGTGTGACGTGTCTGGGGGTATGCTGGTTAAATGAAGACATAATTTGAAGTATAAGATAAAATCAAACAGTTTATTTAAACCTCCGGAATACGGGAAAGTGAAGCTTAGTTCGAAATTTCAGTCACTAAGTTCAATACTAAGAGATTAAATTGCAAACTATACTCACGTCAACGGCTTAAGCTCAGTTCGGGGCACTCACTCCGGCTAGACGTTCAGATTGCGGCTAAAAGCTAGTTTATATCTATAATAAAACAGCCCGTGGCTGCAAACACTCTTTATTCTCAAAAATATGCAACGTATTAAATAACTTCTTACTCACTGTCACTCTTCTTGGGTAACTCAGCTCACCACAAGCTAACTCGGCTCACAAAACTAGCTATCTCACTTCAGAACACAATCTATCTCGCTATAGAACACCTGGCTTCACTATACAACACAATCTCTCACTTAGCTGGCTTCCGCCGCCTCATCACACTGCTGTCTCTTCACCACTGCAACCTATTTCCCCTTGCGGACTACTGCCTCCTCACCACCACGCACAGCACTCCAACTCATAGCTTTTATACTTTGCAAACTGAAGACGGAGCTATAAATTTGCATGTTACTCCTAACCGCAGCTAACTGTAGACCCAAAGACGCCACATACGCTTTGGAAAGTTAAAGCTGAATAAATGATAGATGTCGCTTCCGCGCCGCACATGTTAAAACATTGACGTCACGATCTCACTAAAATGCTAGAGTGCCTTTATAACAAAGGACACTCCCTCACATAGGTATTGAAACGACTCATTATTCAGTTAAAGGGATGAATAAACTTCATCAATTATATAATAATAATAATGTGTTTTTTTACCGTTTGAAGTCTATATTGCTGTTTAAATATACAAAACTGAAATCAACCTGTCGTTTATACTTATTGCAAAATAATCATCCTTGCGAAATTTGAGATTAGTTTGTCTTCTGAATGTTATCCCGTTTGAAGTATTTAGTTTTTTTTATATAAATTTTAATTAAAATGCTTTTTCGTAGTGACTTTTCATGGTTACAGAATCCGATTGATGGAAAGTTGAAAATGCTCGATAAACTGATAGACCAACGTTTACTTACTGAACTTTGTGTGAATGTATATTAGCACATTAACACATGAAAAAATAATTCCAAACATTTTATACAGACATTTTTCTTACGCATAATCAGATCACCGTGTTGGGATTTCCTAATTTGGGGCGTTCCGTCAGGTCTTAAAAGCTAACGAAAGTGCCATTGGTCACGTTTCGGGAGCAACTGATTCCATCAAGAATTGTGATAGATTTATTATACTTATTAATTACGGATTTATGCAATATTGGACAATAGACAGATATAAACATATTTTTGATAAAAAAATATTTTTTTATGAATATGTTATTATTTTTTTAAATTTATTGCAAAAACGGACAAAATGTTAAATTTCGTCTTTTTAAACATGTTTTAAAAAATTAAAAATACAAATAATACTTTTTTTCAAAAAAATACAGAAGTCATTTCATACATTCAAAATACAAATAACATACATGTTTTGAAAATTCATTTTGCAAACGGTTCATTTTGCAAAGAAAAAAAAAAGAAGAAGAAAAAAACTAAAGTAATGTTATGGCGGTACTTGGCGGAGGCGGTACTTTTTTCCTCAGTGTAATAGATGTTAGTAGGATATAAATAAATGCTTTACAAAACCACTCAAAGAACTGGAGAGATGATGGCTGAAGGATGATAATTTCTAAAAGTCTTATTTGAATAGTTTTAATTGAGTTTTTTCACTTAATTAAATTTTTATTAATGCATGGCTGGAATAAAAATATGCAATAATGTCCACTCTTGCACAAAACTCTATTTTTCGGCTATTGATAATAACTGCCAACAATGTGTTTATATCCAAAATAATTAGTATTTAAATTTGAGTAATATTTGAAAATAGCCGCATATTAACAAGTTTTATGCACTCTATAGAAAAGTTCTATGTGCACATCCTTGATCACACCAAAATCATACGGACTGTAACTAAACTCCTTTTACACATTTTGTAGTGCCATTACTGTAATCGTGATCCCTTATCAGAGGTTTGTACAGTGTATCCACTCTCAATGGTGGCCAATGGATGATTTCTAAACCGTTAGTCATAGACATGTAGTTCGAATTGCAAAAATGCTTTTAAAAAGGTAAAGAATTGTTTTTTTTTTAATCAAATTTTGTCAAAAACATTTTTTAATTAAAAAATTTTGAAAATTAAATTTTTATACGATTTTCCAGCCGTTTAAGTGATATTTAGCAAAAATTTTCCACAAGTAATATACAAACAAGTAATATAAGAAAGGTCCCATTCATCTAACATTAAAATTGACCGAGTATTGAAACTTTAAATTTCATGACTTAAACCACTCTTCGTACACTAAGAGCTTAAAGTATTATAAATGGCGTCAATTTCCAGCGCTGTCCAATGGCTAATTCCTAAACTATTTATCACTGACATATAGTTCCAATCACAAAAATGTTTTAAATGAGGTACAGAAATATTTAACTCATTTAACGAAATCGATTTAACGATTTAACTGAGGGTGCTGCCGCCTTATATGTTTTACGATCGTATTAATTTTAATTTATGGACTTCTAGATTGGATAAAATAATGGAGACTTAAGTTTCAAAACTCTTTTTATCAAGAAAATAAATTTTTGGGAAATCGCAAAAAACTTTTCAATGTGTCCACTGGTTTTCATTATAAATTTGGAGATTGCAATGTTATATTAGTGCAGATTGGTATAAACTGATAGAAAAAACAAAAGCGATGAGGCGACTTTAGCAATTCACATCCTTAATTGTATTTTTGTATGTTTTATTTTGTCAGGAAATGAAGCTGTTTCTTTATATATATATATTTTAATGTGTTATTTTGATAAGCGTTTATTTTACTTATAATGTTCGTATGTATGTTTTCCTAGTTCAAAATTTGTATTCAAATTTTAACTCGCTTCCAAACATCCGACCGATGTTCAATTCGCATACATTTTTATATCCAATGAAGATGTAATATTAATATGATTTTAGGGGCGTACTATTTATTTATTTTATAGGACTATATAAAACTCTGTTAGGTTAAGTAATCTATTAGAATCTTAAATATGTATCATTTTTTATCGAAAAGTGGCTTTTTTTCTTAATTTAATTTAACAAGATCTCTGTTATCTTTGACTTATATTTTTAATGTATATTTTTCTTTAGTATATAAACATCAACATAAATTTAAAAATAATACTGTAAAAATAATTTTACTCTCAGTGTTTAATGTTAAATTTCGTATCTGACGTTTATTTTTACTTCCAGTAAATTTGTGAAAGAACCCCATTTTGCCGCAAAAAACATTCTTCAACTTTAAACAGCTATTACTCTATGATTTTTAATCGCAGAAGAATGGGACTTTTTTTACCTTACTTATTAGAGTAGTGGTAAAAATGTACTAAATATCACTTATTGGACTGGAGGACCGTATAAAAATTTAGTTTTCGTAATTTTGTAATAAAAAATCTTTTCGACCTAAATCGGTTAAAAAATACTTTTTTACTTTTTTTAAAGCATTTTTGCAATTGAAACTATAAGTCTATGACAAACGGTTTAGAAATTATCCATTGGATACAGTTGAAAACGGACACACTGTATACCTAATATGTTTGGTTCAGAGGTAGATAAAAAATTCCTTAATATATTACAAATGAAAGAAATTAAAAATTATTATATTTTGTGACTTTGGTATTAAAGGAAAACTCACCAGTGTGTCCACTGTACCGTTGATGCAGTTCATCGTTCAGTTATCAACGAATTTTTGCATTTCAGTGAAAATAGTGCATTTTTCTAATGGAAAACAAAGTTCCTGCAACCTGCAGCCATGGTGAATAAATCATTGAAATAATATGAGGAATGAATGAAAATGAATGTACCTTAATATAGTAGGCTTGTATTTGCATATGCAACACAGTGCAAAAACTATATTATGTAAAACACTATTTTATGTCTCATATAAAAAACAGGTGTTCTTATTCATTAAATTACGAAAATGCACTATAATCATAAGCGAAAATATGCAATAACCTATTCCGAGTCACTAATGATTCCGAAAAGTGTTCTTTTATTTTTAGAAACCTCACAAAAGAATTTATCTTTAAAATTTAAAGAAGAATTCATAAAATTCAATTTTTATTACCTGCCAGCAGTTTTCGAAGACGTTTACGAGTAATTTTTACAGTGCATTAATCAGATTTCTCAACTCAGAAAAACAGTTTTTTGGATGCTGTGAGGTCTCAGATAAATATTATCATGTTCAGCAAGCATGTGTAACTGAAAATACATAGAATTAAAACTTTATCAATAAAAATAACTTTTTTTGTGTTACAACTGCATGCACAATTTCAATTGCTGAATATAGCTGAAAATTTTTATTTTCTTTTTAAATTCGTCTTTAAAGTTTGAAAAAAAATCGTTTTCTAAGATTCCTAAAGATAAAGGACCGCTTTTCAAAATAGTGAGTGACTCGTAAGCATTTATCAGATATCGTTTGTGATTATAGTAAATTTTCTTACTTTACGGTTTTATGCTTTTTACTGTGCATTTGTCAGTTTTTATTAAGCACTTCTTGCTGTAACTGATATTTTTGTTTCATTTCTAAAAAATCAAAACATCCTCTCTAAAATTATGTGTGATTTTCACAAATATTACTGTCGTTATACATAAAAACCCAATTAAATCATCACTACACATGTATTGTTAAAACTGAAATTACAGTAATAAATCTTAAATCATACAAACTTCACATTTTACAAGGAGAAAAAAAGTACATTTGCTTGTTAACCCTTTAACGTTCATTGGTTTCGCCACGAAACGACAAAATTTTAATTCCGATATGCAACACTGACACCGGTATTTTTATCTAAAAATATCCCTTTTATTATTGTATGTGAAAAATCACGTTTTCTTATTTAGAAATATATTTGTTCTTATTTACCGGTGTCATTCATTTATTTCGACATCTTAGCAATGAAAATGCTATGATCGTTAATGGGTTAAAAGAACATTTCAAAGGAATTTTAATTTAATTTCCCACCTTTTGTTTAAAGGATCGGAGTTCTTCCTGGAACAAAAGATTCTTACATCAATTCCTTTAGTTTAACAAGTGGAAATGTAAAATTTTGAAAAGCCTGTCATAATATTTCCAGCTATTGTTTTATTCACTAAAAGACACCAGTAAAATGTTGTCCTTTAAATAAGAATGTTTCGCTTAGCTCTGCACATATCTATATTTCTTAACTATAATGATAAAAACGCCGGGTTCAAAATCGTACATGTAAAAAGCACCGTTATACGAAAAAAAGTGGGAAAACTTTAAAATAAGTGTTGTCAAGAATAAAACAGTTATCGCCTTTGGCGGAAAGCACGCAACGTACAGTAACCCTAAATCAAAGTTGCATAATCTGTAAAAATTAAGATCTTTATACAAGACAAATGAGAAGATAGGAAATAAATATAACAGTTATTTAAAACAGAAAAAAAAATAATTCCTTTGATATTTAATCAACTGAAAAGTAAGATAAAAATATCTAGAAATGAAATGATATTTTAAATCTAATTTATTATTATTATTTTAATATGCAATTTGGAGACGAACACTCAATAAAAATACCTATTAAAAGATGTTTTTCTTTTTAAATTAAATTTTAAAAGAGCGGGGGACTAAAATTTAAAATATTATTAGAAATATATAAAATAGAATGTCTGTTACATCACAGCATCCCATCTATAATATGTCTTGATTCTGAATCTTGGATTCTACATAATTACTTTACACCGTAATTAAATTGAATAAATTTAACGTATTCACTGCATTTTTAGAGAATGTCTTTCTAATAATATTCGCATGTTCTGAGAATTTTGTTCATAAGTGAACAGCAATTTCAAAGTCATAATTTCTTTTATATAAATAATGATTAAAATAAAGGATCGACCTAAACATGTTTTTAAGCGCTAAACTGAAATCCAAACTGAATTTCTTATTTTGGGTCGAAACTGAAAATGAAATTATCCATTTTTGAGTAATTATTAAATGCATAAATGCACATGACTATTAATAAACTATAAATATAGCTCAATTTGGCCTTGTATCGCTAACCAAAACATATTATTTTCATATAACATATAATACAATTATTTCATAAACTACACAAAATGATTTTCTAACTATACGAATTTCATCTAATTAAAAAATGGTTAAGAGCACATGATAAGAGAACGACTTTCCATATATTTAGTATTTCCGTAAATGATTATAGTAAATTTTCGTAGTTTACAGTTTTATGGTTTTTACTGTACATTAGTCAGTTTTTATTAAGCATTTCTTCCTGTAACTGAACTTTTTATTTCACTTCTAAAAAAAAGTCATAACATTCTCTCCAAAATTATGTATGACTTTCACAAACATTACTGATGTTATACATAAAAGCCCAATTTAGTCACAGCATTGCACATGTATTGTTAAAGTGGAAAATACAGTACTAAATCTTAAATATTCACATTTTATGAGGAAGAAAAAATACACCGTCAAAAGAACACTTCAAAGGAATTGTAATTTCATTTTCCACCTTTTGTTTAAATGATTGGACTCTTTTATCCTGGAACAAAAGATTCTTACATTAATTTTTTTAGTTTAACAAGGGGAAAGGTAAAATTTTGAAAAGCCTTTCATAATATTTTCAGCTATTGTTTTACCCACTCTTTAACATTATGTTTAATATTTAAAAGATACCAGTAAAATGTTGTCGTTTAAATAAGAATTTTTCGGTTAGTTCTGCAGATATTTCCATTTCTTAACAATAATGATAAAAACATATTCATCCCCATCTATAATATGTCTTGATTGTGAATTTTGGATTCTACTTAATAACTTTACACTGTAATTAAATTGAATATAATAAACGTATTCACTGCAATTTTAGAGAATGTCTTTTTAGTAATATTCGCATGTTCTAAGAAATTATTTCATAAGCGAACTGCTATTTCAAAGCCATGATTTCCCTTATATAAATAATGATTAAAATAAAGGATCGACCCAATTAGGTGTTTAACAGCAAAACTGAAACCGAAACTGAATTTCTTATTTTCGGCCGAAATTTAAAATGAAAATATGCATTTTCTGAGTACTTAATAAATACGTAAATATACATGACAATTAATTAACTATAAATGTAGCGCAATTTAGCCTTGCATTTCTAACCAAAACACAGGATGATTATAAAAAACTATCTCGACATTTGGACCTCTAACTAACATACCATTCACAGAATCTAAATGAAATTTTGGCAAAAGGTATTTTGAGGTATACGCTCAAGAAAGATATGGAAAACAACAGTATTACTTAAACAGTTACGGTTACAGTGAAAACATTTCGAAAAAATCAAATGGTAACACCCAGTTTTTTGTATTGGAATGTGATCGCCATTCTGAAAAACCCTATATAGCGTTGGAACGGCAACTGTAACATGAAAATCACCAGTGGTAGATAGGCTAAAAGTGAGGACAACCAATAAGGACAGAGAAGCAGTATAAAATAAAGCGTTTTATTGTGTTTCACAAAATTTCCATATGACCTCCTTCACACACGATGAGACTTTGCATGCGGCAGATGGTGGATAGCACTACAGCACGTACCATTGCAATAGGAATCCACTGAATTGCAGTTCTGATGGCATCTTTCAAATCAGATTCAGTTTGAGGACGAAAATGATACACTTTGGATTTCAGATATCCCCACAGCCAGAAATATATTGTTGTCTGATCAGAAGACGTTGGTGGCGACGGAAGCGGGAAATGACGGGAGATAGCTCTGTCACTAAACTGTTGACTTAAGACACGTTTGAGTGAAGACCCAACATGTGGAGGAGCGCCATCTTACATCCACACAAATTCAGATATAGCATTTTGCCGTTGAAATGCGGGAATCGCGTAACGAGTTAACATGTCCAGATAGCGAGCACTCGTTACTGTACACGTTTGCAGATCACCGGCAATAACCTCTTTAAAAAAGTAAGTGCCGAGGACGAACGTATTCTTTATAGCACACCACACAGTCACTTTTTCCTCGTGTAATGGACATGAAAGCACATCATGTGAATTATTCTGCTCCCAATGTACACAATTTTTCGAATTAACGTTACCAGTTAACGAGAAATACGCCTCATCTGTCCACAAAATGCGGCAAAGGCCAGCTGCTATCTCCATCGTACCGGATAAGGAATTAGTTTGCAAAATCCAACCGTAATTGATAGTCTTCCGCTTCCAACATCTGGAAACGTTGCAATCGATACAGAAACATGTTTAGAACAGAGCGAAAAATCTTGCGTATAGTTGAATTCGGCTGATTCAGAACACGTGAAACACCACGTGCAGTTGTGGAACGAACTGTGCTTATCGTTTGATGGAATTCTGCAACAGCTTCTACAGGAATCGGTCGTCCAGACCGAGATCAATCGCATGTGAAACCAGTGTCTTCTAATTTATGAATCAAGTCCCGTACAGCTTCGACAGTAGGGCCTCGCCCTAATCTATGGTTGCGGTGGTAAACACGTAATGTCTCTGCGGCATTTTGTCCATCCAGGTAATAAATCTTTAAGATTTCCCTGCGATCTTTCCCTGAAAGCGGCATCTTGTTCGTAATGGCTGAAATCAACATATGCGGCTCGCATTTCGCAGTGCCGTTTCTTTCACCTAGCATGACGACGTCAATCATGACTGTGTCTTAATCAGAACCCGAAATTTGCGTTTCTCGGTTTCTTCTTCACGTTTTGTGGAAAACTAATCAGGATGGGATATCAGCCGAAGAAATGGTGTGAAGTGAGACATAAACGAAACAAACATTAATGCTCTGGTGCAAGGCTTTTTACATTTATCTAGCCTAGTTCCGGTGATTTTCGTGCTACAGTTGCCATTCCAACGCTATTTAGGGTTTTTCACAATGGCGATCATATTCCAATACAAAAAACTGGGTGTTGCCATTTGATTTTTTGGACATTTTCCCACTGTATCTGTAACTGTTTGAGTGAAACTGTTGTTTTCCATATCGTTCTTCAGCGCATATTTCAAAATACCTTTTGCCGAAATTTCATTCAGTTTCTGTGAATGGTATGATAGTTAGGGGCCCAAATGTCGGGATAGTTTTTTTATAATCACCCTGTATTTTATTTTCATATAACATGTTATACAATTATTTCATAAACTACACAAAATGATTTTCTAACTATGCGAATTCCATCTAATTAAAAATGTTTAAGAGCACATTTTTCGATTTATTTTTAAATTTTTTTATGAATGAACATGTGTTATATTAGAAGTTTCCCAAAGAGCTTTCGAAACACTTCTGCCGTTTCAAATTTTAAAAATCTGATAATGGTAATGTAGAAGCTTTTAGTGAGCATGTAGAAAACATCTTCACAGTTTAGTCATTTAAGAATTTTTTTTTGCTTTTTAATTTGCATTTACATCTTCAGTCAGTCATGAATGATAATTATAAACAATGTATTCCTAACAGCAATTCATACTGAAATTTCGGTATCATATCTAATCACTTATCTAAATAACAAAGTTTAAATAATTACAAACAAATAATGATTAAAACTGCTATTTTTATGAATGCAAGTAAGAAATCATATACATGAGAAAACATATGACAAACATCCTGCAATTTGTAGTCAATGATTGACGTTTTAATCAGAAATTAAAAAATAATGATATAAAAACCAAAGTGCAGATAAGATAAATATATAGTGTGTTTGCAAGAAACATCTTAGTTTTTTTAATCGTCCACCGATAGCTGAGAGTCTCTTCTCTCAAGGCTTTTACATGGCAAATGGTATTTTTTAACCTATGAAATATGAGATAATCTGTTGATATATCGTAAAGATAATATACCGTATATAGTCTTTTAACGGTAAGGGTGGTTATTATACATCTGACAAGTACACGACACAACCCATGATCAAATTCGATTTTGAATTGATTCAAGTTTCTTTAGAGAAACCGACCAGTGTATGCTAGTAATAGCATACAATGATGAATTTGATTGGCAAATCTTATGATTGAATTTGTATCAAAATAATTTAATTTCTAATTAGCTGCGTTTTAAATTATACAAACACACAGCATCTATAGTTACATGTATTCGTAATTAACTCAGTGTTATACCATTCCAGGTTGAATACTGATTACTTCCTGTTTAAATTGCAGAACTATTATTTCCGTGTTACTGAATTTAATTTATATAATCCTAATAAATTTTGTATTCATGTAAATTTGCATGAGAATGTAATAGCTATAGCATCAAGATCTGAATATTTATGAAACTAGTTAAATACGAGCGTACCATATTTGCCACGTTTAATGTACAATTGTCGACTTGTTTTCAAACACATGGTTCTGTAATTATAATAAAAAATATTACATTTTAAACTCCATTTTCTTTATTTATTTAACAAGTACATTTGTACACGTTTGTACTTGTTTTATAAAAATTCATAAACATTTATGTTAGACCGTTAAAATGTAACTATAATAAATATATTGTACTGTTATTGTCATTACAGAAAAAATACGAAATTCAATAAAATTCATTTTTCAGTCACCTTCTATTATTGCAATTGTTTAGTAATAATTGATCATCTTATTATTTTTTAATGGAAATGTTTTGACTCATTTGACAGATGAATCTCCAATAACATATGTTCTTTTCTTTTTTGTTAATTATAAATATATATAATACTTCCAAATTCATTATTTTTATATTCTTTCTTTACACAGATGCAACATTAATCTTTCCTAAAGACATATTGACAGAAATATTTTTTTATAAACATGTAGAAAAAACACGGTACCTAATTCATATGTTTGATATATAGATAAATTTCTATTATTCATTCAATAATAAGGCTGATTAAAACCATAGTTATTGGCTGAGAAAATTATTTTGTATAAATTCTGTATAGAAAAAACATCAAATATAGGGGGGAAAATGAGTTTGAGGTACTTACATATACGCGATAAATATTGACATTTGAAAATAGTCAAAGTACTGTGTAATGGAACAGTTTATTTTTACTTTTTGAAAAAATGGTTTCATTTAGACTTATCAGCTATTATCGTTGCAAGACATCTGTTGAGTTCCCTTTCTTTACATAGATGCAATATTAATCTTTCCTTGGGACGTATTGACAAATATTCCTTTTATAAACATCTAGCAAAAACAAGGTAATCAATTCATATACTTGATTTATACACAAATTTCTATGATTCATTTAATAATACGACTGATTAAAACAATAGTTATTAACTGAGCAAATTATTTTGCATAAATTCTATATACAGGGTTCGCACAGGTCTTGAAATTTCAAAACCAGGAAAATCTCCGGTACAAGTATTTTCTTAGAGACAATTTCTCTTTAAATAAAGTAAAATTTTTTGCGTTTTAATTAGATTTATTTTTAAAAATACTGGTATTTGACCTGTGAAACCTGTGAAACTAACGATACCCGTACGAACTCTGGTATAGAAGTACATCTAATATACGGAAAAAATAGAATTTGAACTATTTACGTACATCAGATAAATTTATTCAAATAAAAGTAATGAATTACTGTGATTATTATCGAACGACGTGTTTGATTTCCTTTCTTTAAACACATACAGCATTAATCTTTCCTAGGAACGTATTGACAAAGTTTCTTTTTATAAACATCTAGCTAATCAATTCTAATGTTTGACTTATTCATACAGGGTGAGTCATAAATATCGAAACAATAGGCTATCTCTTTAAATATTGCCCCTAGACCCATACTTCCAATTGCAAAGTTTCATAAAAAAACGTGAATTTTTTTATAAGATAAGTTGCAACTCCATGGGGGGTCTATTTTAGAAAATACGAAAATTAAATTTTTATACGGCCCCCAGAGGATAAAACTTCCAATTAGAAAAATTTTCCTTATCCATTCCTGAATTGAACAAAAAAAAATCATCTCGATATCTGCAAATCCCTGAAAGATATTAAAATCCAAAATTTTCCAAAATTCGTGACTTACACCACTTAACCATACCTCTGAGAGAAGCGATATCAGTTCATTTGAAATACAACTTAGGGATCGACCATAAATTTACGCATTATTAAATGTCGATCCAAGACAATACTTTAACTTTTAGATATGAAATAAAAGCGTATAGGTTTTTGCTTCAAACTTGCTTGAAGTATGCTAGATGTCTGCAATATTTCGAGCTTGGCACCAGCCTCGTAAGTGGCACGACCCATTGGCCGGACCGTCTTATTAAACACTTATTAAAAGTGTTATTAAATTAAGTGATATTAATTAAATTCCAGTAAAAGTGTCTTAAAAACTTATTGCCGCAGGCAATAAGTTTAGTAAAAATAGTAATAGTGTTAATAGCACTTCTATTAACGGAATCATTGGAAATATATTTTAATAAATTACACAGAAATATTTTCAAAAATCTACTTTTTACTATTCAGCTTAAAAATTTATGATGGTTTTAAACTTTTTTTTTTTTTACTGTCTTCTATTTTTACAAAAAGAAAGTATTGTATTCATGAAAATTTTGAATTCCGGTTTTCGACCTATTCACATGTTTTAGGGCTCAGAGATACTGAAAAACATATTTTTACAAAATGTCTGTCTGTATGTCACTGCTCCTGTATCTCTGTATATGACATAAATTTTGTGAGCGCTCTATTTCAAGACTTATGCACGGAATTTAATAAAAAAAAAATATTTACTTAGTTCGTGATATAAATTGGTGCTGATTAGTTTTTGGTGTGAACTCTTAGCAGATCCTACTGTACAGGCTTTTGTGTGGTTTCCGCAATGGCTGTATCTCCAGAATTAATGGAAGGAATATCATCAAACTTCAATTTCAGTTAGACCTTGGTATGAAATGATGTTGTTTATATTTTGTTGTAAATAGTTCCGCTGCAACGCTGTATTTGTTACGATTTCTGAAGTAGCTCTATCTTAAGAACTAATACAGGAATTTCCATAAAAAGTCAGATTCAGTTACTTCTTGACATGAATTGGATTTGTTTACATTTTTGTATCAATAATATTTCGGGTGGCACTGTTATACTGAATTTTGTATAATTTACAATATTTCAGTGGTATGAAGCACTAATGCACGCAATTTCGTATCTTTAAAGTGTTCAGATTGCTACATCCGAGTAGTTTATTTATTCCAAACGGCATTTAAAAAACAAAAATATTTATTCGAATGTTAAAGTCTAAGAGTATAACGTTTCTGTTGCGTATTTTTTATGCCTAACACCACAATTCCGTTATAAGTGTATTTAATTGATGGAGGTTTAATACGTTCGAACCAAACATCTTTTAAGAAATTCAATTGAATAATTTCAATTTAAAACTTTTAAATTAAATATGTCAAAGATTCATTAAAAAGCTGTTCTTGTTTTAAAGTGGATAATTGATTCGCAAGTTAAACAAAATTTAAAATGTGTTTGTAGTTGAACTGAAAATTGCAAGTTAAACTTTAAAAAATGAAAAAAAAAGCAATGGCCTATGAGTCTGCTTACAGTGATTAACTCCTTGGGGGCGAGCGTTAAAGGTTAAAAACCTATTTCAAAGAAATATTTACAGAAAGTTCAGTAAATAAAGAAGGCATTTAATAATACAAATATTGTAATTATATGATATATCAGTTGATTTTTTCTAAACATTGATTTTATCCCCTTTCCACCTTTATAATCTAAGCTCTTCATATGTTTTTATGAAGCAGGAATCATTACGTTTTCTACCTTTAACAAAAAAATTAATAGAATATTTCATAAAAGGGAATAAAGAAATTAATGATAATATGCCATATATCGTATCAAAAATATGCTTTATTTTTTTTAACATTGGAAAGTAGATTAATAAAATAAATTTTTGGAAGAAAAATTTTAATTTTTATGTGGCCGATTTAAGACATTTACAGTGTTTAATTACACCTGCTCGGTGTATAAAACATAATAGATTAAAATTGAAATTATGGGAATAATATTGTAAGATAAGAAAAAATATCATTAAAAAAGAACATGAATTTACATTCTTAAAGTAAATGCTCAAAATGTTCACCATCGACACCAATGCACAGCTGCATTCTTCGAATAATATTTTTGTGTACTCTATCTAATTCGTTTGGAGTAATAGAGTGGCAGGCGTCTTCAATTTTTTTGCAAAGATCTTGCAAATTTGCCGGAGGAGTCAAGTACACAGTCCTGCGTAAACGGCCCCATAGAAAAAAATCCAATGGTGTGAGATCAAGCGACCTAGGAGGGAATTCTACAGGTCCTTTTAAACCGAGCCATTTATTGGGAAATTCTCGATTAAGCCAGTTCCTTACCTCAGAAACATGGTGAGGTGGGGCTCCATCTAACTGGAACCACATACGTTGAAGCACTGCCAAAGGCATTTCTTCCATAAAATCGGAAACAACTCCATTTAAAATTAGATTTAAAAACCTATCACCAGTCAAAGTATTAGTATAAAATATGGGACCAACCAAAGTGTTTTGGAAAATTCCACACCATACGTTTATGGAATATTTCCACTGGTGACGAACCTCTCCTTTAAAATGGGGATTTGTGTCGCTCCAAAAGTGATCGTTTTGACGATTAATTGTTCCATCTTGTTTGAAACAACATTCATCTGTCCAGAGAATATTTCTGAGAAAGGAGGGGGTGCTATCCTCTTGATTTAATGCCCAATTACAGAAATCTAGACGCCGTTGATAGTCTGATTCTGCCTGTGCATGGACTCCACGAATACTATACGGATGCCAATTATTTATTTGCAATATTCTACAGACTTTTGATTGTGGAATGTTCAATTCTGCAGCAACATTTCGCGTACTCGCATGAGGATAACACGCAAAATAGGCCAAAATGTCAATCTCGGTATCAAGTGTCCTGGACACAGGCCTACCTGGAGCTCTCTGTCTGTGCACGCATCCAGTTCTTTTCATTCTTTGTACTAAACGATAAATAAAGCTACTTGTAGGATGCCGAGAATTCGGGAAACGACGTCGATATTCTTCCGCAACTTGTCTACTATTGCGATTACAAACCGCATAAATCATTAACATTTCGAAATATTCGCTGTTAGTGTATTGCGGCATGCTGCTAGTTCAGATTAACTTCATTGTTAGTTGCAAAAGGAAAACTTTTATACTTGACATAACATCGAGACGATTGGTTGACATAAAATTTACATCCAGAAATTAGTATATCAGTGGTTGTCTTCTTTAAAATAAAGCTTTTAAAAACCCAAGACACAAAAATTTTAAATTTTCGAAAAAAAAAAAAAATTCAATGTTAAATTATTTCCTGTCTTTTCCACTTAAAATAGCGTTTAAATCATATTTCTATTTTAAATAGAAAGATAATAATTTTCTTGTTGTGTTTTTGTATTTGGATTGTTTCCAAAAACTAGCTTTCAAGTCGTCGTTGTCATGGAAACAACTTCCTATGAAATGTAAATTTTGTAAGATTTTCTAAAATCTTTAGATTTCTGAAATTTCCATTACACACAAAAATGTGAAGCGAAAAAAATTGCCTGCCACTCGTCAGTTTTCAAAGCATTAAATTTGTTTTTTCAATAAATAAATTTTCCATCATCAATTTTTCAAGTTTTTCATCGTCAGTCGCCTGTTGGTTGTTGCAAACAACAACGCCTCCTGATGTGTTCGAGGGTCATTCGCAGGCGACAAAATTTCTCATAGAAATGATAGCTGTTTACTTTACAACAATTTTAAAGCCGTATATTAATAGTGTCTCGCCTGTAATTAGAGGCACTTTTTACGCATCGTGTAGTAGTAATTTTAACAAGATAAATATGAAGTTGACAGGGTCAAAACAATGAAAAAAATTGAAATCGATCTGATAAAAAAAATGAGGTTTAAATCAACTGCCGCATTTAAACAGTAATTAAAGACGGTGAGAATGGAAAAAGTTAATCGAAACTGAAATCAAAACTATACAAATTATACAGGGCAGAGATAATCACCTAGAAACTTTAAAAAAGCATTTAAACATTAGGAGCCCATCTTTGTTTAATAATCTTTGTTTCATTAAATGCAGTGTTCTGCATCAAATATTTTTATTTCAGTATTCATCATTTTTAAACTGACATAAGTCAATAACCGACAGTTACGGTAACAGTCCCGCGAGATAACTCATTTTTTAACATCTGAAAAAAAAAGTTGGAAATTGTACGTGAAGAGTAGCAAATGAGGTGCGTTTGTACGATAACGAAGTTTAAAAAATATCACTGTCATATATCAATCTCATAAAATTATAAATAGTTAATTACAATTAAAATGCGCACCAAACAATGTTCTTCCTGTACCATTATTTAATGGAATACTTTTGTGCGGCCTTGTAAATCAATAACAAATGTTCTTTGCACCATAGATTATGCAAAATGTATATTATAATATGTACGTCATAGATGCGTATCAATTTTATTATGTTCGAATGAGTGTAACACCATTAAATTGCATTTGAAACATTTTTCCCCATTGACCGTAATATAACGAAATACTTTTGAGTGCCCCTGTAATTGATCAATGCATCCGATTTTCAAAAAATTTGAAATAAATAGACAAAATTATGTAATAATTATGTATTTTAAATTTCAAACGATTAAAATGCATTTGAAACCTTTTTCCCCATTGACCGTAATGTAACGGAATAATTTTTACTGTCCCTGTAATTGATCTATGCATCTGATTTTCATGAAATTTGAAATGACTCGACAAAATTATGTAATAATTATATATTTTAAATTTTAAACGATTCTTATTGGTAGTTTTTGCGTTGTTATATGCGGACGAACAGACAGACGGACGGACAGAGGTCTACGTATTTACATCATCTATGTATTTAAGTGCTACGTATTTACATAATTACTAAGGCACCTAAAGAAAATGCCCAACGCGCCGAAAAAAGCTTTCACTTGAGACAACTTACTTTTAAAAATATGATTTGTATACAAAAAACTGCATTTTTTTTTTTTTTTTTTTTTTTTTTACATTGTTATTTTAAATACTTTTATTTAAAAAAAAAATGTTTAAAATGCTGAATCAAAATTGAAAATTAGACATTTTTATTTAATGAAAAGGAAAAAATTCAACGCGACAAATAATATTTTGGGTTATGACAATTTTAATTTATTCTAAATTTTTAGAAAAAAATATTTTATTAAGAAGTGTTATGATGTGATATTGCTTACAAATTATATGGTTAACCATCACAAAACATTCAAAATTCTAACTCTATAAATAAATAAATAAAATAAATGTTTGCTGGGCACATTACAGCAACATTGTTTCTTCAATTACACGCATTTCAATTTGTGTCTGATCCCTTGAAACCTCACGATTTATTAAAATTGTCATAACTCTCTGAATTTTGAAGATATTGAGATGAATTTTTTTTTTGTTGAATTCAGGAATAAATAAGGAAAATTTTTCTAATTGGAAGTTTTATTCTCTGGGGGCCGTATAAAAATTTAATTTTCGTAATTTTTAAAATAGACCCCCCATGGAGTTGCAACTTATCTTATAAAAAAATTCACTTTTTTTTATGAAACTTTGCAATTGGAAGTATGGGTCTAGGGGCAATATTTAAGGAGATAGCCTATTGTTTCGATATTTATGACTCACCCTGTATATTTCTATGGTTCATTTAATAATACGACTGATTAAAACAATAGTTATTGGCTGATCAAATTATTTTGAGTAAATTATGTATAGAACAAACAATTTATGTATGGAAGAAATGAACTTGAACTACTTAGGTATACGACATAAATATTGACATTTACAATTAGTGAAGCTCTGTGTAATGGAACAGTTTATTTTTATTTTTCGAAATTTTTTTTTCATTTAGAATTATCAGTGATTTTGCCATACGACATCTGTTTGATTTCCTTTCCTGCACTGACGCATTTGAAAATTTGGTTCAAAGCGTAAAATTTAACTCGTTTTCTCAAAGTTCATAGATCATATTTGATAAATTAAACAAAAAAATATGATTACAATGTTTCTGATTTAAAAAAATTATAAACTTCATACATTTGAGAGAAAAAATGTCTCCGAAAGCATCCAGTTTGGATTTCAAAACAACTTTAGTGTTTGAGACTTAACGCTTGCGTTTATTCGTCATATACTATGGTCTTCAATTATCTATCGAAAAACGTCGATTAGTGACGCCTGGTATAAAGTACATAAAACGATTAAGTTAAATTTAACGATCGCATTACAATCAGTTCGTTTGTATTCATCGAAGGTAATGTTTATAAAAGATTTAATATTTAAATGAAAAATATTGTGCGTCTATTTTATTACAATTTCTTTTGATATTACAAAACTTATTATTATATCAAGTCTCCTTATCTCATTGCACGTGATGAAATTCAGCAAAACACCGTGTGAAATGCTTAGTAAAAAATTCGTATCAGAGTCTAAGAAAACATCTAAAAAATGTAGTTATGTATCTCTCCTAATTGATGAAATTGTCATAAGTGGAAGATAACAGGACTTAGAAAGATAGTGAAGGAGATTTTGAACTCATAAATTCTCTGATACCGAATTAATCATCAACGAGCTTATTAACTCAAATTACTGTTTTAAATAATTTTTCAATTATAAGACTATAGGAATATATATTTCAGAAAGTGTTTCCTTTAACAACTCATTTAAATTAAATTAAAAGGGTAAGTATTAAATAAATTGACTCAAATTCCTTTTTTAGTTGATTTTTCAATTATAAGGCAATAGGAATATATATTTCAGAAAAAGTATGAATGTATGAATTATCCCCTTAAGGCGCAGTGTTGCCGGGTCGGCTACTTTAAATGGCTACTTTAAATCTTTCTTATGAGTTCTAGATGGCAGCACTACAGAGATCAAACTCTGCTGCTTTTAAATAATAGGTAAAATATTTTACTGTAATAGGCGCTTCACAGCAATGCTCTTCTCACTGCGCATAACAATGCTTTACTTATGGGAGGTTACCACTTCGGCAACAGCTGTATAATTAAAATGGTTAGTGCAATCTTTACAAAACAATACCTGTGTACTCCTCTAGCCCTAAATAGATTGCCTAATTTCTTTTCTTTAAATTCCAACATTAAAGAGTAGTGCGCCGGAAAGGGTTAAAAGAATGAAGCGAATATCACCCTAATGATCATAAGAGCAGTCTAATTAGATTCCATATTATTGGAAATTCATACAATTTGAAACATCACACAACTTAAACCTTTACTTCGTAAAATATTGATTTAAATATACTTAATTAAATAACTGGTTTGAAAACTGTTTCTAAATTTACGAAGTTTTTGTTCTTTTAAAAATAATTTTCAAGTACGATATTTTTAATCTATTTTTATTGCATATTGTCGAATATTTAATTTTAATTGATGCATTTTCACTGAAACACTATACACAGGTCAGAATTTGTTTTATTAATACTCCATAAAGAAATCAACATTTCATCGAATAAAAATTAAGTAAAATTAATATTAACAAAAGACAGATATAACACATGGGAAGTCGAATTGCGGTCTTTAACAGTGAAATAACTTGAATAAGATAACATCTTTTGTAAGTGCGAAACCGACATGTAAATTTCACATATGCGATTATTATTGAAGTTTTGTTTTTAATAAGTTTCAAAAATCGACAGCGATTTGCTTCCTTAATTCAATTTATTTAACACTAACCTTTTTAATTAAATTTAACCGTGTTGTAAAAGAGGAGACACTTTCTTCCTGGAATTTAAAAAGAATGTTTTCAAATATTTGTTAAATATTTGTTAACTCATAAAAACGACTAAACAAATTAGAAAAAAAATACCCTATCGAAGAAAAAATTCAGTGCTTGCGGAATACTACCGCAAGAGCATTTCTTTGGAGTAGCTGAAAGAAATGAAGACCACGTACTTTTGCAATTCATTCTTTTTTAATGGAAAAAAGTTTGAAAATAGATCCCTGGTGGACAACTCTGCGACTTAATTTAATAAAAATGATATTTATTTTTACTTTTTTTATATTATGCTTTATTGTTTCCTTTAACATATTAAATAATTAAGAAAACAAGGAAGTGATTTTTTTCTTTTTTTCTTTCTTTCTTTTTTTCTTTTCTTTTTTTTTCGAAAAATAGTTACAGAACATGAAATAATATTTCCTTTATTAAAATATTTAATTTTTTTACGATATTAGATTACTCAAATTTAAATTTAATGAATGTACACTCTCAATTTTTTTTTGTAAAACATTGTTAGAAATGCATGCAGAAAGTTCCCAGATAACAAATGTAATTTGAAAAAAAAATTGTTATAAGAAACAAAATTCTGTTTTTCGACTGAAGCCATAACGGTACCGCAAGAGCATTTTTTTTGGAGTAGCTGAAAGTAATGAAGACCACGTACTTTTTCAATTCATTCTTTTTTAATGGAAAAAAGTTTGAAAATAGATCCCTGGTTGACAACTATGCGACTTAATTTAATAAGAATGATATTTATTTTTACTTTTTTTATATTATGCTTTATTGTTTCCTTTAACAAATTAAATAATTAAGAAAACAAGGAAGTGATTTTTTTTCTTTCTTTTTCTTTTTTTTTCGAAAAAAAGTTACAGAACATGAAATAATATTTCCTTTATTAAAATATTTAATTTTTTTACGATATTAGGTTACTCAAATTTAAATTTAATGAATGTGCACTCTCAATTTTTTTTTTGTAAAACATTGTTAGAAATGCATGCAAAAAGTTGCCAGATAACAACTGTGATTTGGAAAAAAAATGTTATAAGAAACAAAATTCTGTTTTTCGACTAAATCCATAACGGTAATTTTCATCTTAGGTTTGTAATTATTTGGTTTTTGAAGGGAAACAAGACATATTTAGAGATTTTGTTCTTATGTTTGAGATGTTGCTCTTTGCAGCAAAATACCCGAAACAGAAACGGTTATTTGAAGAAAGTTGCTCAAATTGGAATATTTAAGTTAACTTTTATGTTACATTGATGAATGTTTTTGTGTTTTTAGAGAGTTGCATCAGAATTACCAAGTACCTGTATTTCGAGTACTTGGATGTAATAATTACAACGTGCTTTCGTAATAAATAACTTTTTATTTTAAAAAGTTCAAAATAGCTTCTGGGAAGATAACTGAATGGTCAAGTTTGATAAAAGTAAAATAATCGTAAATACTTTATTTTTGATAGTTTTAAACTTTAACTAATTGCGAAAACATAGAGAGTTTAGCTTTCTTACATAGGTTATTAAGTTCGGAAAACGTAAAAACAAGAGCAAATTTCCAACAGGAAATTAATTTAGATTTAGCAACTTAAATCGTACTTTAATTCGTAAGTAAAAAACATTTATTTTTCTAGATTATTGTGGGAAGTTTGCACATGTTGCCCATGTCCAAAAGACTGCCATGGTCTCCTGAAGTACACTTATAGAATATATTGCTTATTAAAATTTTAATTTTTCTAAAAATGACATTGAATCAATCAGTTTTGCTTTTTAACCTTATAGATATAATTAAAAAAAACAATTAACAATTTCGATTTTGTTTAAGTATTTCTTCTCCTTTTTAAGTATTACATACACTAGACAAAATTGATTTATGACAACAAAGATTTTTAACAAAAACGTCTGCAATATCCATTTAAAACAAATGAAATTGCATAGGGTATACAGGTTTATTATAATTAAAGTTTAATTTTCAAAACAAATCACTGATTAGAATGACGTCAAAATTGAACGGCATATTACAGAAGAAGGGCGAAAAACATGAACCAAAAAATACTTCCAAATTTTAATGATAGATGGCATTGTAAGCGTCAGAAGATATAAATTAAATTACTGGGCATGCGCAAGGCCATTTCAAATATGATAAAAGCGTTTGGTAAACGACTTTTTCTCATTTCGCATTTCAGACGTTCGCCATGAGTGTCTCAATGAAGGACCGCGCTCCACTCTTAAAGCTTTATTACAAGAACGGTGACTCTGCATCAGTAACTCTGCTGAAGTTCAGGACCCTCAAGGGTATGAAAAAAGACGTTGAACCAGTGACTGTCATGGGTTTGGTAAAAATGATGAAAAAATTTGAAAATACAGGTTCGTTGGATGTGCAATCTGGTAAAGAAAGGAAATTATGTCATTCGGAGGTAGTTGATGAAGTGGCCACAGCAGTTCAGGAGCAGTCGTCGAGTGGTGGTGTGCAACCATGCATTGCACGGAAAATTTCCCGAACATTATACAGGCCTGTGAGCACGGTGCATAACATACTACGAAACATCCTGCAATGCTATCCGTACAAAATGTGCATGTGCAGGAGTTTTTTCTTCCGACCTGCCAGCAAGAACGGGTTTTGCTTTGAAATTTCTTGCTCACATGGAAGTGGACAAAGACAGGCTGTGGAAAATTCTGTGGGCAGACGAAGCCCATTTCCATCTGACGGGATATGTCAAGACACAAAATTGCCGTATATGGACAACAGAAAATTCACTTTCAAGGAACCCAGTGTCGTTTCATCGTGCAAAAGTCACTTTGTGGTGCGGATTTACGGCATCATTTATCGTAGGGCCATATTTTTTATGAGGAGACGGGTGCTTTTGTTCCTGTTACCGTTATTGTCAATGGTCAGCACTATGAGTCTCTTTAGCGTAATGACGTCATTCTCGCTCTGCAACGGCGTGGATGTCTGAATAGAATCATTTTTATGCAAGATGGAAGATGGTGCTCCTTCGCACATTACATATACAGTGAAGCAGTTGTTGAGGCGGCATTTCGGAAATACTAGAATTATCAGTCGTCATTTCCCTACAGCCTGGCAGGCCAGATCATCTCATCTTAATCCGTGTAACTTCTGACTGTGGGGTTATCTGACACATGTTGTGTTCAGTACCCCGATTGCCAAAGTAATCGAATTGAAGATACACTTTGCGCAACACATTCTGAACTTGACCCTGGTGACATTTCGATCGGTTATGAAACATCTTCCCAATTTAAGGTTGTTGTTTACAACGGTGGATAGAATATTGAACATGTTTCGCGCTAGTCCCGCGAAACTTCTGTTGCCCATATACGGCAAAAAAATGATTTAATGGATGATTCTTATGCAGTTTTTGGCCTTGGACTAATTAAAAACCGATTAGATGCATGCTTTTCATGCAATTTTTGGCCTCAGGTCAATTAAAATTCTATTTTTTCTGTCTGATGTGATACGACCTTGCCGTGGTGGATGAGCTTACGTAACTAACAGTTTCACACCTGTACAGTTATGCACATTGAACAGTTCAGTTCAATTATCGTGTAACTTATGCCTTAGTCTTTTTTTATCATGTGTTTTTTCTTCAATAATATGCCATTCAATTTTGACGTCATTCAAATCAGGGCTTTGAAACTTAAATTTTTTTATAATCGCTACTGTACATAATATAGAAAAAGCATAATAATAAACATGAACAAAAAGGGAGAAATTTAATTTTCGTAATATGGAAAAATTGAAATGGATTTATAAAACATAATATACTATTCTGAAGTAATGCAACAAGAATTTGCATACGTCAAGGTAACATGACATGCACAATAGACATACAAAGCGTTACATGTTGGAAGTAATACGTTTCAGTAATACTTTTCACAGTAGATAAACGAAAAGTATAATCTGAAGTTAATTAATCTATGAAGTTAATTGAGGAACTTAATAATCTGAAGTTAAGTTATTGGTTAAGTGTGATCGCAGATCGCACAGATGCTTTGTTTTTGTTTATTTTCTATCAAAACAAATTATCCTTTAATTAATAAATCCAAATTACATAAAAAGCGGAGAAATAAAATTTAAAATAATTAAAATTTTTAAATATGAGTAAAAATGTTTAAACGAAATTTGTAATGCAGAATCATCAATAAATCAAAATAGTTTTTAAAACAGGAAGAAAATTGAATTCCAAAAAATATTATGGAAGTCGGTGATAAAAAAATAAATAAACTCTTAAAATGGTAAAAAAAAAAGTCGAAATGTCTTTTAATTAAATCCAACTTAGTATGGAAATGTCAAGTTTCAGCACCAGGGTACGATCTGAGGATCTTCTGATTGCTATGGAAATGCTTTGTGTCTAATCCATGATGTCTCCGCGACTGACGTAGAAATTAAGGTTCTCATTTAAAATTTAATTCAACTAACGGATGACTTTGATAAAATTTATTTTATTTTATTAATAAACATTAATATATGGACAGTATAAATTTTCAAAATTTTATCATTTGTGGTACACAAGGAGTATGCAGCTGTCAGTATACAAAATTTCATGTATCTAACTTATACAGTTTTTGTTTATGGTCTCTGCGACAGACATAAAGAGGATAGTGACGAATAGGATTTCGTCGAATGAACGAAATCCTAAAATTTAAAATAGATGCATATCTATAATGGTGAATGTCTGTTCTGAAAATTAGTAAATTAATTAGACGATCAGTTGGTGTGACGTATAACTGCAGATAATATCCATGAAATTACGGCAAGATTTTAAATAAAGTATATAAACCATTTTTAAGTAAGAGAGAGGAAAAGGAGATTCTTCAAAGTGCATCAAAATCTGGTCACATTTCATAGCAGATTTGTGCAGATCAATTCCCACCTGTTACTTCTAGAAGAGGTAGGCAAGTTCTACATTCTTCATGGAGCTTGAGATCGTCGAAAATGAAATCTGGTCACAAGTCATTTCTGGGTCACAAGCAAATTCATTTGCAACATTGTGAGACGTACATGGAAATGAGTGACGATTGTAAGAAAGTCATTTTCTCCGGTAAATACAGAATTGGTTTGCATTATCGATATATTTCTAGAATGTGGTAAGTCTCAAACTTCGTAGGAATAATCAAAAGATCAGTTAGTGTGACGTATAACTATAGAAAAGATCCAGTAAATTATGGCAAAAAATGTAGCAAAGTATGTAATCCACGTTTAAATAAGAGGGTAATCAGGACGATTATTCAATTTGCCTTGAAAGCAACCATAATTCAAAGCAGATTTGTGCAAATCAATCTCTTCTTGATATTTCCAGAAGAGTTGGTCCAATTGTATACTCTTCATGGAGCTTGAGATGGTCGAAATGGAAATCTGGTCCCAAGTCACTTCTGCGTCACAAGCAGATTCGTTTGCAGTATTGCGAGAAGTACATGACAATGGGTGAAAATTAGAAGAAAATCATTGTATACGATGTACAAATATTTGATTTGGATGCCCCGGGAGGACTGAAATATTATAGAAGGAACTACCGAAAAAAATCAGAATCCATATTCCACAGAGATTTCAGTGACAGAATTTGATGATTTGGAAAGCAGTCCATTATTATGCCAAAAGCGAAATTGTATTTTTAAATGGCTGCCAAAATTCCTTTGATACATTTCGTTTTAAAAAATTCATTTCTTCCATTTGCATGGCAATAGTATGATTTAGATTATATCCTCATGCAAGAAGATGCAAGTTTTCAGATTTCAAATTCAATGAAACATTAGCATGACGAACACAATATTGTTCCCTTAGTTTGTAAACATATTAGTCCTATTGAGAACCCCATTGAAAACGCTTGTGGACAAACTGTTTGAATGGCTTACGCAAATAGGATGCTACACACATTAGTTGTAGAATTTGAAGCTTCACTCTGTCAAAAATAAAGTTTAATTGATCAGAATTCTATCCAAAATCTTGTTTCATCCATGCCGTCTAGAATGAATGAAACTTTAATCAATTAACGCGTTTTCGATCGAATGCAATATATCATAAATCAAATTCCATGTTTTTATAGTACTGGTATTTAATTTTTAAATCTACGTTTATTTTATTAATATGTAAGAAATTTTATTTTTCAAATTTGTTTATTGTTCATACCATGTATAATACATGAAAGTTCATTCATTTTTAATGGATAATATAGATATTTTTATTAAATTATATTTAATGGATATCAAGGATGTTTATTGTTAAAAACCCGTATTTCCATAAATCAATTTTTATCAATGTATATAAATAAACTCATGATAAAGATTAAAATTAAACAGGAATAATTTACTCCATTGAGGAGAAGTTCTCAAAATGTTTATCAAGATCTAATCTTTTATATTCCTTGAGGTGATAAAGCCCAAGTACTTTTCAAATAAATTCTTTTTTAATTGAAAAAAGTTTAAAGAAGATCTTTGGAGAATAAGTGAGCGATAAAATGTAATGTGAATAAATAACTGACAACAATTTACTTTTATTTCTTCTCTGCCTTTAAAATAATTATGAAAATAAGGAAGTGCAGATTTTTATTTTGTTGATGGTTGTTAAAAAACACAAAGTAACATATACTTAATAGAGATGCTTAACATAAAAAATATGCATTATGTTTTTTTAAGATTACAGTTTCTAGTATAAACGCAAAATTTATGAGGAACATTTAAAAAATAATTTTTAATTATATTTTTCGTTATTTAAAAATTAATGTCGGATCAATTCAAAACTTAAGATGAATTATATAATTTAAAAATGCATTTCTGATTTTCCAAAAAAAAAACCAGTTTCTTCTTACATTTTCTAAGTTATCTATAAATGACGAAAATCCTGATGAGAAATTAATTTTTTTAGGAATAATTTATTCTATTATAAAAGAAAAGGTTTGCGAGATGCAATCTAAAACGTTCCCGATGTGTCTTTACTTCAAGTACTTGGAAGTGATGAAGACAACATAATATGGCTGTAAGCAGAGCTGCCAAATCGTTGGATTTTTTGGATACCGGTAATTTAATACCTACAATCTTTTATTTAATCGGAACACTATGCTCATTTAAAGAACAACATCGCTCTAATATAGCACTTGTGTGAAAAAAGCGAGAGATTGCTAAAATATGTTGTAACTCTGTTAATAAAGAAGTTTCAAATTGCCTTGTTAAGACAACTGACTGGATAATAAAATTAATAACAAAAAATACAGGCAAGTTAATATTGCATAAATTTTCGCATTGTAAATCAAAATCAGCCCGATAACTAAATTTAGAATAGATATATAAACAAAAAAACTTATGTTATAAAGAGCTCTAATCTATATTTTATTGAATGAACTGATATTATTGAGACAAGTAAATATTTTCATTGTTATTTCATGAAAAATTAATTATTTTTTCTATTTTTTAAATTAAAAATTTTTTTAAATATTTCTATTAAATATAGATGCATTATTAAATCATTCTACTAATTATAATTTAAAATTCAATTTAAAATAAATGTTATTTTGTAATATTTATTGCAATATATTATTGGGTAAATTGTAACAAACCATTTTAAAAAAAATGCATTACTAATTGAGCTATATATATATTTTTTTACATTCTGTCCCATCGTGATTTTGTACCGTAATTGGACTCGAAAAAATTCATGCGCATAACAGAAATACATTAAGGAAGTGTATACAGAAATGCATATTTACACTCTACAAGGAGTAACACTCTTCTTGCTCCACTTGGTCAAGAAAAAAATTAATGTATTAAATAAGAGGGATAAAGTGCCCGCCGAAATAAAGCCACTACTGTTAATAGCCAATTTATTCGCCATGCTTATATATGACTTGGAATATATGATGTGGCATCCATGTACCAATCTCTTAAAGGCAATAGCACCAATATTATCCATTGTCAAAGACTTGAACTGCCTCCTATTGTAATTTAAATCTGTACTGAGGATAATTCGCATAATTTTTGGTGGATGAAGGTAAAAGTACACGGTATGTCATTCCATGATATAGCCTCAATTATCCGAAAACAATCCCTAGGAGATTTTGCAAAGGTTATTGGGGTGTTCTTCTGCTAAAAAAATCAGACTTAGACCATCAATTCTCTTTTCATTTGGCAAACCACATGTTTCTAACAATTCTTGGTAATCAGTAGCAGACATGGTGTCTCAAGGAAAATACATATTAAGTTTACTACCATATCTGGAGCTTTCCAACACAATTAATAAGCATCCACCGTGCTGTCTTTTGGAGAAAATTCCCTCTCTTTTCCTCATGACATGCTAACAGAAGGTAAAGCTGTCTGAGCTTTCCAAACTAATTTTTTCCCATCTGAGAATATTACAAGATGCCATTGACCCTTACAGATCCGATGATATTTGTCTCTATCAAGTCTGCTTTGCTTCGGGATAACAGTCAACATGGACTGGTAGGTGCCCTCATAGCATACATGGTCACAGTGGTCACATCACATCTGTGACCAAAATGCCACCACTCAGTGACGTCACATTGTGACTGAGATATGACTTTCAAAAAATACAAAAACCCTTCAAAACATGTTATTTACTTTAAAAAACACTTTTGTCTTAACGTCGCTTTTATCACAGTTTCGTCACGCTGTTAATGTCAAAGTAGTCACAAATGACACATTTGTCACTTTGTCATACCGTGATTTCACAAAGTGGTCACAATGTGACATCACAAACGAGTTCTAAAACGGCCATAGCGACTTCACATTTTAATCACTGTGACTTCACATCGACGTCACGTGACGTCACATCGACAATCGATGGTCACAAAGTCATAGTATGACTTCACAAAAACGTCGCAGTGACGTCACCATGCCTTACGTGTTATAAATGGTGTTTGGAGGATTCGATTATGGTAGTAAACTTAAACTGGCTTTTCACTCAGAACGGATGCAGGTTCCGATTACAAAGAAATACTAGATACTCATTTATTGCCATTTGCACAGAGAATTTGTGGAATAAGTTGGATTTTCCAGCAGAACAGCGCCACCATAACCTTTGCAAAATCCTCCTAGGAATATTTTTTGGATAATTATGTGCCTGCCATGGAGTTGTCTGCCCTGTGCTCTTATCTCAATTCTCACGAAAATGTGTCGAGTATTTCCAGTAAACCTTTTCTTGCCAATGGAATGCAGTGTAAGCATATGGCATCACTGAAAGCCGCAATCACTGACTTCTCGGATAATACTGACGCTACTGTCTTCCAAAGATTGATAAATTGTATGCTTCATCGCATATTCCATGTCATATATAATCTTGGCGGGCATATTGGCTATTAAAAGTAGTGGCTTTATTTCAGTGGGACATTTTTCGCCCTTCTTTTTTTATACATTCATTTTTTCCGTCCAAGTGGGGCGGTGAGTGTGTTACTGCTGAATATGTATTTGTATATACAATTTTGGTACTACTAGGTTAGCTCGTCGACCAAAAAATTATCGCCAAACTATAAGATTAAATGTCAATAATGGATGATAGTGAATGTCACATTCAATGACATTAAATACGATTCATGTGTTTAAAATGTCATTAAGTGATTTTTATTTCGACTTTTTTATTTATTATCTACTAATTATTTGTTTTTTCGTTATTTAAAATAAAAATTATGCCAATATGTATAGTTTGGCTATTAGTTTGGCAATTTGTCTAATTTGGCTAAATTGCTCGACGGGATAACAGAGAAGCACCACAATTTTTTTATTATGTTTGTTCATTTCATTGATTTGTTTCCAGTCTAATTACGGCAGAAAATCACGGTGGCTTTCTTTCCAATATAATTACAGTACAAAATCAAAGGGGGCTTTATTCCGGTTGGATACACTCTACATTATATTATAAACGTACCTTTTTATGTTTAAAACAAACTTAAATATGACTTAAATTTATTACATGTTGTATGTAATTTCAGTTAGTATTTAAAAAGTTATGCGAGCTCAAAACCACATAACTTTACCGAGATTTTAAGTGGTTTGAGACTCCTTAGCTTCGAAGTAATTTCGAAAATATACATGATTTAGATTTCATATTTAACAGAGTCAAAGCCAGCTCCTAAACATGCGAAAATATATGCAATCTTTCATCAGCAGATTAGTATAGTTTTTTTTGTCCATTTTTAATCGCAGGTAAGGAAGGACAAGTTTTACTGCGCTGCATTATTGAAAAATTTGCAAAAGTTGAAGTTCTTAAATGTGCGACCTTAATAAAGCCATGCTGAAGTATACTTACTAAATATATTTTCATTGAAATTTTATTTGATACAAAATTGATTAATTTACTATTAAATCTTATAATTAATACATACTGGTATAATTTAGAAATATTTTTATCATTTTCGACTGGAAAAAAAAATTACGTTGTTCTTGGAAAGTTTATCCATATATAAACTTCTGTTAACAACAACAACAAAAAAATATTTAGAAATAATGTACTTTATTGAAGTAAAAGTTCACGAAATGATAATAAAACGTTCTCTAAAGCCATTATTTCAAGTACCATGAAGTAATGTGGGCCAGGTACTTTAGCAATAATGTAATTTTTATTGTAAAAAAGTATTGAAAAAAGATCTTTGGACAGTAACTAAGAAATAGAATATAATGAGATGAAATAACTTTTAGTAATTTATTTGTTTTTGTTTTTTGAATAAAAAAACACAATACAAAAACTGCTGTTTTTTATTATCATAGACTTCTTAAGAAATATAAAATAACATTCACTTGATCGAGATACTTATTATTTAAAAAAATAGATGGTAAATGTTTTAAAAGAAATAGATATCATTTTTTAAAAATGCATTTAATTTATATTTTTACTTTTGATTTTAGATGTCTGATAATCTGATGTTAGGTCAATTAATTTATTGGTTAGCTTTTTGTTGTTATTTCCCCCCCTGACCGCCGAGCAAAAGGGCAAAATTGTAATGGTTTTTTATCTGCACTTTATTTTAAATGTTAATAAAAGAGGGATTTTCTATCATGATATAATTTTTTTGTTTCGTATATGCTTATAAGCTTTGAAAGTATCAATCATAACTTAATTTCTTAAAACTGGATTATATTTGTAGAATTATATTAATTTAAATAAAGCTTCAACTGCAGTGAAACCTGCAGCCCAGTGAACGGATATATCCGGTCGCGGCAGTGGGAAGGTTAAAAATCATTTATCATTACTCAAATTAAAAAAACAATAATAATAATTTTTCTAAAATTTAATTAATTTTCTATGTACAACTAAACTCATGGTAATAACTTAAATAAATTAAGAGTAACTTATTCTGCCGAAGAAAATGTTTAAGAAATGCACCAGAATAAGTTCCTTTATCAGAATAAAACCCTGAATAAGATCCTTAAGAGACTTTATTCAAAGTACATAAAAATAATAAAAAACTACATAATGTCACTTTTTTTAAATTGTAAAAAATTTCAAAACAAGTCCTAGGAGGATAATGCACTCGACAAACTCGGTAAAAATAAGTAAATAGAGAAATTTATTTTTAGTTCACTCTAAAAACATCATTTTCAAAACTGAGCAAATAATACTCAAATTTGAATGTGCCACATAATCAAAATGACTCCGAGTGAAAATTGCAAAAGTTTGAAAATTGTATATACTCATTTCTGAAAACACGGTCATATTTAAATATGAGAAAATAATGCTCTATTTTTGTTAACAAAAGTGAGTATATGCATGTTCTAAACTCGAGTATTTTCGATACGGAGCAATTTCAACTATGCAGCATACTCAAATTTAAGTATTTTTTTTTGCTCAATTTTTAAATTGTACGTTACACACTGTTATAAGAATAGAATCTGATAAGTTATTAAGATTTTTCTAGTAGACTTGTATTCTAAGAAATTTTCATGTAACGGTAACAGCAAAAACTCATACAAGCTTCCTAGGTTACATGAATTTTTGCTGCTATCGTTATATGAAAATTTATTGAAATACAAGTACACTAGAAAAATTTAGTAACTTTACAGATTATTTTTACAGTGCAGGGTGCATAGCTAACACTAATCTTAAGATAACTTATAGACATTAAGTGTGCACACAACAAACATAGGGATAAAATTTTAAAACAACACAATTAATAAAATTATCTTCCAAATACTCAATGAACAAATTCCACCTGTGAAATATTTCTTGTTCTTATCAGTTACCTGGATGCCACTGATTACTTGCCAAATATTATCTAAATTGGCATCATTTGAAATACAACCCTTTTCCATCATGCATTTTGCGTAATTCTAATACAGTAGACGCTCGTTTTTACGAACCTCTTTTTTGCGAATACTTGCGATTTTACGAACTAGAGCGGTGTCCCGAATACATTCCCATAGATGCTATGGAAATTTTCGCTCCCATTTACGAACTACAAATTATGAAAATCTCTTTTTTGCGAACTGAACTTTTATAATTCTGTATTTTTTTTTTTTTATTATTATTATTTTAATTTAAGTCCAGACACGGTTTGAGCTTCAGAAAATTGTGCTGTGTAAGTGAAACAGCAAATACGACTTTGGCAAATGAATGGAACGAACGCAATTTAAAAGCATTGCTAACTGAATGTGCTCCAGAGGGTGCCTTAAACGTGGACGAAACAGGTCTGTTTTAAAAGATGCTGCCGGAAAAAAACACCTTCAAAGGTGACAAATGTAGCGCAGCCAAAAAGGCTAAGCAGAGAATCTCAATCTTGTTGGCAGCCAACATGAATGGAACACAAAAACTGCGCTTGCTTTTCATTGGAAAAAAAATTGAACCCTAGATGCTTCAGAAATGTGTAAAAATTACCAGCTACATACCATGCCAACAAAAATGCTTGGATGACTGGGCACTTTTATGAAACTAGTCGTTGGGGGGGGGGCACCGTACTACTTACCCATCATGGATAGGCATATGAAAATAAAACATGTTAAAATTATTTATACAATGCATTGCAATTCCAAAACAAAATTTAAATATTGTTAATATGCATATTAATGCTCTATTAATGAATTGCTGATGTACCCATTTCGACAAATTATATAAAACGCCAAACTACTCAAGTAATACCGAACTGCGTAAAAGAAACATCCTTATAACTCCAAAAATAACAATTCTATTAACTAACAATTAACTGCGTCGTATTAAGCGTCTCATTTTCAATTAAAATATACCTCTGAATTGAAATTTGAATGAAATACAGGGCCATGAAAAATCGAAGAATGTGGAAAACAGGATTACAAATATCTCGGTAACTATTAATCCAATTGACTTCGTTCTATATGCAAAATGTGTGTTATTTTATTGCCTTTTACGTCCATTCCTTAGAACAAAAGCATTCGAAATTTTTTATATACCTTTCATCAGAACGAATTTTTCGAGAGTCCGAAAAAAATAGTTCCGGATAATCGAGGTCGCTGATATTAAATAGGCTTCGTCCCATTCTTACATACTAACTACATACAAAATTTCAAGTCTCTATCTCAATTTGTTCGGGGGATAGAGCCTTTACAGACAGACAGACGGACGGCAATTTTTTTTTTCTAAAAATATGTTTTTCGGAATCTTCACTATCTAAAACGTGTAAATCCGTCAAAATTTTTTTTTTTCGATTTTCAAAACGATTGCAAGACTTACCCTATACTACGTATGATGGGTAAGTAAAATGGTTAAGAGACTAGAATCGTCAATTTGTTTTGGAAAAACGTAAAATTCTGCTAATTGTGGATAACTGTTCAGCTCACATTGAAGTCTCAGATCTTAAATCTATTCGTGTGGAGTTTCTTCCAACGAATGTAACTTCAATTTTACAGCCAATGGATCAGGGTGTGATTTACAGTTTCAAGCGCATATATCGAAGAGTGCTTTTGCAAAGAGTAGTCATGGGCTTGGAGCTGGATAAGCCATATGAAATTCATGTTCTAGGTGCGATGCATTTGTCAATACGTGCTTGGAATGATGTTCAAGCGACTACAATATCTAAAGCATTTCAACACGCAGGTTTTAGTACCATAATTGAAGAAAACCAAGAAAATGTAGCCGACGATATCAACGAGATGAGTTACTGATAAATGAACTACGCAAAAGAAATCCACTGTTGCCTGAAATTTCATTCCAGGACTTTTTGAATGTGGATTCAGACGTGATTTGTACGGAAGAAATATCAGATGAACAAATTATTGCTGACACAATAAATGAAAAGGAAGAAGAACTTTCAAATTTTGAACAGGAAGAAAATGAAATAATTCAACGACCGATTGTCAAACAAGCAGCTCAATAGTTGTCAGGGCTAAGGCACCTTTTTAAAGAGAACAGTAATTGTGAAATGATTTCAAGCATAGATAAAATGGAAACATGTATTTTCCAAAATGTGATTTTAAAACAAAAAAAGATAAATGATTATTTCCATTCCTAATTTTTTATCTATGTATTTTTATCCATTAAATACTAATATAGTCTATGTTTTCACATGTAATGTTTTCAAAGCTAAATAACATATTCTTCTGAGTGCTGAAATTTATTTCTGTGCATAAAATTTGCATTTTGCATTTTCTTATATATTTAAAAAAAATACATGTATAACTTTATTTCAGAATAAATAATCTTAAAATATTGCATCATCTATGAAGAAGGGGGAGATTGATAAAAACAGACATAAATAATGTACACATTCATGTCACTTGTGATGATTTTCCATTTTACGAACTTTCTATTTTACGAACCATTTGAGTGTTCCCTACGAGTTCGCAAAAACGAGCGTCAAATGTAATTACATTTTTTTCTTTATGTGCGATTTAATGAAATACGTTTAAAGATGTTGAAGACTTGTATTTACCTGATACCGAAAAAGAACCTGTAATGTTTTTCAAGAAATTAATGTTTAGCCTAAAAATGTATTTTGTACTAATGGTTATGTAATGTAATTATTCTTTAGCAACATCATTTAAAGGAGTTCTAATGTCCATAATTGTCTTAGTGGAATTCGGCAAGGGACATGGTTTAAACAGCTAGACTGAGTTTCATAAAGTATGTGAGATGCATTTAGGGCTGAAAAGAGAAAATGATTTAAATTTTTACCTAAGTCATTTCCTTGTCATTATGTAAAAAATAATTTGAGCATTTTTATTGGTTTATGTTTGATTGTTTCTTACCGAAACCTGCACTAAATGATCAACTAAAGAAGATGGTTCTTCACAGCCTAAATTTTGTATGACTCAATAAAAGATAACAGCGTAGTCACTTTCATATTGTTTTCATTTATTATGCTGGATATCACAGATAAATGACCACATTGCTTTAAAACGCAATTACCAAACTCACAGATATGTTTCGTTCGATTACATGTTTCTTCAGAAAAACTTATCAGCGTAGCTAGCGAAGACTGCTAGTTTCATATAAAATAGAAATTCGTCTATCAATAAAGTAGAAAAGAAGACTGTATAAATAGAAAATATAGAAATACCTTTTTTGAGTCCTGGTTCTTGCTGAACTAAATTGTGTTGAGACAATATCTCTATAAATAGATCAATGTAAATGGCATGGTGCGAATGAATATGTAAAAGCGATATCAATCGTACATCAACGTGGATAAAAATCTCTACTGTATTGGCACATGCACAAACATACGTTAAAAATAGAACATATACTGATCACTCGAAATTTGACCAGTTTAATTATTTTTTTACTCGCCAAATGGAGTATTTTGTTGCGATTTGGCGCAATGGTGAGCGGCATGGAAAACCCTGTATAGAAGGCAATAAAATGAATTCAAAATCACTACTGAATATTCGCGTGGATTGTTTGGAGGTAATTTATAATTGAATTGTGTATTTACAAGCTTAATTTAAAAATGATATCAGATGTTTTTAGGATATAAATAAAAAATACAAATATAAAATAAATAATAAAAATAATAAAACAATACAAAAGGCAACACAAGCCAATTGATAAATATTTACTTATGTGTAGTCATTTCTAAAAGTCTTACTTAAATAGTTTTAAGCGAGTATTTTGCTTAAATTAAATTTTTGCTTATAACAGCATTTTTTTTAATTTTTTTTTCCTAATTATAAAATTTTTGACTCTACGTTTATATTAAAAAATCTTATAAATATGATTAGTATATGGAAACAGCCGCAAATTAGCCACGTTTTTTGCACACTTTACAAAAGCTCTATCTGTAAACCCTAGTCACATCTCACAAGTCCAGACTGTACTTAAACTCTTCCACATTCCTTATATATTCTTCCCTGCAACGCTGATCTGTTATCTGAGCTCTATAAAGCTAATATTTTTGGCCCGGGAGGTACATAAATAAGTTCCTTAATAGTCATCTAAGAAAGAAGTTAAAAGTTGTTAAATCATGTAACTTTTCGGTTAAAAGAAACCTCACCCATGCGCCCACTATTCGCTACTGAAGAGGATCGTTCAGTTATGAACAAATTTATGTACTTCAGTGAAAAGAGTGCATTGTCATAATGCAACACAAAACAGCTGAAATCAACAGTCATGATGAGTAAATGATTGATATAATAAAATGAATGAATCTTTTTTAGTAGCCCTCTATAACATTTGCATTGCAACACACGACAAACACTGTTTTAAGAAATATACTGTAAAAGAAAAAAGATGAATCAATTAATAAATTTATGAAACTGAATTGGTACCAATGGAGTATTTGCTTCTCATTTAACTATATATATGTACATTTTTTGGCAACTTGTTGTAATGTTTTCTATTTGTTGTTTTTAAAAATCTGATTGATGTATATGTTGACAAAACTGATGAGGGCTTTACAAATAATCCGAAAATTTTATGAAATTATTATTTAAAGCTTTTATGTTTTTAATTTAGTTATTTATATTATCTGTTATTTTAGTGATTTTAATTGAAAAGACAGATGCTCCATAATTTATGAAAATGTACTGTAATCTCGAACAATAACATCTCCCGAGTTATCAACGTTTCCGAAAACGTTGGTAAAACGGAAACGTTCCGTTTCCGTTTTGTTTATCGTTAAAAACCTCACAAAGAAATTTATCTTTAATATTTAAAGAATTTATAGAAATTAATTTTGATCAGCTAGCTGTAGTTTTCAAAGAAGTTTCCGAGTAAACATTTCCGAAGTGCTTTAATCAGTTCTATCGACCCAGAAAACTAGTCTTTCGGATGTTATTAAATCTCCTTTAAATATTATTCTGTTCAAAAATCATATTGAACTAAAAAATATATAAAATTAACAGCATTAACATTCGAATTAACATTTTTTTTATTCAACTGCATGCACAAATTCAGTGATACAGCTGAAAATGTTTAAGTGAGATCCGATCAAAAAAAAAAAAAATAATAATAATAAAGCATGAAAAAGGGTAGCTTTCATAGACGTAAAGTAAATCCCCGACTGTCAGTGAAACAGTGCAAACAGCTTAGCAGTAGAAGTGGCATGCCGGAGTGGAAGGTGAAAGCGAAGAGTAATAATGTAGCAAAATAAGGAGTAATAATGTGGTCACCGCTATTCGTGGGAAAGCAATGCGTCACCCCCCCCCCCCCGCCCTTTTCGAAATCTTGTCCCCGAGAGCTGGGTCAAAGATCATACAATACGTTAGAGGCACACTGTAAATAAAATCTGCAAAGGTACTAAACCTTTTCTAGGAAACTGGGATTCCAAGAACTTTTCCTGTAACGGCAACAGCAAAAATTCAAGTTTCAGAATCGATTACATGAATTTTTTCTGTTATCGTTACATGAAAAGTTCTTGGAATCCCAGTTTCCTAAAAAATGTTTAGTACCTTCACAGATTTTTTTTACAGTGTAGAAGATTAGACGAATCTGTTAGTTTTTATGTTAGATTTCGACTGAAAGTGGAATTTTCGATGCTTAAAATTTATTATTTTACCAACTCCTGCATGAATGAAGATTTTTTTTTCTTATTGAACATATTAATCCGCTATCTATTTGCAATTTACACTGTAAAAAATTTTGTGTTCCTAAAAAAACATGTGGCAGCTGTTCTGCCACAGGTTTTCTCAGGAATTTAATCAAAAAAATGCCAGGAAACTTACATATGCCAGGAAAGTCCTGAAATCTATAATCTGGGATGTTACTCATGAAATATCAGTTAGGTTTCACCGTTCTGAAAAGTCTAGAAACCTTTTATCTGTAACGTTACTCATTTATTTTCTGTTAGATTCCACCATTCTGAAACCTACAATTTGAAACATTACTTGTGAAATCTCAGTTAAATTCCACCATTCTGAAAAGCTCTGAAACCTATAATCTGGAATTCCACTCATAAAATCTCCGTTAGGTTCCAACTTTCTGAAAAGTTCCGAAATCTTTAATTTGGTATATTACTCACAAGATCTTAGTTAGGTTCCGCTATTCTGAAGCCTATCATCTGGAACATTACTCATGAAAAATCATTTATGTTCCTTCATTCAGAAATATTCTGAAACCTATAGCCTGGAACTTAACACATAAAATTTCAGTCAAGTTGCTTCATTGTGGACAGATCTGAGACATTTCACGGAATAGGATAAATGTTCCTTAGATAGACAGTGGCAGCAATTCTGCCACAGATTTTCACAGGAACTTTACCAAAAATTTGTCTGAAAAATTATGCAAATCTGGAAAGTCCAGAAATCTATAATCTAGTATGCTAAGGCCCTTTTTCAATCAGAAGTTAGTTCCAATTTTCAGCATGCTATTCAAAGAATTTTAAGATGACTTACAGTTAGAGTTAAGTTTGGTTCTTGAACATGATACAGATTAATGAGTTAGTAATCTTTGTTGAGAATATAAACGATGATAACACAGCTGAAAGTTAAACATTGTAATGAAAATATTTCTAAAGGGTTGTTTTATTTTTCAGTTGACGACACAAATCTAAAAAAATACAGGATATCTATGAGTAAAATCTATCATTAAATCATGGATACATTAAAAGTACTTTTACAGAAATAAATTGGTTAAAATATGGATGCAATATAAATTATGATAAATTTACACTTCAGAAACAAAAGAAATATCTAAATGAATGACATTGTGCCGCGATCTACAAAAAGACATGCTTAAGTTTTTCCACTTTTATATCAGGCTCAACATATCAATTTGAAGGTGTAAATTAAGAGATAGTGTAACAAAGTACATTTTGGCAAAATCTCGTACATAGCAATTGTGTATATTTGAAATAACCTTTAAATAATTTTGCCATATTATTCAATAATTTAAACAGATTATCAACTTGTCATTTGGCTAATACAACAAGTTAGTCATTTTGCATAACATAGTATATTTAATTTATAAAAGCATTCTTAAATTTTTTTACAGTAGCTGAATAGCTGCTCTTTTTGGGGAAATACAGTCGAGTCTCTATATAACGAAATCCATCGTTCCAGTAAAAAATTCGTTATATAGAGAAATTCGATGTATAGAGAATGATGTTAAAAATCGTATTTAATATGCAAATTTTGAAAAAATTTTATTTTTGATCTTTTTAATTAAGAATTTGAAATGTTTAAAAGTAAATATTAACCTAACATTTTATTTCTTAATTATTTAAGCTGTTTCAAAAAAGAAAACAGACATTTATTTGAAAGCTTAATGAAAATTAAATAAGGAAGACTTGCATTAATTTCAGACGAAGATATCTGTAATTCTTTGTTGTTTTGATTTTAAAATTGTTACGCTCTCAAAAAAGCTCAAATTTTAGCAAGGAATGGAAAATTGTAGTTAACATTTTCCTCCATTTGAAGGCCTCTCTTATGTGCCTCCCATTGATTCCTTTCTTATATGTGTAACAATCCAAATGACTCTGTTTTGAGAAGGATGTGGAAAGGTGTGTGGGAGGTGGGATGAATTCGTTGGATTTAAAGAACAAAAAGAGAATTAATATTTAAAAAAAACTCAGCACTGAACGATAAATCAAAAATAAATGATGGAAAATTGATTCCATATGTCTTCGAAGCTTTTTTAAAACTGAATAAATTAAGACCAATTTATGAAAAAATTCGTTATATGGAGATAGATATTTCGCTATATAGAGACTGTTTTTAATGTAATCATGCACAAAGGGGACCGTTCCTACTAAAAATTCGTTATATAGAGAAATTCGATGTATGGAGTTTCGTTATAGAGAGACTCGACTGTGTGTGGTTATTCGAAGCTTCCCTCCCCCCTTGCACCACTATCTTCATTTAAATTGGATTAATTACCTTTGATAATTCTATTCCTTAAATAACTGATATAATAGCACAGTAATCAATGAAAAAAACGGTTTTTGATGCATGTGCTATACAGTGCATAATTCTTTTAAAAGATTACTCCAAACCGTTAAGGTTTAATTACACAAATTTTCAAGGCAATTTAAAATAAGTACAAATTTTTGAAAGAGATTTTTTAAATTATAGTCAAAAATAACTTTTTAATTGTAATTTAAGCATTAGCATATTTAAAGAGATTTATTCGTTTGGTTAAAGCACAAAATTCAATTTCAGATGTCAAGAGATACAAGGGAAAAAAAGAATATTTAGCTGCCGAAGGAAGATAACCTTTTAAAAAAATTGAAAATCTTAATACAGTGTACTCTTGATACTTAAAATAAAATACATTTCTCTCATTGTTATTAAAAATTCCTGCAAATGACTTATCTAAACAATTAGCTATCACATAATTAGAAACCCTTTCGACTTAAGATATCGAGAGTATTAACCAATTAAAAAATAATGCAATCAAAAATAAAAATTCACAGAACTTTCATAATTTGCACACTTTATTCATATTATGGTTAAAATTACTATCTAGAATTTTATCACAATTTGCTTAATTTTTCACATAAAGTAACTACTTTTCGGGGAATTACACCACCATGTTTAAACTTCAACAATTTTAGTTCTATGAAAATGTGAGTCCCAGTGCCTTTGAGAGGATATTTTATGTTACAACAATAACATAAAGAGGTTGTCGAAACTACACTCTGTAAAAATTCCACACCTTCAATTAAAATTTTACCTTCTACTTGTTTTCGTTCAGCTGTAGGTGGATTGTCTGTGTATTTGCAGATTCTCAAAGCTAAATGGTTCAGTAACTCACTTTTTTCTGTCCACTGCAAACAATCTTCATTCAAAGCTTTTGTTAGAGTAGAAGAAAAGTGATGTAAAGGAATCTGAAAATTCTTGCGCCATGGATGCTTTAATATACAAGTGACTGCTAATATTTAAAGAGCTACTTTCAATACTTGAATTTAATTCTGCTGTTCCAAGGTCTCCGTTTGTTATGGTTATGTTAACGAACTATCATTATATTCAGATTTGATTATGTTTTATTTTTATGCATAAATTACTGGATGCAAAATTGTTTATTCAGTTTTTGGAAAAATCAAAATGTTAATTGGGGAAGCTATTCTAATTAGCAGAAAAACTTTGTATATGCAATAGCTTGATAATATGTCCTACTTGAATATATGTCCTACAAAAGACTGTAATAACAATACATAAAGTAGTACAAATACTTTTGTATACTCCCAGAATGTTTTACAAAAAATAAAAAAAGTTGCTAAATATTCATAATATATCTTTCAAACAGGGGGGTTTTCCTAGTGCTCTGTTGTCATGTTGCGCATGAACAAAAATGAATATCCATGAAATGTACAGGGTTTTGTTTCATTTTGGAAAATGGATTGTGATATTTTGGATTTCATGTGAAAAATTTGAATTTATTAGGTAAAAAGTGGTTTATACATCGTTGAACCATTTTTGTCTCAATTATATATTGATTTTGTGAAATTTCCAATCAGTAGAGTTTGTGTAGTTTGTGAGTCGTCTGCAAAATTTTTAACAAGGCCCCTTAGGATCTATATTTTTTCCCCATAAAATGGGGTCTCCGTTTCATGACCCGCCTTGTGAGTACGATTTTTTTTAACGCACAGATCAGGTTAGGAGTACACGAAATATACATTCGTTATTCAAAACAAATGACCCGTTATTAAAATACTAAAAAGATCAACCGTTTGTAACCGTTTAAAATGTTTATTTTCCACAATTACTTCAAAGCCCCCTTTTCCCTACTTTACAGTGTTTTGCGGACCTCAGTTTTGCCACTGTCCTCAATATTCATATACAATAAAAGTTCATTTACGCTTCTTTATTTACACATCTTTTTTCGTTAACTCGTTGCATTATAGCATAAAATTAGCAATTTCCAACGTCGAGTAACACTGAAAAACGTGGAGATTAATTTTTTCCGACCTCAGTCGGAAAATTTGATGGGTAGTATTTGCCAAACACGATTGCTGCAAGAGATATCGATACAAGGGATAAAAGGTTAAAAATTCGTTTATAATTTTCGAAGTCCAAATTGACGATTATCCCAAAGTCTAGAAAACAATTAACTTTTTTTGGTTCAAGAGTTGTTAATCATGGCTGGTGGGAGGGGATAGTTAATTGCCAAGAGACCTTTTTTCATTGAGCTAATTACTCATGTTACTATACACTATGAAATATTTAAAACAGTGGTCGTAGTTTACCTTGAAATTAAAAAATAGGTTTCACAAAATGTCTAATATAAGTCGGAAGAAGGCATTTTAAGGAATTTCAGGATTAAACATTAAAATATTTAATCCCGAAATTCCTTAAAATGCTCCTCCGGCTGATTATGCTAAATGGTTAAATTCATTTATGACAAAATTGATTTTGGAACGCTAGCAACTCCAAAATAATGTTACTTTTAAAATACTTAATCCAGGAATCTCATTCCTGTGCAAATTAAAGTTTGCCAATTGACAAAATCTGTTAAAAAACTGCTAAACTCCAAATTAGGATGAATCTGCATTATACAAGACCCATGTTCCTGTTCAAACTGACTTAAGTTTATTAAATAAATTCCACAAACTTTGTGAAACTGATTATTTCGGGTTTTGGTGAGTTCTAGATCAAATACAATGAGACTGGTAACCCCCCTCCTCTCTTAAATAGGCTGTAGTGTAGATCTGTATTTTAAAGTATTGTGACCAGGTTCTTTTCAAAAAAATGCATTCGCTAGAGTTGTAGGCTGTGATCAATAAAATAAATGCCTTTTGAGAACTTTGTTTATTTAAAGTAGAGTTATAAAAATTAAATCATTTCTTAATGAAATAATTAGGGATGGTGCCTGTAACCATTTTTCAAGAGACCTTTGTTACATGACTGAGTGCATGAAGCGAGAGAGAGGCAATTCAATTTTCTCATTCAGAATTCACACATTGGCATCTTAGAATTGGCGAAAGGAGCATATGAAAAGTGAATGATATCATAACCATGAAATTTTCTGTTACGCTTTAAACAATTAAGATGATTTTGAATTTAATGCAGGGCAACCAGAAATGGGCAGTCCTAAAAAAATACGCCAAAAAGAATTCGCGCCAACATCGTACGTTATATGTCTGTTTTGGGAGAATGTTATCAATAGACAAAATACAGAGCATGTACATGAAAAGTTTTTATGTAATAAGGAAGTTAGGCTCAACATTACGCAGAGAGAAAATGAAATTTTACTGACCGCAAACACATTCGAACTTTATTCTTTTTTTATTTGTTTCCAGCAAGGGTGAAATACGCATCTTAATGAATTCTCTTTATCTGATAGCCGTTTTTTCAGTAATAAGGCAGATGCTAGATGTTTTTCTTTCTTTTCTTTTGAACGGAAAGTTATTGTGGAATCGAAAATAAACGTTAAGATAAAATGGACATTTAATTAAAGATTAGCTTTAACTGTAATTTAGAAAAATGTAAAATTTAAGAAAACTATATGTGATTCTACATCACATATATCACCCCTTTCACAGGCGAAAAAAAAAATCTATAAAGGTACATGCAGGAAGAGAAATCAATTTTCATATGCTCTTACAAGTAACAATGTGTAAAATGTTCATGAAAACGAACTAAACATTTACTAAATAAAGTAAACAATAATTGAACTTCTCTCTAAGTAGGCAACCATCCCAAATAAAAGTATATATATATCATGATATAAATATATTGGTACCATAAATTTTGTCATACAAATGACATCATATATTGTTTCTACTTAGAAACAGCTGCAGCTTCATTAATAAAATTTGTGATCACTTTTCAATTTGTCTTATTTAGACAAGGACCTGTATAAAAAATGTGCACATACAAATAAAACAAAATATCAGGTATAAGTCTACAGGTCACTTACCAATTGGCAATAAATTCCAAAATGTTTGTAATAAGAAACATTAAATATGTGTATTGATCAATACATTAATAATAGCAAAATACTGGAGTAATATAATGCAATTAAACACAAAACATAATACACAAATAAACAAAAAAATATTGTAAATAGAAGGATTAAAAATGTCCATAATAATGAATAATATGAAATTTTGAAATTTCCACTATTTTTTTAAGAGTTTACAAGATAAATTTTACTACAAACTTATATCTGAGATGAGAGTTCAAGAAATGCTAGACAAGCAACATATGGAAAAAATTTTTGAAACACTGTCGTTGACCATTTACTTCCATGTAATAACAATGTTCCTAAATGTCTATCTTCTAATTTTTTTGTCCTTTTTTTTAATACCCAAACTGATGAATTTTTTTATTAAGTTAAATCTGAAATTTAAAATCAATGTTGCATTATATTGACATCTAAAACGGTATTTTAGTGTAACATGAGAGAAGAAATCTCCGTAAAGAATTCGGTATCTTCCCAAAAATACTTTTATTCAAAAAATAATTACTGTTAAGTGGGAGAGACTGAACTTTCATGCAAAAGTGTAAAAAGTTTAGAACCGTGGGAAAGATGTGTGGAAATGTAATATGGAGACCTATAAAGTAACTTCAATTTAAGATACAACTGGTATAAAGACCAATAAAAGACATGTATTAACAAGTAAAGCAAACGTATGACAGCCTCTTTGCTTATAAAAAAATTACAATTTATCTTCACTTCATATCCTTTGAACCAGAAGTGTGAAAACATTGACAGGTATGCAATTTTAAATACCACCTTGACTGTCGTTTACCACTCATCGTTATTTACAAAATGACTAAAGTGTATTTTTTTTTTGTGGAAGTACTGTGTACAAATTATAAAAGGATGAGTATTGAATTTAAAGTGAATAAGTGTGTGAATTTTAGTCTCTATATAAAATTTTGCATCTTGCTAGAATTTTTAATAAAAAAGGAGTAAGCTCCGCTACATGTGTAAGTATTCATTGACTGAAAACTAATTTTTAATGGTCGTAAATATAGTGTAAAGTACTACTGTATCATGTATACCCAAATGAAAATAAAGAAATGTGGAGAAGCGAATATAAATGATATTTAATTACGAACAAATGTTATGCAAAAAAAAGTGTCTATATCTATCTAAATTACGCCTAAAGAGTAATGAAATTCACGTGTGTAAACGGGAAAACATGGAATAGTGCAAATGGGAAGGTAAAAATTACTGGATTAAATCATCCATAACCAAAACAAAAAAATGTAAAGAAATGACTTATGTATTAAAGATAATAATCAATATGTTCTAAAAAAAACTTCACAGAGGACCGATAATTAAACAATTGCATATGTAAATGTATATGTATGTGAATAACTTCCTCTGCAAAGCATGCTGCAAAGTATATATACCTTTGTAAACTGCCATTGTAAACTGCCATTGTAAAAAAACTTTGTATAAAAACATTGTAATTGCTGCATGCAAAGAGAAGTTGTATGAAAAGTGAGTCAGTTGCAAATATCCACAAGTATATCAAAAGAAAAAGAACCTTGTAAAACTTTCACCACTGTAATATTGATACACTAGTGAACATTCGCACTAACACTGTGTGTAAAGAAAAGTGCAATTGATAATTACACAGACCTACTAAAAATAGAGTAGCTACATCGAATTAAGACAAAATAGATGTGCAATTTTTTTATCTATCATAAAAGATATAAATAAAGAAAAATAAATTGTGTAAACAAACATTTAAGATTCACCGCAGAAGTCTTACTGATAATTAGGGCTTAACCACCAGAAGAAAACTATCAATAAATCAAAAATGTGAAATTTTGAATCATTCATCTATTCCTGAGCTCACGAAACAGTTGAATAAAAGAGAATCAGAGATATGAACAATGCCCGAAAAATGTAAATCATGAAATGATTGAAAGTAATCTTTAAATAACAATGTATTAAAATGTGTACACCATATGAAAAAATATATATCTACGAAAGAATAGTGTATGAAAAAAAATATAATTATTAATGCTTTATGTTTGTTTTATGAATAAACAAAGGCTAACAATGTAAACAATACTGTGTAAAGGAGCGGAGAAATCCAAGTATCACATGAATGTAATTAACAAAATATGTAAATAACTAAATATACTTGAAATAGCATATCTGAAGAAGTGTTGAATATTTACGTTATATTTTAGAGTGAATGAAAGCTTGTTTTTGCTTGAAATGATATTTAAATGTATTACAGCAAGTGGAAAAAGCAGGGTGATTTATGTCGAAAAACTTCTTGTAAGCACGGTTATGTGCGATGCAGTTAATGCATCTTGAAGCGTTTTTACAATTATATGAAGTATGTGATTCACCACAATTAGCACATGCCAAATCATATGCACAAAATTTTGCCTGGTGGCCAATTTGTTGGCAATGAAAGCAACGTTTTATGTTAATAAATGGCCTGACCGTGTAGTCAACAGAATTAATATTTAATTTTCCATGTTGAATTAAGAGATCAGCTATCCATGATGTAACACTAATTGTCCAGTTATATTTTAATCCCTGTCTTAATTTATGCTTTCTTTCAAAGTTAATGGAAGGAATGGTACTGCCAATCTTTTCATTTATAGATATCATAATATCTGGTATACCTATATTGTCATCAAGACCTAACAGAATTATTTTTGTGCAGTCAGATAAATCTCTAACTTGATTTTTGTGCTCACATAAATTTAGGATGTAATCCGGTATTGAAATAAGATCAGTATTTTTGTCTTTTGATAATTTAGAGTTATTCATACCAGAATTTATGTGTGTTTCAGATTCAACTTTATCTAGAAATTTGGCCAAATCTTTCCCACTAGAATTACAATCCTTATCTTTAATAACATTAAGAGGTTCATCCAATTTAGATTCATCAATGTCGCATTGAATAGCTATCTCATTATGCATAGACTGTTTGGACGAGTTCAGTGTTCTTACTTTTTCGAACAACATCTCATTTAACCTATGTAACTGGTCGTTATTTTTTTGTAAAACAGTCCACTCAGATTGAACACTACACACCAAATCACTTAAAATATTAAATTTTAATTCAATTTCTTTTTGATAGGAATTAAATTTTGCCATAAGTTGTGGGTTATTCTCATTTGAAATAGGATCAATTAATTTCTGAACATCCGAAACAACAGATCTAGAATATCTGTTAATAGAATCCTTTAAACTACTCAAACATGAAATCTCAAAAGAATTAGAATCTAAACCAATTGTTTCAGAATCCATATTAGTTTTAAAAGACATTACCTGTTTTGCATCAGGTCTAAACTTAAAGTTAAACACAACAGATGGATCTTGTGTCAATTTACGTGACCTTTTTTTAGTCATTATAAACAATTTATATCCTAAATTATAAAAATGCGAAAATAAACAAACGAGCACAGTATCAGATTATTAAAAAATGAACCTATCTACAATGCAATATAATAAAAGCAGCTATATGTGAGAGTATTTTTAAATAGACGCTAAAAATTTAAAATAAATGCCTATCCATAAACTAATCAAAATTGTGTTTTACATTTATAAAAAGTGAAAAAACATGAAAAAAATCTCAATATTTATTTAAATATTAGAAAACTGGACTCTCTCTAACGAAATATTTTTGCAAGTGGGGTGCAAACAGGAAAAACAAACACTGGAAATATATGTATAAAAAGTCTTAAAATAAATTAGAAGGGGGGAAATTAGTCACTTTAGTTAAGACGATATTTTGTTTTAATGCACTGTTTATATCCTATATGAAATGCATAAGAAATATCATAATAAATATTAAGGAATTTATCAAATGTTTTTTTTTTTTAATTGAACACTCCTAAAATTGAAGTTTTTATTAGCTAATATAATCGATGAAAATAATGATTCATACTGTATCTTATTCAGTATCATACTGTATCGCCCCACCAGTGGCCGAGAGGTACGGACCTCTCAACTGGTAGACGGCAGGTGCTGGGTTCGAACCCAATCGCGGCTGTCGGCCTAACCGTTCGGAGTTTTCGTGGTTTTCTTCGAACCTTGCGTAAATACGGGTTAGGTTCCCTTAGAAAGACCCCCACGAAGGGCACTCCCCCCTGGTCCTATATCCCTAGCGCAGATAATCGGACGACAAGAATAATCATACTGTATCTTATTCAGTATCATACTGTATCTTATTCATCTTATAATTTTTTTTTTTTTTTTTTTTTTTTTTTTTTTTTTTTTTTTTTTTTTTTTTGCAGACTAGAGTGTAAAAATAATTCTACTCGAACAGATATAAACAATGCACACACTTTAAGAATATTAAGATGTTAGATAGGTTTAATTATGCAAATAAGAACATGGCTAGTCTTTGCACAAATAAAACAATCTCCCAATAAAATTACTGTACAAACAATATAAAGCACAACTTACCTTTAAAGTGAAAAAAAATCAGGAAAGAAAAGTAGGGTAAAATGTAATAATATATTTTTTGATACATGATTTTATAATTCGATTATGCATGCATCATTATTATTATTTATGTCATGTGCACATGGCATGTGATTCAAACGATAAAATTTTATTTATCTGAAAATGAGCCCACTGTCAATAATATATGAAGGTGCATACATCCTTATTGTATAACCAGTATTCACATGCATCTTTCTCTGTATTGTTTCTTTTATATAAACCTCATATTAAAAAAAATAATGGTTGCAACCCGACAACATCATGCCTTATTTTTTATAGGAAAAAGAGATGCACCATTAACTTACCTAAAACTTTTCTTAGAATTGGCGAAAGGAGCATATGAAAAGTGAATGATATCATAACCATGAAATTTTCTGTTACGCTTTAAACAATTAAGATTATTTTGAATTTAATGCAGGGCAACCAGAAATGGGCAGTCCTAAAAAAATACGCCAAAAAGAATTCGCGCCAACATCGTACGTTATATGTCTGTTTTGGGAGAATGTTATCAATAGACAAAATACAGAGCATGTACATGAAAAGTTTTTATGTAATAAAGAAGTTAGGCTCAACATTACGCAGAGAGAAAATGAAATTTTACTGACCGCAAACACATTCGAACTTTATTCTTTTTTTATTTGTTTCCAGCAAGGGTGAAATACGCATCTTAATGAATTCTCTTTATCTGATAGCCGTTTTTTCAGTAATAAGGCAGATGCTAGATGTTTTTCTTTCTTTTCTTTTGAACGGAAAGTTATTGTGGAATCGAAAATAAACGTTAAGATAAAATGGACATTTAATTAAAGATTAGCTTTAACTGTAATTTAGAAAAATGTAAAATTTAAGAAAACTATATGTGATTCTACATCACATAGGCTTAAAGAAAAACTTTTATTAGAATTATCCGTTTTCCTTGAAGTTTGGATATCAATTTATTAGAAAATTAGGGGGGCCTAATCAACTCAACAATGTTAGTACAAGTATAGGTCAAGTGTAAAAGAAACCCTCCCTCTCCAACTAATTCAGCTTTACCTAGATTTTTCATGTCGAGAACTAATTAGTTTCAAATTTTGGTCTCCTTTTATTAGAAGGATAAATTACTCCTTTTACACGTTAAATTCCACGTCAGTCTAGGATGACTAACACTGAACTTTCCGTTTAATTAATGATATCCTTTAATAAAATAAAACGAAAATTTTAAATAAATTTGCAGCAATTCCGTAAAACGATATATTTAGTTTTATGCTATAATTTTAAGCTCTCGGCCACCGACGACTGACGCTTGTAAAACGGAAATTTCAATGTCAGTCACCAGTGAATAACATGGCACTTAACGTGTTAATAGGTTAAATATTTAAGGGGGGAAGAGAGAATCCTCCACTTTCATTTTGTTTATTTTAAATTGCATTTTCCTTGCATAAAATTATCCGAATTTCTTCAGATTTTGGGTATATATTTAATAGAAAGATGGATTAATATCACGGATACATAATTATATATTTTAGCTATCTTAAAATTGCAACAAACTGTAAACTTCCCCCATACTCCCCCCCTCACTTCAAACATTCATAAAATTTGTCCCGATGTTTTATAAAAGTAGTGTTGTGGAATTTTCAAAATGCATTTGCTAACCCTGTCAAAATAAAGGTGTTAAACAAATTGTCAGATTCAAGGTATACTGAATGACACTGAAATAGTTCAACAAATCATAACAATAACTGTAATAAGATTTAAATTCAAAGTGGTATTTTACGCTTTAAATATGGAAGTAAGCTCACGCATGTTATGTACGAGATTATTTTTCACGTATATTCTCAAATCTTATTCAAATAAATAAATCGGTATGCTTTTTTAAATTTTATTTTTGGAAGCTTATTACCAGAATTCCTGTTTAATGTGTATTTAAATCTTTTGAATTATATAGAATTAAAATTGTGTTATTTTAAACCCAATCACAGAAATCTTCGATGTTAATCCATCCCCTGATAATGTGGTTTCGAGTACTTTTCCAATGCTTTATGAAGCTTTATGTTAATTTGATAAATTTTAATTTTGAAAGTTATTTGTAAAAAGAGATTTTGAAGCCTCCGTTTGTTTGAATTTTAGATGTGCTTTAGAGGGCTTGCTAACGCGGATTTCCGAGCTCTTGTATTTCAATATGGTCCTACTGCATATTTTGATTACATAATACAGAGTGTCCAGCAAATAACACCCTGATTTCAAAATTAAATTTCCAAAAAACAAAGATCGATAGTAATATGCTGTAAAGGGTTTTTTCATTAGGTAAGCTGTAAAAATTTTATACAGAAATTTCAAACAGTGAATATTTTGAAAAAATTGCGTTCTGATTGCATAGACTGCTTTGATTTGACATTTTTCTTGTTTTAGATTGCATGCAGAGAAATAAATTTTCAGCTTAGAGTGCAATATTTTAAAGATTTTTCGAAGTAAAGTTTTAGAATTTCGAAATTTCAAAAATTTAATTAAAAAAAAACAATGAAATATGGCACTTTAAGCCGAAACACACATTCTCTGGCAGCAATCTAAAGCAAGAAAAATGTCAAATCAAAACATTCTTTGCAATCAGAACACAATCTTTTCAAAATATTTCCCGTTCGAAACTTTTGTATAAGATTTTTACAGCTTATCTGATAAACAAATCGTTTACTGCATAATTCTATTGATATTTGTTTTTGAGAAATTTAATTTTGAAATCAGGGTGTTATTTGCTCGACACCCTGTATATTCAAATTTGGAAATTAAATTTTAGAAATCCTCGATGTTGAGCCGCTTTTTAACTCTAATTCAGAGCAGATTTTCTAATGTAGCTTTTAATTTTTATTTTAATATTATTTTCTTAGACTTTTGGATGCTTGTTTACGTAAATAGAATTTAATTTGGGGTTTGCCAATTCCCCCCCTTTACCCCACATCCACGTTAATGCGGATTTCCGAGCTTATTTTAAATATTGTTAATTTGATGACGGTAATATTTTGGTTTCATATTTTTCTGTTAGATACAATTTCAGTTTTCAGTTGAGTGTAATCCTATCGAATGGAAATTAAAAAATATTAGTAAGCTACAATGTTGATAGTTAGAACTGTATGGACACTTCATATGATTTTGTATGAAGTGTTCGTACTTTGTTAATGGTCAATAATTAAAAATCTGAGCTTCTTAGTTTATGCAACATTTTTTTTCTTAAATTAAGATTGTAAATTGATACTATAAAATTTTGTTTAGTTTTCACTTAATCCTTCATTTAATTTATAGAAAATTTTTAGCTTATGGTAATGTGGATAAAAGTTTTTATTTTATATAAGTCTGATTATGCATATAAGTTAAATTGCACATATAATAAAATGTAAAATAGTCCTTTTATCAATTTAAAAATCAAACAAATTACCGTGTCATTGATTCTTATAAGATAAATAACACTCCAACAGGAATATTTAAAAGAATCGTCATATATTTCTGTTCCATCATCAAAGTAAGCTGTAACTCGTTCACAGGAAATTTGTAGTTTCTGACACCCTTGATAAACAGAAGCAATAAAACTCGATTAATTTGTACTTTATTGCAAACATTTTTTTTTAAAGTAAATTTCTATAAATGTATATGCTTTACTGTAAAAGTCTACAAAAAACTCTGCAGATTGCAAAATTCATGTAGTGGCACACTGTCTCACGCATAAAAAATATACAACGGATATCTGGCAAAGATTGGATATTCAGCTAACAAGTGAAGTTTTAAAGTTGCATTAACATACAAGTTACTCCAATTACTCGGCAATACATTCTTACACTTAAAATAAGAATTGAACATTTTCTGTACTTAAATATAAGTATATTAAAACTAATACTCATTTCGATAAACATAGTTTTATTTTTTATCTTTTCTCTAATATAAAAGTAGAAAATGTCGATTATGAGTAAAAAATGAAAACAGAGTTCAAATATAAGGATTTAAAAAAGTGCAAGCTAAAGTTACGCTTAACTCAAGGCTTAATCAGGGCTTAATTCAGTTGCATTCTGTTTTAATCGGAGACGGTATTTAAGATACCGATTGGTATAATGTTGGTAAAATTAACTTAACCACATTAAAATAAATATTATAACACAAGATTTTCAACCAACACAAAATTTTCCAGAGTTTACATCATAAAATTATTGTAAATTCAATAACCATGTGGTTATGTTCTCTTAATCAAATATACACTGAGTTTATTTGACTAAAAATTTTAAAAATAAATATATTGTTCGATTTTGTTAATCTTAAATACATACTTAAGTGCTAAGTCATTTTTTTTTAAATAGAGGATTATGCGACTTACGACAACTTAATTATACATATAATTTGCTTTAATTATTTTAATATAATATATGAAGAATAAGATACAAACTTACCTGGTAGTTGTTTACCTTCTAATCCGCAAACTGGGCTCTTCTTTTAAAAGTTTATTGGTCAGTTAAATGAAAAAGACATAGTTTATTTACGTTAATAAGATTATTTGATCTTCAAAGTTAAAAATTCGAGAGGCAGTTTACGGAAATTTGACAAATTTAAGAAACATGGGGGCGCTATAAATAAATGATTTCTGTTTGATCGAAAATCTCTAAGAAAACGTTATCAATGCATAAAAATGTTTATTGTTTCGTTACAGATCGAATGCCTTATTATGTAGCACTGGGAATTCCTGAAATAAGATTTTATGTAAAAGAACATTACCGTACTTAGGGAGTCTACATTTAGGCACAATAATTTTACCTCAAAATTAGTAATATTTGCTAGTAAGTGCCTTAAAACTGTACCTTTTCATCCTTTATATACATATGTAGCTTGCAGATACTAAAGAAGGGGGGGGGGAGGGTGACAATATTTGAACATTTCTCTACTGATATGGCTTTAATTTTATGTTATAGACTCAATATTTTGAAAAATAAAATAGTTGGCCAGAGCATCTTTTCTTTCCCATTCAAGCGTTGTCTTTGTTTATAATAATTCTTATGCTAAATTTATTGTTTTAGGAAACAGTCGAGCCCGCTTAATACGTGATACGGATTAATACCTGAATTTACCGCAGTTCCAACATCACCAGAACATCGCTGTTACAACAAATGTAAAAATTTTCCATTTAATGTAAGATAAAGTTTTCATCCCTTGGAACAAAAAGATCTCGCTTAAGACGCGAATGCATATACCTAGATATTGTTTTTAATATGAACGTCAAACTATTTCCGAATAGTAATAATCGCTTTATTTAATGACAGAAAGTTTACTATTCGAAATAGTGATAGACATTGTAAAAAAATCCTCTAAACTGGCACTGCTATTTAAATAAGGCGAATATTATTAATCGGAAATAGTAGGTATTTGGAGAAAAAGTCGCGGTACTAAGATCGAGAATTTCATCAAACAGTCACTAATATAAAAAATTCGTAAAACGATCATTGGGTGAATTTGGAAAAATAGGTTTCAAAATGAAAAATAAGATGGGCATTTCATACCAATGTTAAGTGCTCTATATCCCATAGTCTTTTTCTTCAACTGTGGCAACAAAATGACACAGCCGCAAAAAGTAGTTCATATGGATAATAAAGACCAAGAAGAGTCTTCAGAGTCTAAACTGGTGAAAAAAATATTCGAGATTCACAATTAAATGCTTAAAGCTTCCATAAAAATTAGTGACTCTAGTTTCCATATTCGATTCATAACTAAGCAAATAAAATGATACACACACAAAAAATTGCTTTTTACATGTAAAATATAGCTCAGGGGACGTACAGGGCAGAGGTTTGAATAAGAGCTTTGAGATGCACAATTAGAAGGGTATACGCACCTTCGTGTTATTTTTTATAGGGCAATATCCTGTACTCTTTTCACAACTGCTATAATAATATGACATACACGCAAAATAACGATTTTTCTGTAATTAATATACCAACCACAAAATAAGGAATGTTACACACAGCTTTCCACAGATTACCAATAATTTTTATTTTACAATAAACCCGAAAAGTTACACAAAAGCTCAAAAAGTATGCCTATTAAAACTAGGGAATGTGACACAGAAAATATTCGAAACTTTACACATGTAATCAGTAATTTCCATTTTCTCAACTATTCCAAAAAGTTAAACGACATTGTGGAAGATATTACACCGGAATTCTCTGCATTCTTGTATCAGCGGAAATAATCCCAGAAAACCCAGGAATGTTACACAGTATATGTCAAGAACATTGCGCAGATTTTTTACAGTATAGGAAATATATCATAACGACAGATCATTCATATTAAAAAAAACTTTCACAATCTTTAAATCTCAAGACGAACTGCCAAAAGAAATGTCGTTTTGAATTCTCACGGGGGAGTTGGTGCAAGATGGATTACTACAAAAATATGCGGCGAATCGGCGGTGCAATAAAACAGCTTGGGATTGGATCTCCCCTGTTTCGTGTGTTTCCTAGCAGAACTGTTTGCACTGTTTCATTTAGTTACAATTTCCAAAGCTTTCCTTCCTTTCTCTCTAAGTTCTTTAATCTGATAGCACCCCAAAAATATATTTTACCAGTAAAAAAAAAAAACCGTTTTATGCATTGTAAAAGCTACTCTAAAATGTTTTCGAAAATTACAGCAGCTAATAAAAATTATCTTTATAAATTGGTCTTTAAATTTCGAAAACAATTTTTTAAGGTTCCTCAAGATAAAGGAATGCTCTTCTAAATATCAAAAGATTTGGAAGCAGTTACTGAATATTTCTGTTCGTGATTATAATAATTTTTTGTAGTTCACAGTTTTTACAAAGCGTTGTCAGTTTGTACTGTGCAATTCTTCCTTCAACGAAACTACTTGTTTCAATGGTAAAAAAAATTATAACATCCTCTCTAAAATTATATATGGCTTCCCCAAATATTGCTGTCGTTAAACATAAGAGCCTAAATTAGTCACGGCATTATACAGGTATCCTTGAAGCTAAAATTATAGTAATAAATCTTACATCATACAAACATTCCATTTTACTAGGAGAAAAAACACAGACTTGTTTATGAAAAGAACACTTCAAAGGAATTTTAATTTAATTTTCCTCCTTTTGTTTAAAAGGTTCGGTTTCTACCTGGAACAAAAGATTCTTGCATTAATTTTTTCGAGTTTAACGAAGAGAAATGTAAAATTTTGTAAAGCCTTTGAAAATATTTTCAACTATTATTTTAACCATTCTTTTGCATTATATTTTATATTTAAAACTCACCAGTTAAATTTTGTCCTTTAAATAAAGATATTTCACTTGGTTCTGCACATATTTCTATTTCTGAACTATAATGATAAAAACTTATTCATCTCAGTTTTAATCTGTCTTGATTCTGAATCTTGGATTACATAATTACTTTAGACGATAATTAAACTTTATATAATTAACTTGTTCAGACTAACTTGAGACTTTCTTTTTAAAATTATTCACATATTCTGAAAATTTTGTTCATAAGTGAATAACAATTTAAAAGTGATTGTTTTTCTCTTACAATAAAGTTTTGTAATTTAAAAACAGTCAATGTTTAAAATAAAGATTTGACCTTAACAGCTTTTAAAAACCGAAACTGAATTTCAGTAATAGGGGAAGATGGGGATACTTGAGCCATTTTTTGAATTTTATTTTTTTTTAATTTTTTATATTTTTTTAGAATAAAATAAAATATTGAAAATGAAAATTTGATATTTTTCCTTCAACTAAAAACCACTTTCAATAAATTTTGAACTATTTTTCTATGCATAATAAATGTTTATTTTTTGTTTTACATCATGGCTCAAGTATCCCCATGGCGGGGATACTTGAGCCATAGTGAAGGGATACTTGAGCCACTACGGAAAAATACCTACAAAAGTAATTTTTTTCGCTTTATTTTTGCACAAATATTTTACAGAATGATAAATTATGAAACGTAAAGTGTTTCAAAACCAATTAAGAAAACAAAGCTAGTAATACGATCATTTTTTGTCGTTAAAACTGGTTGTCGAAGGATAATTTGAACCTCAGTTATAACGACGGTAGAAACATCCTCAGTTCAGAGCCATTTAAATTTGGAATCTGCAATTCTTCTTGCAAATTTCATTTTCAAAATATTAAGCACTTATCCAACAAATATTTTTACAGTTTTCTTTCTGGCATATTTTATTAGTAACCAACCATCAATAGAAGGTTTTCTTTCACATCATCACCATCATTGACAGAATTTTCCTCTAATGATATTGTCGAACTCATGCTTTTAGTTTAGTAGCTGTCGGAATTTAAGCCAGATGTATCATTCTACTATTTCAAACACTTTTTTGATTTCACAGGAAAAGATTTTGTCTTCCTCTTTGGCTCCATGTAGGTAAGTTTGAACTGGGATTTTTGTTGCTTTTCTTGTTTTTGTGCGCTCTTTTTACCAATTTTTCTTCAATTTTCTTAGTTAAAAAAAAAGTTACAGCAACAGAGGTTACGATTTCAATATAAAATACTAATCTTAATATGTTATATTAAAAAATAAATATTTTATTATGTTGGACCTAACTAATTAAAGTATTAGAGATTATAGCCTGTAAAACCGTTTTAAAAAGTTATTTTCATTTAATGAAAATTAAATTGAAAACTATGTTTACATTTATCTAGACAGACTATTTTGTTCGAATTTTGGTCGTTTGTCAAATCGAACAAATCGAAAAATAAAATAGACATTTTCATTTAAAAAATATGCATTTTTAAACATTTTTAGGTCTTTATTTTTTTAAGAAAAAAAAAATAAAATGAAAAATTATTCTCCCTTTTCTCCAGAAAAATATCTATTAGTGAATATAAGGATGGAATTTTATTTTTTGTTTGTTTCACCCATGTTTAATTTCTAGTGAGGATGGTTAAGACATGGCTCAAGTATCCCCACTCTCATTGGCTCAAGTATCCCCACTATCACTATTTTTGTTTCCCAGAGTTTTACTAAATAAAGCATGCAGCAATTAGAACTATTTTAGACTCAAAATACAATTGAAATTATGCTTATTGAATGTATGTATATAGTTGCAACTTTAAACAAAACTTTGATTACAAAAAAACAAAAAAACCATGCACCCAAATATTTTTTTCAGATAGGGAAAAGACAACTATTAATCACTATACTTTCAAAATGGTACCAAGATGTGTGATTTCTTTTTTACATGTTCAGAACTATAAATATGTTATCATATTGGCAGTTTTAGAAAGAAAAATTAATCAACTGTAAAGATAATAGGGGTGGCTCAAGTATCCCCTATGCTCAAGTATCCCCACTCTCCCCTATTCTTAATTTTGGTCGAAAATAAAAATGATAATGCTTATTTATTTGAGCAATTAATGGGCACATAATTGTGCATGATTATTAATTAACTGTAAAAATAACCCAAGTTGGCCATGTGCCTCTGACAAAAACATTGTATTTACATATAACATAAAATGCAATTATTTCATAAACGACACAAAATGATTTTCTAACTATGCAAATTCCATTGAATTAAAAAATGTTTTAAGTATACATATTTTGATACACAGTTTAATTCTTGTATTTGCATACGTACTTTAATTCATTATTATAATGATTTTTGTAACTAATCATCTGTTATATTAGAAGTTTGTGAAAGAGTTTTCCAAACACTTCTACGGTTTCAAATTAAAAATTTTATGTTAATATTACCACTACAGCTTTTAATGATCATGTAGAAAGCGTCTTCAGAGTTTTGTCATATATGCAATTTTTGCAGTTTAATTTGCGTATACGTCTTGACGTAGTCATGACAGATTATTATAAACAATGAATTCATAAGAAAATTTCACACTAAAATTTTTATGTCATAATTTTGCTTATCTAAATAACGAAATTTAAGTAATTAAAAAACTAATGATTAAACTGCTATTTTTATGAAAGCAAACAAGAAATTATAAACATCAGAAAACATACGATAAACATTCCGCAATTTATAATCAATGATTGACATTTTAATGTGAATTTAATAAATAACTGTATAAAAACTGAAATGCAAATGAGATAAATCTGTAGTATGTTTGCTAAAATAATCATTGTTTTATTAATCGTTCACTGATGGTTGAGAGGCTTTTCTCTTAAGGCTTTTACATGGGAGATTATAGGTTTGAACCTAAGCAACATAAAGATAATCTGTAGACATGTCATAAAGATTACATCCCGTATATACTCTTTTAAAGTTAAGGTTGGCTACTACACATCTGATGTCTACGTGACACAACCTGTTATGAAATTCAATAGAAAAGTGAAATTCGAAGACAAGAACTTTATAAAGGTGCGATTGGTCCAAAATTCTTAAATCGTCCGTTCACCTGAATGTCTGGGGGTCTTTGTCAAAGGACAACATTTAAGGAAGTGCATTCAATGTCGCCTCCTTTCCTACAGCTGTGGGAGCTACAAGAGCCGATGATTACGGCTTTGGCCAGAATTGGACAGCAGTCATTACTGCAAAATCGTTTTCTGTAAGCAAAACATCACTTTCATAGAGAAGCCGATAACCAGGTTGACATTCCCGCAGTTTCACCGATTTAGTGTTTCTTAAAGACAGTAAAGCAGATAACATAAAAAAATGATTAATTGAATAAAGTACTGTCCTAAATTTTGCATAAAGTGTAACATGTATCACTGAAAGCAATCTCGATAATATCCGATGAAATGGTTAATTGAAACCCTATAACAATTAAAAAATTAATATGGTTATTAAAGTTACATTGAAGTGCCCATTGGCGTTCTTTGTAACGCTTTTTAGAGCTTTTCAATCAAAATTTTTTTTTTGTCATTTTTAAGAAGTAATCTGCTTATTTCGTTTTAAAATAGCGAAGAATGATTAAGTTATAACATTGTACACAATTATTAAGAAATTTTCTGTACTAATATTGTAACACCATTGCAGAAAACACAATTTGTAAAAAATAATGCATTTTTCTGCCCATTCCAGTAATCACTACTTTTATACACAAGTTATCGTCTTATTATTTAACTGATAAGAGAACAGCTATAGTAGATAACTTTAGATTACTTTTTAATTATTATTAAAAATAAAAATTACGTTTCTTCGCCTTTTTTAAAAGTGTCCAGAACGATTTTAACTAAACAGTTCAGTACAATTATAGAAAAACTCACAGTTTTATGATCGTTATCACAGAAAAAAAGTATAATAGCATAAAATGATGCATTTGTCTGGAACTTGTTATGATTTCTTCTGTTTAGAAATAATTAAATTTCTAATTAGCTGCGTTTGTAATTATATAAATACACAGCACCTATAATAGTCGTCTATTTGTAATTAATTCAGTGATATCACATAATAGGTAATAATTCCATGTTGAATAGTGATTAAATCATATTTAATAAATCCTATATACCGGGTGATCCAAAAGTTCCGGGAGTTTTGAAATGCTAATAATTAGCAAACTATATACAATAGAAGTATGCGCTTATCGCAGAGATGCTTAGAAACTTATGGGATTTGTTTTTTCGATGAAACAAACATATTATGTCAGTTACACTTTTTGCCAACAAGTGGCGCTAAAATTGATAGTATTATTTTTTATTATATGATACAGCTCACTAAAAAGGAAGAATTAGTGTCCCAGGGTTACAAATTTTCATTATGATGTCCATAGTTTATAAAAACCGCCGAGAGCCGATACAAAACAATGTGCACAGTATCCTCAGAGTAGAAAGAAATTCCAGAAGAAATTTCAGTTCATCGTGATATTACAAGTGTACTGCATTACCATGAATTTATGAATTCCACTAGCATTGACATCGAATCCTACCTCATTTAAGATTGCAATAGACATTTGAGATCTCCTGGGTCTATTACGATTTTCGAATGAGCCCTCTTGTTAAACCTTGATTACCATAGCATTTCACATGTGTAATGGCCATCGAATCTTGTCTAGTTTTAACTTAATGTATTGTACGGTAAAAACACAACTCGACATGCAAAGAAAGCATGACTAAACATAGCAGTTACTTATCAAATTTTGTGTCAAAATTCCCTGTCAATGCAATTTCAACTGCTCTAAAAAAAGTGGTTGAATACAGATCACCCTTAAGACGAAATCTAATCAATATCCTAGAAAAGATGTTTCGCAATGAACTCATGTATCTATATAACGCATGGTATAGATGCATTCAGTCTTGTACAGCAGCGCCACCTGTTGTTGAAAATTGTAACTATATATATTAAAAATATCATTCTAAACAAAAATCCCACATGTTTCTGAGCATATATCTGAAAACCGGACCTTTGTATTGTACATAGTTTCCAAATTATTAACATTTCAAAACTCCCGAAACTTCTGGATCACCCGGTTATAATAGCACTATTATTTCCGTTTTACTGAATTTCATTTATATAATTGCTATAAATTTTGTATACATGCATTTTTGCATAAGATTTCAATAACTATTTCATGAAGATCCGAATATTTATAAAGCTATTTACAGAACTATTTCACCATATTTACCACTTTTGACATACAATTTACGATCTGTTTTATATCGCATAAATACGAAATTATGATACAATAGTTTAACTACATTTTCATTGTTTACTTATCAAGTATGTTTACATTTGTTTTAAAAACATTCATAAACATTTACATTAAACTGTCAAACTGTAATTATCAATTAATCTATTGTATTGTTATCGCCATTGCAGAAAAATACGTAATTCACTTAAATTAATTTTTCTATCAACTTCTATTATTGCTATTGTTTAGCAATAATTGATCATCTTATTATTTTTTCGTGGACATGCTTTATCTCATTTGACAGATCAATCTTCAATAACGTATGTTCTATTCTTTACGCTAATTATAAAGATATATAATACTTCCAATTCCATTATTTCTCTTTCTTTACACAAATGCAACATTAATGTTTCCTAAAGACATATTGACAAGAATATTTTTTATAAAAATCTTGCAAAAACATGGTAATCAATTCATATGTTTGACTTATACATAAAATTTTGTTATTCATTCATTATTACGACTGATTAAAACGATAGTTATTGGATAGGGAAATTTTTTTTTATAAATTCTGTTTAAAACAGGCATCAATTATACGGAAAAAAAGTTATTCTACTTACATATACGAAATAAATATTGAGAATTGCAGGTAGAAAAGTTCTGTTTTATCGAACAATTTATTTTCATTTTTCGATAAATGGTTTTATTTAAAGTTACCAGCGATTATAGTCGCATGAAATCAGTTTGATTTCATTTCCTGTACTGCTGCGATTTAAAATTTGGTTCAATAAGCCCAATGTAATGCCTTTTATAAAAAATCGTTGTCCATCTAATATAAAAATTAAATTTGTCTGTAATTTCATACAAATCCAAAGTTTGGAAGCCAGAATTGTGAAATGTTACTTATGTGTGCATTTAAAGAAAGCACAAAGTAATTAAAATATTCTCGATATCGAAATGATTTATACTGAATTTTATATTAATAAAAAACACGAAATTAATACTAATTTCATATCAAATTTAATCAATATTCGTTATAACAGTTGCCAACAATTAAAAAAACTACAGTAAAATTCTTACGACAATAATAACAATTCTGTTGCAAGATTTCCACTTGGAAATGGAATGAATAGTTTGTCTACTTAAAAGAAAGGTGAATATTAAGTCATAATTTTTCTACTGCAGAATTTTCATTAAAAAAAGTTTAAAACCTTCAAAAAGTGAATATTGCGTCATAGTTTTTCTATTGCAAGATATACACGTAAAAAATATAGATGAAACAAGTAGTTCGACGAGTTTAAAAAAATGTTAATAATACGCCATATTGGAAATACGTATAATGGACATGAGCTTGTGAATACATAACGTCATATGAGTTTAAAAAACATACTTAAACTTGATAAAAAATAGTTTATGAAAATATTGGCATATTTTAGCATTTTAAAACTCTCTGAACTTGTATTTGATATTTTTATATTTTTTCTATAGATATGTGTAGGTAAATGATGCATATATTAGAATCTTTACAAAGTTTAAGTCCCTAGAACACATTCATACAAAATAATTGAAATAAAAATAGCTTTAATGCTTTTTGTATTTTTTTATACTGTATGTTTAAATTTGAAATTGTTTTTTTTAAGCAAGCATTCCAAAAATTCCATTCAACGAGGGGTAAATTAATTAATTACTGCTAAACAAAAGGATACATTAACCTATTCCGATTACAATGTTTTTGATTAGAAACATTGCTTTCTTCACATATTTGCTTCTACACACACTGCCTTCTTCACATATTTGCAAAAAAACAATGAATTAAAAATTATCTCCGAAAGCATCCAATAGGGCTTCAAAACAGCCTTAGTGTTTGAATCTAAGTCATGTGTTTATTCGTTGCATACTATGATCTTCAACCGTTTATTGAAATATTCTGTTAGAGACGCCTGGTATTTCAATAAAGTAATTTAAAATCAGTCTCGGTAGTATTTGGAAACGAGGTTTTTTTTCCGGAAAAATATCATCTGTGTTAGAAAATTTAACGTGATACTTTTTATGCAGTCTTTGAGGACTGTATAAAAATAATTTAAATTTATTTATCGCATTACTATCAATTAGTTTGAATTTTTCGAATTTAAAGTTTATAAAAGAATTGATATTTAGATTTAAAAAATATTGTCTTTTTTTTAAGAGTACACAAAAATTATTATGTTAAATTCCTTATCGTATTATATGAGCTGAAGCTATAAAAAAAAAAAAAAAAAAAAAAAAAAAAAAAAAAAAATCAATGTGAGAATCTTGGAAAAAAAACTCTGCCTTTTCTTCTTCGCAGACATTAAGGAAACATCTAAAAATTGTCATGATGTATCTCACCAAATAAATAAAAATATCAGAAATTAAAGAGAACAAAACTTAGAGATGGATACTGAAGTTAATGTTGAACTTATAAATCCATCATCCGCAATAAATCATTGACGAGCTTCATGAACTAAAGAAAAAATTACTGTTGATTTTTGTAATTTATCAAATACAAAACTTTAGCATTAACCGCATGCCAGAGATTGAAATGACTTTAACGGTATTAGTTTTATAACTTTCGTTTTGATGATGAAAATTTTATTAAATAATTAATTTGTTAAATGATTAATGATAAATTCGTCTTTTGTTTTATCGTGGATTCCAATCGTTTCGTTAATTACAGGAGATATTTCTCATTCATATTATTTCAGCACTTAAGCTCTCAATTCTATTTCATATCTGTTAAATATATATTTTTTATTTATATTTATTTTTTAATTGTTTTTTCTTGATGAAATTATGATTTATTTATGCAATATTAATTAGAAATAAATTATGACTTGTGTATAGTGTTTTGAGCGAATATGTGTTAATTCAAATTAAATATGCGACAGTATGAAATCGAAATAAATTTAAAAAATTGTTCTTGAAAATTATTTTAAGCAAGAAAACTTCATAAATTTGGACCATTGCTTTCAAATAGTTCCATTTGAAAATATTTTATTCTCTATTTTATAAAGTTAAAATTTAAATTTTTATAAATTTTCAATAAAAGCAATCTAATTGGTCTAGACGTCAGTATAATTAATGTGATATCATCAAAATTAACAGTAATAATTTGCTTTAAAGTGCAGATGCAAATGCAAGATGGTGTTTATTTTATTTTAGATGGAATTAGTTGAATAACTTATCCCGTCATTGTACAATGTGTCACATCTGGCACAAAGCGGAAAACGCTGTAATTCTCATTGTGTACCATGGATTTTACCAATATAATCGCTGTCAATGAACAAGAACAGTCTAAAGGATGGAATAACACTTACTTTGTAAATGTCAGATAAATGTCAGATGAATTTATTCTTCGGAAAAAAATCCATCAAGGTATTAAGGCAAAATTTGATATTTTAACTGAATACATAAAAAATTTAATGTAAAGTAAATTTCAGAGTGTTAAGCTGATAAAATAATTAATTTAAGCCCATATAATTGCAAAATATAACAATTTCCCCAATTGTGTACATAGAGTACACGCTAAAAAATGCAAAATTTTAGCAAGATTTGAAATTTATGTTTTATAACTATATTGAACATTATCAGACCAATATATAGATTTCAAATATTTTTTCATAAAAATTGAAAAATTGTGCAGTGAAGAATTAACATAATTTTTAATTTTTAATAGTAGCAAACAATTAAAACTAAACAGAAATTATGATGTTAGTAATTTCAGCAATAATTAAATGATCATTTTCTGAAATACGCATTCTTAGTGTCTTGCAATTAAAAAAACCATTCAAAAATAATTTAAATGAAATTATTTATAATTTTTTCCTTATTAATTTAAATACAACGTGTACTTATTTACTTTAAAATTGAAAAAGGAAATACATTCTACCTAGCAATTTAAAAAGCGTTTTTAAATATTAGTTAACTCATGAAAACGACTAAAACGAATTAGAGAAAAAACATACCCTGTGGAAGAAAAAATTCAGTGCTTGCGGAATACTCCCTCAAGGGCATTTCTTTGGAGTAGCTGAAAGTAATGAAGACCACGTACTTTTGTAATTCATTCTTTTTTAATGGAAAAAGTTTGAAAATAGATCCCAGGAGGACAACTGAGGGTTTTAATTTAATAAGAATGTGTCACTGACGTCACTTTATTTTCTCTTTTAATATATTAATTAGTTAAGTAAACAAGGAAATGATTTTTTTTTCTTTTTTTGCAAAAAATAGTTAAAGAGCATAAAATAATACACTGTTAAAAATCTTGTTCTAGTTTGAACCAAAAAAGTTTGTTTTTTGGTGCTCAATATCTGCCACCGTAAGATGGTGAAATCTTGAACCAAAATTTGGAGCTCCCATTGAAGCATAGTTCCAATACTTGGAACGAGGTTGAACTAGGAAGCTCCAAATGTTGGTACGAGATTTCACCATCCTATGGTGGCAGATATTGAGCACCAAAAAACGAACTTTATTGGTTCAAATTAGAACAAGAATTTTAACAGTGTATTAATAAATGTGAATGTGGCATATAGCTAAAAAGCCCGACCAGATTAAAAGCAAGACTTTTGAGGCCCCCGAAAAATTAAAATTTTATCTTTAGTGTTTTCAGCAATAATTGAATAAATTATTCTGAAATACACATTCTTAATATCTTACAATTTAAAAATCCATAAAAGAGCAATCTGAATCAATTTATTTAATATTTTACCGTATTTAATTAACTCAAACATGTGCTTATCAAATTTAAAATTATAAAAAGAGACGCTTTCTTCCTGGTATTTTAAAGAACATTCATAAATATTAGTTAACTAAAAACACTTAAGGAAAACATCTAAAAGGTGTTAGGAAAAAAACTGTGGAAGAAAAAAATCAATGCTTGCTGAAAACTTCCTCAAGGGCCTTTCTTTGAAGTAGCTGAAAGTAATAATAACCACGTACTTTTGCAATTCATTCTTTTTTTTAATGGAAAATGTTTCAAAATATATTCCAGGATGATAACTGAACGTTTTAACTTAATAAGAATGTGTAACTGACGTCACTTTATTTTTTCTTTACCATATCAAATAGTTAATAAAAGAAGGAAATGATCTTTTTTATCTTTTTTTGCGAAAAATAATTAAAGGACGTAAAATAATATTTCCTTTATGGAAATATTTGAATTTTTCAGATATTAGATTACCTAAATTTAAATTTAATGAATGTACACTTTAAAATTTTTGGGGGGAAAATGCATCAGAACAAATTTCTAAGTACCTGTATTTGAAGTACTTCAAAGTAATACTTACAACGTACTTTTGTAATAAATATCGATTATTTAGAAAAAAGTTCAAAATCGCTCCTGGGAAAATAACTGGATCATCATGTTTAATAAATGTAAAGTAATCAAAAATGCTTTGTTTTTGGTTGTTCTAAACATTGAGTAATTGCGAAAACATAAAGAGCTCAGTTTTCTTACGTAGAGTATCGGGTTCTCAAAAAGTAAAATATGTGCAAAATGCATACAGCATTTTAGTGTAGATTTATCAACTTTTTAAATCGATAGTAACAAAGATTTATTGTTCTAAATTATTGTGGGAAGTTTGCACATATTGTACGTGTTCAAAATGCTGCCAAGGTCTCCTGAAGTACACTTATAGAATATGTTATTTATTGAAATTTTCATTTTTCAGAAAATGACATTGAATCAATTAATATTGATTTTTAACTTTATTCATATAATTTAAAAATACATTTATAAATTTAAGAACTTTTAAGAAAAAATATTTTTTCTCGTGTATTTTTTATGTCAAACATACACTAGTGAAAATTGATTTATGACAACACGGATTTTTAACCGAAACGTCTATAATATTCATTAAACATGAATGACATTCCATGGGATGTATAAATAGTGTGTATAACTAACGTGTTACAAAAAATCCATACATAGTATGAGACAAAACAAAAAATAAAACTTTAGATTTTTGTAATATGGAAACATGGAAAATGATTTAAGAAATATCACATTTCTTTAGCTATTCCAAAGCAATGTAACAAAAATGTGCATAAAACAAGGTAACGTGGCATATTCAGTTACATACAGTGACATAAAAAGCGTTATTTATTGGAAGCAATACGTTTCCGTTATATTTGTTAAGATGAGTAAACGAAAAAGTTGTCGGAGAAAACAAGAGCTAAAATCGATGCATGTCTAGAATGTGGTAAGTCTCTTTCGAAAATTAATAAAATTAATTAATAAATCAGTTAATGTGACGTGTAGCTAAAAAAAAGATCAAGCAAATTATGACAAAAAATTTAAGAAAATAGGTAATCCTGTTTAACTATTTACAAGATAAATTCTGAGCCACTCATATTTTAGATTATTTTTTGCACAATATGTCTTCTAATGCTTTAATTAAGGGATATTAGTCATTAATATGGTGGAAAAAAATCTATATATAATTTTCTGAATGTTCCCAATTGGTCACATTAGTCACTTCCGGTGGTCATTTTCCAGTAGTCGTTGATTATTTTTATGATTTTCTGTACATTTCCCCATAAATGATAGGAATTTAGCTTTTATCTCAAAAAATCAATTTATCTAATATGAAAAATCTATCTCAAAAAATCCTTTTTATGACTGATCTTTTTCAAGTGGTCATTGGTCATTTTTATGATTTTCTGAACATTTCCTCATTAATGAAAGGAATGTATCTTCTATTTAAAAAAAATCAAGTAATCTGTTTACTATTTCTGCTAATTTTTTAAGTCAATTTTGATTAATTTTAATTTTTAATAATTTTTTAATCTTATGTTCCCAATTGGGAACATTGGTCTGTAAAAGGTTAAGTAAGCGAGAGAGAAAAAGCGATTATTCAGCTTCCTTGAAAATCAGCCAATATTCAAAGCAGATTTGTGCAAATCAATCTCTTACTATACTTCTAGAAAAGTTGTGCAAATTGCATATCTTTCATGGTGCTTGGGATGGTCGAAAATGAAGTCTGATCCAAAGCTACTTTTGCTTCAGACGCAGATGCGTGTGCATTATTGCGAGAAGTACATGGAAATGGGTGAAAATTGCAAGAAAGTCATTTTCTACTACGAAAAAAGGTTAGCTTGGATGCTCCGGATATTTTAAGATATTATTGTAGAAATATTCGAAAAGAATAAAAATCCACATTCAACAGAAACATAGGTGGAAGAAATTTGATAATTTTGGCAGCAATCATTTACCATGCTAACAGTGAATTTGAATTTTTAAACGGATACCAGAAATCTTTTTAAGACAGTTTAGTTTTAGGAAATTAAGTTCTTTCCTTTGCATGGCAATAGTAGGGTATAGATGACATCTTCATGAAAGACAACGTAATTTTTCACATTTAAAGTGCAATGAAAAATTGGTTTGACAAAAAAAATTATATTGTTCTTATAGATCAGCTTCCAATTATTCCTGATCTGAACCAAATCCGGATCCGGATCCCGAAACCAAACCCGATCTGATCAAAAAAGTTTGGTGACATCTTGATCGAATGGTTAAAGCAAAAGAACTGCAGTACACATCCTTATAGAATTTAAAGATTTAATCTGTTAAAACGAAATATTAATTGATTAAAATGTATTCATAACTTGTTTTATCATTGCAGTCTAGAACCAAAAAAACTCTGATGAACGAAGGCTGCTTTATAACAATTAATTTCAATTAAATGCGATAGTTCATAAACTAATTTCCATGTTTATATTTTACGAACATCTAATTTTTGACCTTATGTTTTAGTTTATTAATATGCATGATATTTTATTTTTCTAAATTGTTTATTGAACATAACATGTATAACGTATAAAATTTCATTCATTTTTAATCAGATTTTTTTAAACCAAATTTTTAAAAATACTTTCCACCAGTATGTATAAATAAACTCGTGATAACGACTAAAAATAAACAGGAATAATTTACTCCATTGAAGAATACGTCTCGTAATGTTTATCAAGAACCTATCTTTTATATTTCTTTAGGGTAATAAAGCCCATGTACTTTTCAAATAAACTCTTTTTAATTGAAAAAGTTTAAAGTAGATCTTTGGAGAATAAGTGAGTGATAAAATTTAATGTGGATAAAAAACTGACAGCAATTTACTTTTACTTGTTCTCCGCCTTTCAAATAATTATTTAAATAAATATTGCTTTTTATTAGTTGAAACTTGTTAATCAACTTAAAATTATATATACTAGATCGAGATGTTTAAAATAAAAAATATATACGTTTTGTTTCTTAAGATTAAAGTTTCTAGTATAAACACAAGATTTATGAATAATATTTAGCAAATAATTTTAATTGGAATTTCCATTATTAAAAAATAAATGTCGAATCAGTTCAAAATGTAACATTAGAATCACCGTGAGCGGTCATTTTAACCGCTACAATATGACATTATTTCGGTTTAAACCAGGAATTAAATTTGAAAATAAGTTCAAAAGATACAAAGAAGAAAAATATCAAATAAAAAAATTAAACTCTTTTAAATCCAAATACTAATGGGAGATATTTTTATAAAAATTGAGTAAAATATCTGGATTTTCTAGTGTTAAGATTATTTACATATTTTAAGAATACATATGTCATTTTCTAAAATTAAAAAAATGGTTTATTCTGGCATTTTTAAGTCATCTATTAAAAACGAAACTCGTGATAACTCAATTTTTTTAAGAATAATCTATTCTGCAGAAGAAAAATTTTACGAAATGCAATCTAAGAAATTTCCCAAGTGTCTTTTATTCATGTGATTGGAAATGATGAAGATTACATACTATGGTTGTAATCTATTCTCTTATTGAAAGAAGTTTAAAATTGTCTCGAGGAAATAACTGACTAATAAAATATAATAAAAAATAAGCGCAATATTTTTTGCTGTAGTTAAGAGGAGTCAAACCTTTTAAAATCGCCATCTCTAGTACAAAACAAATGTAGTTTCAAATTCTTATATATTTTTTAATTGCTAATTGAAATTACATAAATCTGTGTAAATGTTTAAGTCATATATATGGCTTATTAAAGTGTAAAAATAATCTGTTAAATACAATATAAAAAATTATAGCTCAGTTAATATTGCATAAATTTTCTCATGGTACATCGCAATCAGCACTATAACTTAACATATAATAGGTACAGAAAGATCGTAAGTCACAATAAGCTCTAATTTATATTTCATAGAATGAATTAATATTTTAAGGCAAGTAATTATTTTCATTATTATTTCATCATTATTTAATCATTAATTGATTATTATTTTCATTTTTCAAATTCAAATGAATTTTTAAAATAGTTTCTGTTAAATATAGATATATTATTTAGCCATTCTATTAATTATAGTTCAAAATAAACTTTAGCATGATTTTTTTTATTGATATAACTGTTCTAAGTTATTGTGCAAATTCTGACAAACCATTTAAAACAAATTTGCATATTAATATTAACTATAGTTTTTACTACAATTTATACCATGGAAATAAAGCCACCGTAATTTTGTATCATAATTAGACACGAAACAAAGTCATGAGAATGAAACAAATATATTAAGAAAGTCCATATAGAAATGCAAATTTACAAGGAGTAACTCAATCCATTTGCTCCATTCGGTCAGGAAAAATAATTTGTGCATTAAAAAAGAAGGATAAAGTGTCCCGCTAAAATAAAGCAACCACTTTTAATGGAAAATATATTCGGCATGCTTATATATGATTAAAACACCAATTAATACAAAAAATTATACGTGACTGGCAAGATATATGGAATACAGATGAGAGAGGCAGATATCACATTTCAATTAATACCAACGATTTCTGAAAACCTGTTGTTATCACATAGAAATGTATATTTGTTTGCGTCAAATCATGGACCTTTCCCGCAGTACCTGTTTAAAATCGGAAAGACGTACTCCACAAGATGTACCTGTGGATAGGTTCCTCTTTACATTAAATAACTGAATGCATTTTAACTTCAACTTATCATCTTAGACGATCTCAAAATATGTCCCTCTCATCATGGTTTCAACTGATATTAAAACAACCTGTACTATTCAAAAAATTATAGACTGTATAACATTATTGGAAAGAAATCAATAGCATTTTCAATTGCCACCATTGGACTTAATAGATGATGAGGACATTTAGAATATGATAAGAACATTTTTAAATAGAACTCTAACCTACTAAATAATCATTAGCAAAATTACTTAAGAAATTTTACATTATCATCTTGTTGTTATTGTTATTTTATTACTCTAATTATATTATTCTGTTTATTTTATTTATTCTATTCAAATATCTCTAAACTGTCTTAACCTATAACTATTTTAACTTCTTGAGAACTAAGAAAAGTTATCATTATTAAGCATTATTTAAGTCAGAAATATTATTATTGCAACTTCTGGTTTTGTATATGTTCACAGGTTTATCTTAATTCTTTATATTGTACATATAAGTTTGTATTTATCACTGTGAAGAATTCTTCAGTCATGTTTATTTTTGGCCATGCCCTAAATAGATATGGCTAAGCGTTGTCATTGTGTTTAAATTATACTCTTTCATTTGTTATCTAATATATTTTTGAAGGCGTTCTGGGGAGTATTCAGTAGTGCATCTGGTCTGTCTTGGCTCCATATCTCCTTTCCCTTTGGCAGTCCTGTCTTTGTCGATGATTGGGCTTTTAGCATCGTTGTTACACCCTTTACACCCTGCTAAGTGGGGCGTGTTGTGCTTAAGCCATTTGGTAGGCCTCCCCACCAAGCTGAAACTGAAACATATATGATTATGTATGACTTATATATGATTTGGAATATACGATGTGGCATACCATTTACCAATCTCTGGAAGACAGTAACATCAATATTATCCCAGGCCTCAATGCTCATGGCCTTCATATTTTCCACTGACAATTAAAGCTCTTCTGAAAATAAGCTACGTATTTTCTTGGGTACTGAGACGTTTCCATTGCAGGATATTCTATGACATGTTCCCAATTACCCAAAAACAATTTCTAGGAGGATTTTGCGAAGGTTATGGGAGCGTTCTACCGCTGAAACACCCATCTTAGTCCACCAAATCTCCCTTCAATTGGCAATATCTACATTTGTAGCTATTCTTGGCAACCGGTAACGCCTTCGGTCTAAAGGATTAACCAGGTTAAGTATATCACCATAGCCGAAGCCTCCCAAAAAAATTAATAAACCTCCACCATGTCATGTGCTCTTTTTTGAAGAAAATTTCTTCTTTTTTCCTCAAGTCATGCCAATAGAAAGCATGGCTGTCTGAACAATGCCATTCAATATAGTTTTTTCTCATCTGAGAATATAACAAGATGTCGCTGATCCTTCCAACTTTGATGATATTTGGCCCTATCGAGTCTGCATTGCATGGGATTAGCTTTCAACATGAGCTAATTGGTGGAGACTTATCCGATATTTAGGCATCGATTTACGTCAGAAAACAAAAAATCGTCTGTCATTTTAATCATTAAAATAAATTCCATTGACTTAAAAGTTATGAAGGAAAGAAATAGATAGAGACGCAGTATGCCGTAAAAGTAGCCTGCAATATGATATACGTTATCACCCAAACTTAAATACCCTCAATTGGCCCAAACGAAACGGGGGACGAAATGGGGACGTGAAATAGGGACCAAATTTTCTGACATCATCTGTAATTTTTTTTTCTCTAAATGAAACTAATCTGCTTAAATTGAAGCGTTCTAAAGCAGAATTAAAATTTGAAACAAACTAACTTTCAATAATTTTATGTTTTTAATATTTGGCATATAGAAATTTTAAAAGTTATTAAATTTCCTTTGAACTGTTCGAATATCTGAAAAGAATTTATGAAATAATTACCGCACAAATGACTGTAAAAGAAAAAAAATGCCCTTTGGTTTTTCTTCCAATTTTAATTTAAAAAAAATAACAACAATAAAGCAGAAATGACATCATCTGCTCTTTTCTCATGAGTATTAGCATCAATGCTACTAAAATTGAAAACAGATTAATATTTCAATATCAGCATTGAATTATATAGTTGCACGCAAATGTGATTTAAGGTAAAAATTAAGCCATAAATAAAAACTATGCATATAAAACGATTTATTCATGGAGAATATTCATTTGGCGTCACGTTTGGAATCATATTGTACAAAAGCAACACGGCTAACAATTTTTTAAAGGCCATGAAACAAATGAAGCCCATATACACCATGAAGGAATACATGCCTGCATTGCTGGCAGTATAAATGCAGATTGCCTGCGTCAAACATTTTCGAATTTTCCCGTACAAATTGCTATTCGATACTTCTTAGAGCTTAAATAGCTTTAATAGCTCTAAATAGCTTTATAAATAAAATAATCAGTTTAAATTTCCAAAATGAAATGAATAAATGCATGGTGGTGCATTAAAATAGACAAAATAATTAAAACGTGTTACTGACAATATCTAAAAGTCGATCAGAACACAATACATAAGCGTAAAATGTCAATACACTTTGCATTTTATGGTTTCAAGTATTATTAGTAGGCCAAAGAAGATTTTTAGTAATTGAATCAAACGGATGAATATTGTAGCATCACTGTAAAATATTTATTGGCAGTAATATTTTAACATGGGCGACCTTTAAATGGGAAACTCGGACAGCATCTTTCCGAGCCCATGTGTAAAGGTTAAACACAATCGTTTTAAGCGGATTTTCAAATATGTAACTATATGTAAATGTAAAAACGAGAAGAAAGAAAAAACAAATTGCGATGTTTTTAAACTTTGAACGAAGGCTGGCGGGCGTAGCTCGCAGTGGGCAGAGCCCTCAAGTATATACATGTATATACCGGTTGTCTCCAAAATGACTGATGGATTTTAAAATTCAATAACTTGCAAACGGTGACAGCTATTGAAAAAAATTTGCAGGAGGGTTATGTATAATGTCAAGAGTTTTTTCTTTACTGTAATTTTTTTTTATTTTAGTTCGAATTTCAACCAATAAGTGGCGCTGACGGCGATTGAAGGCCAGGTCGACGCTTCACTCAGCACTGATCACCTGGCCTTCGATCGCCGTCAGCGCCACCTATTGTTTGAAATTCAAACTAAAATGAAAAATTACGGTAAAAAAACTCCTGACATTATACATAACCCTCCTGTAAAAAATTTTTAAATAGCTGTCGCCGTTTGCAAGTTATCGAATTTTAAAATCCATCAGTCATTTTTGGGACACCCGGTATATGTCAACATTTGAACGGAGGGTGGTTTTGGGGCTGGGAGTCATGATCGGTGAAAATATACCAAAAGTTTCTGGAAGTGCGTTTCTCCAGATGACTACAATAAGTATCGTCCAAAAGCCGACCGCACAAAACCCTACGTCATCGAGCAAAAGAAAAAATCCTTTATTTTATGGAAGAGTAGTAATAGAGGAATCTAATGATCCATGTCTGCCGGAAGCGAAGTGATGTATAAACCAAAAAATTATTACTAGTGGTTGACTCTTAGATTTAGGCATTGTATTTGCCGTACAATCAAAAGTATGAAAACGCGGAAAACTGGGTGCCGGAAAGCACAATGCTAATCCTACGAGTCGATCACTAGTGGTATTAATTTTTGGCTTATGCACCACTTTGCTTCTGGCAGACATGGATCATTAGATTCCTCTATTACTACTCTTCCATAAAATAAAGGATTTTTTCTTGTGCTCTATGACTTAGGGTTTTGTGCGGTCGGCTCTTGGACTAGTAGTTTTTTTAATTTTTGTAATGAAAGCTGACTGAAAGTTATGAAATCTCATAATCACATTACCTTACCTAGATTTTAAGAGGTATGAGAATCTTTAACTTTCAAGTTACTTTGAAAATATACAGGATTTATCTTTCATATTTAATAGAGTCAAGGCCAAGTTCTCAACATGTGAAAATGTATGCAAACTTTCATCAGCAGATTAGTATAGTCCTTTGCCATTTAAAATCGCAGATAAGTACATAATATACTGCACTACATCTTTGAAAAATTTGTATAGATTTCAATTATTAAAATTGTAAATTTAATAAATCTATGCCACAGTGCTGAATTACACTATTAATTATAATTTCGCTGAAATTTTGTTAAAAAATGAAACACGATATTAATTTATTTATAATTCAAATACATTCTGGTATAAATTCGAAATACCTTTTATATTTTCGATATTTTATATTTTATATACCAATATAAAATAACATTCACTTAATCAAAATACTTGTTATTTAAAACTAGTCATTGGGGGAGGGGCAACGTAATACTAACACATCATGGATATCCATAATATAAAATATGAAAATAAAACATGTGTAAACTATTTACAAAATGCATCGGAAATACAAAATAAAATGTAAATGTTTATATAAATATTTTTAACACGTAGTAATGCTCTATTAATGAATTTCTGATGAACCAATTTCGACAAATTATATAAAACGCAAAAATACTCAATCAGTATCGAATTGAGTAAAAGACACATCCTTATAACTCCAAAATTTTTATATACCTTTAATCAGAAAGAATGTTTCGAGAGTACGAAAAATATAGTTCCGGATAATCCAGATTATTGATATTAAAAAGGATTCGTCTCATTGTTACATACTAAATTCATACAAAATTTCAAGTCGCTATCTCAATTTGTTCGGGATATAGAGCGCTTACAGACAGACAGACAGACTTACGGACGGCAAATTTTTTCCCCTAAAATTTGTTTTTCGGAATCTCCAGTATCTGAAACGTGTAATTCCGTCAAAAAAAATTTCAATTTTGAAAACGATTGCAACACTTACCCTATACTACACTGTAAAAAAAAATTGGGAAAGTTACAAAAATTTTTCTAGTAGAATTGTATTCCAAGAACTTTTTATGTAACGGCAACAATAAAAATTCATGTAACAGATACAGATTTGCACTTTGAATCAAACAAATTTTAAGGTTACTAAGAATTTCTTTGGGAAATCGTATTCCAAGAACTTTTTAAGTGACGATAACGAGCATTATAGATAAAATTTTAGTAAAGTTACCAAAATTTTAGTAAATTCTTTTGTAAAGTTACAGATGGGTTTTAGTTTTGCTTACAAGTTTTGTAGATTGACATCATTTTCTTGTACAGTGTACACATAAAATTTTAGTAAGCATAAGAGATTTCGGTTAATTTAGATTACTAAGGTTACAGATTTTTTTTACAGTGTACGTACAATGGATAAGTAAAAATTGTTGGTCTGATTATTAAATAAAAATTTCTAAAATAAATATTTGCATTTTTTTCTGAAATACATTTCAATTTATATTTTTATTTAGATTTCTCTTGTTTAACACGTTGAGTGCCACGTCAGTCACCGGTGACTGACACTGAACTTTCTGTTTGGGCCGTTTTAGTCACCGGTGCCTAACACACTAATGTATGATATCAAACTAAAAAAAATATTGTTTTATGTACCTACAGAAAAAAAATATTTTAAAATTTACTTAACTTTCATTTATTACAGCATTACCCTTTCACTGACAAGCCCGTGTTAACACGTTCACTAAGCTCCAGGTTTCACAGCAATACAAGCAATATTTAAAATAATATAATTATATTAATTTAATAGATTTTTAATATATTGAACAGTAATTAAAACTTTTAAGGGTAACAATAATATTTGGTTTTAAGTTTTTTATATAATTTTTGAAATAATCGCCTTTTTTTAGCATTTAAATAAAAATGCAGAAAAAACTGCATTATAATTTTGCCCTTTTACAATTCTGTCAAAGGGTATAACTTTCTTAATATGTGTTTAAAACAATAACTTTTTTTTTTAAATTTTGTATTAAAAATAATTTATTCTGTTAATTAAAATGTTTAAAAATGCACCAGAACTTTCCCGAGGGTCTTTATGCGAAGTACATGAAAATACCGAATGCTACATGATGTCGCAAAAAATTCTTTCCTTTTATTGTATTGTAAAATATTTGAAAACATATCCTGTGAAGATAATGGACTCGTGAAACCCAGTAAAAATAAGCAAAGAGATCAGTTAATTTTTAGTTACCTCTTTAAACAACATTTTCAAAACTGAGCAAATAATACTCAAATCTGATTATGTCACACAGTCAAAATGACTCCAAGTGTCAAAATTACAAAAGTTTAAAAATCGTATATACTCATTTCTAAAAACACGGGCATGTTTAAATATGAGCATATGATGTTTTATTTTTGAGTGCGTGCATCTTTTCAGAAATTAGTATACTCTCTTAAAACGTCAGCCACAAAATAACTCAACTTGAGCCGAAATTCACCCATCTCATGTTTTGAAAGAGAGCTTCTCGAAAAGAGTTGAAATAACTCGAGTGAACAAGTTGTTTTTAAGCAATTTAAATTAAGTTGAGCTAGTTAAATAACCAAATAAAATCATGAAGATTCAATCGTTTGAAAAACAACTCATTTGTGATAGAAAAAATACAGCTCTTTCTTGAGAAGCCAAATCAACTCTTTCGTTTTAAGAGTGTATGCATGTTCCAAACTTGAGTAATTTTCATTCGGAGTCATTTCAACTATGCATAATACTCAAGTATAAATATTTTTTGCTCCGTTTTGAAAATGTCGTTTTTAGATTATACAATACATAGTGTATAGCTAATACTAATCTTAAGATAACTTATAGATATTAAGTTTGCACAAAATAAAAAGAGAGATAAATATTTTAAAACAACAAAATTAATGAAATTACCTTTAAAATTCTCAATTCTCATTTTTTTCAGTGTCTCGCTCTTTAAGAGGTTTCAACTTTCTTTTTACTACCATCTTATATTATCTACATGGGAAACACATGCAAACTTCTACCAGTAATACGCTATAAAAAATATCTGTATATCTACAGATGTAAAACAGTCGAAATCTGTATGCTTACTAACATTTTATCTGTACACTGTACAAGAAAAAATGTAAATCTACAAAACTAATTTTTGTAGAGCTGCAGAAATCTGTAACTTTACAAACGAATCTACTAAAATTAGAGTGACTTTACTAAAATTGTAACTGTCACCTGGGTTAAAGTTACATAAAAAATTTTAGGAATTCCATTTCTTAAAAACGTCTTTGTAACCTTACAAATTTTATGATTTTCAATGAAAATCTGTACCTGTTACAAGAACTTTTGCTGTTGCCGTTACATAAAAAGTTCTAGGAATCCCAGTTTCCTATCAAAAATTGCAACAGTAAATTACTGGTAGAAGTTTATGCATGTTCCACATGCTCACTTTGTTTTCAAATAAAAATTACCTGACTTGTGATATTTCACATACATTCTAGATGCAATTATACATGTATTTACCCACTGGCACATTAAAGTGTCTATATGAGCATTTCGTATATGATGCAAGTTTATTCTGTGACGGTGCACTCATGCTGGGTGTCATTTGTCACGTTATATGCAGACATACTCATTAATTTAGGTTAAAACAACACAGTTTATTAAAATGATAAGGGCTAAAGGAAAGTGGAGCCAGTCTATAATTTCACTCACTGAGAACACTATGAAAAGCTAAATCATACTCACAGGCTTCCGTCTAGCTCAGTCGGGGCACCGTCTAGCACTTGACACTATTTCCTGGCTGATCTACTAAACAAATCTTAATTTCACAGCCCGTGGCTGTGGATATTTCTTTATTTCTCAAATAATCAAAACTAAACTTTCTTACCAAGGCAGAATCTTTAATCCACTATCTGAACTCCTTCCGCTTTACTGGAGGCCGTAGCTATTCTCTAATCGTCAGCACCTTAATAAACAATCATCAACTTCGTTGTCCAATGACGCTGGCTGCTGGCTAAGGCCAGAAACACACAGACGCTGGCTGCTGGCCAAGGCCAGAAACACACATACCACAAACTCACACCCAAGCTTTTATACGCGACAAACTGAGATACTTCTCATTAACATAATACTAATAACCGCGAGTTAACTGCGGAATTCGAAAGAGCACACACACTCTAGAAAGTTAAAGTAAAAGAGAGGATAGATGTCACTTTTACGCCTACAAAATGTTAAATTATTGACGTCACGATCTCAGAAACACTAGAGTGCCTTTATGACAAAAGGTCACTCCCTCACAACCCCCCCTCGAACTCCGCAGAGAAAAAGGGCTGGGCTAAATGCATGCCCAGAACTTTTTCTTGTTATAAATTTAGAGCCGTAATAAAACACAGTGATGGGTGAAATTTAACGCCGAAACATAACTTTTAAAATATTAACTTTAACCCATCACAACCAAAAAAAAACTCAGTTTGCCTCAAATAATCACATATCAATCCAACCATTCTTCTATCTTATAAATAGCCTCCGTAAAACTTCCAAAAACTCGTAAAACTTTCAAAACTAATTACTTCTTCTCTCAAAACAACCCACTCCACTGGGAGTGCTAAAATTTCTCAAAACACTAACCTTCCGAAATTTTCCTCAATATTGCAATGCAACTATAACTTTACCCAAAAATTTCTCCATAACTTTTAATATACTAGAATTCGCACCAAGTCCAAAAAACCCAATGCGCAAAAACTTTCCTCATCCAAATTCCGACTTCATCTAAAATTACATTTACTTCATACTAAACTAACCCTGCTACTACGTAATACCTACATCCCCATTAGCCAATGAACTAACTCCGAAACTTCTTCAGACTTAACTCCACTTGAACAATAATTGGGGCACATACGTACAGCGGCATATCGCTGTGCTTATGCAATAATCAAAAAATATCAAAAATTTACAAAATGACGTCATCAATCTCTTCATCTGTATTAACTAAAAGAAAAATAGCAGAATCAATACATAACAAAAGGTATACTTCCCTGCAAGAAAATCACATTAACATTCAATTTTAATACAATACAATTTCAAATTCAAATGCAGCTTAAAACTTCGCAACTTGCGGAAACCATTCCCAACTAAAGTACAAAACGCAACTCATAAAACACGAACGATAAGAAGAAAGTTAATTCATTAAATGTTAGTATAAGAGATAGAAACGCGTGTCAAGGACTTCTTGACCGCAAAACACGTGCGCGCCTGAACCGCGGCGCGTGTACAAAATAACCCAAATTACTATCTGTACTTTCTGAAAATTTAAACATACATTAACATACATTTTATAACACATGAACAATAACAATATAGTAACATTTTAACAAATAACATAACAATTTAACAATAGATCCAGAATTTTTAAAAAGCAGTTAAGACCAAAATTTTCAACATACATAAAACTAACAATTTTGCAAACAAATTTTGAACACAATTAAGCACTAAACGTGAGTCCGTCAAAAAATTCCAAAAATGGCCAAAAGTACAAAACAGTCTCTCTGCTTTCTATTCCTTCCCATTGCTACCACATATATGCACTCTAATAGAAATTTAATAAAGAACATTATCACCCAATCATAGAGACGATTCGCTGCTGGCAGGCTTCATACTGCAAGATGGCTTTCTCCTCCTGTCCCAAAAGGCTTGTACGAAGGATCTCTCGTCATCAGAACTGTACGGTGACGCCACAGTTGACTGTCGTGCCTGGAGCCTGGTTCTGAATGGATGCCGTGGAATACTCGTAGGTTCCACTCGACGACTCTGCTCTGGCCGGTTCGCTGGGTTCACTCCATGGCGAGGTTCACACTGTTGTTGCCGGTAATTTGAGAGTTGCCTCCTCTTTCTAGACGCACCCGAAGTTACCGAAGATCCTAGGCCACGTTTCTTTCCGGACCTATGTAGTTTCTTGTTAGGCAAAGATTCGGCATTTAAAGTTCGCTTAACAGTTTTACGAGTGTCCAAACGAAATCTTTTCTGGGGATTAATCACTGAAGATGGTGAACTATTAGTTATTTTATGCTTGTGAGGTTGTTGTCTAATAGATGGAGGAACTGGACAATTTATAATTTTTTGTCTTTTATGACACACAGAGTCCGATGTATTTGACACAGTTCTCTTATTTTTATTATACTTTGCTCTCGGATTGCTAGGCTTTCGACTTTCAATAACAGTTTTTGGAGCTGTTTGACCAAATTTTCTTCTTGAATATTGATGAAAAGAATTAGACGAAGAAGTACTGGACTCGGGACACTCATTGGATCGGGAATTTCGAGAAACACCACTCGACATATGAGAACCTTCACTACCATTTTCTCTAAACTTATACACTCTAACCTGATCCAGATTAACAGTCATTCTTTCACCATTGACATCAACAACCAAATTATTATTTCGAACTTCCAAAACCTCGAACGGACCTACAAACTTCGGACCAAACTTAGCTACTCTCTTTTGACGACTTGAACTTAACCAATGCTTTTCTACTAACACAAAATCTCCAACTTTCACCTCTAACTCCCTTCTACGCATATTATAATACTGAGCTTGCTTTTCTTGCGCTTTTCCCATTTGAACCTGAGCTTCCTTAACCAACCTCTCAATATCCTGACACATGTACTGACTTTCCGCATCTGACACCATAACTAACCTTTGGAATGGAGTAATAACTTTTCTACCCAAAAACAATTCAGCAGGCGTTTTCCCCGTTGACTCGTGAACTGCCGTACGAAGTGCGTACGCAAAATGCTGAAGAAACTGGTCCCAATTTGCATGATGAGAACCAACATAAGAAGAAATCATTTGAATTAATGTACGATTTACACGTTCAGCCATATTAGACTGAGTAAGTTCCCTACCGTCCTCAGTCTGCAACTTTTCACACAAAGACTTAAAAATATTGAATATAAAATCATAACGAAATGGTTTACTAGCAACTAGTGCGTCAAAACCAATATAAATTTCATTAGTTAAACTCTGTTTATCTGAAAAAACTTTACCACAATCGACTAAAGACTTATTAACCTCCATTTTCTTAACCACACTTAAACCCGACTCCTCCAAATTAACTGACACTGAAACAGGCTCTTTCTTACTCACATTCTCATCATTATTCACGATTAACGACTTTTTAAAGAAATCCAAACTAATTCCTCTATCCTTCATATAATCCACACCAACTATACAATGCACTGTTAATCCATCTAACACACAAAACTCCCAACAAGTCTTAACCGAACGAATTTCAACTTCCAATTCTACTGAACCTTTATTATCGCAAGCTACTCCCTGTGCTGACTGAACCACAAGACTTGACCTTTTCAACTTCTTATACGAAAAATATTTCCGATAACAATCAAAAGAAATGAACGACTTATCTGCCCCTGTATCGAAGACACTTTTAACGACAATACCATCTAACACAATTAACACTTCAGGTAACTCAACCGGATTAATAGTTATTTTATTTAAACTCACAGAAGGCTTTTTCGATTTGACCTGTGACTGCATACCTTCCGAAATACAGTCACTTACCAGTTTAACTGACCCGACCTCCTCACACCTCTCCTTTGCACTGATCTACCTTCAAAATTCTCATCCGAAGTTAATCTCCTTACTTGCGAAGAAACATTCCTGTCCCGTACTCCCCCACTACGATCATAACCACTATTCTGTCTATTTCCATGCATATTTCTCTCACTACTTCTAAAATTATTAGCACCACCACCATTCCTATTACCATTACTCGTATTCGACATATTACGACCAAATCCATCACTTCTATTACGCACATTACTATCCGGCAATCGCTGTCTCCCCCTCACAAAATTACGTTCCCCCTCATTTCTCAAATTACTATCCGTGACAGGTCTCTGCCGAGGGTTACGCAAATCCCGTTGATCCGAGCTATGCCGAGACTCATACTTCGATAATATCTGGTGCATTTCTGCAAAATTCTTCGGTGCTCTAACTTCAATAAAGTCCTGTATATTTGGATTAAAAAGAGGAAAAACAATGTCCAACAATTCCTCAAATGTAATATCTAAATCTAATTTATTTTTTAGTTCCAGCTTACGAAGATAAAATTTTGACGCCGACTCATAAATATTCTGCTTATTACAATAGAACTCTTTTCTCAAAATACTTTTATCTTTAACGGGAGGAAATGCCTTCTTTAACTCAATTACAGTTTGTTCAAATCTTTTCGCTTCCTCAGTAATCAAAAACTTTCCTATATTTTCTAACCACAAAAGTGCTTCGCCCTTTAACGAGCATTTAAGCACTACGTACCTGTTTTTCTCAGGTATATTATTGAACAAAATATAATCATCTAATTTCACTAAAAATTCGCTAATATCACCCTCACCGGTGAAATACACTCGTGGCACAATCTCAAAATGTCCGACATTTCGTTGGGCGCCATTTGTGACGGTATATTCGTGCTGGGTGTCATTTGTCACGTTATATGCAGACATACTCATTAATTTAGGTTAAAACAACACAGTTTATTAAAATGATAAGGGCTAAAGGAAAGTGGAGCCAGTCTATAATTTCACTCACTGAGAACACTATGAAAAGCTAAATCATACTCACAGGCTTCCGTCTAGCTCAGTCGGGGCACCGTCTAGCACTTGACACTATTTCCTGGCTGATCTACTAAACAAATCTTAATTTCACAGCCCGTGGCTGTGGATATTTCTTTATTTCTCAAATAATCAAAACTAAACTTTCTTACCAAGGCAGAATCTTTAATCCACTATCTGAACTCCTTCCGCTTTACTGGAGGCCGTAGCTATTCTCTAATCGTCAGCACCTTAATAAACAATCATCAACTTCGTTGTCCAATGACGCTGGCTGCTGGCTAAGGCCAGAAACACACAGACGCTGGCTGCTGGCCAAGGCCAGAAACACACATACCACAAACTCACACCCAAGCTTTTATACGCGACAAACTGAGATACTTCTCATTAACATAATACTAATAACCGCGAGTTAACTGCGGAATTCGAAAGAGCACACACACTCTAGAAAGTTAAAGTAAAAGAGAGGATAGATGTCACTTTTACGCCTACAAAATGTTAAATTATTGACGTCACGATCTCAGAAACACTAGAGTGCCTTTATGACAAAAGGTCACTCCCTCACAATTCAAATATCGAATAAGTTAAGTTTTTTCATTTTATGATATTTTTTATAAAACTACCATTTTACTAAAAATAAGTGTGAAAAATGATTAAGAAAAAAATGTTTTATTAATTCTTTATACCATAATTAAACTCTAGGTATCATGTCGTAAAAGTTTATTTTTTTTAAATATGAAAGGAAAAATGCATAAACATTTATTAATTTTGTCAAGCTAAACATAAATTAATAAAGCTTAAGTCGTAAAAACCTCTGTATGATTCTATAAAACGACATTTTAGTGAAAACTGTACTGTAAAGCAATTTCTCTTTCATCCATCTCTTTCCTTTTAAAATATAATCATTTTGAGTAATAAAAGTTCTCTTTATAATTTTTTGTGTTTTATTTATTTAATAATAAAAGTTCTCTTTATAATTTTTAGTGTTTTGTGTAATGATAAAAGTTATCTTTATAATTTTTAGTGTTTTGTGTAATTATAAAAATACAAAAGGAAGAATTTTGGGGAATTTAAGATATGTTTCTAACTTCCAGTCTTTTTTCATTTCGTTTATAAATTAAACGAGGTCCTTTTTAGGTACGTTCTTAGGTACGTAAATCCGAAGCATATTTAGTCGTCATTCAGTTCGTCTGCCCGTCCGTATATAATAACGCAAAAACTACCCAACAGCTGAATAGTTATAAAATAAAATTATATAATTGTGACATAATTTTTTCGGGTCATTCCAAATTTTAGGAAAATCGGATCCATAGTTCAATTACTTGTATATTACATTACGAACATTACATCAGTTACATCACGGTAAATGGGAAAAAATAGTTAAAGTACGTTTTAATGATGTTGCACTTTTTCAAACATAAAAAATGGCATATGTTGATGAAGTATATACTAAAACATACATTTTTGCAATTTGTAGTGCAAAGAATATTTGTTATTAATTTACAAGGGCACACACGAGTACACTACATGGCCTTAGATGACCATTCACTTGTGATTTTAGACATTTGTTAAATATCTAGAAAAATACATGAGGAATTATCCTGACTCTAAGCATATAAATATAATACTGCAAGTCATACATTTCCGTGAAGATTTTTTTCCCGAAACTCTACAGGAGACCGTCAACAAATTAAAAAACAATGAATATCTTTTGGGTAACCCTGTGAAAACTATTTTAGCAAAAGCGCTCAAACTTTAGATTATTATTAAATGGCTTATTGTAATAAACTGTGTTCATTTTTATGTCGATAGCATGTATACTTGTAGAAAATTTAATATTTGTTTAAATACAGTCCCAAACTTTTCCAATATTTTTGCTTATAATTTGCAGAGTTCTTAATATAAATAATAGCCTATCTGAAAAAATGACAAACACATTGCACACAATATCCTGTAATCAGATTTAAAAAAAAATGTATGAAAAATGAGTAAGTTTACAATATAATTTTTCACTGAGCATGCTTCAACTATATCAAAATTTCATTTGCTATGTGTAATGTGTATAGAGCAACTTTTGTAAAAGTCGCAAAATCATAGATTGAAAATTCTGAAAATAATCGTCAATAGAATAAATTGAAAATCCGTGCTAAAAAGCTAAAACAAGAGGGGTTGTATCCATATATTCATTGATTAGTGTCAATATAGAATACACAATAACGGCTACGTTTGTATAAAACACCTCCTTTATTCGCTACATTTTGTAAACAACGGATTTTGAGCTTATTCTATAGACCATTACTTTCAAAATTTTGAAGCTATGACTTTGAGACATTTACAATAGTTGCTCTATACATTTTGCTAACATATTATGCACACAAAATTTTGATATCATTGACGAATGCGCAGTAAAAAATTATTTAGTAAACCTACTCATTTTTCATAAATTTTTTTTAATTCTGGTAACAGGATATTGTGTGCATTATTATTTGTCATATTTTCAGAAAAGAATATTATTTTATATTAAGAACTCTGAAAATTATTATGAGCATAAACCTTCGAAAAATTTGAGACTGTTTTTATAAAAAACTTAATTACTCTATGAGTCTACATGCCATCGACATACAAATGAACACAGTTTATTACAATAAGCCACTTAATCATAATCTACATTTTGAACGCTTTTGCTAAGTTAGTTTTGGCAGGTTTATCCAAAATATATTCATTTTTTAAATTTGTCGACTTTCGCCTTTTGGAGTTTCGGTATAAAATCTTCACGGAAATTTATTACATTTACAATTATATTTACACATTTAGAGTTTGAAGATATTTTCTAGTGTATTTTCTAGATATTTAATAAAATGCCTATCATCGCAAGTGGGCGGTCATCTATGGCCATATAGTATGGCCATTAGATAATGGTATGAGTGGAAACATTGTTTATTGCGCGTTTCAATTATATTGAACTTTATCATATTTATGAAATATATATAAGTTGCTGATGTTAAATGCAAGTTATTTCCTGTATAATAGAAATCAGATTGTAATAGCCTCGTTAATGTTCTACGAATTTTCACGGGTTAGTTTCAGACCGTTCTTTTTAAACAAATATGTAACTATGCACAGCAACTCATTGAATACTACAAAAATAAATTAAAAGATGTGTATTCATAAAATGTAATGGCGATATTTCTTGACCAATGCCATTTGGTGTTATTATCCACCTATGTGGTAAATAACGCCATTATAAACAAAATTATAAAATAAGACGGAATAATGCCATGTAGATTGACCAATTATTATAATACAAACTCTGCCGCTCAAGAAATTGATAACTTGCATTCTAAACGTTAGAATTAAAGATGGGGGGGGGGGCAACAGAATATCAGACCTTGAGTTTCTTCTTGTTTAAAAGGGACCGCATAAACAGAATTATTAGAAACATTGCGCAGTTTTAACTGTGTTTATCTAAATAAGTATTTATATTTCCATGTATGCATTCTATGCAATAGAAAATGTTCATTTTTTGGGAAAGTGAAATGAAATAAGGAAAGTGGGGTAGAGGGAACAGAATATCCCCCCCTGATCTTCTCTTTGCTTAAAAGTCCTGATTAAGAATAACTATAATAAACATAGCACTATTTCAACCGTTTTTAAATGTAATATAATCATGTGAAATTTTATTATAACTGAAGTTTGATACAATAATTATTCTTGTTAACATTGCTATAGAAATCTTGCAAATACTTTTTAACGCGAAAACGCCACACTATTTCGCTTTAAGGCAAACCTAAATTTAAGATGTCGACGTACAAAAAACATTTTTTCATGAATTTGTATTTTAATTAATTAGGCAAGATTTTTGTTGTAAAATCAATATCCCTGTTGGATCACTTATTAAATTTTACACATAATTCATTTAGTTACATTTCATTATCTTTATAATTGCAACAAAATAGAGCAATATATACATATATGAATAAATGTGACTTATATATTCATGTAGCAGTTTATTTTAATTTTTAAAAAGTCATTATTTTCAAAAGACGAATTGAGTAAAATTGTTGAGTAAGAATCATGAAATCATCCAAGTCTATACGAAAACTCTCTTTAATATAGAAAGAGTTTTATTCTAAATAATAAAATTGACATATTAAATAATTGAAAGAAATAGGCCATTACTATTTTATTAATCTCATAATTCTGATGAAAAAATTTCGCTAATATTTCATTATTATTATCATTATTATTATTAATTATTTTAAAAAATAGGCGTTGCATAAAATGTTCTGTGACATAAATTTCGTAAATAAATCCTGTGAACAATCTTTTAAAGATCTTTTGCAATTTGTAATTAATATCAGTCGAAGTTTTTTTTTCCCTTAAAATTTGTAGCAAAAATTAGAAACTTACAAAAAGTATTTCCATTATAAATCTTTTTACACATGTTCATCAACATCAAGAAAAAGGGAAGCAAAAACATTAACAAAAATGTTATCTTAAATAAATTCTTTTACCTGCAGTTTTATCTCAGCTTTAAATTGAATCAACTACTTCTGTTTAGTAAAACCACTTTTCCAGGTAATGATTTTAGAAAAAAGTTACTTTTCAAAACATTTATTTAATTTATCCATTTTTAGTTACAATTCTTAAAGGATAGAATAAAAATAAAAGTTATTTAGAAAATTTTATTTGGGTTGTTTTTCGTGATATTGTTTTTCAAATTTCAGTTACTTATTTTTGTGTGAGTAATCTGCAAATATTTTCAATGCCAAATATTGCTGTGTTTTTTATGTAAATGATTTTATCATTTGCTTAACTGACTTGATAAATATCGAATGATTTTTAATTGTATCTCTTAATCTATCAGAATGCGCAGAATGCTCACTGATATTTTACCACTTTTTTCGAATAAAGATCCTTTCCATTATACAGCTGTGAATTTCTGCAACTAAATAAACAAAAAGGTTGCTAATTAGAAATACTACCTTCACAATAGTATGCACTCTCTACATTATGCCTTTTATATATTTATATGGTGATTATTTTATAAAGAGTTTTAGTCTACATTACGTTGATTTTACATTCTTGCATTTTGAACAAAAGAAAGTATATCAATAGAATTTTTTCCTCAACTTCCTGTTTTTGACAAATTTACATGTTTTAGGGGTCTGAGATTGTTAGAAACATGTTTATACAAAATGGCTATCTCTTCGTATGCACGTTTGTCGCCATTATACCTTCAAAAAGCATATGAAGTTATTGATAGAATAAAATTGCTTGTGTATATTTTTTGCCTGTAGCCGGTAAGTCTCTTCCTTTAGTTCCGACATATTTCCACGGAAGATGGTGCTGTAATAGTGATTTCTGTGCCATTTCCATTATCATACCATCATAAAATGCAGGAAGTTACGCAAAGAATCGGTTAAAATCCATATTTATATATTTGGCTATTGGCAAAAGGATCCTACTTGAATTTAGAAATGATAGCGCCAAAAATGCGCTGTAATAGCATCCCATCAGAAACATCAATGTGAAAGAATGTGAAGTTTGTTAACAGTTTCTCTAATAAAAGAAGTGAGATGTAACTGGAAACCAATTTCCCTTGAAATTCATAAAATCATAGCTCTTCTCATGCGTAATGTTCTTCAATTGCTTAAAATTATTTGTTTTTTTATATATTTATTATGCTATATGTTTGATAATAAACACTTAGTTTAATTCTTACATTTGCAGTTATTTCATACGCTTTCAAAATGTTGTGGTAGATTTTTGGATGTGTTTGTGAGGTACCTAGTAATTTAAAATTCACTGCACTAGAGGAATACCAAGGAAATAATGCCATTAACTTGAATTATTACCACGGTTGATTCTTTTCGGTGTCGGAGATGACAGTCCCAAAAGGTTTGTCATCTTTGCTCAGTTTTTTATTTTATTTTTTTCGATCTTATAAAACTAAATATTATTTCGAAACACGAAAACCCATATGGGGCAGTAAAGAAAACTGATATACGAATCGCTAGACTACCATAAAAATAAATAGGAGTATTTATAAGTGCCCCTTAATCTAGTGGTTCGAAGAGAAAATTAAATTTAGTTTTTCTCTTATTTTTAAAAATTGGGCTTTGGACCTTTGTTAATATATCTGCAAGAATTTCTTACATTAATCAATAAGCACTGTATTTTATTCATGTTATTGTCTAATGTAATGATATTTGACATCGACATGCTTTGTTCTAGCACTACTTTTCCCAGTTTGTGTTAATACTATGCAAGAGTTGTTGACTTCATATAGCATAATGGGCAAAGTCATATAGCATAATGGGCATAATGGGCAACTCTTTGGAGTCTAAATCTTCAAGTAAAGTCAGCGACCACTTTTTTTTGTGCAGCATTTGCCGATATATATTCAGATTCTGCAGAGAAGAGAGCAATAAAAATCTGGCTTCATTTTTTTATGTAAATAAACATGTATCTGCAATAATTTGCTTGAAATTGTTTTTTAGCAAAATTTCTGCTAACGTTTGATTTCACGCATGTGCAGCCTGTTTAGGCTATATATTTATTTTATTAATTTGCAAACTTTCTTCTCGTGATTGGATTCATGTTGAGCAAATCCGTCGGGCCGTACCATATAGATATATTCCTTGACGTATGCTGAGAATGCTGTTTTAATATCAACATGTTTGACATTAAAGTCAGCGACCACTGTTTTTTTGTGCAGCATTTGAAGCGGCTATATATTCAGATTCTGAAGAGAAGAGAGCAATAAAAATCTGGCTTCATTTTTTTATGTAAGTAAACATGTATTTGCAATACTTTGCTTGAAATTGTTCTTCAGCAAAATTTCTGCTAACTTTTGATTTCACACATGTGCAGCCTGTTTAAGGCTATATATTTATTTTATTAATTTGAAAAATTTCTTCTCGTGATTGGATTCATGTTGAGCAAATCCGTCGGGCTGTACCATATAGATATATTCCTTGAGGTATGCTGAGAATGGTGTTTTAATATCAACATGTTTGGCATTCATATTTTTCTCAGCTGCTGCTGTTAAAAATGTTCTTATAGTTATGTGCTTGATTACTGGTGAAAAAGTTTGATTGTAATATGTTCCAAATTTTTAATTGAAACCTTTTGCTACGAGTCTGGCCTTATATCTTCCAACTGTGTCATTTTTGTTCAACTTTACATTAAACGTCCATTTGCAATTTATTGCTTTTTATCATTGAATAGCTTTTCAAGATCCCATGTAGTTCAAGATCCCTGAAAAACATATGCAAATGAATACATATACAAAATGTACAGATTTTACAGAACATACTCATTTAGTAAACTACAAATAACTAGATTCATAGACACAAGTATTGAAAAATCCACCTTATCTATTCAGCAATTTTTTTCAATTCTTGAGCGTAATTTCTAAACTATTGAAATTCCTCAATATCCATTGATAAAAAAAAATTAGCATATCGGCAGACACAAATGTTATAAAAGTTCCGTGAAAAGAAATTTTTAAAATTTCGTCTATTGTATTGGTTTAAATACAATATTCTATTTAATACAAAATTATATTCTATTTAAAATCCATTATTTTACAAGATCAAATGATAATTCCATGCAATCATCTTCAAAGAATCACATTTTACAAACATTAGCGTCGAAATTTGAATAAAATTGACAGTTTCTTATCGAAAATGGATTTTTACTAAAATAAATTTTTCTTTGCGTAATAATTCTTAATATATTTTTTCGTATCTTTTGTCGGTTAACTTAAAGTTTCAATTAAAATTTACTTTAGCTTTTAAACTAACTAATATTTATTTAATGAATAGTACAAAAGTAAATACTGGACATATTCAATTTAAAGTGATTTTAATGAGAAATAGTTTCTAAACTATTGAACTAATTCAAAGCTGATTTGTTGAACATTTAAAATACTGCCAGTGTATGAATAACTGCCTATTACATTTAAAATATCTTTTTCTTTTATTATGCAGAAGAAATTAAAAATTAAACATGTGTAAGCGTATATATATTTATAGAAATTTAATGTAAATATACAGACAATGAAAATGTTTTACAATAAATCTGATTTTAATATAACGTATTTAATAATTATATAAAAACTAGTCGTTGGGGGCCACCGTAATACTTACCCATCATGGATATGCATATGAAAATAAAACATGTGAAACTATTTATACAATGCATTGCAATTCATAAACAAAATTTAAATATTGTTAATATACAGAGTAATGCTCTATTAATGGATTGCTGATGTACCAATTTCAACAAATTATATAAAACGCCAAACTACTCAAGTAGTACTGAACTGCGTAAAAGAAAGATCCTTATAACTCCAAAAATAATAACTCTATTAACTAACAATTAACTGCATCGGATTAAGCGTCTCATTTCCAATTAAAATATACTTCTGAATTGAAATTTGAATGAAATAGAGGATCATGAAAAATCGAAGAATGCGGAAAACAAGATTACAAATATCTCGGCAACTAATAATCCGATCGACTTCGTTCTATATGCAAAATGTGTGTTATTTTATTGCCTTTTACGTCCATTCCTTAGAACAAAAAAAATTCGAAAATTTTTAGATACCTTTCATCAGAACGAATTATTCGAGAGTCCGAAAAAAATAGTTCCGGATAATCGAGGTTGCTGATATTAAATAGGGTTCGTCCCATTCTTACATACTAACTACATACAAAATTCCAAGTCTCTATTTCAATTTGTTCGGGAGATAGAGCGTTTACAGACAGACAGACTGACAGACAGACAGACAGACGGACGGTAAATATTTTTTCTAAAAATGTGTTTTTCGGAATCACCACTATCTAAAACGTGTAAATCCGTCAAAAAAAATTTTTCGATTTTCAAAACGATTGCAAGACTTACCCTATACTACGTATGATGGGTAAGTAATATTGCTTATTAAAATTGAGAATCATTCTATTTATTCCGGTTGAGTTTTTTCAATAACAAATAACTTATTACTTACCCATCATACGTAGTATAGGGTAAATCTTGCAATCGTTTTGAAAATCTAAAATTTTTTTTGACGGATTTACACGTTTTAGATAGTGGAGATTCCGAAAAAGATATTTTTAGAAAAAAAAAAATTTGCCGTCCGTCTGTCTGTCTGTCTTTAAACGCTCTATCTCCCGAACAAATTGAGATAGAGACTTGAAATTTTGTATGTAGTTAGTATGTAAGAATGGGACGAAGCCTATTTAATATCAGCAACCTCGATTATCCGGAACTATTTTTTTCGGACTCTCGAAGAATTCGTTCTGATGAAAGGTATATAAAAATTTTCGAATTTTTTTGTTCTAAGGAATGGACGTAAAAGGCAATAAAATAACACACATTTTGCATATAAAACAAAATCGAACGGATTATTATTTGCCGAGATATTTGTAATCCTGTTTTTCACATTCTTCGATTTTTCATGACCCTGTATTTCATTAAAATTTCAATTCAAAGGTATATTTTAATTGGAAATGAGACGCTTAATCCGACGCAGTTAATTGTTAGTTAATAGAATTATTATTTTTGGAGTTATAAGGATGTTTCTTTTACGCAGTTTGGTACTACTTGAGTAGTTTGGCGTTTTATATAACTAGTACACCGAACCCGGGGTTCCCGGATCACAAAGTAAAGGTGAAAAATTTTTTAAAATTTAAAATTGGAAAGTCTAATAAATTTTTTCTGCGTAATAGGCTTTTTAAACTGCCAACTAATTCCAAATAGCAATTTTATATAAAACATATTATTTATGTAATCATATACAGCTTTAAAAATTATCGGTACTTCCGTATTAGCGGGGAGCTAAGGGGGCACTATGGGCGACTCACCACTCCCCTAAAATATTTTGAGCCCCCCCCCCCTTGAAAAGATTCCAAGGTCACTCAATGAATTTCTGTTCCGAAAATTCAAATGAAATATTGTTTAAAAATCTAATTCAGTTTTAAAACCTTTTCACAGTTTTGCAGATTTTTTAAATTGTATCTAAAATAAGTGTTTCACACTCCCTCATCCTATTTGTACATATGAAGCTAACATGATGGGCTATTTTGCACCAGTTATACTCTCAAAACTTCATCATCATATACTTTTTTAAGCATAAAATGAAGTTATTTTAACAGTTTAATAAGAAACAGAGTGCCTACAATATGAATATGCACTAATTTATCTTTCTGCGTCAGAAAAAGAGAAAAAAACTATGAGTCCCCCTACATTCTCTTGAGCCCTTCCTATTGTTCACTACGGCCCTGCGTATTAGACGCAAGATAGCAGTTATTAGCCAAAGATTTCGCCAAAGAATAAAATTGCATTCTCAGTTTTTAAAAACAACTAAGAAAATATGACATCCAGATATTCTTTAAAATACATTTTTGTAAAGGTTAATTGATGTATCTTTTGTAAAGTAAGTTTACAACGAACTAAAAGTCACTAAATTCATAGATAAAAACGAAATAAAACCAACAACATTCACCGGGTTTTATAGCAGACGATGTATTGACATAACAGGTTTTTAATTACTATTTTTTTCAGTTGCTATGAAAAAATGACAACTAAAATATACAGTGACCTGTTATTTTCCATGGAGAAAAGAGATGGATGGATGTGCAGTATGCGATTAAAACGGTTTGATGGGCGTTATTCTTCCAATATAAGTCTCTCATTCGGCCCAAACAAAACAATCACATGGAACAGAGACCGAATTTTTTAACATCATTTTTTCTCTAAATGAAAAAGGTCTGAATATATTTTAGCATTATAAAATAGCATTTCATTGTATTATGAATTAAAATTGCATCGCTAAAAGTTTTTTTTTTTTTTTTTTTTTTTTTTTTTTTGTGAAAGCACGCCGTTGTATTTTATGCAATGCAACGAATTTTAGAGTTATATTTTTGGCGTCACCTCCAGGCACTAAACTGCTTCTCTATTTTTTTTTTTACTCTATGTCTATTTTTTCTCTTTTTCCCACATAAATGAGATACTCAAGTTGCCACCAATAGAGAAATTGAATCAAAAACTACAAAAAAATTAATATCTCAAAAACAAATTGAGATACAGTTTTTTAACATACGGCATTTAAAAGTGCATTTTTTTCTCTAAACGATGGTATAAAGATTGAAAACTTGCAATGTCTAGAAGTTGAAAAATTTACAATAGCGAAAATTGCAAAACCGAAATTTCATCGAAAGTGTTGCCATTCAAAACATGACGTATGCGTTACGCACAGATACGTTTGGCCTTTATTATATAGATTTGTTGAAATTTGTACATCAGCAGTTCTTTAATATAGCATTGCTATGTATATTAACAATATTTAAATTTTGTTTATGAATTGCAATGCACTGTATAAATAGTTTTCACATGTTTTATTTTCATATACATATCCATGATGGGTAGGTATTACGGTGGCCCCCAACGACTAGTTTTTGTAGCAGTAAAATAAAACTTTTTAATCACAATACAAATTTTACATTTTGAAACCAATGTAATCGTAATAGTACAAATTGTACACTATTTACCGAGGTATTGTCGACCAAATGAACAACAATAATAAAATAGTGAGATGTGGCAATCCCAAAATATTCTTCTCTCTAGTGCATGTTAACACTTCGTAAAAAATGCAGCATAGCAGCGCCACCGGTTAAATGGTTTAAATCAAAAGCTAGTCATCAGCAACTTATGTCAACTTATAACTGATTCTGATGATTGATGAAAATCCGTAAATTAGTTTTTGAGAAGATCTATTACAAAATCTTTTTAAAAAATCTGCATAACAACGCCATATGTTAAATGATGTACGCCCAAACATAATCAGGATCAATTTTTTTATCAGGTACTAATTGAATCTGAAAATTGATGAAAATCTAAGCATTAGTTCTAGAGATACCGTTATAGCAAAATCGTGAAAAATGCTGCATCACCTGCAGCTTCACCTGCAGCTTGACTTGCAAGGCCCATACCTGTTTGCTAGACCCTGTGCACGGAAGCATTTTCAGAAAGAATTACGTTTTCAGCACCAGCCTTGGCGAGTTGGCGAAAGCGAGAGCATTCAGCTAGCTGCATCGCCAAACACAAAATAAACTAAGTTCAAATGTGTCACAAAACATATGATTAATAGAATTATATTTATTACAAGCGAATCTTTACTACTGTTTTTAATTAACTTCTCAATTTCTTCGAACATAGCGAGTTAAGGAAATAATATTTTTAAATTGAGGGAAAAAAAAACCTATGTTTAGATGTTCTGTGAAATTTAAAACATTTTAATCCGAAAAAGCTCTTTGTTTTAAACTATGTTTTAATCATAAACAACGGTGAATAACATTTCCTCATATTATAGTCTTCGCTTGATAACATTTACGGAAAAACAAATGAACAATAAGCGCGATCTCTTTGCAGAAGGAAGGGTTGCTATTCGCTAGGCGTTTTAGGTCACAAACAAGAAAGGGTGCGTAGCATTGATTTCATCTCCGCGCCAATCGTTGTTCAGGCGATAAGGTGCTCAAAACGTGATTCTTTCTGAAAGTGCTGCCCGGAAATACTATGCAGCATACGTCCCAGCCAGTTGGTCAGCCCACTGAGCTCCATATATAATACGGAGAGCCTACTGACCGATCCACTTTCTGCCGGGACCGCATCACACTTTTCAATGCGAACAAGTAATGACTCCTCCACTTTTTAGGTGCGTTCGTAATTATGTAAATACGTAGCACCTATAGTGGTCGTTCAGTCCGTCCGTCTGTCTGTCCGCATATAACAACGCAAAAACTACCCAACAGAATCGTTTGAAAATTAAAATACATAATTATTACATAATTTTGTCAAATCATTTCAAATTTTATGAAAATCGGATGCATAGATCAATTACAGGGGCAATCAAAACTACTCCATTACATTACGGTCAATGGGGAAAAAAGTTTCAAACGCATTTTAATAGTTTGAAATTTAAAATACATAATTATTACATAATTTTGTCGAGTTATTTCAAATTTTATGAAAATCGGATGCATAGATCAATTACAGGGACAATCAAAAGTATTCCGTTACATTACGGTCAATGGGGAAAAATGTTTCAAATGCATTTTAATGGTATTACACTCATTCGAACTTAATAATATTTATATGCAACTATAAATTACATATTATAATATACATTTTACATAATTTATGGTGCAAAGAACATTTGTTATTGATTTACAAGGTCACACAAAAATATTCCATTACATAATGATACAGGGAGAACATTGTTTGATGAGTGTTTTAATTGTAATTCACTATTTACAATTTTATGAGATTGATATGTGAGAGTAGTATTTTTAAAACTTTCTTATCGTACGAACGCACCTCATTTGCTACGCTTCACGTACAATTTCCAACTTGTTTTATTATAACAAGCATTTTTTAATTTTTTTTATTATTATTTTTTGTTTATTTCTATACCTTTTTGATATTTTTATGAGCAATATTAAACAAGTGTTTCTTTTTTTTTTGTTGAGCTTTACTAAAATTTCCTTTTTAACTAAAACTAGCGGCACCCGTCGAAATTCGACGGAAAAGAATATGTATTAGATATGATATACATCTGTCTTATACACATAAAAAAGATACTGAGCGAAATAAACAATTGCCATCTCTTAAAATAGGGATAACATAACGTTCCGTGATAAAGATACACAAAATTAAGAAAATAACAAAAAATAAGGAAAATAATTCATAAAGTATTATGTTGTGCTTAACTTCAGCTACAGATCTTTTTAATGTGGTTTCTAGAGCCCTAAACATTATTTAAAAGACAAATTATTCAAGAAGTTATCATAATATAATACCTCAAAAAACGAATTCAAAAATATCTGCATAGTTTATTTTTTCTTTGTTTAAACATCGCTTGATAACTGTACAATAATTATACTATCAACAAAACATTTTAATTATAATAGAAACAGGGAGTATTAAACTGCATAACCAACCCACAACACATTTATACCATTTGCAATAAATTCAATTTATTTATTCGTTTGTAGCCTCCATGAACTTGTCAAAATTAATATTATTGTCATGACAACGAAGAGAAAAACGATATCTTTGTTATTAAAAAGAATACAAATTTTGTGTTTGTTATTAATATGTAGAAAATGTTTTATTTATTTTTATTTTAAATAATAACTTAATGCAACGAAATGATTTTAATTAATTTTTGATATTATGTAAAATAGAAATATCGTAATACCGGCATATCACAGGTTTTATTCTTTTTTTTCTAATATGACATCATTTACACCTTCAGAAATACGCATTTTTCGCAGTTATTTAAAAATTCTTTAGTTTCATAAAATATGTATTATAATTAAATGAAAATGGCGCAATTTATACAAATATTTTCGTTTGCGCATACCAAGGACCTTTAAATAAATAGAAGTTCTGTTTATTTAAATGCAGGAATAAAAGTCACTGAATATGACATCATCACTGACACAGCTATAACAATATATATTATATTTATAGAACAAATTTATCTGGTCTCTAAATGATGACATTATCTCCATCGAAAAAATTTCGCTCTTTGGATATCATATTTTATTAAAGTTTATTTTCTACTGTTTTATTTACGTAAAACTTAATAATATTTCCCAGCAAATAATCTGTGTATTGTACCGCGATTAGTGAATAATTATGCACAATCATTTTATTAGGATTGAATTTTACGAAAACCATTATTTTTTTTTCTTTGAAATGCGATGACACATTCACCAATGAGATCGAGATCCTGATTGGTGGAAAGCAATAAAGCAAAATAAATTTTTATTATAGAGAGAAAAGTTTAACCTGTTGCCACTGTTTTGAAGAAATGTCACGAAAAAGCTTTTAAAATTAAAAATAAAATATAAAAATTGAAATAATTAAAAAATTAGCCAGAATGGGCACATCTACACATGAACAGCTTTCATTTAAAAAAATAATTATTAAAATCGGGCCAGTAGAAAGCTCAGGGCTGATGACTAAAAAAACAGCCAGGTGTTTTAAATATATAGATTAAATTAAAATTTTGCGATGAATTTAAGTAAAATCAATAGTTTTTAATAAAAGAATATATATCAGGAAAAATTGTAGCAATTTCGTCTTAAATTTAAAAGAAGACTCAATTTCAAAATATCTACCCTATACTATTCTATGGAATGAATCCAATAGAATAAATCTATGTTTTTCCAAGAATTTTCGTCGGAAAATCTTAAGCATTGTATTCATGTGCGAACCACTGGATTCAATGCATCAGAATAGGGAATTAGCTCTCCGCATTATTGTAAGTAGGCTCCGTGCCTTGTCGGGAGTCGAACTCTCGACTTGTGACACCGCAATCAGATGATCCGACCACTCCACCAATAGACGTCTTAAAAGACTCTACTAACAATGAAATTATTTTTCTAAAAAAAACAAGTTGGAAATTGCACGTGAAGCATAGCAAATGAGGTGAGTTCGTACGATAATGAAGTTTTTAAAATATCACTCTGGTATATCAATCTCAGAAAATTGTAAATAGTTAATTACAATTAAAATACGCAACAAACAATGTTCTCTCTATACTCATTATGTAATGGAATACTTTTGCGTGGCCTTGTAAATCAATAGCAAAAGTTCTTTGCACAACCGATTATGCAAAATCTATATTATAATACGTACTTTATGATGCATATCAATATTATTATGTTCGAATGAGTGTAATATTATTAAAGTGCATTTGAAAGTTTTTTTCCATTGACTGTAATGTAACGGAGTACTTTTGATTGTCCCTACATTTGATCTATGCATCCTATTTTTTTAAAAAATTGAAATGACTAGACAAAATTATGTAATAAGTATGTAATTTAAATTTCAAACGATTAAAATGCAATTGCAACATTTTCCCCCATTGACCGTAATGTAACGGAAAACTTTTGACCGTCCCTGTAATTGATCTATCCATCCGATTCTCATAAATTTTGAAATGGCTCGACAAAATTACATAATAATTATATACTTTAAATTTCAAAAGATTCGGTTGGGTAGTTTTGCGTTGTTATATGCGGACAGACAGACAGACGGACGGACGGACTGAACGACAACTATTGGTGATACGTATTTACATAATTACGAACGCACCTAAAAAGGCTTGTTAAGCAGAATTCGGCAAATTCTCAGTGTCATTTCATGCTTTACATTAAAATTGTTTTTCTTCTATCGTAAATTTTTTTTTCTGAAAACAGGCAACAATAAATATTGCTTTATATTTTAAATAAAGGATAATGATAATAAAAAAAACTAACTATTTATTGGGATTACTGAACAAGAATGTACGGTTTATATGTTTAAACATAAACAAATGAAATTTTTGAACAGTTTTAGGCAATATTTTAAAAGTATTTGTAAGAAAAGTAGTCATAACTAAATTCTTTGAACAGCTAATTATAATGTTACAAAAATACTAAAACAATTTTTAAAAGCGTTATAATGGCTTTAAAGTTTATCTTAAATTTAAAAATTAAAGATATTTTAATTAACTTCAAACTATAATCCGACGCAAAACATGATAAAACAATTTTTAAAAGCTTTATGTTGGGTTGGTTCTTTATCTTTAATGTAAAAATTTACGCTTATGGTAATTACTCTCAAAGCACTAAGTGGTATTAAATAACGCTTTGTATATGTTAAAATTAAATTTTGACTACTTGGAAAAATCATGCCATAAATACAGCAACATATATAAGAATATATCAGGATGTTTGTTTGCATGCGTTTAAATGCCCCATTAATATTTTGCTAACATATTAAATATTTTTATACGGAAATAAAAAGAGTTTTATATAGAAACTATTTGATTTATTCATGTAAAACTTAAAACAGAAACTATAATTTAAATATACAGTTTAAATCAATCTACTTGGAAAGATTATGCCATACATTCAGCTACATATTTAACAATATAACAGACTATTTATTTGCAAGTTTTTAATGTTTCATTTGTATTTTGCTGGTCTATTAAATTCTTTTATATAGAAATAAAAAGAGCTTTATATCGAAACGGTTTGATTTATTCATTTAAAATTTAAAACAGAAATTAAAATTTGAATATGCTGTTTAAATGCGATAATACGTAAGAAACATTTATTTTACTTCATAGTACATTAAGATACTTTATGTGTAGAATGTATCAAAAATGTGGAAACGCGTTTTAAATTTTGTGATAACTGTTTGAGATAAGTTGGCAAATAGATTACAAAAAAAAGTAGACTTCACAACGATATTTATTTAAAAATTAGGCTTTTTAAATATGTATACAAAATTTATAGAAATAATTGTTGAATTACATTTTTTTAGTTTTCTCTAACATTTTTTTTAAATATGCACATATATATCTTTAAAATTATTTAAATTTTGATAAAGGGAGAGTACTTACATGGCGAAGATCAGATTTTCCGTACCGAGACTTTTTTTTAATTCTGATTATTTAACTATGATATCACTTTTTTTAAATAGTATAATTCGTCTTAATTTTTAGGATTTTCCAATATTTCTTTTTGAACATAGCGGTGACAATCAAACAATTTGGGGACATTTTTGTCCCCAATGTGGCAACAGTGCCTTCAACAATAAAAATAAAAAAAATTCACAAAATGATGACGACATATCTTAGATTAAAAGCATGTGATAATATATATATATATATGTGTAATGATATGCCGACGATGTTCTATAACAATGTATAAGCTCTAGTGGAATACCATGTTTGCTGTAGAATACTACTATTCACTAAGAATCAATAGCGGGATGAGCTGAGCAGTCGTTCTGGTAAGTGAATAAGCCATGGATTTGTTTTTTTAGAAGTTTCTCCGGAATAAATGTAAGTCAGTTGTTTTTTAATCCATATAAATTTAGATAAGGCCATAAAGTTATTCCACTGGTAACTTTTGCACAAATCTAACACTACAACTTTCGTTCACAAAGCTGCAACATTCCGGCGTTCTACATTCTCGGAAAAAATGAAATGGGCGTCTTAGTAGTTTAAAAGTTAGTCGCATTCTGAGCTCCGAAAACCTAGAATGAAAATCCAACACTCGCACGAAAAACTAACCCCTCCTCTCTCCTCGTCAGTCATTTTAAAATCCAATTAGGATTAACTTCGAGGCTACGCGTCAGAAATCATCACCTCTGATTGGTATACGAGGCGTGGCCTTCCCGTAGGAACTATATCATATCCCTCAAATAGACTAACCTACTAACATCTCAGCGCAATAACACAGATCAGATGATGTTAATAAAAAATAAAATTAAAATCCCGAGAATATTCTAAAAAGGAGAAAGATTACGAAATCGCTTCCGGCACATTTTGAGAAACAAGCAATATATTATTAATAAGTAAAATAGAAAAAAAGAAAAAAAGAAAAAGGACTTTATCTGTTAAAATATTAATACATTAAAAAACTAAGATTAAAAATATGTTCCACAAATTTAGATTTAAAAGCTCAGAGAGAACAAAATGGCGCATTTTTTATTATATATATATATATATATATATATATGTCATGTTTTAGAAATGCAAGTATAAAAATTCAAAGGATAGAGTGCATATCTATATGTGAAACAATTAACAATAAACAATCAACTATAAATAAGATACAGGGAAGAAAAAACAGTCTGATCACATCAGAGGGATGACAGACTAGTCTAACCCCACCCCCTTTTTTGTTCATGTTGAATTGGAATTATGTATATATATATATATATATATATATATATATATAATACAAATAGATCTAAATAAAGCATTACACAGCCAGAAGTTATTAATCTCAGAAAAAAATAAAAAATATTTAATGAAACTTTGTTAAAGAGTTTTCTCTCCTACCTAATATAACCTTCAATAACCGTAACTAACAATAGAACTTTTCGTACAATATGTGTGTTTTTAAGTTTAATGCAACTAATATACTTGCAAACATTGATTAATTATTGGTTTGGGCCAACAGCATATGCATTATAATTCGCATTCTCGTTTTCCCTATAACATCACAAATTTATAATTTTTGTTAAATTTATTAGTCCCATTCAAAAAAGAGGATTTTTTAATTCAAGAATTTTTATATACTACTTTAAATGAAGATGCATTTTTTTGTAATAATCATTTTGCATCCCAACGAAGGAAAATATAACAAAGCTATTTACTTCACTAGATTGTGTAAAAATTTCGAATGTGCATTTTTTTTTAAGTAATCGGTACAGGAAGTATTTTATGTTAACAGTTGATAATTACAATTAAATGTTGATAATTACTTTACATTCAACATTTTCGCAATTTACATTACCTATTTACCTCCAACCGAGAAATAACTGAAAAAGATTAAAAACTTTCATTACCCACTGTATATAATTATTCAATGTGACTCATCACTGGTGACCCATCATATGGTAATTCAACTCTAAATCAATCGCAAGTTGGATCAACACAAATCATAGAGTTCAGAGAAGCATAGAAAAGAAACTTGTTGTTTTCGCATGAAGCTACAAATTCAACCCCAAAACTCATTCAAATTGTTCATATTTAAAGATGAAATACCAACGATTATAAATGCACAAATAAAGTATGAGAAGGTTGCAGCAATTAGCTATTTCGAATCTACTATCGAGATTCTTCATCAGTTCAAAACTCAGCGAGTTAAAAAATAGCAAAACTGAGCAAAGCGACGGTGAGACGCAGGCTTATATACCCGCTATGGGAAAAATCCCGCCTAAAGAAAAGCAACCAATGAGAAGAAAGCAGCTAAAACAACTGGGAGGACAAGTAGCGACATCTATCGGAGAGCAAGGAAAACAAAAACTAAAAAGCAAGAGGGAAAAAAAAGTATTAAATTACAGAATTGTAATATCTTATAATATCTGAAACTTTTATATGTTTTAATTTTCAAAATGATTCAATTGGGTAGCTTTTGAGTTGTTTTATGCGGACAGATAGAGGGACGGACAGAAGGACGGATTGAACGGCGACTATAGGTGCTAAGTATATACATAATTACGAACGCACCTAATAATAATAAACTAATAAAAAATGTGCTGCACCGTGCAGGACTTCAACGTCGGTATATTAACATTTTGTGTCACAAAAGTTTCAACATCTTATTGCGACGCATTGATTTCCAAAACATAATTTAGAATCCGTTAAATTATTTTTGATAATTTCTAAAAATTTATTTTTTGGGTTCCAAGACACAAAATTGTTTAAGTTTTCTAAAAATATTATATCGCATAAAAAATTTCTTAAAATGAAGAGTTGCTATTTAAATTGTAATAGGAAATATTAATTTTTATGTTTTGATTTGTTGTGCTTTTATGTTGTGATTTGAAAATTTTGCTTTCAAGCAATGGTTAGTAAAGAAACGACTAATTGTGAAAATGAATCTGTGTTCATGGTGGGCTGGGATTTTTTACGATTTCTCGTATTTAAATTTTTAATAGTCGAGAACTGTTAAAGTTAAATGGTTCAAATTTGGAACGTGTTTTTTTATTGTTTTTCTTTAAATTAAGATATCTTTAAGAATTATCTTTAAGAAAATTTGAAAAAAAATTACTTTTAAAAAATATGATTTTTTATAAAAGAGTTAATTTTTTTCTAAATTTTTACTTTAAATACTTATAATTTTTATTTAATTTTTTTTAATTAAATGCTGAATCAAAGCTGAAGCTTATATATTTAAGTTCATTAAAAAAAAAAAAAAAGGTTGAATTCTACTGATAATATTTTGTGTTATAACGAATTTAAATTACCCCAATTTCTAAATAAATATTTAATTTTTTTAACAAGTTAATGTTTTATTATGTGAATTATTTTCTAATTGATATCGCTAACAATCGCAAAAAATTTCAGAATTTTAACTCAATAAAAATTAATTTAAAATGTGTTCCAGAACCCCCTTCACACGACAATTATGAGCTGTACTTAAGTTTATATTACTCGACATTTTTTAATACAGAAAAAAACAGATTTTTATTCTTCTTTCTTAACCACGATTTTAAACAATCTAAACGCCGAAATTAAGATAAACGTTTTTTCATTCAATGCATTTACACGCTTCGTAGATATTAAATTTATTTAAAATGTATTCATTATTCAATATTTAAAAGAAAAATTTCAATTATTTTTATCTAGAAATATGAGGAATGTATTCACACCTTTCTTTTATTGTGTATGAATTTAATGCCATTATATTTCTCCTTTGAAGCTGATAAACATTTTGATACATTCTTTGATAAGATTTTTCCAGAAAACAATCTTTTTATGTAAGAAGAAAACGTTTATTTTTAAAATGCCGAGAATGATTAATGACATGTCAAAAGTAATTACCCGCACTGCACAAAAGTAGCTTTCTTGAAATATAAATTATTTATGAAAGGTTCTGTAAATAAAAATATAATAATTTGGTTGCGAAAAAATTATACTGGTGTAACAAAAAAATATTTTGCGAAATATTCAAATATGTTATGAAAGAATAATATGCACTGATGTTTTTTTAACTTATGACAAAATTTCTTTTTGTAAATCAGTGTGAAATATAACAGTTAATATTATTATTGTGGTAGGTATACATACCGAAAAATATATTTAGGGGAAAGTGGTGTGGTGTGGAACACTTAAAAAAATAATTCGTTTAATAAATAACAAATAGTTTTTATAAATACAAAAAATAATTCTTTTGCGAAGAGATTATAGTTGGTGTGAAAAAAAAAATATTTTGCGAAATATTCAAATATGTTATGAAAGAATCAGATAGACTGATGTTTTTTTTTTTTTTTTTTAAACTTATGGCAAAGTTTCTTTTTGTAAATCAGTGTGAAATATAACAGTTAATATTGTTATTATGATAGGTATAAATACAGAAAAAAATAGGGGAGAATGGGAGGTCTTGGGACACTTTCTACAAAAGTATTAAAATCAACTTTTTTTGACACAAAAATAAAAATGTCAATTTATAGAGTTCAAGGTGAAACCCTTTATAATCTCCCTGAAAAATACAGACACATTACAAACAAAAGCTATTTTGTGCAATTGTAGGCTTTAAAATGTGTTCCATACCTCCTCACTAACAGGGAGGTATGGGACAACAACAACAAAACAAAGCCGTAAGTTGCATATATTTTGGTATCGGCGAGATATACAACCGAAAAAAGTTTTTAAGTTTGTAATTTATGTGCCATAATATAAAATTCCAGTATCTCCATGACTTGAATGAAATTCAGGATTGTCAGTCATAGATGGCATTGAAAAATCATGAATTCATTTCATTTACATTTTCAAGTAAATTAATGTATTATCAATGTTATAATTAATATATCATCCTCTAAAAATGTTTGCTTTTACATTTGATTAGAAATTTACATTCCTCTTATTAAAAAAGGGAACTGGACATGTGTAATTCATCTCTTTATTAGCATATCACATTCCCCCCCACACTTCATTGTTTTGTGTTAAACTTCTTATACAAACAAAAATGTGACCCGTGTCCCATTTAGGCCGTTGTTCGAGCAATGCATGGTACAAATTATTTAGCTGTTGTCTGCAGCGATATCCGTTGCCAATTTAGACCGGTTTCAGCAGCTCATAATGCACAATTCCTTTCTGTCATCACCAAACTCTGAGCATTGTCTTCTTTCCGAAGCGGTTTGGCAGTGCCGTTCAATGTTGATGTTTGCCAAGTGAAAGCTAAGATTTTTTGCATTTGGGATTCGCGAAATATATCCACATTTCATCTTCAATAAAAATTCGATGGTGCAAACACTTTATTTTGTGCCGCAAAAGAAAAATTTCGATAATTCTTTCTTTCAGTTAACTCATGCGGCACCCCCATTTTGCTTTCTTTTGAATTTTCCCCATGACTTGTTAGTATTTGGAAATAGTTTGGTGAGTCATGTTTAATGCCTCCCTAAATTAATCTTGCTTTTTTGTTATCATCTTTCTCCAATAACGCTTGCAAACCCGCACCACTCAATTGTTTTCGTTTACTGGGAGAATCGTTACTTCTAAAGCATTTAAAAAAATTTCACTGGTAGTTTCTGATGATGCATGTTCACCGTAAGCCTCCTTAACAAACGAAATCCTTCAGCTGCATTTTTTTAGATAAGTAGAAAAGCCAAACTTCTCGCAAAGACTAATATTGACGTGAAACTGGACATGTTCGTTTTTTGAAAAATTATTTTTGCATTGCGATACGTATTAGTATTACGGCAGTTTAATGTTAACACACGTCCAAGCTATTAAAAAAACATAACTTCAGACATGTGTGTTTTCTACAAATGTTGTTAGCGCCATCCGTGCATCAAACCCAGAAATTTATTTGCGCATTTAGCATGAACCCGAGATATTTCGGGATAACCAAGGGCTCCAGTAATTACTTTCAGGTGTTAGTGAACATGATATAGTAGCATTGAATGTTCTAAAATTTGTATTATGTACACCTGGGGATAAAACAATGCTTTTAAGTACAATAGAAACTTATTAATTAAAGTTTGTAAAACACCAGATGTGTTAGAAATCCTTGTGGGTTTATAGTTAAATGAAAAATATCGTTTAAAATTTTTCCTTTAGACACAACTTAAACGCATACATAAAAACAATTGCTATTAAAAGTTTCAAATCTTTTTAATTCTCACTTTTAAATAACGAATGATTAGATAATATTCACAAGCGATCTTTGACATGAATCGCAACATAATGGATAGTATACTCACAGTCTTTAATTTTTCGCCTTTAAAAGAACTTGTGCCAATAACGTCGGATCAGATTTTCTTACAATATTTGCTGGAGGGCTCCCAGCTTATTACAATGTGTTACTTCCTAAATAAATAATATATCTATTATTATTACTTTTTTAATTGAGAGTAAATTTATGTCAATCTTTAATCGTCAATTAACGTTACTTGCTTCAATTTATAATTATATATACATTTATAAAAGGACTAATATGACAGAGTATTTTAACTACATGTTTAATTTATTGAATGTATTATGCACTTTGAAATCACCAGTTTAAATTGACAGTTAAAATGCAACATTGTATATTTCATTTTAGTTTAATATTCCAATTCGAGTAAGCTCGATCAAAAGTGTAGGAGTTTACTAAATATGTTTCTCTGTCACTTTCTAATGCTTCAAAATAAGTTACGATCCTGATAGTTTGACAAATGAAATGTCATTACGGTATTATTAATAGTTTAAATAAGTGCTTTGTGACACTGTAAACATCGACTCCCAAAGTAAAGAAAACTTTATTTTATAGTTATTTAATTATAAACATGCTAAAAAATTTAAAAAAAAGAGTTGGGAGTTTAAAAACACAATTTCTTATTAACCACAACATATTTGTGTTGAATATAAAATGAGTTGTTAATATTTCCATAAAATATTATAATAAGAACATAAATTAAATCATATAAGGTTACATGGGATTAATTGGGCCAAAATTTTACAATGTGACTTTTTAGATTCTGGCAATTCAGCTTTCAAAAGCTAATGTTTAATTTAATTACTGTACGGCTTTTTATAAATGTGTTCAGTTAGGTTCACTTTTGCCGAGAAATATATTTAAAATTACTACTTTTTAATATCTAAAAATAAAAAATACATATGTTTAATTTAATTTTTTCTATTGGTCCAGTTGCACCATTTTTATGGACAACTCGACTAGGTGGGTCTATGTTCCACACATCTTCGTTTTTTTTTTAAAAATAAGGTATCAATTATTGTTAAAAAAGTGTAAATAATTAAACCAGGTAGACTATGCAATTTTATATATCAACTAAAGGGGGTTGTAAATGAAACCTCGTCTATCCAGCTGTCTAAAAAAAGCACTAAACGTGAAAGTAATAGATTTATTTATACAAAAATAACATAAGAATTAAGTACGTATATATATGATCTAGTATAGGAAATATGAATAAAATTTACTTGCGTATTTTAGGAAAAAATAAACAAGATAAACCTATGAATAAATGGGTATGTAAGTGTTTAAGTATCTTATTATCCATTTTCTTTTCCTGAGTGAAAGCTTGATATAAGTCCAAAAAATCTATGGCATATGTAACCATGTTTTTATATAGGACAGAACTATTTTTATTAGTTTCGATAATTTTCTAACAATATCACTTTGTCATACGTGTACCTCTTCTTCTGAATCGAAAAATGTCAAGGTTTCTTAGATATCTCTCTTAAGGATATTGTCAAATAAAAAAGGGCAACTTTATGACACAAGTTTTAATTTATTTTCCTTCGGAAATGCACGAAACTAGCATATGTTGTTGTTCAGAAACTATCTAATCGAACTCCTGCTCACGTTCTTATATCAAACGCTATACATTTTTCATCACAAAAATTCTGAAAAATGGCATTTTGAACCGATTTTACGCTTGAAAGCAGAAAAAAATGAATGAAGAGAGAAAAACATATTTGTCATGTCATCGAAATTGCTTATAAATCCTATAGGTATTTACGCAATTTTTTTATAAAATAGTGTCTAAGAATGTGTTTTGAACCGCTTTCCCACTCGATAGCTCAAAAAACAATCAATAAAGGGAGAAAAACATCTTTGTCCCGTCCTCAGAATCACTTTTAACTCAACAGATAATTTATAGATCAAAAAGTGGAAATTTAATTACATTCCAAATTGATTCCATGATTCCATCAGGATTTGCACTGTTATATATTTCTGCCAATCCTATAATGCAACTTTACGCCTTAAAACGGACTTTACTAAAACCCTGTTGACAGCTAAAGAAAACAAATTTTAACCCTTACAGAATGCAACTCCTTTTAGAGGATATCTTACTCTCGCGAATCATAGAGATGTCGATGCTCTCGCTCCTAGCAACAGTCTGTTAAAGGTAGAATTTCTGTTGGAATTCATGAAAAATTGATGCATTACAGGGTTAAAAATAAATTTGTAAATGTGTCAAAACTGTGTCAGTAAATAACCTTAAAAAACAACAACCTTAAGAAATTTGGTTTAATACCCGCTGATATCTTATTTATTATGTAATTTTAATAATATATACTTTTCTTTACTGTCATCAAAAAATAATGGAAAAATTCATTTTAAGTAGTCAGAGAAACTCCGGACATGTATTTATAACAAGTGGGAAAACTGCATCCTACATGGCTACTCCTGACCCATATCCCAGTTACACCATTCTTGGAAAAATTATGTGGTAACTACAACAACAACCTCACTTTTGAAACATGAATTAAAAATATATAGATATATAATGATAATAATGCAATTGTATGCCTGCTCTTAAAAAAATAACTGTTTAAAAAAAGTACTTACCGTATTTTAATAAAAGGTCGAAGAAATGCAATCAAATTGATGTTGTTTTTTAAAAAATGAAGCGTGAATTTTCGGTAACCTATCTCGGAAAGGCATAGCTAGGGCTGAGTTAACGCAATTTGTTTTAAGAACTATAGATGGGGATCAAATATTCAGAATAGCTAAAACTTAAAAGTCATTTACGGTCATTACTATCAACTAGTTACAACGTGTGTCCATTTGCCCGAACTTGCCTTATTGTAATTCATTTTAAATTGCACTGGATTTCAAAATAATACTTTTTTATTCGTTGTCGCAGGTGTTTCAAAAAATTTAAAAAATGCGGAGTTCATTTATATACCGATTTTTATTATCTATCGTGAATGTGTTACAATAAAAACGGAGATAACGATACACGAAAATCACACAGAAGACCTATCAAAACTCTTTTTTTTAAGACCATTACAAATAAGCTATACCTTTTATTTATTAACTGGTTAGAGAGAATATCGAATGGTCAGATAATATCGAATAGTTCGTTATCTTACGAATATGGTGTTGATGGCAGTTTGGATGTTCTCATGTTAAATTATCATATTAACAAATCGTTTGATACATTAAATTTGTAATGTGAATAAATATATGTTTAATTTACATATATTAATATGTAAGTACGTAACTTAATAATTATTAGTGAGTTCATATATGCATACACATAATGGAATTTAAAATTCTGAATATATATTACTTACCCCAGTGGCAATGAAACTGTTTAATCATTCACGTTTAGATCTAAAATGAATATACTAAGTTTAATGTTCTCAATAAGTGAGTATTTGAAAATAAACACGGTTTATAGTACAAAAAAACATTTTTTAAAAATACCATAACAAAATCTTAAAACAACTAACTCTGTCACAACAATTATAAATTTAAAATAAAGAAGATCTTAAAATTCTGAATGAAATGACTACCTAAATTTTAATTTCTTTTAAACATTAAGGTTGCAATTCTATTTCAAAATTTTGTCCTAATCACCAATCAAGAGCTTGACGCCAGGAGAGATCAGGTTATCAGTCTACGCTTCCTCCAATGTACATACAATCGTGTATTTTGTTAAAAAAGTATCAAGGCCTTCAGGAGTGTTTTGTAATGATATAATAGCATTATTTTGTATATTTTATGGATTATAATTTATTAGTTAGCGAAAAAAAGGTACATAAATTGCGGCTCATTATGCAGCTGATACCGGCATCCTGAAATAGTATTTTTAATTGACAGATGTATATATATATATATATATATATATATATATATATATATATATATATATATATATATATGTATATACCGGGTGTCCAGTAAATGACTGACCCATTTTGAATGTAAATAACAAAAAAGCTGTTTGAGATAAAAATGCGCGGCTTGCTGTATTGTTATTAGAATATAAATAAATTTTAAAATATGTACTTTGTTAATGTAATATAATAATATTTAAAAAAATATCTCAGTCTTAAGACTGTGGAGGTGAATTATAATACAGATGGTTCAATCATAAATATTATTTTAAATCACTTTCCAACCAACGTACCCTATTTCTGAAGCTGATTCGAGAGTCGACGCAACATATAGATTCAGATTCGACAACATATAGATTCAGATTCAGCTGAAAATCTTATATTTATGAAAATTAGAGTCATGTCTCTATTCAAACAGCCTGTTACCGCCAGCACGATATTTTTATCTGAAATTTGAACTATATTAACAAAGTACATGTTTAAAAATTTATTGATTTTCTAATAACAATACCGCAAACCGCGCATTATTATCTCAAACCGTTTATTTGTTATTTAAGTTCAAAATGGGTCAGTTATTTACTGGACACCCGGTATATGTATAATATATATATATACATATATATATATATATAAACGTGGTACTGAACATTCTGATTTGAAGGCTGTAGAACGTATTATCACATTGTTGTCAACTCCTTGTTGTAAAAGGAGCCATTTTTTGATTTCTTCTTTTCCTTTTCTCTTTTTTTTCATTAGAAAATATAAACATTTAGTTTCGTATTATTTGGAGACAATTACGATAAGTTAAAATAATCCGCTAATATTTTGCATATTTATAATTATTGTTTTATAAGATTTATTGTTAGTCCCAGGTCCTGATTGATATTTTTTAAACTAATTTTTTTGATTTTCAAAAGATTTGATTGATTGATAAACTACTGGGAAAATGAGAAAATAAAAACAATTTCATTATAACTTTGTTGTTATTAATTTTTAGCAGATTTCAATTTTGTGGATTATGCAATATCATAGTTCGTACGCGTCCTAGAATTTCATGGCCAAGAAATTCTTACGCATCAGTACTTTTTTACAGAAAATCTGCGATTAAATAAGACGAAATTCCAAGCTTTTTAAGTATATTTATTTTTCTAAAAAGAAATGCTGGTATTTTACCTGGAAAATAACGGTACCCGTAGGAACCATGAATACCCATTAAGGTTTGTAGAAATCCTTTTATTTTATTTCTGAAACGTAAAAAGAAGGAAATATAATAAATATTTCATAGTATTGACGTTCAACTATTGACGGGGTCATCCTACATTTTTTTCAATATTCTGAAGGCTTTAAATTTTTATGTATTAAATCGCTCTTATTAAAACCATATTTTCGTAAAAGATCTAAGTTTAAAATCGGTATATTGTTTGACCTTGAATTCCTCTAGCGACGAGGTTGCTGCAGAGTGGTTTGTTCGTTTACCCTTTTACTCCATCTTTCGCACTTAATTTTCCATCTCCGTTATTCTAATACATACTCACTGTTACTTACTCTACATATGTCAAATTAAATTTTACGTCTATTTCAAATACAATATTGGAGATAATAAACGATATTTAAAACCATTTTTGAAATATGCTGAATCTCATGGAAATATTTTTTTTAGTGCTTTCAAATAAAGCTGAAAAGTTCTTATGTATTCGGTTTTTCGGTTCGTCTGTTCACGCTCAGACTCCTGTATATATACTCGGATTTTCCTGCAATTGATACGGCTTATTTAAAGTCACCAAAGCATGTTTGATATTGCATATGGTGTATGTACGTTTAATGGTTCATTTACATGGGTACTCAAAAGAATTCGATTATATTTTGATAGATGGGAAAAATCGTTTGGGGAGTATTTTAATGACAATAAATTATTTCAAATGTATTCAAACTGATATAAATTACTGAATTTCACTGCGATCAGTTAAAACTGAGCATTCATAGTACTTGTTATAAATATACAGGAACACACAAAAGAAATCGGATACAGTACTGTTTTTGCTTAATAATTGTTGGAGATTACGTTTTAAAAATGTGGTGTGCGCTTTTAGATTTATTTAGTATTTTGTATGTAAATTCTATACCACTTATACAGGATTTAACAAAAATATTCGCATACCATTCTCCTTATTAGAGAAAATTGCTAAAGAAGAATACTCAACTCAAATACATGTATTTCTTAAACGAACAAAATTTTGGAATGCATGTTGTTAATAAATACAAATATCTATATCATTAGCAGGGCTGCTTAAAAATTCGGAGAGTTTTCAGATTGTAGATGGAAACAGCTTAAATTAAGTATGAATTTCCATATGGTGGAGCGAGACGTAAAATTTTAACTCTTTTCTACGGTGAAGTTTTTTTTATATTATTCTGAATGTGTTGGAAAACGGTTTATAATCCATGTTTGACGCATGATTTTTCTTTCTTCTTTTTAAGTTATTAATTCGTAGTGGCAAATATTCATCTAGCAGGAGGTTGAAACTTAGTACGTTCATTTTTTTAACTATGTCGAAGGAATTAAAATAACTTCCAGCTTCCAATTTGGCCATTTTTCCGTTCCTTACCGCTGGGCTGCAGATTGTTATCAAGCGGTTTAATGATAATTTTCTAAATATCCTAAATACAGATCTAAAATAAATACAAAAACATCGTAAATGCATTAATAATAATAAAACAATACATAAATGTAAAAAATAGAAGCTTGGTGGACTCAAAACCTCGCCAATTCTGGCTTCAATCCCTTGATTAACTATTTTGGCAAAATTTTGAAGCGGAATTGTGTACTTAATGTTAAAAAAATATTTACTTAAAATGTGGGTACACATTTAAACGGGTAATTTTAAGATCTACTTAATTTGTACTGAAAATGTTTTTGACAGAGTTTGTATTTTTGATATTTTGTTATGGTAATTAATAAAAATGTTTTTTTCGGCTATAAATCTATGCATATTTTCTAATGCTCACCCAGAAAAGGAGTACATTCTTTTGATACATACAACTTGGTACATTCTTTTTAGATCTAAACAGAAAGGATCCCTCTCCTACCACTTGGTTATGTTTTCATTTTAGACCTAAACTGAAAGGATAAAAACCATTTCCAGATTTCCCCTATTTAGTTCTGAATTTAGCTTTTTTCCTTTCTTACTACTGGGTTATACATATATTTGACAAAAGAAAAGCTTCACATGATTGATTTTTTTAAAGACACATTTAAGAAAATATTTGAAGCTACATCAATAGAAATTAATAAAAAGAAAAACCATTTGACAAGAATAAATTATGAAGACCTTTCAATTCATTTAGAATACTGTAAACCAACTTCCTTGTTTAACAAATCGACATATGATCCTTAAGAGTGTTCTTAAATCAAAAAGGGCAACTTTGTGACACATGCTTTAATTTATTTTTGTTCGGAAATGCATGAAAATAGCAGGTGCTGTTATTCAGAAACGGTCTAATTGTATTCAGTTTTCTGTTTTTTTAAAAAACACAATAAATCTTTCATAACAAGCCTTCAAAGTTGGCGTTTTTGAGCACATTTCCCGACGAAAGCAGAAAAACCGGTCGAAAAGCAGGAGAAAAACGGGTGATCACGTGATCGAAATAGCTTTTAACTCGAAAGGTAATATAACACTTTAAGCGGTCTACAAAATATTCTATTCAATTTTAACAATCCATAAAGTTGTATCTACAGGGTGAATCATAAATATCGAAACAATAGGCTATCTCCTTAAATATTGCCCATAGACCCATACTTCCAATTGCAAAGTTTCATAAAAAAAGGTGAATTTTTTGATAAGATAAGTTGCAACTCCATGGGGGGTCTATTTTTAAAAATACAAAAATTAAATTTTTATACGGCCCCCAGAGGATAAAACATCCAATTAGAAAATTTTTCCTTATTCATTCCTGAACTGAACAAAAAAAATTTCATCTTGATATCTCCAAAACTCAGAGAGTTATGACAATTTTAATAAATAGAGAGGTTTTAAGGGATCAGACACAAATTCAAATGCGTGTAATTGATGAAACAATGTTGCTGTAATGGGTCCAGGAAACATTTATTTTAATTATTTATTTATAAAGTTGGAATTTTGAATGTTTTATGATGGTTAACCATATAATTTGTAAGCATTATCATATCATAAGACTTCTTAATAATTTTTTTTTCGAAAAAAAAATTGAGTAAATTAAAATTGTTATAACTCAAAATATTGTTTGGCGCGTTGAATTTTTTTCTTTTGATTAAACGAAAATGTCTAATTTTCAATTTTAATTCAGCATTTTAAATTATATTTATTTAAAAAAAAATAAAATTATTTAAAATAGCAATATTTAAAAAAAAGTAATTTTTCTAAACAAATCATATTTTTTAAAGTAAATTTTCTGAGCTGAAAAGTTACCGTAACCGACGGTTATTGACGTATGTCAGTTTAAAAATGAGAAATACTGAAATAAATACATTTGATGCAGCAAAGTGCATTTAGTTTTAAGATGGGAAAAGATGGGCTCCTAACGTTTAAATGCTGTATAGTTTCGATTTCAGATTTTGTTTAAGTTTTGCCATTTTCACCTTCTTTAATTACTGTTTAAATGCGTCAGTTGATTTAAACTTTATCTTTTTATCACGTCGATTTCGATTTTTTTCATTGTGCTGTGACTCACAGATAGACATTTCATAAAAACATGTTTTTCGGTATCTCTGAGCCCTAAAACGTGTGAATCCATCGAAAACCGGAATTCAAAATTTCCATAAATCCAATACTTTCTTCTTGTAAAGATAGAAAAAAGCAAGAATAGGTTTAAAGCCTTCATAATTTTTTAAACTGAATACAGTAAAACCTCTAAATAACGGACACCTCAGGAACGCAGAAATTGTGCGCTATTCGGAAGTGTCCGCTATTGGGAAAACCAAAGATATTCAAAAAGTGCTAAGAAACCTTTAACATTTCATTAATTGACTTTTATGTGTCCTAAAACCTCCTTTATTTGATTAATCAAAAATTAAAATGATTTTTTAAGCAATGGGGCTAAATAAAACTGTACACACTTATACCCACTGTTCATTACATGCTTATGAAAAAACCCTGTTACAAAAGTTATTTTATGCTTGCGATTACATGTAATTTGTTTTTCAAAGTGACATTATTGGATATTGTAGAGTTCCGGTCAGGGAGGGGAATTGCACTTTTTGACTGTTAAAAGCATAAAATCTTAATTTTCCGAGGGGATATTTCAATGCTCTGGAAGATGTCCCTCCTAGGCAACCCCTTCAATTCAACTCTGAACGTGGGGGGGGGGGATTTTTCACAGCTCATTTATCACAAAATTCCCTGATAAATTTAGAGGCATTTTTACTTTGTTTTTTCATTTTTTTCTCTTAAAAAATACTTTTTATCCTTTATCGCCAATAGTGTCCACTATTCGGAATATCCGTTATTCAAAGGTTAAACATACACAAATTTAGGTTTTGAGAATGGGGATTGGAAAATAGTCCGTTAAACAGAAGTGTCTGCTATTTGGGAGTGTCCGTTATAGCGGTTTAACTGTAGTATAAAGTAGATTTTTTAAATATTTCTCTGTAATTTATTAAAATATATTTCCAATGATTCCACTAATAGAAGCGTCATTATCGCTTTTACTATATTTACTAAACTTATTGCTTGCGCCAATAGGTTTTTAGACACTTTTAATGAATTAATTAATATCACTTAATTTGATAACACTTTTAATAAGTGTTTAATAAGATGGTCCGGTCAATGAGTCGTGCCAGTTACGAAGTTGGCGGCAAGGTCGAAATATTGCAGACATCTAGCATGTTTGAACGCAGTTTAAAGCAAAAACCTATACGATTTTATTTTATATCTAAAAGTTTAAGTATTGTCTTGGATCGACATTTAACAATACGTAAATTTATGGTCGATCCCTTAATTGTACTTCAAATGAACTGATTTTGCTGCGCTCATCGGTATGCTTAAGTGGTGTAAGGCAGGAATTTTGGAAAATTTTGGATTTTAATATCTTTCGGGGGTTTGCAGATATCGAGATGAAATTTTTTTGGTTCAATTCAGGAAGGGATAAAGAAAATTTTTCTAACTGGAAGTTTTATCCTCTGGGGGCCGTATAAAAATTTAATTTTCGTATTTTTTAAAACAGACCCCCCCCCCATGGAGTTGCAACTTATCTTATAAAAAAATTCATCTTTTTTTATGAATTTTTGCAATTGGAAGTATGGTTCTAGGGGCAATATTTAAGGAGATAGCCTACTGTTTCAATACTTATGACTCACCCTGTATAAAAGGTATTGAAATGAAAACTTTTATTTGAAAAACTTACATATTTATTTATTTTATTCATTTCAAAACATTAATTTTAATATTGATTTTATGTTAAATCAGCTATTGTTTCTAAAAGTTACAGCCGGTTAGGCCGCTTAAAGGGTAATTATCATAAAATGGAAAACTAAGTTTGATTCGAAATCGCTTCCAAAGTCAGGCATTCCAGTTTTATATCTTTCTGTTAAAAAATGAATTTGTAAATGTGTCAAGACGTTTTGCGCTTGTTGAGCGCAGCAGTTGAGAACACCCTTAAGAAAACAATTCGAAAAACGTGTATTCATTTTGAAACCCAATTTGAGAAATTATCTTCAATAGTTGAAAAGTCCCAATCATCTGTGCTACCCTGTATGTAATCTAATGCATATACACTACATAATATGCAAAATTGTCTGTCAGTTGCAGGAAACAAAACCTTAAGTGTGTATTCAAATACAAACTGCTTCTTTCTTGATTCATTTTTGTTTTTAAACGCATCAAATTATCAAATTATCTTATACGGAAACTGCATAATATACCGCGAATTCAATTTTTTTGATAAACACACAATTCGTTGAAAAAAATCCGCCAAAGTTAGCATTTTGAACTGAATTTCTCGTAGCCAGAGAGCTGAAAACGAAAAAATGGTTATAATGAAAAGAAAAATTATTTATAAATCAAAATCAAATCAAATGAGAGAAAAAAAGAAACATATATTTGTGCTAATCAGTTTAAGATCTGTAGAGAACTTAAGTGTTCTGTATCATTTTCATTATGTATGGAATAGTGCAATGTCATGCCCAAAAAACAGCCCCCCCCCCCATTGATATAACATGGCGGCATTTTTTGAATTCCGCTGTAAATGATCTGCAAATACGTCATACTTCATTTTAAATATCGTACATTCCATGGTAAAGTGAAATAAGATAAGTGTATTACAATGCAATCCGGGTAAATTTACTCTAGTTAGGACAAGTACAATCACACAGAGAGACAAACGGACAAAATTCATAAACATTTTTGACTTCTGTTAGAATGTTTTAAAATTTAACGCTTTTCCTCAGTTAATTCTTTACGTGCATTTTTGATTAGTTTACATTATGGTTTTTTGCATTATAGATTAGATAATTTTTCATTTTTTTAAATTAATTCAATGTAACATTTTTGAAACTATCATAGATTTTATTAAATAAAATTCCAATGCAAAACAACATTGAAAAAAAAAATATTTTAATACAAAAAAAAAAAAAAAATGATACATTAAATTGACACAAGTAATCAGTTTTTATTCATACTTAGATCAACAATAAATACATTTGATGGAAGCAAATAAGAAATTAAAAAAATAAATTATGTTATGTTTTTTCTGATGATGTTTCGTCTATGTATTTACAGAGATTTTTCATAAATTTATACCCATATTTATTTTTTTTAAATCTTTCATTAGTGAAATTGAAATGCCTATAAAAACATCAATTATATTGTACACAGTTACAAACTCTTTTATTTCCTACTTTTCCACTTTCACATTCGTTAACATAAAGCGGTATTCAAAAAGCTAAAAAATATTTTCTCAGAAAAAATGACTAATGGAATTATTGATAGAATGATGCAATATTTTCCTTATCTTCCTTCCATCTTAATTACATTTAATGAGATAAAGGAAATGGAATCCATCTTAAGTTTTGATAGACATTTTCAATGAAGTTAACATAAAAAATTTGCAATAAATCACTTTGGAAGATTTGACAGATGTTTTTTTTCTTTACCGTAAATCTATTTTTAAATCGTCTTTGATGTTAAGAAAATTCTCATAATTTTCATTCGTTTTTTTCATTTAATGTATTAAAGTGAGTGATGTTTATACAAAATGATATTTAAAGCAATTGTTATTTGGTGCCATTAGTTATTATAAATATGTAGCGACTATTTTTGTCGTCTGCACTGTAAAAAAAAAAAAAAAAAAAAAAAAAAAAAAAAAAAAAAAAAATCTGTAAAGGTACTAAACATTTTCTAGGAAACTGGGATTCCAAGAACTTTTCATGTAACGGTGACAGGAAAAATCCATGTAACCGATTCTGAAACATGAATTTCTGCTGTTACCATTACATGAAAAGTTCTTGGAATCTCAGTTTCCTAGAAAATGTTTAGTACCTTTACAGATTTATTTTACAGGGTGGTCTTTTTCGTCTATCTGTCAGTCTCTCCGCATATAACAGCGTGTAAACTACTCAACCGAATATTTTAATGCATATAATAGTGGCAGACTTTTGCGGGTCATTTCGAATTTCATGAAAACCGAATCAAATTTTAAAGATGCCGATAATTTTTTCTTCATTCTATTAATCCCATCATACATAATTAATTAAATGATATCCTATTATAGGTAACGATTCTAGATTGTCATGGTGAGTGAGTGCTATTTAAGATACAGTCCTATTATTTCAGTATTACTGAATTTAAGATGTATGATTGGAGTTTACTTTGTATTTATGCATTTTTGCGTAAGAGTGTTGTTGAACCAAAATCTGAATATTTATAAAACTAATTGCTGTAAAAATGCATCTTATCTGCAACATTTGACGTAAAATTTCCGACTTCTTTTAATGTGTTCAAATAGTGTACTCTGATGCAGGTGCACTGTTAAAACTAATGGTGAAACATTGCACCTTTTAGGGTTGAAAGGCTTGTCTCACTGGTGACACCCCTAAAGGAGCCAGAGTGGCACCTTTAATTAGGGTGAAAAGATGGCACCCTTAATCCAGAGTGTCCAATAATAAAAATTTAAAAAATATGCAAACCGACTTTTGGCCGTCAAAGGATTCGAACTCACAACGTCTGATTACAAGCTCAGCGTTCTAACCACTCGGCCATTGAGCTCAACTACATTCACTCATAGGCATAGATTTTACTTGCCGTCACAGAAAACAGAAAGACACACGTCACAGCGCATGCGCATGGTTCCAGTCATCCGATGAGGCGCCACATTGCTGCCAATACGAAGTGCATGGCACCTTATTTACCTCCAATCCCCCAGTAAGAGACCTGTCGACACTGCAACTACATATCCAAGCCCTTATGGCACCTTAGGGTTCCAAATGCCCCGAGTTCCAATGGACCCTAGGGACTTTTCACCTCCGGGTGCCGAATGACACCGGTTTGTCACCTTCACTTTTAATAGTGTGGTGTTTATAATCAAGAGCTTAATTTTTTAATCCAATTATATGCTTAAGATTACCTTGTTACAGACGATCTAGATACAGAGCATAACTCAGAACATAGAGCTACAAAGGGCAGAAAAAATTAAAGCCGAGAACTTCCTGTTATGTGTGTGCAAAGGTCATGGATTCAACATGGCACAATTATCATTGTATACTATCTCCTGTGTTTATATCATCATTTCAAAAATCCCTGGCAAAAACTCGTAAATCATTTATCTGGCTGTGAGGTTCTGAGACCACACCTGCTACAGATTGAAATTTCCGTTATTTCTCTATCTTAATCTTTTGTGTATTGTATGGCTGTGTACTAGAATTTCCAAGGTGACATTCTTTCTTTGTGGAAAGGAGAATTGACAGGTAATCCTATGCAGGTGGTGTGTGAGAAAGCAGAGATTGCTGTGAGGCGTGTTCATCCGTCAGTGAGATATGTGGATGTTGAGCAACATGTCACTAATCAAGAAAGGAATGGGGAATGTGCCCAATGAATGAGCTCCAAAGGGGAGTTTATTTTGAGGAAAGCAGTGATTTGAGAAGAGCAAGTCTTGTCTCAGATTACTTCAGTTCGTACCTGGAGGTGTGTGTAGGACCTAGGTCCTGATAGAGTGTCCTCTGTGTTGTAGAGCGTAAGTAGTGCGTATCTGAAGAGCAAAGGACACAGACGTCCTGGTGTTTAGTGCTCTGGGCCGAGAAGTGCAGGCAGAGTATACCTGTAGTTGGAGATTCGAGATTGACCTCCGATAAAGTGAATCTAACGTGCATTGAGTGTGAGGTGGAAGGTGTAATTTGAATAGTACACAGCCAACCTTTACTGTATTAAATTTAATGTTGAACCGGATCACCTATATCCGAGTTGTAATTGTATATAATTGTAAATAGCGTACTTAGTGTGTACATATATTCCAAATAAACTGGTTATTCAGTTAATTGACAGCGTCAGTGTTCATTTACACAATCCTCACAGTGGGTGACCGATATCACCTAGTAATATCGGTGGTGGCAGCTATAACTACCACGGACTTTCTTCAAAGTTGTGCGGACTGAGAGGAACGTCCGACACTGGCCTTTCTTTTTTTAGCGTCCTACGGTCATCAACAAAAGAAAGAGGCGGTAATAATAATATAAGGAATCGTATCCGCCTGTCATCTGACCTTTATAAAGAAGATTATGAAGGCTGAAGACATGAAAAAGACCGTCTGACCACATGAAACGTACCATTTCGTAAATTGTTTGTCCGTTTTAAACATTTTGCTTGTGGTCACGCAGAATTCATGTGTATTTTAATATTAACCCCTTGTCATCCAGGTTGTATGTTGCGTACGTTCTCTCATTTAATTAATCAACGACCATGACGTATCACCAGTATGTCGTTTATTACGCAGTAATGATTTGATGTGGCATAAGATTGGTCTGATATATGCAACAGATATAGGAAGGCACTATTCGGAATATGTGTTTCATGACACAAGAATTTCAAACTACATAGTTTGGTATACTCTTCATCGGCGAGATGAAGCCTGAAAATCTAGCCTCTTCAGACCTCAGAGTTTTTTTATGTACTTTTTATTTAAATTTAAGCTGTGGCCCACTAAAAATAATCATAAGATTATCTGAAGAAATCGCCACTTTATACAGATATTCTACAGAAATTTGAAAAAAATTTGCAGACTTAGCTTTATCTTTAAAATATCTGCAGAATTTTTTAAGATATTCTTAAAAATATCTGCATAATGGGACAAATACCTTCGGATTTCCCACAGATTTTGGGCCAAAAAGCTATAGATTTTCTTCAGATTTTTTTAGTGGGAGGATTTAACAATGGAATGGAAGATGGCCGAGATTTGGAATCTAAAGATATTTTCATAATTTTTGACAAATATTTTATCAAGTTAAAATAATTTTGCGTCACATGACAACCGGTATCTCTTCCCTCTGCTTGTTTATTTCTTCTTTTATCCCGAAATTCGATACAAAATAACAACTTTGACAGTCTTTTCTAAAAGAATATTAGTATTCACAAAAAGATTGAGAAAACTTTTGATTATGTAATTTTTGAATAACTCCTGCCAGTTTCATGAGTTTTCAAACAAAAATTAATTAAAACTTACACCAAAACGTTACCATTTGGATTTTAGCAGCCTTAAGCAAAAAACATATCTTCTTAATATAACAGATGTAAATTTTCCATTTTTTATTTTCGGGTGAAAAATTCCGGGCCAGGATTCGAACCAGGGATGTATTGGCTGAAGCCGCCAATGCTCTTCCAACTGTGCCAACCTGGAGTACTATTTCACCCAATTAACTCAACGATCACTTTATCTGGTCTGATACTCTGGATCAGCTCATCAGAATAAATCGATGGTCATTACATGGAGCTGCAGAAAATCGCTGCATACGAAATTACATTAGATTAAAATAAATCTAAAGTCTTCTTAATATTTACACTTATGTTTTGACATTTTGTATTAATAATAATATAAAAGTTTTTTTAATTCTCTTGTACGATTCTTTTTACTTACCCATCATACGTAGTATAGGGTAAGTCTTGCAATCGTTTTGAAAATCGAAAAAATTTTTTTGACGGATTTACACGTTTTAGACACTGGAGATTTCGAAAAACAAATTTTTAGAAAAAAAAATTTGCCGTCCGTCTGTCTGTCTGTCAGTCTGTCTGTCTGTAAACACTCTATCTCACGAACAAATTGAGATAGAGACTTGAAATTTTGTCTGTACTTAACATGTAAGAATGGGACGAAGCCTATTGAATATCAGTAACCTCGATTATCCGGAACTATTTTTTTCGGATTCTCGAAAAATTCGTTCTGATGACAGGTATATAAAAATTTTAAGGAATGCATGTCAAAGGCAATAAAAAAACACAAATTTTGCATAAAGAACGAAGTCGATCAAATTATTAGTTGTCGAGATATTTGTAATCCTGTTTTCCACATTCTTCAATTTTTCATGATCCTGTGTTTCATTCAAATTTCAATTCAGAGGTATATTTTAATTGAAAATGAGACGCTTAATCCGACGCAGAAAACTGTTAGTTAATATGATTATTATTTTTGGAGTTATAAGGATGTTTCTTTTACGTAGTTTGGCGTTTTATATTATTTGTTGAAATTGGTGCATCAGCAATTCATTGATAGAGTATTACTATGTGTATTAACAGCATTTAAACTTAGTTTGGGAATTGAAATAATTGTATAAATAGTTTTCACATATTTTATTTTCATATGCATATAAATGATGGGTAAGTATTACGGTGGCCTCCAACGACTAGTTTACATTGCACGCATAGTTCACTCATTAAATTTAAAATATATGTTACTTTTCTCAATCGAACATCTGTGATAAGTTTTAAAAACCATTAGGCAGTTGTAATACACTCACAAATCCTGTTTTAATACTTCCTTTACCAAACGCCTTCAAAAGCTCTTTTTTAGACTATTATCGTATAAGTATGAATTGAATAATATACAAAATAAGTACATTCGTTAAATTTCAGATAATGGGATACTTTTTAAACTTCAGTAAGCTCATTTGGATTGCGAAGATAAATGTTATAAAAATAAAATTAATTTTGTTCTGAAATGGAAAAAAAATTGGACCCGATAGAATTAACCCTTTCGGGTCCGATTTTTTTTTTCAGTTTTTAGGAAATATTGTTTTTACGTTAATAACATTAACACTAGCGATCCATATAGGTTAATTAGTGTTTAACGAACACGTCATTGTCTTATAGATAAGGAATGTTGCTGTTTTGCGTACTATTCAATTCATATTCATTTGACAATAGACTAAGGAAAGTTTTTTGGCGATGTTAAGCAAATATTATATTACAATAAGGATTAACTTATTTTTCGACATTCTAATACTTTTTGCGTTTTATTAGACAGGATTATTTCCGGAAAGTAACCTTTATTTTAAATTTAATGAGTGAAATGTATGTTTAAAATAAAAGAGAACGGCGCAAAGAGAATTAATCAAAAATAATAATTATTATTATTACTAAATGCCTAAGCGTAAATGAAATCATATAGTAAATGCATAGACATGTACTAACATTACTACGAACATTATCACTAACATTAAATAGTAGTTAAAATATTTCTTAAAACAAAACAATACTCCATTTAAGGACATGTACTATTAATAGTACACCAGACCCGAAAGGGTTAAAATAATAAAACATAAACTTGTAGAAAACATAAACCATATCCTGATAAAACTGTAAATGTCATTTTTTTTTACTCTACTTCTGTCTTTGTAATAACGAAATCAATACTCAAGACCATAATAAAAAAGATATTTTGATAGGAAAAATGATAAATTGAAATAACGTAAAGAATCAATCTTTTCCCATTCTTCGTTCGATACTAATTACTATTAATGACATAAACGAAACAAAACTCTTTTCAAGTTAAGATAGACGTTTTGAATGCAAGTAATTATAAAGACTTGCAATAAATCACTTTGCAAACTTTTGACAGGTAAAGTCTTTTTTTCTTTTATTTTTTTTTTCTTTTTGGAGAATTCTATGTTTAGGCTGTTTTCATGTTAAAGATATAAAGAATGATTTTTATTAATCTTATTTAAGGCTCGAAATGTTTTGATAAATCTAAAATAATTAAAACAAGCAATAATATAATCGTAAAATATCTAAAATTATTGCATCATTCATCTGTATAAAACAAATTAGATTTTTAAAAATCATTTCTTGAAGTAAGAATATTAAGAAATAATTTTAAATATAATTCGTTTTTAATGCATATATATATTTTTAATTTAGATGCCAAAGTCTTATTTCATTAAAACATAAAAATGAAATTTGCACAGATGTATTCGAGGCAAAATAATTTAATTGAAAAATATTTAAGTTTGAAAAAATAAAACATTAAATAATATATCTGAGAGAATTGGAAAAAATAATGAAAAAAAAGAAAACATACACAAAATATTATAAATAAACTGGGAAGTCTTAAGTGGGAAACAATAGCATTGCTTTAGTAATAATTCTAAAAAAGTAAAGTATAATTGATGAATGATTTCATTTTTATAATTTGTACAGGACGATATAAATTTTTCTCTTTAAAAAAATAAAAATATAATTAATTTCTTAAGTACAAAAAATAAGTTCATGCCAAACATTTAAAATTAAATTCGAAATTCATTTAAAGTTTAAGAAAATGGAATTTCCTTATGTTAATTATAAAAAAAAACATTATGTTTAGTTTAGTAATTGTAATCTGTATAATGAATTAATATATATTTTACTTTCCACTAGGACATTTTTTAACAAAAAGTTCTAATAAATTATTTGTGTAAAAACATGAATGAGAGGGGGGGGGAATCTGTATTATAATGCAAAAATATACACTTGTCTAACGCTAAAATTACGTGGACGTTGTCAAAAATTAAAGTAATATTTTTTGTTGTTTTGTAAATGTATTAACTTTCAAAAAATATAAACTTTTAAATGAATACAGGTAGGAAAATGAAACGTAAATGCACCTTAACAAAATTTACAGATGACCAAGCAGACAGACAATCAGCCTCACAAATTGTGGTCATTAGCACATTTTAACTATTTTGGAAAGTGTTAAAAACAATCATTAAAATATAAATTATTTAATATCTGCATCTCAATTTACTGATCTTTTATAGTTTTTAGTAACATTAAAGGTGGATTTAAGAACATAATATATCTTGATCACGTACAGAAAATAAAATTGCAGAAGATTTATGAGTTGACATTTAAGACATTATGAAATGGTATCAGCATTTGCTTCTAGCTAATATTCCATAACGAAAATAAGAAAATGCCAAAAATAAAAATAAAAAAAACTTAATTACTTATGCACAAATTTTACGGATAAATAAAAGCAATAATTATTAAATGTAATGCTAAAAAATTTAAAAAAAAATGTCTTCTTTAAAAAAGTGACATTTTCAACAATATTTTTAGCTATTAACATTTTGAATAGGTTAGTATTGAAGGTCTGAGTTTATTCATTTTAATACTTTATTTAAATACATAATTGATATTTTGAATATAAAAATGTTAATTGGTATTGATAGTTCGTCAATCTAAAGGTATATATTAAAGAAGGCCAACAATTCCGGGTATCCAAAAAATTTCAAGTACTTAAAAAAGTTTTTGCTAATCGACCCTGAGGTTTTTTAAATTTTTAAAATGAATAAATATGTATTTAAAGCAGAAATATTCGAAAGTACTTCAATATTAAAACTTTGTAAAGCATATAAATGTTAATAATTAAATATAAAATTTTTGAATAACTTTGAATTTAAACATTATGTGTCCTTTTTATAATACAGTGCCAGTAATAATAACAATTAAAATAAGTATTTATAACGCGCGTTAACCACTTCAAAAATAGATTCTCTTGCGTTCGTAACTGTAACCGAGAGTTTTGCTAAATTTCTAACCGAAGTTATGTTCGAATTTGGAAGTTGGCAGTGAGTTCATGTCTTGTTTTGGTGGCGTGTGCAACTGAAAAATATAAAAAGCGCTATGTTGTAATTATTTTGTTTGTGTACTGTTCTATGTGTTATGTGCCGTCTATGAAAAAATAAAAAATATTTAAAGAATATCGTCGCCCGAGAAACCTACATTTAAGTAGGTGAAGCTTCTTTTTTTTCTTTTTTTGTAAATAAGTATAGAGCTTGCCTGACATATATATATATATATATATAACTTAACATTTAAGCCACAATTTCAATGTTCGAATGTTTTATTATTATTATTTTGTTTTTTACTTTTAAATAGAAAAGGCGGGTTGGAGCTTCTATCACGCGAAGGTTGAATGGAGTGGTGTCACTTACAGCTTAACATGATTTAATGTTTTCCCTTTATTTACTTTTTTGAAAACTTCTGGTACTGATTTGAAAAAAGAGCTTTTTAAAATTCTTTTTTTTCTACAAATCTGAACCATTCTCGTGCATATATTCAACATAAAAAGCTTAAACTTTTTGAATAACATCGTGATTTTACTTTATTTGAACAAAATATTTCAGTAAAGCCATAAAGCCTTTGATTTACAAGCTTTATGCTGAAGACCTTCAGTGGCAATTTAGAAATTTAATCATCTACCAGATTTAATCGAAACCACATAACATTTTCTTGAACACTTGAAGCAAAATAGAATTCCGAGTTCAGTGCATAGTCTTTCAGACTCGCAAAAGAAATCAACTGCCCACATAGCACGATAACGAACAAATCAATGAATAACGCCCTCCCGCAAATCAGCAAGTAAACTAATGCCATGAGAGGGGAGTGGAAAAAGCGAATGAGTTCCGTACCTGGTAAAGTACCTAGTAAGTACTCCTTTATTTCTAAGCATCTGGAAATCTTTAATTTAAAGCTTTTTTCTTTCGTTCTCCGTTAGATGTCTCTACTTGACCACTCAGATGTTCAGGCTGCTTTCTTCTCATTGGTTGTTTTTCTTTTGCGAGATCCTTTCCGTAACGGGTATATAAGTCTGCCTTTCTCTGTCTCTTTGCTCAGTTTTACTTTTTCTAGATCGCTGAGTTTTGCACTGATGAAGAATCTCGATAGTAGATTGGAAACAGCTCTTTGCTAACTTTTCATACATTATTTGTCCATTTATAATCTTTCGTTTTCTATCTTTAAACATTTTTTTTCACAAAGGCTTTATTTGCTATTTTAATAGTATTTTTAAAGTAATGTTTTTGAATTAACATTTTCGGGTCTGGTGTACGCTTAATAGTTCATTTCTTTTCTTAGAATGTTATTTCGTCTTAACAATTATTTTGTTATTTTCTACATATAGAAATGATAGTGTATGTCAATGCCTTTCTTATTATGACTTTATCTTTTGACCTCTAGTAACAACAATAATAATAAAAGTTTACTTAACTTTATTTGCACCGTTGATGATTCCTTTATTTCATACATATATTTCACTGATTAAATTAAAAAATATAAGTTACTTATCAGATCCAATCATGTGTGATAAAACACAAAAAAAAAACATTAGAAAGTTGTAATATCTGTTATACCCTATTGTAATACGATATTTTTCAAACGTTTCCACAAAACTCTCCCTTATCCTGTTATCATATAAATATGAATTGAATGGTACACAAAATAAGTACATTCGTTCCTTTTCAGACAACAGAATAATCTTTAAACCTATAATCTTTAAATCTATAAATTGATTTAGATAGCTACAATTAACATTATTAAAGTAATAATAATTCTGTTCTCAAAATGGAAAAAAAAATTGGACCCGAAAGAATTAAAAAGCCTAGTGTAGAAATGAGCCTGAATCCAGATTTATGGAATAAAAACTGAAACATTAAAAAAAAAATGTTTTCTGTCGGAATATTACAGATGGGAAGGCTGATAAAATTAATGAAGGGACCAAATAACTGAAGGGATTAAAATAAGGATTCAAATTTGAATATGATAATTATTAATTAACTATGATTAAATAATATATATTATTTACAAACAGGGAAATATTGAATACGACGAAAAATTATAATTTAAAGTCATATCGCGAAATAAAAATTTTTGTATTTCATACATAAACAAAATATAAAACATTAGAAATTTGCTTCTTTTCTGCATGATTCGGTTAATCTTCCAATTAATCTTTAGTAATGTAATGTTATTTATTTGATTTCACTTATGATGTTTTTACTCTGTAATAAAAGCGAAAAAAAGAACCTTTTACAAGTTATATATAAACATAACTGTTTTTTTATCAAGATTTTATGCGAAGTTTGTATGCGCTAAATATTACTTAAAAAGCTCTCTTATTTATTTTTTTGTTTTTTGTTTTTTATTTATTTATTATTATTATTATATTTTTGCTGTGCGTGTTGTTATTTTAATATGAGTATCATACATAAATAAAATATAAACACCTGTAAAGTGCACCTTTTATACATAATAATGCGAAATGTGATAAATTTCGGATTATTTTATGCTTTTCTTTTGTCTTGAAATTTAATGGTTTAATTCTTTAAAAATAAGATTTTAAAACCTAAAATAACGATGACATGTATAAAAAATTTTACCACATTTTTTAAGCTTCTTTTTATGTACACTACAGCTTTTATAACAAATTACCCAAAGTCAAAAATGTGATAGGAAAAATGATAAATTGAATCAATGATACAATGAATCAATTTTTCCCATGTTTCGCTCAATACTTATTACATTTAATGAAGTAAATGGAACAAAATCTTTCGAAAATTTTGACTGAAGCTTTCAGTGTAGGTAATAATGAAGGCATATAATAAATCATTGCATAGATTTTTGACAGGTTATTTTTTTTCTATGTTGTCTTCATTCTTAAAGAGAAAATTATAAATTGGATTTGTTTTAAGTTATTAAAAGTTTAATATGTCTCTTCATAAGAAGAAAGCTTTAACATATTTATTTTATACTAGTAAAGCAATCGATAGGATAATTTTTAGGGTTTCGTTTTTAAAAAGTAAAAATTGAATCGTTATAAGATCGTACAATCTTTCTGTCTGTTACAACCGTTTTTCTCGTAAACTATAGAACAGTGACATTTAAAATTTGGCAGAAGTTATAAAGACTATTGACCCACATATTTATTAATTACTAACCATTCAAAAATATGTTGAAGAAAAATACTTTAAATTACTTACTAATTAAGTTACTTGAAACTAAAAATGCTTATATATACAGATAGATATAATAATCTACTATTTTCCAAATATTTTTACTTTATTGTCTACAAAAATGATTACGCCAATTACCACTTCATAGCAAAAGTGCTACAAACTAGAAAAAAAATGAAATGTAGTTTCCAAACAAAGTGGCATTTAAAAGTACATTTCTTCTCCTGTAAAATGGTATCAAAATTAAAAATGACCGATTTTTAAAATTGAAAAAAATTGCATTAAAGATTATCCGTATTAAACCATTGTTTACTCCTGGCATAAAAACGGAATGTTATTTTTGATAAACGATACTTTAATTCCTCGTCGGTCCTGAAAAGTCCTCGAAAGTCCTGTTCCTGAGAACTATGCCTTTTCCTGAAAATATCTAAAATTTTACCAAAACATAAAATGTGAGCGTAACATGATTCTGAAAGCTATTCCCAAATGGACACAGTTTTTCATCCGCGAACCTAAAGGAAGATTAATGTACCTAGCGTCGTTATAAGTCGAAAAGATAGCGACATTTTTAACTAAAGCATTCTATACGAGCTGATTTTCAAGTGTGTATTCTTACTTATTAATAACAAAAACATTCCTCAGAGTTAAAACAGTAATGGATGAGGCCATGGTAACTGAAAAATGTTACTTTTAAGCAGAAAAGATTAGCTACCCGATTACAGAAGACAACCACCGATGTATTTATAATAACATTCGATCTTCATAACTTGTATTTTTTTTAAACAGTGCACATTATTGTGTTTTTTGAGACTGCGAACTCTGAACGGGGGCTAGCGGGCGTAGCTCGCAGGGAAATGAGCCCTCTACTATCATTGTATAAATACAGACAAATAAGGTGAATTTTAAAGTTATAAACTTTATACATAAGAATAAAACATAATATTAGAGTAAATAATTTATATGTAAAATTTATAACATTTATACATAGAAATACAATATAATGTTATGTGTTATATAAAATTTTTAAGGAAATCTGTTTTCAGGAAATCTGTTTTTTTTTTCACTGTGTATGTTATAAGACACACCATTTTTAGCACTTTCAACATAGTTGTAACGTGCTTATGCGCTCGATTTGTTTGACCGTCCGGCCGTAGGGCCGACAGACCGCGCTCTAACTCTCGTAAATATACTCGGATTGTCATGTAATTTTTAGATGTTAATGACATTTACCTAAGCACGAATCCTATTGTAAATGAAGTTTCTGCCACCATCAGTTTATTTACAGGTACTGTCAAAAGTTTTCCATTACATTACGGCCTATGGTGAAAAATCGTTTAAAATGAATCTTAAAGATCTTACACCGTGTGAAACACCTTCAAATTTATATGCATCTACAAAGTGCACTAAAATATGCATTTTTTTAAACTATGCAGTGAAAAGAATAGTTATTATTTATTTACAGGGCCACTCAAAAAAATTCCAATAGATAATAATAAAGGAAGGGGGTTGCGACATATTTATATTATGTTAAATGATTTCATTTATAATCAAATTAATATATTTTGCTGAGGATTAATATGGGTAATTTCATGGATAATACGTAGTGCACAGCATTTATAGGAACACACAGAATATTTAAAATAGTATATTCTACCCGAAGTACTGTACATAATGGAAGATGGCTGTTAGACGGATGAAATGCCTTTTTAATTATGGTATACGCTTTTAAGTTTTACTAGATGTATGCATATTATAAGGTTTATATAAATGTTAATTGTTACACAATTTAGATATACCGGGTTATACAAAAGATCTCTGAAAGGTTACTGAATATCCGCGTAATTTGGAGAGGTTTTAATATGTTATGCCTTTTTATTTTGAACTGCATTTAGTTTACTGAGAAATGTTAGTGGAATATGCAGTGGCGGCCATATGTTTCCGGCCAGCAAAAATTTTTCAGTTAATTTGTAAATATACCCATATGAAGAGGAATCTCAAAGCGATACTTATACATTTTATTGACATATTAGTTAGGAACTTATTTATAGAAGAACGTGTAAATATCAATAAATTTAATTGACAAAATTAAGTAAAAAAGAAAACGCATGTTCTCAAAAGTTCCCTGCCATCTTCACAAGTTCGTAAAAAAGTGGTATTGTAATAGAAAATTACAGTGATCAACAATATTTACACGTACTATTTTATCGTATTACTACTTTATTAGCTTTAGTAATAAGTACTGCGGCGCAGCAACGTGATATTCATACAATCAACTGTTAAAGATCGTCTATGGTACATTTTTTCCACATTTCTTGCAATTTTGGCGAAATTTCGACTCAGTTGGAATATGTATAGTTCCGCAGACTTTTGCCAACTTCTTTCCAAAGATTTTCTATTGGATTCATGTTGGGCGTTTGCGCTGACCATTTCAAAAACGAAATTTTTTGTGCGAAAGCTATTGCTTATCGAGGCTTGTATACATTATTTATGGCGTTATCATGTTACGAAAAATAGTTGCGACAAAATTTATTTCTATAATAAGGCAAAAAATGGTCTTGCAAGATAGCCTTATACATTGTATCATTCATCTGGCTGTGGATTTCAAATAACGGACCGACACTTTTTAAAGAAAATACTCCCCACGGTATAACGTGTCCCCCGCCATGCTTCATTGCAGGAATAACATAGGTCGAATCATAACCTTTTGTTGTTAGGTCATCGTATGTAGTGTCTGCCATCACTACCAAAAAAAATTTCAAATTCGATTAATGGAAAAATAGAATTTTGTCCAGTTTTCACTTGACCAGACTTTCTGTTCCTAGGAAAATGAAAGTAGGTTACGTCGGTATTTTTTTCTACCTCTGAAAAATTTTTAACACCAACTCTTCCATAAAGTTCTGTATCACGTCAGTATCATAACACGGTAGACTAACTTATTTCACAAATATTTTCATTCCGTAAATCGCAGTATATTGCAACGGAATTTTCATGCGGATTATCAATGGTTTTTCTCCTGGTAATTCTGTCCACAGGAATAGTAATTTTTCGGGGTGTCCCGGAATTCTGAAAGACCTGAAAGCCATGGTCATCTTCATATAATTTTTAAATATCGTATACAGTCGATTTTACCGATCGATAACTTAGCCGTCATATCTCGAGAAGATTGGCCTTGTAACGACAAACTAACTGCTCATTTATGAACAATAATTTTTGAACTTTTCAAATTTGACTTAAAACTACACTGTAAAAAATGTCAGATGTTTCTGAATATATAAAAATGTACTGTAATCAAAAACGAAAATGTACAGTGACCTCTTCTAACTCACCTAAGATTTCGAAAACCGTTCCTTTACCTTTAAAAATTCCAGAAAACTATTTGTTTTCGAAATTTAAAGAAGAATTTATAAAAATTAATTTTTATTAGCTGCCCGTCCTCTTCGGAAACGTTTCTAAGTAGCTTTTACAGTACAATAATCACTTTTCTCAAATCAAAATATCACTTTTTCAGATGCTACCAATTCACAAGAAAATATTTTGATATTCAGAGAACATGTTTAATAGACAAACATACAATATTAACAGTATTAACGTTATATGAAAATTAACATTATTTTGCTACAATTGCATGCACAAAATCAGTTATGCAGCTGAAAATGTTTACTTGAGAATTGATAGAATCCGAAAAAGTGATATTTTGATTTGAGAAAAGTGATTATTGTAATGTAAAAGCTACTTAGAAACGTTTCCGAAAAAGACGGGCAGCTAATAAAAATTAATTTTTATAAATTCTTCTTTAAATTTCGAAAACAAATAGTTTTCTGGAATTTTTAAAGGTAAAGGAAAGGTTTTCAAAACCTTAGGTGAGTTAGAAGAGGTCACTGTACATTTTTGTTTTTGATTACAATACATTTTTATATATTCAGAAACATCTGACATTTTTTACAGTGTATGCTATACACGTTGATTCATTCATAAACACAACCAAAAAACACTTTACGGATAGTAAAAATCTAAAGAATGATAAGTGGCCGGAAACTTTTGAGAACATGCGTTTTCTTTTATACTGAAATTTGTCAATTAAATTTATTGATATTTACACGTTCTTCTATAAGTAAGTTCCTAACTATTATGTCAGCAAAATGTATAAGTATCGCTTTGAGATTCCTCTTCATATGGGTATATTTACAAATTAACTGAAAACTTTTTGCTGGCCGGAAACATATGACCACCACTGTAGATGAAATGATTTACAGGGTCACGCAAAGAACTGGATACACGCTAGCATTTGGATGATAATTTCTGGAAATTTCTTAAGTAGTTTAAAAGGATTATTTTAAAATTAAACTTGATCAAAATAATTTCGTGTATTAAATGTATTACGTATTTTACAAGACTAAACAAAAGTATTCAAGTATGTTTCCATCTATTAGTATAAATTTCTGAAAAGGAAATTTCAACCAGTTAGGCATTTTCTTGCTAAACTAAATTTTACCCTTATATATTCTATATATTAACCGACAGACCAATAACAGGGCTTTTCATAAGTATTAGAATACATATTTTCATATGGACAATAATACGTCATTTCCCTGAATAACAAAGTTTTGTTAAAGTGTTGGAAAGTGCTTCATTATCTATGCTAAACGCATTGTTTTTCTTACTTGTTTAAAATGCTTTTACGATACTGAAATAAAATTTTGTCACAAAGTTTTGCTCATATATTGGTATGTTACGAATCAAAGTATGGCTTGTAAATGTGTATAAGAGCTATTTATGCTGAAAAAAATCAAATCATTTTTTGTATACAAAATCTGATATATATTAGTAAACGTAAGAGGCGTTGCAAATCTTTTGCTTCATAACACATGTAAGTGATTTGCTAATATGCTGTTGAAAAATAAAGTGATATATGTTGAATTAAATTTCGTTATTGAAGGTTTAGCAGAAACGCAATGCTTTGCTAAAATATGACTAAATATTGCGCGCGTTTTAAAAGATAATTAACATCACATTTAAAAATTATATGAATTTATAGATTTATTTCCTTATGTACATAAAAATATATGTTTTTTGATAAAAATTTCTTTAAAAAAATGCCCCAAAGGGCCCATACCTTAAATATTTCCAGCCCATTATCTTCCTATCATTATTTCCCTAAATTTCACAAATGAACAAAAGAAAGAACAATAATGTTCTCAAAACAAAATAATATTAATTTAGAAAAATGTTATAGAAAAGAAATTGTTTGAAAAACAATCTTTTGTAAAATTAACGAAAATGGAAAAGAATAAGAACAAAACTGTCATCTTTCCAAAAACAAAGTATTTTTTTTCCCCATAAGAGACAATTTATTATCATTTTTTTTAAACTTGAAGAGATAATTTATAATTACTCTAACTTTTTTAACATAGTTTATGAAAGACCAATTATGTTCGTCCTTTCTTTTTCTAAGTAATAAGTTTCTCTAATGTAAAAATAAAAACAATGTATGAAAATATATTTTAAAAAGTAATATAATGACTTAAGATTACAATTACATTTTTCGGCTCATTCTAAATTAAACTTTATTTTGAAGAATCATGTTAATCAAGTTTATACAACTATTTAAAGTGCATGATATTTTTAGGCTTATTAAAGGTTTTACGATTTGTTATGGCTTTTAATTTTCGCAAAAAAGTATCAAGATTTTATAATTTTCTTTTTTTTATTTTATTCTATTTTTTTCTATGTTTATTTGAAACATTTTTACTTATTTATTCGTAAGTAAACTAAGCAGATTTTAATGAAATATACATTTAGTTCCTATTGAAAATATTTTCTAAATTTAATAATACATTTCTTTAGAAGCCAAAAATTCCTCACTTTTGTATTGTTTTTAAATAATTAGCTTCTTTTGGTATACTGAAAATGTGAAAAAAATTTACCTGAACGATCATTGTAAAATAAAATAACATTAAAAATAGCAATTTATAAAGATAAAAACAATTGCTATTCTGACTTGGAATTTATAAGCAATTAATTTAAAGTTCATCATTCATTTAATGTTGTTATTTTCTTGTGCGTAAATATTGTAATTGTCGTATTTTCACACCATCTAACGTGTTAACGTTATAACAATTAATATGATTTTGTTTTGTTTTGAACAGTTTTTTTTACATAAATTTATTTGTCAAGTAAATTATATGCTTAAAAATTTGATCTGAATCTTACTAATTGATTAAAATAATTATAGAAATAGACAAATACATGGTGATTAAATACAATCAGAAACCCTGTTAAGGATTAAAATATATTTACTCAATCAAAATATATAAAAATGACCCCAAAATAATTGAGACCACTGATCTAAAACCTGTATCAAGTTTTTCCCATAGAATTCGCCATATTCTATTTTTATGGAAAAATTAAATATCTCTGAATCTAGCTTAAAAAATTCAGAAAGCGAACTCCAGGTGACTTTTTTAAAAGTATTTGAATATAATTAGAAACATAATTCTAGGTATAGAGAAAATGAAATAGGAAAATAGAAGCGGAGAAAGTAATATATATTTAAAAAATAAAATACATCATTTTAATTAAAAAAATTATTTTAGAACACATTATCTAAACTAATAAAATAACTTATATGTCTGTCTGTGTGTGTGTGATGTTTTGAGGAAACTTCGTTCGAGGCTTAAATTTTTATGAAGATAGTCAAATGTGTGTGAGCCTTAGAATTTTAAAATTTTAATTATTAGTTGAAAATTAATTAAAAACTCATCAAACGGCCCGTTTTAGAAAAAAATATATATTTCATCACGCTGTGCTGACTAGATTTCAACTTCGATTTGAAGCTAACACAAGATTGCCAATCAAAACGCTCCCCTTAAAATCTTAATAGCTGCACTGTAAAAACAAAATACCCAAATTGGGTTGAAAGATTTCTGGGTACAGCATTGTTCCAATTTGGAAAGTTCAGTTTGTAGCACAAAATCGCTTTATATAAGTCTGATTTTTAATGACATTAAAACAATTAAAATATTTTAGATAGTATATACATTATACCTCAGAAATTTTGTTTAATTTAATGTTAATAAAGATCTGCTCTGTTTTGAACCATTTTGGGTTATCTATTTTGGGAACAATACTCTACCATTTTGGAATCCTTACTGTACCATTTCAGGAAAATTACTATACCCAGAATTCTTTCAACCCAATTTGGGTCTTCAATTTTTACAGTGTGTGACACGAGGATAGCGTTTTACAGAAGAGTAATGTTGCAGACATTGTGTCTGATTTGAAAATCACCGGTTTTTGTTTAGTAGAGTGGATAAAAACCACAGTGTAAAATTTTAATATAAGTTCAAATTTTTTTAAATACAGAATTTAGAGATTTTTAACTTATGCATCTAAGACTATCTTTGGAAGCTAATTAAGAATATGCACATTTTAAAAACTTTGATTCAAAACTTTTTGTTTTATAATAAAATCGATTTTTAAAAAGGAAACATTTTTGAACACCAATTTGTGAAAAATCGATCGACCTGAAACTTTTTAGTTTACAACAGCCCTTTGACCACTGTTTCATAATGTAATGTTTGTGTAGAATATACTACGTTCCTTGTCTCTGGAAGGTTGAACTAACCACTGTTTTCGAATAGTAATATAAACAAATTTCCAAATTTTGTATTTCAATCAACGTCCTTATTTTAGCACAATCTTTTCAAAGCATATACATAGACGATATTTATATCTCCTATAAAAATTTTAAGCGTTCGGACGGGTTGAAATATGCTTTAAAAAGTAAAATATGTGAAAATGTACAGGTAATCAGTAAAAATCTGAGTATGCTATTATTTTAACACAATCAAACTGACTTGTAATTTATCATACGAATTTATCATATTTCTAACTGAGAGAAAAATTGCCCTGGCTGGGAATCAAACCCGGGTACTTGGCTTACAAGGTCAATGATTTACCTATTAAGCTAACTGGGCGACAGCCAACTGGGATTTTCCGCTCAGATAACTTTATTGGTCATAACACCTGGTCTGTCATTTAGCAGCTCGGCAGAATAAACCACAGGTAATAGAAATCAATATAAAGATGACCAATATCCATATAACGAAGACCAATAAGGCTATCTGTGCGGAAAATCCCAGCTGGCAATCGCCCAGATAGCTTAATAAGTAAAGCATTGGCCTTGAAAGCCAAGTATCAGGGTTCGATTCCCGGTCTGGGGGATTTTTCGCTCAGTTGGAAATATTCAATTCCTAAAAATCTGAGTGTTTTGTTGTGGTTTCGCTCGCTATCGGTACGCATAGCCTCCGAAAATAAAATTACTCAAAACAGTACGTATCTTCAGTTCAATATTTTTCTTGCAATTTCTTTTCATTTTAAAATATAAATTTAGACAAAATGAAATTAAAGTTATAAAATTATGCAAATTTGAGGTTTATTTAAGGGTCATTCATCACGGACCCGAGCACCGCCGCCGCGCCGCAATCAGCTAATTTAATATAAATGTGCCTTGTCTGCTGATATATTTCTCAAGATTATTATTAATTCTCAAGATAATTTTCTCATGATGAATCACGTTCCCTTAATCTTGCACTAATGACCAGAATTCTGTAATTGAGTGATTAAGAGTATTAAGTAAACTTTGTGCAATAGATTTATTTTTTCAATATATACATATATTTATGTGAATTCAATGTTAATTAAGTCTATTAACTAATGTGAAATCAAAAGCAATAATTTTAACTTTATAACACTTGAAAAATAATTTTGCCCTGGATTTACGGTCAAATTATCCAATGTGTGCCGGACGAAACAGATACTTCAATGTATATTTGAATTGTTTTCCGATACATTTCTCAAGATTTTTTTCTCAAGACTATATTTTTAAATTGAAATATACGAGTACTTTTGTAAGCATGAATAACACAATGATAATAAGATTTTGTGCAATTATGAAATATTTTGTTCAATGATTTGCATAATGTACATGTTTATAATATATAAGACTATTTATGCCGTACTTAGAGTACTATGATTTGAGTGAAATTTACGCATAATAATAATAGGCTAAGAAATACGTAAAAGAAATCAATACAAGATTAAAATGATATAACATATCACATATGTCGAATCCTTTAATTCAACTTATTTATACATAAAACCAAAATAAAATACTCAGATTACTTAAACGTGTTTTTTATTAACAAAACCTAGTACTTTCGAGCATGCCATGCTCATCATCAGGGTTAAAAAAACAAAAGACTCCTACTCCTTCGACTTCTACTCTTTTGTTGTTTTAACCCTGATGATGAGCATGACATGCTCGAAAGTACTAGGTTTTGTTAATAAAAAACACCTTTAAATAATCTGAGTATTTTATTTTGGTTTTATCAGACCAATACAATACAGAATCGAATAATTTTAAATCACCTTATAGACACAGTTATCAGTATGTTCCCTTTTTATCATATCTCTGGTTTATTTTTAGTTTCAAATATTGTTGAAAATAAAGAACTATTTGAAACAATACTTTCATTAATAAGCTAAAGTGATAAATATAATTATTTTGTTGAAGCTTCATTAAATAAATGAAAGATTCAAACATATCACATGAATCTATGAGATAAATTTAGAGAAAAGCCATTGGAAAATAGCTATATTTTTGAATAGAAAGTGTGTTATCTTTTATACAGATAGAAAGCATATGGGAATTTCGTTCCGACGGCGTATAACCTTAATGGATTTGGATGGGAATTTCATTTTGAAGAAAGGTTTTACCGTATGATATATACTCCTACATTGCTTAGTTATATTAGAAGATGAAGAACTACAGTCAGACTAATACAATTATTAAAAAAATTAATTTTTTTAAAGATTCTGTTGAATTGATTTTAAAACAACTTGCAATGTTAGCCAGATAATATTACTGGGAATATTTTAGTATATAAAGTATTGTTTTTTGTTGCTAAGAAATATAAATCTAGGGGAAATAATTACAATCCGATAAACCTGATTATAAATGATTAGCATTAAATAAATCTTCAAAAAAGATTTTAATGAGGCTCCCATTGATACAAGTTACTTATGTTTTCAAGGATGGTTTTAGTAGATTGTTAATTATGTTATTATTCTTTACCAAATTCTAATGCAATTGAACAATAGAAAACCTATTTCCTTAATAGGTTAAATTTTGGTTATCAGAAAATAGAACAGTGCAATGAAATTCACGTATTTTTTAGCCATGAGGAAGGGAATTGAGGATTAACCTCCATATTGTTTTAAAACACAAAGTCTACTTCTCGGTGTATTTTGTTTTTATCGAAGATTTGTTTGAAGAGACCAATCAGCTTAGTAGCCAAAGCGTGCTAGTAAAATATAAAATGAACGAAATATTGGAAATTTTTTACAAACTAACAAAAAAAAACAACTGTTTGGTGACAGATAAATTCAGGTTATAAAGTTTAAAAATTTTTTTTCTTTTACCCTAGAACAAATTCTTTTTACATCGCTGGAAAATATTAGGAAATAACCCAACATTACAAATTTATGCAAATAAGTGTAGCTATCAATTGCGTAAAATGAAAAAGCTATAGCCTAAAATTCAGACGATTAAAAAATATATAAATAAAGAAATTGAAAGCAGCTGATTAGTGCTCAGATCATAATTTCAATGAAGCTTCTTTATTCAAAATCATATTTGTGAAAAAAAAAAAATTCAGACAACGATAATGGAAAATGCCCCAACAACTTGATTTAATGAAATCACCAGCAGATTAAAGTATTAAGACTTGAGTCAGGGCATACATAAATGATTCTAGAATAGCTTAGGGCCAAAGGAAGTAGAGTTGATTACGCGAAATAAAGAAATGCTAAACATCGGTGACTAGAAAGTCAGTTATTTGCTGTCACAGGAACTGATGCCTAGTATCTGATATTAAAAACGCATCGAAACGGAACACGCAATAGTAACAAAAACAAAGACACATTCTTTTGAATGCAAAATGTGTTTTTTAAACAATCGAAATCCTTCGAAAAATGCTTTATCACAGTAATTTATTTGCACGTACCCCAATCGTGAGAATATTATTGGAAAGGGCAATTTGGAGACCCAAACATAGGGTTCGCACCGTTCTTAAAATTTTTGCACATTGCTACCAGTATTTTAAAGCAAAAATCTTCATGAAAAGTTCTTATAAAATCTGCAACCGAATTATACAATAAATATTACCGTCTTAAAATTGTGGTAGGAAATATGAAAATTTCAGGAATAGTGCGAGCACTGCAAATGTGATGATGACATACTTAAATCCCATTTTGTACATTATCAGTATCTACTAGATGCAATATCAAGTAGCTACTGACATTACACGTACATTGGCGATTATTTTCTTTTAATGTATGATAATACTGGACCTCTTAAAGCTCTATTTAAGGAGAAAAGATTTGAAACGGAAAAGTACAATGTTCGGTGTGGTCAGTATGCTGTTAAAGTCTGATACACTGAATGAAAAAAAGACAGATGTTTCTTAAACTGTGAAACTTCACTTTAATCATGAACGAAAATAAACGATAATGACTTTCAAGTCACCAAATATTCCAAATAAGAATTGAATTTTCAACTGTTTTTCTTGACGATAAAACAATCTTTGTTTGGAGGATGCGTTAGATAGTAGATTTATATTTACTTCGTTTAGGAAATATTTTACCAAATTTTTAATTTTTTTTCAGAGCAAAATATGCTATAATTTAACAAGTATGAAGCCCGAAAGAAATGTACCAAAAATGTTGAAAAATATGAAAACCTTATACATATTTTCATTACATTATGTTTTATAATGTAAAATTAACATTTTGTGCATATGGATACAATTATTTTATTAAAATGCATATACAGGGTGCGTCATAAATCCGTGCAATCTTTAAAAATCAATAATAAAAGAAATAATGCACGGAAAATTTTCCGGTTTGCGCGAATATGATCAGATGAAATTTGGATTTTTTTCCACGCGTAATAAAAATGATTCCAAAAATATCCGATAGATGACACTCACACTCCATATTGAGACGTTTTATGAAAATCAGGCAAACCCAAACAGACAATTAAACAAATCATAATGAGATGATACTGGAAAATTTAAGGTAGTAAAAGATGCTCAACATGATCACCACCACCAGGTATTGGGGAAGTGAGGTGCATCAATGCGTCAATTGTTACAGCTGAATGTAGCATGTCTGCATTGATGCCACCTACGGTCCCTCTAATGGGATCTTTCAGTTCTACCCATAGTATCCATTCCATAAAATGCAGCTCTTTCGCAACTTAGTCCTTTCTCCATCCTAAACTTTCGAATTGCAATAGTTATGGATTCATCATTCTTATAGAAAAGTTTAACCAGGAGCGATCGATCTGGTAACGATAGCATGATGCCGAGATCGAATACCGTATCCATTTCCAGCCAGGTGTTTTATTGGCATATTCACAGTATCCGCAAAGAAACTCTTCGGGAGGGTTGAATTCTGATAGGGATTGGCCGACGCGTTTTCACGTAACTTGGCGATAATTATACTTGGCGTAGCGATAGACGCTTCCGTCGAGTTTGATTTCCTTCGGAGCCGAGTACAAAGTAAACCGAGTACAAAGTAAAATTTTGTGTTTAAAAACTTTTAAAGAGGCTTTCAGTAAGACACGTTCCATCCAATACAATGCTGCAAGAGAAAAGTTAATTTGTACTCGGTTCGGAAGGAAATCAAACTCCTCGACGGTAGCATCTATCACTCGCCAAGTATAATTATCGCCAAGTTACGTGAAAACGCGTTGGCCAATCCCTATCAGAATTCAACCCTCTCGAAGAGTTTCTTTGCGGATACTGTGAATATGCGTTTTATTGCAAGCCTGATTCGCATAAACGCCTCAGTATGATGTGGGAGCACTCTCTATCGGTTCCTTTTGGAATCATTTTTGTTATACACGGGGAAAAAAATTCAAAATCCGCGTGATCACACTCGTGCAAACCAAAAATTTTTCTAAGCATTACTTCTTTTATTATGAATTTTTAAAGTTTGGACGAATTTATGACGCACCCGGTATGCAAAACAATATTGCTTTTAAACAATAAAAAAGCTCATTATTTTTTTAATAATCCAGTAGTGTTAAATATCAAAGGTATATTGATTAAATTTTTTAAAGATGTAAGTATTGATAACTTTTATATACTTTTCTAAGTTACATATCGTGTAGAAAATGTAATATTTTGATGTCAATGAAAAAATATTTTTACTGTGATAATTTTAATTAAATAAATGAAACATCGTTTTTATCCTTAAAAAATTGATTTTCCCAGCATAATATTTTATAAAAATATCATTCAAAATTTGTTTTATATGTGAGCATGAAAATCCTTTTCAAGAAAAATAGATCAAAATATTGAAGTTTTCGTAAAAACCAGATGCATAGTATTTCTTTGAAGTTAGATAAATAGAAATATAAAAATGAAATTGTTTTATTCTTTTAACGGTTTCTCTTTTCCACGTTCATATTTTTCTTTTGAAAATGAAATAGTTGATGACATTACTTTTACTTTGTATTCCAGATATTTTATTGTGGTCTCTACGTTTGTATAGAACAGAAAAAGTATGTAATTTAATCAATTTAAAAGCTTACAAAAACTGAATAACGTCATAAATCAAGCAAAAAATCAATTCTACCTATGATTTCTTATTGAAAATTACCTTTTAAGAAAAGGCTACTACTAATTATACTTTATAATTTCGTAATTTTCAACTAACATTTTCGTAATTAAGTTTTCAAAAAGAAATATATATACGTTCAACAGTGATTCATTCTGAAGAAGCTAAGAAAAACATTGATACTATATCGATTAACATTTTATGTTTGTACATTTATTATGAAATTTCATGTATGCATTTTTTTAATTGTCGATATGGGAAAATTAGAGAACAAATGTTTTCCTGATTCAAATGAAGAATGTCCTTTATTCATCAAAATTTAATTCGCTGAATACAAGAATATATATTTTAAGATAGTTTGTTATCCCAGGAAATAGTCTTGAAAAATACTAAACAATATTTAATTCAAACAAATCAACTTAAAAAATTATATATATATGTATATATATATATATATATATATATATATATATATATATATATATATATATATAATTTTTTAAGTTGATTTGTTTGAATTAAATATTGTTTAGTATTTTTCAAGACTATTTCCTGGGATAACAAACATGCACCTTCTAATTTTCAGATATCCTCAATTAAAAATAATATTCAATAAAAATTTTTAAAAAATCAATTATAAATGTAAAACGTAAAATTTTAATCGATACAGTATTAATGTTTTCTTTATTTAATATATATATATATATTAAATAAAGAAAACATTAATACTGTATCGATTAAAATTTTACGTTTTACATTTATAATTGATTTTTTAAAAATTTTTATTGAATATTATTTTTAATTGAGCATATCTGAAAATTAGAAGGTGCATGTTTTTTTTCTGATTCAAACGAAGAATACTCTTTATCCAGCAAAAATATAAATCACTGAATACAAGGATTTACATGTTCACATAACATGTTGTCGAAGGAAATAGTCTTAAAAACACTCAAAAATATTTAATTCCAATAAAAAACACTAAAACAATATTGTTATATTTTTATTTTGTACAAGCTATCTTAAATATTGAAACTACATGCAATAAAATTGTGTTTAGTATTAAATTTCGTTGACCTATTTTCTCTTTTTGAAGGATATGCAACAATTAAAATGCGTAGATGTTTCTTAATTCAATTAAATGCAATTAATTAAATAGAAAACTATATATCCACAGGTAACTAATTTCCTAGGAGATAAACTTAGAAAAAACCATTTAAAAATACTTTCTACAAATAAAACAAAACAAAAATTCATTAATATAAATTTTACATGTTAAGGTAAATATTCGAACTATATCTATTAAAATTTCATGAATATATGTATACTTTTGTAATTGCAAGTTATGTGGAAATTAATGTTATTATTTTACCTGATTCAACCAAAAAGTTAAATTTATTATATAAAATTTATTACATTATATGAAATATACATCCACACATAATTATGGTGTTGAGAGATAAAAAAAATATATTTCAAACATTGATTTATATGTGAGCCCAAAATTCCCTTTCGAAAAAAAGGAACAATGCATTGAAGATTTTATATAAACCAACAAAAAAGCATTTTTTTTCTTTTTGGAAATAGATAAATTGTGATCAGGAAGTTCTTTTAAGTTTGAAATGATTTTTCTTATTGATAAATTTATTTTTCTTTGGGATATGAAATACATTGTGGAACATTGTTTGCTTTATTCCTACTTTGTTTCCAAGTTATTTTATTGAGGTTTCAACTTTTGCAGATATATAAAAATGATTTCTCTTTATCAATAAAAATTTTGAAGGAAAGCACATCGAAAAAATTATCTTTCAACCACAAAAATATTTCTGCAATAGATTAATTTCCAAAGTTGCTTGTGTTTAATCCTATTTTAAAGGTTACATTATGCATGTATTTTTAAGACAATATTTTAGAAAAATAAAAATATTTTTTAAACTTTAAAACTTTCATTTTTGCTTTTATTTCTGACATACAATAAATCAAAGTTAGTTATTAATTAAAAAATGTTAAATATATTTATTCATTACTTCAAGAAAGCCTAGGGATTATTTTTAAATTATATTTAATAATAATAATTTATAAATAAAGATGCTGAAACTAATAAAACAGGATGAATTTAATATAATTCGATAAAAATGTTTGTTGTCTATGGGCCATTTTCACCATTCGCTTACATTTCATGGTAACGGACTTGACATTGCAAATAAAACTATTAAAATGAACTAGCTTGTACATTTTTTAACTTAGATAATAATTTACATACCTTCTAAAACTATTTAGTAAACTTACTTATCATCTTATATTTCATCGCTTACAAATATGGTAACAGACTTGACAAGTAACGGACTTGCCATTTCAAATAAAACTATTAGAAATGAACTAGCTTGTATAATTTCTAACTTAGATGATAATACACATACCTTCTGAAACTATTTAGTAAACAATATTTAATTACAAAAGTGCAAAAATCATTTTTTCAATATTAAAATTTAGGGTAACAGACTTGACAGTGAAAAAAAAAACTTTCATGAAGCCTTATTCTTGCCACTATTACATTGCTTTACAATTGAAGAGTAAAAAATGGCAAGTAGTAGTTGCCTGAATAGTTTAACTATATCGCCGAATATTTGCTGCTAACTTTAGGCAGAATTAGAAACCTATTCTGATTAAAATAATCACAAGGTAACGGACTTTACGCAAAGCGAGGGACAAAATATTTCTGTTGATTTCTTAAAGAAAATATCTCTTGTAAACAGATTTTTACAGAACACTAACAGTTCATATTTAAAATAATTAAATCTCTTTATTAAAAAAAGTTAAATTATATTTTAAAAAATTACAGTTAATTACATAAAATTTGGAATGCACTGTAAAAAAAATCTGTATAGGTGCTAAACATTTTCTAGGAAACTTTGATTCCAAGAACTTTTCATGTAATGGTAACAGCAAAAATTCAAGTTTCTGTATCGGTTACATGGATTTTTCCTATTACCATTACATGAAAAGCTCTTGGAATCCCAGTTTCCTAGAAAATGTTTAGTACCTTTACAGATTTTTTCTACAGTGTGGGACAGGCATTTTTGCTTTGAATCACAATTTTCAAGATTTATATCTCTAAAGTTTTTATTGATTTTTTTAAAAATTTTTCATGTTAGAAATGTTCAATATAGTCTTCTTTAGCAAATGCATAGCTGAAATCAAACTTTAAATATTAATTTATGTTTTTTAAATATTATTAATTTTCCTCTTTATACTCTTGGACACCATATGTAAGCGAAATTTGAAAATGGTCCCAATGTAAATAGCTAAATTTACAATGTTAATTTAGTAAATCTTTGATACTATTACAGCGCTTGTTTACTAGATTATATTTAAAATGGAACAAATTTGACGTTCATTGCAAATCAAGTGGTTAGTCCAAGTTAAACAATATAAGAATTATCATTCTGCAGTGATGAAATAATTTATTTGAAATTGAATTTTTATTAATAAAATATATTGTCCAAAATGAATATGTTTTAAAAAAACTATAAGGAATGAAATTAATCTGTTATAACATTTATGATAGAACTTTTTTCAATTTTTCAGGATTTTCTGTAATGATTGTAATGCGTATTAATTGTTTTATTTATAATATCATTCATGAATATATGATTTTAAAATTTGTCCTTAATATATATTTTTATTAAAATAAATTTTTTTATAAAAAAACATGCATTGAAAACATATAAAAAAGAAATAAAATTTTGTAACATTGTTTCAATATTGTAAAAAATATACATAAGCCATACATCACTATAGGTGATTATAAAAGTAAAAATAAATATAAATCTATCTGAGGTTTATAAATATGTACTTCTTATTACAAAATATAAAGGCAGTTACGATAATTAAAATTTAGAAAAGAAAAAAGAAGAAGAAGAAGAAAATCGGGTTTTGTTGACAGCCTTCAGTTTAGCACCTAAGAGCTTTAGCTTATGTTTCATGGATTTTATGATTGATCTTGTATAAATAGATTCATAGTCAAATAACGTATTTGAGAAAATGTGACTTGGTGCAAAACATTGTTTTTAACATTGTCTAATGAAGTTGAAATGTGTTTTTGCATCCAGTTTGTATATCCATATGTCTGTCTATCCCTCTGTCCACGCTCTAACTCCCGCAAAAATACTCACTGATGATTTTTAATGTCCTCATAAAACATATTTCTAATATTTTTTAAGCTTTTATAACAGAATGTTCGAGTAATATTCGTTCCAAATTCGGGTAATATATGTTCAGGTAATTGCCAGAATGAAATCAATATTTGGTCCGTACACTGTAACAAATGCTTCGAAACGTTCCTGAGAGTATAGAGGATTCTGCTGCACAGTATTAACGGAAAGATTTCTTATATGAGCATAAAAATGGTTTGGTTTCATTCCACTGCCGGAACTAAGCCCAAAAATATGGGGCGGATTCCGATGGTTTCAATTGAGGATTTAAAATTCATACACAGTAATTTCGCCAGCACAAATATTAAGCCACTAATAATAATAGCTAAAAAATTAAAATTCTCAAAAATTTCAAAAGTTTCACACCATAGCACAAAATATCCTTTTCCTCACAGAGCTATCTTTTCCTCTTAAATGATGGACATTTCCCTCGAATCACCATCACCAAGTTCGTAGGCATATTTATAGTATTATGAAGTCATTATAAAGTCTGGGTGATTTTTAGCTCACAGGCTATCATAGCCTGAAAGCTTATGTGCCCGCCCGTTCTGTATGTACGTTCGTACGTGCGTAACGCGATAACTCATGATAAAAATATCACATCCACTTGAAATTTTGTATATAGGTATATCCTGATAAGGCGCTTCCCTGATTAGCTTGGAGTTCATTCGATAGTATAAGAGGTTTAACGGGGGCTCATGCCCCTCCCCTTAATTGATATGAATGGGTTTTTCATGTAGAAATATTAGTTTTTTTCAAAATTTACACATAGGACCATTCTGATGAAGCGCTTCCGTGATTGGTATTAGGTGTTCATTGGATAAATATAAACAGGGGGGGGGGAATGGGGGTTCTAATGCCCCTCCCCTTAATTTATATAAATGGGTTTTTCATGCAGAATTGTCAGATTTCGTTCAAATCTCTGAATAGTTTTGGAAGTTTAATGGTTAAGCATATAAAAGAGAAGGATAACTCTTCTTAAATTATATAAATGGGTTTTTATTAAGAATTTTCCGATTAGCTCTAAATTTTGGATATGGATTTTTTTATGATAAAGCATATCTCTGATCAGTTTAGAGGGTTCAATGATTAAATATAAAAAGGGGAAAGGGGGGAGCTGATCCCCCTCCTTAAAAAATTATCGAACGGAATTAACCCTGGAAAATATAAGGCTGTAATGTACAATTAGTATGCGTAGCCTGTGAGCTCAATACCATCAGTTTGACTGAGGAATATTCTTTTTATTTAATTATACATTCTGCTTTCTCATCAGAAAGCTTTATATCTTGTTTTTATTTTATTGGATTGGACAATGCTAAACAGTGCAGCAGATTTGAGGGGTTTCCTATTTTCCAAACACTTAACACCCAGTCTACAGAAATGAAGTATCTATATGTTCTTTCACAGCCATTGGGAAAAAGAAAATTATAGGTATATTATAAAAAATAATATTAAGATATTCAAGTGGAAAAATAAGTTTAATTAGAAAATTTAAGTAGAATAAAAAATAGAATTAACTAAAAAAAATTGAGTTATATTAAGGAGAATTATGATGCACTTAAGTCTTCAATATTCATTTATCGTATAGTTGTAGTTAGAAAACTACTATAAAGGGGAAAAAATATTGAATTTTCTTTGATTGATTTTACATAAATAAATTTAAGGAAATTAATAATAAAATTTTTGTGGTGTTATTTCAAAATTTTTAAAAATAAAAAAACAAATCTTCCAGATGCGGCAACACTAACAGCTCGCTAACGGCGCCAGATCCCTATTTTCATACTAAAATTTTAAATTCTTGTTACTTTTTCAATAAATCATTAAAAACTATTATTTAGGGATGAGATTTCCGCTTTTTTGGACACAAGTAAAATCTTAGAGAAAATGATGTTATTTTAAATCGCAAAAATGTTCCGATTTAATAATATAGCATTTTCTCTAAGATTTTACTTGTGTGAAAAAAATCGGAAATCTCATCCCTGATTATTACTTAAACATAAGTCGATCACTAAATTTTATTTTCTAATCTCTTCACAACCACGGAAATTTACTTTTTCCATTTTGCTTCATTTTCATATTTAAGAATTTTAAGAATAACAGGATTTAATCAAGAATCCCGTAATTAAATTTTCCAATTTACTTCATAACAATAATAAATTGCTGCTGAACTTACCCACGACGCTTTTAAAAACACTTCTTCATTACGAAACAAACAAAGAAGAAACAACAACAACAACAAAAAACCCTGCTTCATTTGTACTGTGAAATTAAAATCAATAAATTAAGTGCATCTCCACTAATAACTTCCCAATGACGTTAAACTTTTACTCATTTTTAATCTAAGAAATTCTTAGATGACTTCCATTTATTTTGTAATTAATTTTGAAATGAAATTACAACAAGTAAATGTCTATTGAACTTCGTCGAACTCATACTTTTTTATTAATATAATCTTCAAAATATATATTTTTCTTTTTGGGGGGTTTTGTTCATCTGAGGAAACCATATTTCTCTCTTTTCTCTCAGCAGGAATTATTTAATACATATTTATCTCTATCCTTTGTTTGTCGGTCAGTCAGAGAGTCGTACACAAGAGGGTATATGTCAAGGACTTCAAATTCTTGTATACTTACAGCTAAATGCCTCATATTACACGACAAATCATAAAAAGTCTATTATTTTAATTAAATTAAATTTTTCAATGTCATCCGTTTATGCCTGCTGCACGTATATAAAAAAAACTTAATTTCAACTCTTTTCCTGTAGTCATCATAGCTTGGAGGTAAAGTGTCTCGCTAGCATACAGAATATTCCTAGTTCGAACCACGATGCTAGAACTTGGATTTTTCATATTAAGGTTGGTTTAATAAGAAGAAATTTTGTATTTTGGGCAAATTTAAGGGTTTATATTATTACAGTTTAATTCATCTGGCATTCATAAAATTTTTTGGAATTCAATTTTCTTTCTGTTTTTTAAAATTTAAGCGATTTTTAATGATAAATAATTTTAAATTTAATTGTAAACAATTTTTTTCGCTGTTAGAAATTAGACATTTTATTTATGCCTCAGCTGTTTTTTTCCGGATTAAAAAAAAATAGAATTATGGAGGTTATTTGAAAAATTTGATTTGAAAATTTTCAATTTGATTGAAATAAATAACTTTCTTTTATAATTACTTTAAAGTTAAATTTATTGGTGCTACCATTTACGTAAAAATTTAACAATTATCAATTAACAATTTGGATTTATTAATTATCTTATAAGTTGTTTTGAAACAAATATTCAACGAAAATTTCTGTGCAATCTGTGGTTACAGTTACTCACATTTTTAACTGTTTTTTAATAAGATTCTAATGTTTATATATAAAATCGCGAATAGTTTCATTTCTATAACTCAAGCTGTTCAAATTTTTGTAGCTATAGTACGTTTATTAGGATTAAATACTATAAAGAATTCATCACATTGATAACCGAAATACATTTGGAAGAAACATGAACTAGATAATTTATTTTTAAAATTATAATCTTTAACCTGTATTTTTAAAATCAGTTTCTTTTGTAATCTATATTAACAGAGGGGAAACGATTATTTAAATATTCTATAAGAGATTTAACTAGTTGGATCTGCCAATCCCAAGACATTCTTCTATCTCATACTTACATTTTAACATTTAAAAAAAAATAGTTTCTCATTTTAATGCTTTAATAATTTTAATTCAATACCATAATAACTTTGATTTTCATCTTAAATTTCTGCTTCAGTCAATTAATCGGAGCAAAAACCAATTTCTTGTCTGCACGAGCCGATGGACAATAGAATGATAGGCAGATTTTTTTTCAAATTTAGGGATGACCCACTTGCTTTACAAAAAATAACCATATAGAAAAATTTTAGTCCATTTCTAGGACTAACTTCATACACTTTTAGGTGATGCAATATTGAAAATGGCATAAAATTCGCTATTGCAGCGCCCCCTTCTGGTGGATTTTTTTCAAATTCAGGGAGGTCCAACTAGCCATAGCCGTACACTTACACAAAAAAATTGGTTCAATTCGATGCATAACTTCATTTAATTTTGGTCGGTACAATATTGAAAATGGCACAAAAATCGCGATTACAGCGCCCCCTTACGGCGGATTTTTTTCAAATTCAGGGAGGACCAATTATCCATAGCCGTACACTTACACAAAAAATTTGGTTCAATTCGATGCATAATTTCATATACTTTTGGCCTGTACAATATTGATAATGGCACAAATATCGCGATGGCAGTGCCCCCTTCCGGCGGAATATTTCGAAACTGAAGGAGGACCTGCTTGCCACAGCCAAAAACATTCATAAAAATTTAGTTCAATTCTATGCATATCTTCATACACCTTTTTATGGTAGAATGGCGACATACGGACACACACACACACACACGGACAGACATATATTTTGTAAAAACATGTTTTTTGGAATCTCTGACCCCTAAAATTTGTAAATCCGTCGAAAACCGGAAGTCGAAAAGAAAGTAAAAATTGTTTTTTCAACTTATACTCATGTAATTAAAACATGAGTATAAGTTGAAAAAACAATTTTTACTTATTAATATAATAAATAATAATATTTAATTATTATTGGGTAAAAGCACACATTAAAAGATTATCACACACTTTATTCGTTATTTCTATTTTAATTTACATATTTTGGTGCTTAAAATATATAATATGTATAGTTTCAGTGTCAATTTGATTATTTTAGGTTTCGTGCATAATTAACTCCACTGATGCCTTAAATCGTATAGAGTTGTAACAAATTTCGATTGCATTTGGGAACACATTTAATTTTTTTCTCTGTTACAAAACAGAAATTAGTTACGTATGCGGTTTTTTGCGCTTATTTTAAGTGTTATATTCACGACAGCTGGCCTTTTTTTAAGACTTTCGCATGCTTCGATTTATGCAAATTATGTAGTTTTATGTATTATATGTCAATTTAAGTTACAAAGCAATAGTAGACTGATTTTGAATTTTTATGTTATGATTACAGTCTACTTTACTTCACAAAAACGTTATATCAGAGATTATCCTGGCATGTGACTACGAAATTTCATACCTATTGTGCATATTTTTTATATTTTAATAATAATGTTTATTCACCTTTAAATATTTATGCTATATTAATATGCTAATATCGTTCTGTATATCAGTTGTTTCCACTGGTTTCAAATCTGATATAATTTACTTCCGTCACGTCTATTTAAGAGAAAAAGAAAAGAAAAAAAAATGGTCACAAAAACCAGAAATTGCTTTTTGTGTTACTTTTTGGTGTACTTCAACTAGTGAGAATGGATTATTTCTTTTAAATTTTTGTTTATATTATATAAATTGTTATTTATATCTTTTATAGGAATCTAAAATAACACGTAAAAATTTCAAGCGACAAAAATAGTCTGCATTTTTTCGTTTTCTAAGCATTCCATTGGCTTTCCAAGAAAGTATTTTTCCATCGTGAGACTTTCAAGCATTCGGCTGGTTGTTACAAACCACTCGCTTCTTTCAAAAGTCCAAGACGCTCCGGCACAAGAGAGTCGCTTGATTTCCGAACAACTCTCTTGGAGCCATAGGATAAAATACGCTTAAAAAATAATACTAAACGACATAAAAAAAATACCAAGCTTGGCGACAACTTGGCACTAACGCATATGAATGCATAGTTTTAATATGGTTATGATTTGAAAACGTTGCGACAATGAAAGATGATTTGCGACAAATCATTATTTTTTTTTTTATCAAATCCACATTTTGTTATTTAAAAAATATTCTAGTCACCAGAATTTAATGAAATTAAAAGATGTAGTATCGGTGTAAGAGTTATAGCCTGAAATTTTATTTGTTTATTGCACATACACATCTGACTTGTGTGCTCGACATGAAAGCCTGCGATTACCTGAAAAATGAACGCTTCTAATTGGATGACTGCTTCAAAAACAGTTGGAATTTTCATGTTTTTATTTTTAAAAAGTTCTAATCGCAAGTATTTGATAAAATTGAAATGGGACCATGTGGGCATCTTATACTTTCAAACAAAAAAAGAGTTATTAAAATCGGTTCATGTTTACGGAAGTTATGAGTGAACAACAAATACATACAGGTCGAAATTATAACCTCCTCCTTGAAGTCGGTTAAAAACTGAGATGCCTGGAATTTGAAGTGACTTTGACTCCTCGTGTAAAAGCACGTTAAAAGCGCTATTACAAGAGGAGTCAAAGTCGCTTCAAATTCCAGACGTCTCCATATTATACTATTGCTTCACGGGGCTCGTTCGGAAAGCAAGGGACTATACTGTGACGGAATGTCTTTGACGCGTGAAACCAAGGGAGTGGCTAGTAACAATCAATTAAATGCTTGAAAATCTGGATGAATGAAAAACCTTTTCCTAAACAGACAATGAAATGTTTAGAAAATGAAAAAAACGGAAGTGATTCTTTTTAATTGAAAATTTTACGTATAATATCATTTTAACACTGTTCGCCCACTTGACGATGGGATACACACCTTTAAAAAGTATTTTATTTCAAACTATATTAATTTATTAATGCCGTGCAAAAGCATGAAAATCTGATCTAGAAAAATATTGTCAATTTTTTAACAACCACTTTAAACTTGATATTAATGCAAACGTTACTCTATTGAAAAAAAGTGAATTAGGCATAATAACTGACAGATATATGTTAAGAATATGCAAATCATGACATTTATCTGAAGCAAACATTTCATTTATCATTACCAAAAAAATATAATTCAATGTGACATCTATTATGCTTAATATTTGCATAAAAGTGTCTAAAAATGGTCCATTTGTATAAACATAAGTATACAAAGTTCTCATACATATTGGACCACTTAGAGAATAAACTTTTCTACCAAAAATTGAACCGACTTCAAAAACTACTGCAAAGTAAAAAATATTTTTTTTATATAACAGTAATAAGAAATTAAATTAAGAGCGTAGTATTTACCCTGCGTATTACTATATTCATGTAATTTAATTTGTTTTTTGGAGTCGGTGCCACCCAAGCCAAGTTACATGCAATCTTCCAATAGACACACATCCAAGTATCTACGAGTTTTTTATTTATTTATTTATTTATTTATTTTTTTTTACGATTTAGTATTTAGTTTTAAAATGTAACTTTATTCATTTACGATTTTCATTGGATAATTAATTTTAATTTTAAACTTGGTATCTGTCATCTCTTAAATAGATCCTGGAAAAAAATAGCGTAAAAAATTATATTTTGTTTTAAGTATTGGTCATTCTAAGGGAACCTAACCCGTATTTACGCAAGGTTCGAAGAAAACTCCGAACGGTTAGGTCGACAGCCGCGATTGGGTTCGAACCCAGCACCTGCCGTCTACCAGTTGAGAGGTCTGAACCTCTCGGCCACTGGTGGGGCTTATTAATTTAAGAAATAGCATGTTTTAATTATCAATGCTGAAATTAGCTTTTCAAAAGTCCGAGCGGTACAATAAGAAATTGCTGGAATAAATTTACACGAAATTTTACAACACTCTCCTTAATTAAGAAAAAAATCCTTAAACTCTGAAATTGAAGACATTAAAATACATGTGGCTCCAGTAACATTTTTTTTTTAATTTTGCGTGACCTTATTAATTATTTTGACGCAAATTATTTAAACCTCTTCTAAGCAATAATAATTTTTGTTAATTTTTGTTAATTAAGCAACAATAGTTTTTGTTAATTAATTGTAATTTTAATCATTTGTTAGTTTAAGAAATAGCACGATTTATTTGTGAATGTTGCAATTAACTTTCAATTTAAATCTCGAAAATAATAAATCGCTGCAACACTTTTGCATGAAACTTTACGTGGCATTTGGCACTTCTTAATTAAGAAACAGAAAAATACTCCTTAATTTTGAACTGTGAAACAGAAATCAATAAATTAAACGCAGTTTCATTAACAACGTCCAAATGACGTCTATAATACCGTCCACTTCTTAAGTCAAAGGAATTATCGAAAGCCGCTCAATTGATTTTGCTATTAAAATTTTGGGATAATTACAAATGAGAAATTTCATATTGATCGTTGTTGAAGAGATAGTCATTGGATTAAGAGGACACACTAGTCACGCGGTAAAAGCCGAACGCTAATGTAAAGTCTACGGGAGCGTTCTTTTCAAATATCTCGCTCAAATTTTAATATTTTTTCATGATTTTTTTTGCATAGGATAGCTGAGGGCGATCTACAACCGGCCTAGTTTTTACTTTTTCAATTTTTGTTTCAGATTTTCTTTAAAAAATTACTTTAACTTTCGAAACCGATTTAAACCGGTTCTGAAACTGAAACTATCGTAACATAAAAAATATATGAGCAAAATTGAAAAAGTAAAAACTAGGCCGGTTGTAGATCGTCCTCAGCAATCCTATGCAAAAAAAATCATGAAAAAATATTAAAATTTGAGAGAGATATTTGAAAAGAACGCTCCCATAGACTTTACATTATCATCCGGGTCTTTTTGTGTACGTTTTCTGTGACTATTGTGGGGCCTTAAAGCCGAACTTTGTTATTCTTTAAGTATAGTATGTTCTTATGAAAAAGGAATTCAGCAGTTTCTTTTTGTTCACCTGCTTTTATTTGCAAATTTTTTTGACAAATATAATTTTGATAGCAAAATAACTTAAAAAAATACCTATATTTTAAGTACTTTTACATCAGTTTGTCACATATGGTCATTTCCATGAAAACACGTCATGTCTGTCACAGAGCTAAAAATCGCTATGCTTGTTTGAAACCGTTATTTTCGAAAAGTTTCCTTTATCGTATTCAACTGATGAGATATCTCCGATAAAAGAAGTTAAATTTTTCCGTTCTAAAATACTGGTAGCCAAAAATCGTTGTGTGTGACAAACATGACATGTTTTCATGGAATTAGCCATATTTAATTAGATTGATAAGGTAACTTTTTTATTTCATTGCAAATATTCATGTTTAAATTTCTACCGTATCAAAAATTGAGTTAAAAATTTATCCTAAAATTCAATATTAATATTGATGAGCAAATTTAATAAAACAGTCTAATGAGAACATTTTAAAAGATTATAAATTCCTTTTAATGGTGACTTAATGGGTTAAATCTTTAAGAAAAAAAACGTTAAAATAAAATAAAATAATTAATACATTATTCTTGTAGAGGATTTAGTTATGAATATATATAAAATGATCGAATTATGAACTGCGTAAAAAAAATCACACATACTTTTAACAAATAACTTCCAAAATAGCGAACAGCTATATTGGAAAAAAAATATTTCAAAACCATACACTGTTAAAAATCTGTACCATTTGCTCCATCGTCAGTCCTCTGATTTTATAGAATATCTCTATTCTGACCAATGAGAATACTTCATAATACAGTGAAGTAAGCGTTTTTTATAAAAGCACTGGAGCAAATGGTACTATTTTTAATAGTCTATAGTTTAAAACAATAAGTGGAGGATATTTTTTTATTCATTATGAATAAAAATTCATTTATGCAAACTAACCTTTTTTACATTTCATACATTTTTCCAGTATGATCTTATATGCGTATTAATTTTATATTGTAATTCCCCCAAAATATACATTTATTTCTTTTTTAGTTTACATTATAACGCAACTTAATTATTTATTTTGGAATTAACTTTTGTAATTACTTCTCATTAACAAAAAATAATTTTTATTTTTTTATTAATTTGAAATGGCATGTTTTAATTATGGAAGTTGCAATTAACTTTTCAAGTCAAGTTCCTACAATAACAAATTGCTGAAATAATTTTACACGAAAGTGTGCGAGTATCTTCTTATTTAAGAACAAGAAAGAAAAATCCTCATATTGTGAAATGGAAAACAATAAAATACGAGTGGATTCAGCAACATTTATTTTATTATTAATTTAAGTAATATAATGATTTTTTACCCAAACTATTTAACCTCTTCAGTCCTGAGACAAATTTTACGTCGCACTACAAAAACCAAATTAAAATTATTATAAAACAACTCTAAAGGCACATCAGTGTACATAACGATGCTTCTAATATGCACATATTTATTTAAAAAGTCTAGATGCAATTTTAACAATTCTGGAAGCACTTAAATTAATTAAAAGGGTGTTTTTTAGTATCGCCTCCAGGCGACATCAGGACTGATGAAGTTAAACTACTTCTCAATAACAATAAGGTACATTTAGATTTTATCTTTTTTAATTTAAGAAATAACATGATTTTATTATGAATGTTGTATTTAACATTTAATTTAAATCCATACAGTAATAAATCGTCACAAAACTTTTACTCGAAACTTTGCGAGACACTTCTTAAATAAGAAACAGAAAAAACTCCTTAATTTTGAACTGTAAAACAAAAATCGATAAATTAGACGCAGTTTCAATAATACCATCCTAATGACTTCAAAGCCCTACTCGTTTTTAATCTAAGGAATTATCGAAAGCCTCTTAGTTGATTTTGGATTTAACTTTTTAGGTAAGCATAAATGAGAAAATTGATATCGAACGTTTTTGAAGAGATATGTATTGAATTAAATCAATCATTTATTATTATTTGTATGTAGTATGTTGTTATTAGTAAATAATGCTGCATTATTACATAAATATGAAATAAGTAATTGCCTTTTTTCAGAATTTTTGCAGTTTTTTTTTTAATGAAAAACATAATTTTGATAGCAAAAAACTTTATATATATATGTATGTATGTATGTATTTAAAATACTTTTATTTCAAATTTTGGCACATATTTAATTCCATTGTTGTAACTCGTTTATTTCATTGCAAAGATTCACGTATAAGTAATGTTTAAATTTCTACCGTATCAAAAATTGAGTTAAAACTTTTTCACAAAACTCAGTTTTTGTATAGATGTGCAAATTAAGGAAAACCATCTAATGAGATTATTTTAAAAGGGGATAAACTCCTTTCGATGGTTATTTAATGGATTGACTCTTCAAGAAAAAAAAATCTGTACAATAGTATAAAATAACTAATACATTCTTCATGTAAAGCATTTAACTATGAATAATTTGCTCAGACTGGCTGAATTATGAATATCATAAAACATTCACACATATTTTTAACAAATAACATCCAAAATAGCGACTAGTTATATTGTAAAAATACATTTCAAAACTACACAGTTTGAAACCATAAGTGGAGGATAATTTATTTTGTATTTAGTCTGAATAAAAACTCATATATTAAAACTTATCATTTTAAATTTAATATATTTTTCTACTGTATTCTAACAAGGATTAATTTTATATTATAATTCCTAAAAATTTATCCATTTATTTCTTTTTAAACTCAAGTAATAACACAACTTAATTATTTATTTTGGAATTAACATTTTTAATTACTTCTAAAGAACAGCAAAAAATACTTTTAATTTTTATCTTAAAATTAATTTGAAATGGGGTGGTTTAATTTTGAATGCTGCAATTGATTTTTCGAATCAAATCCTTACAATAATATGTTGCTGTAATAAGTTTACATTCAACTTTACAAGTTTTTTCTTAATTAAAAAAAAAAAAAAAAAAAAAAAAAAAAAAAAAAAAAAAAAACTTTAAACTGTGAAATAGAAGGCACTAAAATACACGTGGCTTTAGTCGAATTTTCTCTTTTGATTAATTTAGGAAATAACATGACTTATTTATTTATTTATTTTTGACGTAAACTATTTAAATAACTTCTGAAACACAATAAGGGGCTTGTAATTTTTTATCTTTTATCAATTTAAGAAATAGCATTATTTAATTATGAATGTTGCAATTAACTTTCAAGTTAATTATCTACAATAATAAATCGCTGCAAAACTTTTGCACGAAATTTTCCGATACACTTCTTAATTAAACAACAGAAAAAACACCTTAATTTTGAACTGTGAAACAGAAGTCAATAAGTTAAACGTAGCTTCATTAAGGAGACAGTGGACCTTTATTTGAGAAAAATCGTCTATAGCAACATCGTCGCAAAAAACGTCTATTTCTGTGGTATAATAATACCAAAACAGTTTTTTCTTATTAAAATATCATTTATGAAGGTTTTAAGAAGTAATTAATGAATGTAAGTGTATTTATATACTTTAAATCTGTTTTTCTCAAAACTAATTTTTCAGTGTTTTTAGTTTTTGGAAATGTTCCTTGCGACGTAATTTTTGATCAATATTTATGAAATTGATAAGGAAGTATCCTGATATTGTTTAGAAAGAAATTGTGTAAGCTTTTTTAAGTTCGTCTTCATTAAGATAGTCAAATTTGATTTTTTATATTTTAAAAGGCAAAATTTTGATGAAAATCGATATGAAATTTAGAAAAAAAATCTATTAAATATTAACTATTCAAAATATTAAAAAAATCTTACACAAATTTGTTTATAATAAAGTTTTAAGAGATAAAAATGCAAAAGCAAGAAAATATCTCAAAAATTAAAACACGAGGAGCATTTTAAAATTTCGTTTAAAAATTTAATTTTTTTAAAAAAAATTTTAATAAGATTGGAAATTTTTTTAAAGATGTTCTATATGTGCTTTTCGTAAAATGTATATAAGCACAAAATTTCAAATTGCTATGATGAAAAATTAAACGTCCACCGTCCCCTTAATACCGTCCTAATGACTTCAGTTCCTTACTGGGTTGTAATCTAAAGAATTATTGAAAGCCCTTCAAATGATTTTGGAATTACATTTTTTGAATAAGTAATAAGGAATTGATATCAAACATATTAAAACACACACAAATAACGCCTGCATTCAAATCATAAAGGTGCACTCAAATAATAAACAGACATACAAACAATAACTACAATAAACCCAACTGGAGTGATAAACAAACCAGAGCCAGGAATCGAACCCGGGACCACAGCATTCCAGGGTGTTGCTCTAACCAAAACGTAACTGCCCCACCAGTGGGCGCGAGGTTCTGACCTCCAAACTGGTAGACGGTAGGTGCTGGGTTCGAACCCAATCGCGACCTTCGGCCTAACCGTTCGAAGTTTTCCGTGGTTTTCTTCGAACCTTGCTTAAATACGGGTTAGGTTCCCTTAGAAAGACCCCCACGGAGGGCAACCCACCCCATTGGGCCTATATCCCATAGCGTAGATAATCGGCCGACAAAAATACACCATACACACCAAAACGGAACTCCTATCGATGCCTGAGTCAGCAATTTCTCACTTATTATCCAAATTGGGGAAAGTCATCTTCAGTCATTAAGATACACTAGGATTTTCCACTCTAGTTGGGTCTGTTTTTTTTTTATTGTTTGTATGTCTGTATCTTATTTGTGTGTACCTTAATGATATCGAACATTGTTGAAGAGATATGTATTGGATTAAAACAGGAATTCATTGTTCTGTTTATGTAGCATGTTGTTATTAATAATGAATTCTGATTTTTTTCTTTTACAAGTTAATCAAATATGTGATAATTAACAGCCTTTTTTCTGCATTTCTGCATTTCTGCATTTTTTATATGACAAATATAATTTTGATAGCAAAATAACTTAAATAATTATATATACATATTTAAAATACTTTTATTTTAGGTTTGGAGTATATTCAAATCCATTGATTTTGTAACTTGTTCATTTCATTGCAAACATTCATGTATGCGTAATATTTAAATTTCGACGATACTAAAAATTGAGTTAAAATTTAGCACAAAATTCAATTTTAACATAGATGAGCAAATTAAATAAATTCGATCTAATGATAACATTTTAAAAGAGGATAAATTCCTTTTGATGATGACTTAATAGATTAACTTTTTAGGGAAAAAATCTGTACAACGGAACTGATAAATTCTTCGTTTAGAGCATTTAATTATGAATGATTACAAAGACTGGGCGAATTATGAAATTCGTAAAACATTCACACATACTTTTAACAAATGATACCCAAAATAGCGACTAGTTGTATTGCAATAAATAAATAAATAAATAAATAAAAATTTCAAAACAATGCACTGTATAATAGAATAAAATTACTGATGTATTCTTCATTTAGAGCATTTAATTATGAATAGATTCCTCAGACTGATTGAATTATGAATTTTGTAAAACATCCACGCATACTTTTAACAAATGATTCCCAAAATAGCGACTCTCCATATTGAAAAAAAAAAAAAAAAAAAAAAAAAAAAAAAACATACGCGGTTAAAAAGCTGTACCATTTTCTGAATCGTCACTCCTTTGCTTTTATAGTATATCTCTATTATGACGAATGAGAATACTTCATAATATAGTGAAGTAAGCATTTTCTATAAAAGCACTACCATGACTCTGCAGCAAATTGTACAGATTTTTAACAGTGTATGGTTTGAAACCATAAGTGGAGGATATATATATATATATATATATATATTGTATTAATTTTATATATTTATTCACAAAAATATCTATTTGTTTCTTTTTTAATTTAAGTAATAACGCAACTTAATTATCTATTTTGGAATTAATTTTTTAATTAATTCTCGTTAATCCCTTAACTGGTTTGCCCGAACCGCGTTCGGGCAAGACGAATTTGCTTAATTCATCATTTAAAGCTTTTTGACACCACTATTATTTTTAAGAAAATTTTCATACTATTGAAAGGCGGAAATATTTAGACTAAATTTTAGGAAATTTTTTTTAAATAATAGTGATGTGAGTCCTCTATTTTAAATTTATTGAACGGAAAAGAATCAACCAGTTAAGGGGTTATCAAGAAAAAAGGTAAATTCAATTTTTATTATTTATTGATTTCAAATGGTATGGTTTAATTATGAACGGGACAATTAACTTTTTCAAGTCAAACTCCTACAATAACAAATTGCTGACATAAGCTTGCATGAAACTTTAAAGGCTCTTATTAATTAAGAAAAAAATCCGCAAACTGTGAAATACAGTGTTACATATTTTACTCTAGTTTGAACCAAATTTTGGTGCTCTGTAGCTACCCTAATAGCATGCATGGTAACAGTGACGTCACAGTAACGTCACTGTGAGTCACTTTGTCACATCACATCTGTGACCAAAACGCCACCACTCATTGACGTCACATTGTGACTGAGATGTGACTTTCTTAAAAATCTTTAAAAAATTATAAATATCCTTCAAAACATGTTATTTACTTTAAAAAACATGTTTCTGGCAATTTATCTATCGTCACTTTTGTCATAGTTTCGTCACAATGTTAATGTCAAATTAGTCACAAATGACACATTTTTCACAAATTTGTCACATTGTGACTACTTTGTGAAACGGTTCAAAAGAGCTCTAAACCGGCCATAACGACTTCACATTTTAGTCACTGTGACTTCACATCGACGTCACGTGACGTCACATCGACAATCGATGGTCACAAAGTCACAATGTGACTTCACAACTACGTTGCAGTGGCGTCACCATGCTTTACGGTTACCATCATAAAATGGTAAAATTTCACACCTACATTTGCAGCTTAATATTTCAACCTCGTTCCAGCTATTGGAAATATGCTTCAACAGAACTCCAAATATTACTTCAAGATTTCACCATGCTATAGGGGTAGCTATTTAGCACCAAAATTTGGTTCAAACTAAGATGCAATTTTTAACAGTGTAGAAGATAATAAAATACATGTGGCTTCAGTTGCATTTCTTTTTTTATTAATTAAAGTAATAACATGACTTAATTATTTATTTTGACGTAAACTATTTAAATTGCTTCTCAACAACAAAAAGCTACTTTTTTTTTAGCTTTGATTAATTTAAGAAATAGCATGGTTTAATTATGAATGTTGCAAAGACTTTCAAGTTAACTCTCAACAATAATAAATCACAGAAAAACTTTTGCATGAAACTTTTCAAGACATTTATAAATTAAGAAACAGAAAAAAACCTCTTTAATTTTGAATCGTGAAATAGAAATCAATAAATTAGACATAGTTTCATTAATACTGTTCATATGGCTTAAAAACTTCACTCGTTTTAAATCTAAGGAATTATCGAAAACCCCTCAATTTATTTTGGATATTTTTTTAATAAGTAAAAATGAGAAAATTGATATCGAATGTTTTTGAAGAGATAAGTATTGAATTAAAAGAGACAATTATTATTCTTTCGATATATTTATAGTTTGTAGTTATCAATAAGGAATTCTACGCTTTTCTGTTTTTACAAGTTATATCATATATGTAAAAATTAACGGCCTTCTTTTAGCGTTTTTTTAATGGCAAACATTACCAAACACTAATAACAAAATAACTAATATATTTATATATATATATATATATTTAAAACTCTTGTATTTTTGGTTTGACGCACATTTAATTCCATTGAAGATGTAGCTCGTGTATTCCCAATGCGGATATTCATGTACATATAATGTTCAAATTCCTACCTTATGAGAAATTGAATTAAAAATTAGTAACAAAATTCAATTTTAAAACAGATGAGCAAATTAAATAAAACGTTCCAATAAGAACATTTTAAAAGGGGATAAATTCCTTTTAATGGTGACTTAATGGATTAACTCTTTAAGAAAATAAATAGCTATACAATAGAATAACTATTACATTCTACATGTAGAGCATTTAATTAAGAATAGATTACTCAGACTGGTTGAATTATGAATATCGAAAAACTTTGAGATATATTTTTGACAAATGACATACAAAATAACGACTAGCTATATAGTGAAAAAATATTACAAAACTATATAGTTGGAAACCACGAGTAAAAAATAATTTATTTTTTATTCATTCAAAAAAAATCAATTTTAATATAGATGAACAAATTGCATAAAACGGTCTAATAAGAACATTTTCAAAGGGGATAAATTCCTTTTAATGATGATTTAATGGATTAACTCTTTAAGGGTATTCTCAACTGCTGCGCTCAACGAGCGCAAAACGTTTTGACACATTTACAAATTCATTTTTTTTAACGGACACACGTAAAATTGGAAGGCCTGACTATGGAAGCGATTTCGAATCGAACTTAGTTTTCCATTTTATGATAATTATATTACCTATCCAGTTCTATGCTTTTTCGATCACGTGATCACCCGTTTTTCCCCTGCTTTTCGACCGGTTTTTCTGCTTTCGTCGGGAAATGCGCTCAAAAGCGAAACCTTTAAAGGCTTGTTATGACAGATCTATTGCGTTTTTTTTAAATGGAAAATTGAATGCAATTAGACAATTTCTGAATAACAACACCTGCTATATTCATGCATTTTCGATCAAAAATAAATTAAAGCATATGTCACAAAGTTGTCCTTTTTGATTTAAGACCAATCCTTAAGAAAAAACTAACTGAACAATAGAATAAAATAACATATTCTACAACAAATAATAACAACAAATAATACATTCTTCGTGTTGATCATTTATTTATGAATAGATTTCTCAGACCGATCAAATTATGAATTTCGTAAAACATTCACGCATACTTTTAAACAAGTTGGAAATTGCACGTGAAGCGTAGCAAATGAGGTGCGTTCGTACTATAAGTTTTAAAATATTCAGATCTTGCTGATATAGTAGAGCGTACTTTGGATACAGTACAGTGGTCGAAATCTTTGCGTTCCTGTAAATATGCATATAACTGATCTATGCATCCGATTTTCATAACATTTGAAATGACTCGACAAAATTATGTAATAATTAAACGTTTTAAATTTCAAACGATTAAAATGCATTTGAAACTTTTTTTCCCATTGATTGTAATGTAACGGAATACTTTTGATTGTCCCTGTAACTGATCTATGCATCCGATTTTCATAACATTTGAAATGACTCGACAAAATTATGCAATAAATATACGTTTTAAATTCAAACGATTAAAATGCATTTGAAACTTTTTCCCCATTGACGTAATGTAACGGAATCCTTTCAATTGTCGCTGTAATTGATCTATCCATCCGATTTTCATAAAATTTGAAATGACTCGACAAAATTATGTAATAATTATGTATTTTAAATTTCAAACTATGCGGCTGGATAGTTTTTGCGTTGTTATATGCGGACGGACTGAGCGACAACAATAGGTGCTACGTATTTATATAATTACGAACGCACCTAAAAATGACACTCAAAATAGAGGCCAGCTATATTGTAAAAAAAAATATTTCAAACAATATAGTTTGAAACCATAAGAGGGGGATAATTTTTTTTGTGTTCAATATGAATAAAAATTATTTTATTCAAACTTATCGTTTTATATTTAATACATTTCTCCAGAGAAGTATTAATTTTATAATATAATTAAACCCCAAATTAGTTTCCTTTATTTGTTTTTAAATTTAAGTAATAATATAACTTAATTATTTATTTTCGAATTAACATTTTTAATTACATCAAAGCAACAACAAAAAAACTTTTAATTTTTATTTTATTAACTTGAAATTGCATGTTTTAATTTTTTCCCTGATTTTCCCGTGCGTACACTGTAAAAAAAAAAGTGTCGATCTACTAAAAAAACTTTAGTGATCCTTGTAATTACTAAAAAAGTTTTAGTAATATTAGTCGGTTACAAGAAAATCTGTAAGAATTACTAGTAAAAAAGCTAGCAACGAATAAGAGTTAATAATTTTATATTTTTAATAGCTATTACTAAAACTCACTTGGTGTGGCTTTGATAGCATAGTGGTTATAGTAACGGACTCCAGGCTAAAAGGTCACGGGTTCGATACTGACCACTGCCATCTATTGCGGTTTTGCCAAAAATCTTGAGCTCCAGAAGTCTGAATGCAGTTCGAAGGAAGCTCCTGCCCTTGGAGCCCACGTAATGGTTATTAAAAATAATTTTGGAGCTATTACTAAAATTTGCTTGGTGGCTCATACTAAAATTTTTTAAGTTAGTTATACAAAAAATTCTTTTGTTCAGTTTACAAAAGAAATGCTTGTTTCGCTTGCAAAAAAAAGTTTGTAATGGTTACTAAAAAATTCTGTGGAATACAAATTTACTAAAAAAATTTTAGTAACCTCTTGAATTTTTTTTACAGTGTGTACGGGCAATGTGTTTTTGCCAATCATGATTTATTATTCTAACAGTAAATTTTTGTTGTATATTTCATATTATTTAAATCCAAGCTCTTTTCTAATTGAATTCGGCAAAAATTTCTGTTTAAAAAGTCCTTCCGGCAATGCCGGGAGGAAGAGGTAGCTTTCATATACTTATATATTTATTTATTTATTTTAACCCATTTTCGGCCAAAGGTTCGTATACGAAACATTTCGATAAATATTTTTTTTAACACTCTGACACATTTTTTTCAAGAATTTTATTTTTCTTCTATTTTTTAAGGCTTTTGAAGACATCCATAAAATATTAGTAATTCAATTGGAGTACACACTTTCTCTTAAAAAATTTTCAAAATACGCTAGAGTTTTAATTTGAAACGCCTTTGACAAATTCGACTTTTTAAAAATATATTATTATTCCAATTGAAATGAATTATATGCTTTTAAAATAGATTAAAGTTGCAAATTCTGTATATGAAATAAGAATAAAACAAAAGTCATAAAAATATTATTCATATTCATATTATTCATTATAAAAAATAATATTTTATATTATTATATAAAATATTATTTTTTACATAAAATATTATTTTTCATGCTCGAATCTTTTTTTGTGTCTTAATGTATGTAATTTAAGCATATTTCAATAAAAATAATGCTACATTTTATAAAATTTCTGTGTTTGGCCTAAAATGGGTTAAGGTAAGTTACATTGTTCAAAAATACTAATCTCAAATTAGTGGAAATGATCTTATAAATTTAGTGATTTTATAAAATTGAATACTAGTTTTTGTAAAGATTGAATATTAATAGGAATTTTTAGAAATTAGCCATCTTTTATTCAACATGGTATTATTTTAAGCGATTTAGAGAGTCACCAAATTCCACGATATCATAAAGTGTATGCCATTTTAAAGCAACATTGTGGATCGTTCAGATCAGACCGTTTCAAAATGTCAGCCATAAGCAAAATTCAAAGTGCTATAACTCAATCATTTTTTAAGATATAGACAAAATAAAAAGTGTTCTGGAATTGTTGTTTTAAGTTCTAACATGCAAAAGAAAAATCTTTTTCAACTTTTAATTTTTTCGCATTTAATTTTAAATTTTAAATAAAAAAAATTAAAATGGCCACCACTTTGAAACAAAATGGTGGATGATGCTGGCCAACGAACTCGGTCGAGACATTTGTATATACTATGTACATACCAAGTTTCATTGAAATCGGCTCATAAATATGCGTGTTATCACGTGACAAAAATCAGATCGTTTCAAAATGGCAGACATAAGAAAAATTCAAAGTGCTATAACTCAATCATTTTGTAAGATATAGACAAAATAAAAAATGTTCTGGAATTGTTGTTTTAAGTTCTAACACGTAAAATAAAAATATTTTTCAAATTTTGATTTTTTCGCATTTAATTTTAAATTTCTAAATTTTTAAAAAAATTAAAATGGCCACCATTTTGAAACAAAATGGCGGATGATGCTGGCCAACGAATTCGGTCGAGACATTTGTATGTACTATGTACATACCAACTTTCATTGAAATCAGTTCATAAATACGCGTGTTATCACGTGACAAAAATCAGATCGTTTCAAAATATCAGCCATAAGAAAAATTCAAAGTGCTATAACTCAATCATTTTTTAAGATATAGACAAAATAAAAAGTGTTCTGGAATCTTTGTTTTAAGCTCTGACACGTAAACAAAAAATATTTTTCAACTTTTAATTTTTTCGCATTTAATTTTAAATTTTAATTTTTTTTAAAAATTTAAAATGGCCGCTATTTTTAAACAAAATGGCGGATGATGCTGACCAACGAACTCGGTCGAGACATTTGTATGTACTATGTACATACCAAGTTTCATTCAAATCGGTTCATAAATACGTTAGTTATCGCATGACAAAAATCAGATATATATATATATATATATATATATATATATATATATATATATATGTGTGTGTGTGTGTGTGTTTTTGGGGTCTGGGGGTCATGATCGGTGAAAATATACCAAAATTTTCTAAAAGTGCTTTCCTCCGGACGGCTGCAATAGGTAGCTTTTTATTTTTTTGTAATGAAAGCTACCTAAAAATGGTGATAAAAGATTAAAAATTCTGTAAAAGACGCAAAAATATGCATTATTTAAAACTTTTTTCAAAAATATTGATTAGTGATACATTAATTAAGAATGCTGCAATTAACTTTTCAAATCAAATCTCTACAATAATATATTGCTGCAATAAGTTTACATGCAACTTTATTAGATTCTTGTTATTTAAAAAAATATATACTTTAAACTATGAAATAGAATATAATAAAATACGTGTGGCTTCAGTAACATTTACTTTTTTTATTAATTTAAGTAATAACATGGCTTAATTACTTATTTTGCATAAATTATTTAAGTCACATCTCAACAACAATAAGATTATTTTTTATTAAAATAATATGTAATATTATTTTAAGAAATAACATGATTTAATTATGAATGTTGCAATTAATTTTCAAGTGAAATATCTACAATAATAAATTGCTGCAAAAATTTTTGCACGAAACCTTAAGAAACACTGTTTAATTAAGAAACAGAAAAAATTACTTAATTTTGAACTATTGAAACAGAAATCGATAAATTAGACGCATCTTCATTAATACCGTCCTAATGACTTGAAAGACCATTTTTAATCTACGGAACTATCGAAAGACCCTCAATTGATTTTGGAATTAAATTTTTTGGATAAGTACAAATGAGAAAATTCATATCGAGCGTAGTTGATAAGTATTGAATTAAAACAGGCATTCATTATTCTTCGTGTTTCGAAGGTTGTTATCAATAAAAATTCCTGCTTTTTTTTTTACAAGTTACACTAAATATGTAATAATTAACTCCGTTTTTCAGCATTTTTGCATTTTTTTTTCTAAATGTGAAACATAATTGTGATAAGAAAATAACATTAAAAAATATATATATTATAATTATATATAAAAATATATATTTAATTTTAAAAATATATAAAAATGTATAAAAAATATAAAAATATAAAAATATATAAAATATATATATATTTAATTTTATTTTTAGGTTAGCGCATTTTTATTAACCCATTTTAGGCCAAGCACAGAAATTTTATAAAATGTAGCATTATTTTTATTGAAATATGCTTAAATTACATAGATTAAGACACAAAAAAAGATTCGTGCATGAAAAATAATATTTTATATAAGAAATAATATATTATATAATAATATAAAATATTATTTCTTATAATGAATAATATGAATATGAATAATATTTTTATGACTTTTGTTTTATTCTTATTTCATATACAGAATTTGCAACTTTAATCTATTTTAAAAACATATAATTCATTTCAATTGGAATAATAATATATTTTTAAAAAGTCGAATTTGTCAAAGGCGTTTCAAATTAAAACTCTAGCGTATTTTGAAATTTTTTTAAGAGAAAGTGTTTACTCCAATTGAATCACTAATATTTTATGGATGTCTTCAAAAGCCTTGAAAAATAGAAGAAAAATAAAATTCTTGAAAAAAATGTGTCAGAGTGTTAAAAAAAAATATTTATCGAAATGTTTCGTATACGAACCTTTGGCCGAAAATGGGTTAATTCCATTCATGTTGTAATTCTAATGCACGCATATACATATAACGTTTAAATTTCTACCATACCAGAAGTCGGCTAAAAATTGTTGAAAAAATTCTATTTTAATATAGATGAGCAAATTAAATAAACGGTCTAGTGAGAACATTTTTAAAAGGATATAAATACCCTTTCATGATACAGTTAATGCATTAACTGTTTAAGAAAAAAAACTTTATAATGGAATAAAACAACTTTTGCATTTTTTCGCGAAAGGCATTTAGTTATGACAAGATCACTTAGACCGATTGAAATAGGTATTTCGTATAATATTAACATATTCTTTTAATAAATGACACCCAATATAGAGAGTAACTACATTGTAAAAAAAATTCAAATCCATATAGTTTGAAAACATAAGTGGAGAATAATTTATTTTGTATTCAGTATGACTAAAAATTTATTTATTCAAACCAAGGCTACCTTATCATAATAACAGGCTTTTCATTCAGGAGAAAGTCTAAGGATAAAAATGTCCCTGTAGTTGCGAGCTTATTATTGATTTTGTTTCCTAAATAACGTCACCTGGTGCATACTACTGGTAACATTCCATGCACAAATTCATACGAAAAAATGGAAAATATTTCAGTTTCTCACTTTAGATGGCGCTAGCGACGGGAAAATCATGTGGTTTCTGACCACGTATACTGTAGACAAAGGAAACTCGGGGAATAGCAAGCCTGTTATGATAAGGTAGCCTTGATTCGAACATATCTATTTGCATTTAACCTTTATCGGTCCTATGTTACTTTTAGTGCTGCCCGGTGACTCATTTAAATCGATTTCCCCAATTATATTGAACACCAGTATTTTAAAGTAATGTTCTTTGCATTATGCAATAGCGGAATTATATGTGATTAAAGATGGGGAAATAAATTGTAAAAAATTAACGGTGTTCCGAACATTTGAAGACAGAATTTACGTGGTATACATGCATATAGTCCTTTTTGAAATGACCATGTGAACAACAATTCTTATACAACTTTTTGGGTTACTGTTTTCAGGGATTCCGACGCTGCGTCAGAAATGGCTGATTAACGCCATTAAATTTTTATAGTATTCCTCACATTATTTAACGTCAGAATTTATAATTTTAACTAAGCGAAGAATAGTACTGAAATTTCCTTTTTTGGTATTTCTGGAGAGTTTTTTTTTTTTCTTTTTCTTGATTTTTTTTATACTTTGACAATACATGAAAAAAATTATACTGCATTTTTGTTTCATTTAGTGATGTAACAGAACATAAAAATAAAATTTTGCACAGAAGAGCTTACGATGCAGTTTATAATTGAGCAACATGCATCAGATTTGTGTGCTCGACTTGAAGCCTGGTAATAAGTCATCGTCAACATACAGGGACGAGATAGCACAAGGAAATTTTACAACACGAAGGAAATACAGCCAGGAGCTCCACACAAATAATGTGTGCAATGGAGCCAGTTGGATTCGAACCCACAACATCCTATGCTCGCAAGGCATTATCGGCGTGTTGTTTTGACCACTCGGCCACGGAGGGCCTGCGTTTTATCCCTTTTCTCTAACGTCATCTCTGAAAGATTAATTTAAAATTATACCGTAATTTACGGCGTATAGTCTGCGAATCAAACACCTCTTTTTCGACCCACAAATTTTATTTCGTAATTGAAGCCAAATATTTACGATCTAAAAAGTTACATTTTATTAAAAAAAGTCTGGGTCGAAAAATGATTGTTTGATCCGCGGATTATACGCCTGAAATTACGGTAAAATCCGAAATTTTTATAATTTTTTAAAATAATTTTAGCAATAACAAAACGTAATTATTTATTTCGCCATTACTTTTTAAAATTTCTCCTCAACAACAATCAGTCCACTTTTTAAAAACTTTTCATTAATTTAAGAAACAGCCTGATTTAATTATGAATACTGCATTTAACTTTTCAAGTCAAATCTTTACAATAATAAATCGCTGCAGAACTTTTGCACGAAACTTTACGAAACACTTCCTAATTAAGAATCAGAAAAAAACACCTTAATTTTGAGATTCGAAACAAAAATCAATAAATTTGACGCGACTTCAGTAATACCGTATTAATGACTTGAAACCCTACTCGTTTTTAATCTAAGAAATTATCAAAAGCCATTCAATTGATTTTTGAATTAATATTTGGGAGAAATACAATTGAGGATATTTATATCCAAAGTGATTGAACACATATGTATTGAGATAAAGTATGCATTTATTTTTCTTTATGTGTAGTATGTTGTTATCAATAATGGATTCTGCAATTATTTGTTTTTCAAGTTACTTCAAAGATATAATAAAATGATGGAATTTTATTTTTAGCATTATTGATTTTTTCTTTTTATTATAACTATAATTTTGTTCTGAAAATGATATTGTTTGAAAACTATTTAAAATGGTCCTTTCTTAGGCAAGGAGCATAAATAACCCTATTGACTTTGGGACTCCCCATAAATGATGTCACATTTTTTTTTACCCCTCCTCCCCGACATTGTCACAGATTGTCACTCTTCAATCTTTTCTCACCCTTACGTCAGATGTCACGCTATATTACATAAGTAGATACTTTTAATTCAGAAAGAAAGCACTACATTACATATCATATTTTAAAATTTATTTTTAAACTTTATATGTTTTAATGACATTTGTGGGCGTAACAATAATAAAAAATACTGCCCAGTTGAACTGATGGCATTGAGCTCACCGGCTACAAATACTAATTGTACATTAAAGCCTTATATTTTCAAGAGTTAATTTCGTTCGAAAAAAATTAAGAAGGGGAAACAGCTCTCTCCTTTCCTCTTTTTTTATACTTAATCATTGAACCTCCTATACTGTCAAATACATGCTTTATCATATAAAAAATCTATATCCAAAATTCAGAGCAAATGAGATAATTCTTAATAAAAACCCATTTAGCATTTATATAATTTAAAAGGAGTTATCCCCCTCTTTTATACTTAACCATTAAACTTCCAAAACTATTCAGAGATTTGAACGAAATCTGAAAATTCTGCTCGAAAAACCCATTTATATAAATTAAGGGGGGGGGCATTAGAATGCCTGTTCCCCCTATTTATACTTATTCAATGAACACCTAATAACAGTCACGGAATCGCCTCATCAGAATGATCCTAATCTAAATTTTGAACGAAAACTTAATTCTGCATGAAAATCCCATTTATATCAACTAAGGGGAGGGGCATCAGCCCCCTGTTCCCCCTCTTATACATATCGAATGAACTCCAAAAACTAATCAGGGAAGAGCCTTGTCAGGATATACCTAGATACAAAATTTCAAGTGGATCGGATATTTTTATCATGAGTTATCGCGTTACGCACGAACGTACGAACGTACAAACAGAACGGACGGGCACATAAGCTCTCAGGCTATGATAGCATGTGAGCTAAAAATGATTCGTGTACTTATTTTATATGAAGTAAGATAGGGATTTACAAGAAAAAATAATTAATATACAATAGTAATAAAATATTAATATGAAAGAGCAATTCAAAACACTAGTATTTTGGAATTTGAAAAGGAATTTAATGGGTTTGAGTCTTATCGTTACTTTATGAATATTTTAATTTAAAAATAATTTTAAAATTTAATCTGCTGATACGTATTTTTATTTTTTTTATTTTAATGAAAATGTCTGATGTCACATTTTTCGTTACCTTCTCCCAACTTCTTGTCACAAACTGTCACAATTTCATACCCCCCCCCCCAACCCCTCAATCCAAGCATGACACCATTTGTGGACAGAACCTTCAAATCGCATACAAGTTGTGGCTAAATTTGGCATCAACTGGGACAGGACAACGAAAAAAAAAATTAAAGTTAATTTATTAATGTGTATTTAATTGTCAAAAATATTTTTGTCTTGCATTACAAACATAACTGTATACACATTTTTTGCATTTCTACTAAATCTGAGAATGTGAAAAAAAATCATCACAAAATTCAAATTTAACCAAAATAATCAATTTTAGTTAAATAAAAGAGAGTAATGAGAACATTTCAAAGAGAAAAAATGCTTTTTTATGGTAGACATAATGTATTAACACTCTAATAATAAAATAACGGTGTGAAAAGTATTTGCACATTGTAGTCGAAGACCGAATCTGACTTAAAATCTTTTAAGATGCGTTCGCAATGTAAATACGTAGCATCTATAGTTGTCGTTCAGTTCGTCCGTATGTCCGTCTGATCGTCCGCATATAACAACGCAAAAACTAGCCAACCGAATCGTTTGAAATTTAAAATATATATTTATTACATAATTTTGTGGAGTCTTTTCAAATTTTATGAAAATCGGATGACTAGATCAATTTAAGGAACGATCAAAAGTATTCCGTTACATTATGGCCAATGAGCAAGAAGTTACAAATGCATTGTAATTATTTGAAATTTGAAATATGTAATTATTACATAATTTTGTTGAGTTATTTCAAATTACATGAATGTCGGATGCATAGATCAATTACAGGGACAATCAAAAGTATTTCGTTACATTACGGTCAATGGGGAAAAATGTTTCAAATGCATTTTAATGGTGTTACATTAATTCGAACATAATAAAATTAATATGAATTCAAATAGGAAACACTATACAGACTTTAATACAATTAAATACAAAACAATTAAAATGAGAACAAATTTAATAAACGTTTCGCTATGCATCGCATAGCCTCATCAGTATTCGAATCAACTCACAACAAAAACAATGTGCATATATCAGACTCAGTTAAAGTTAAAGTTAATAATTAAGGAAAACAAAATATTCATTAGGAACAGGACTTGATTCGTTCAAGGTAAAATGATGTAATTTACAGAATTTTTATGGAGGCGTGGTTTACTAAATTACATAATTTTACCTTGAACGAATCAAGTCCTGTTCCTAATGAATATTTTGTTTTCCTTAATCATTAACTTTAACTTTAACTGAGTCTGATATATGCACATTGTTTTTATTGTGAGTTGATTCGAATACTGATGAGGCTATGCGATGCATAGCGAAACGTTTATTAAATTTGTTCTCATTTTAATTGTTTTGTATTTAATTGTATTAAAGTCTGTCTAGTGTTTCCTATTTCAATATTTTAAATTCAGACGTTAAAATGTTTATATATCTTAGAAATAAATATGATAAATCTGCTCTCGACGGACTTAGGGCATGTATTAGATTCTCGTCAAAGATTGTTCGTGCTTCAACTAATATCGCCTTTTTGCTGAAATGCAAGAAATCTAAAATTATTCCGAACTCTTTTAAAGTAAAACCACTGGTGAAATCCTTCAAGGGTAAAGAAATAGCCATCGGTTCAAGTTTTAAATTCATATCTGCAGCTGTTGCACTGAGTTATGGTATGTTACGTTCTTATCGACGTTTTCTACATTTCCACTTACAGAATTTATTTAACATTATTGATAATAGTGATTGCTTGCATATTTTAGCTTTTTTAAAGTCCAGTAATATGAAACTTAAACAGTTTTTGGAGAATAAATACTCTATCAAGTTTAATGTTTTATTTACAAAACAAGCACCTAAACCTACATTGAACAGTATGAACTCAAACAAATGGCTGGTGAATCTTTCTTCAAAAACTCTGTCTAATCAAGAAACTGAAATATTGAGTAAGGGCTTGAATTTCTCGCTGGGTGCTAATTTAAATATTCCTGATTTATTGGATTCTGCAGAAACTGTAATCACAAGAATTGATTCCTCGCTTCAGAATGAAGTGTGTTCTGATATTTCTAAATGTATATTACGCTCGAGTTGTTCTGCACCTCATACCATGGGTCATCATTTAAATAGTTTGAAAAATTTGGGTTTGGATAACACTTTAGTTATTACTAAGGCAGATAAAGGTAGAACTACTGTAATTATGGATAAGGATATGTATGACTCAAAGGCTAAAGAACTTCTTAATGATCCGGATACCTATGCTATTTTAAAGAAGGATAATACACAATCCATTCAGCGTAATAAGAATCTAATTATCTCGAAATATGAAAAGCTTAAAAAAATCCCTACAGATGTTGCTCAGAAATTGAAATGCTCTACCGGTTTAGTTTCAAGATTTTACGGTTTGCCAAAACTCCATAAACCAAATATTCCGTTGGCCCTATCATTGATTTTTCAAAATCCCCCCTCTATCATCTTTCGAGTTACGTAGCTAAATTATTAAAACCTCTCACGCTCCATTCAGTTTATAGTTTGAATTCAGCCTTCAAGTTCTTGGAAGATTTGAGAAATCTTGAATTCCCAAAGGACTGTGTTATGGCGTCGTTAGATGTCGTGGCTTTATTTACATCTATACCTATTCAATTAATTTGTGATACCGTTCAAAAAATTTGGCCTGAGTCTATTCAGGATACAGAATTAAATGCTGTTGATATTACTGATTTATTGAGATTTTGTTTAACTTCAACTTGTTTTGTTTTTAATGATTCCTTTTATAAGCAGGTGTCGAGTACCGCTATGGGCTCACCTCTTTCTGTGGTAGTTGCTGAAATAGTGTTGCAATCAGTGGAAGTAAATATTATCAATGCTCTCGGTCAACGTTTAATTTTCTGGCGAGGATACCTGGACGATGTTTACATAATAGCGAAAGATTGCGATTTAGACGACATCCTCTCTACTGCAAATTTGATTGCTGAACCTTTAAAGTTTACCATCGAACGTGAGTCTAATGGAGTGTTTCCGTTTCTGGACATCCTCATTCAAAGAACAGATAATGATAATTCACAGATAATTTCTACTTCTGTCTATGGAAAACCGACTTCAACAGGTCAGTACACCAATTTTAAGTCAATTTGCCCATTCAGTCATAAGATATCAATTATTAAAAGTTTAGCTTATAGAGCGATAAAATATTGCAGTAGCATTGAAGCCTTCGAAATTGAAAGAAATAAAATTTATGAAGACTTAAAGAATAACGGTTTCCCTAAAAATCTCATTAGAAAAGTTTTCAAGAATACTTTAGATTTGATTAATTCAACTCCCCCCCCCACTTTTCAACAGATTAAACCAAAATTTTTTGTTTGTTTACCATTTTATACTAATGTTTTTGAGAAAATTTCATCAGTTTTGAAATCATTTAACATTGGGGTTTCTTATAAACCATTAAATAAATTAAGTTCTTTCGTGAATAGCCACAAGTTTAAATATGAAAAAGAAAAATTAAGTGACATTGTATACAAGATTCCTTGTAATGATTGCAATAATGTTTACAAAGGTGAAAATGTCAGTTCCCTGGAAATACGGCTTAAAGAACATATCAGTGCCTTTAATAAAGGTAGATTAAATTCCAGGTTAGTACAACATGCACTTGACATGGACCACACCCCATCTTTCACCGATTCTTCGATTTTAAAAAATAACTTCACAGACTATCACTACAGAATTTTTATGGAGGCGTGGTTTACTAAATTACATCATTTTACCTTGGACGAATCAAGTCCTGTTCCTAATGAATATTTTGTTTTCCTTAATCATTAACTTTAACTTTAACTGAGTCTGATATATGCACATTGTTTTTGTTGTGAGTTGATTCGAATACTGATGAGGCTATGCGATGCATAGTGAAACGTTTATTAAATTTGTTCTCATTTTAATTGTTTTGTATTTAATTGTATTAAAGTCTGTCTAGTGTTTCCTATTTGAATATTTTAAATTCAGACGTTAAAATGTTTATATATTTTAGAAATTAATATGAATTGATGAAGTACATATTATAATGTACATTTTTCCCAAACTGTCGTGCAAAGTACATTTGTTATTGATTTACAAGGCCACACCAAAGTATTCCATCACAAAATGGTATAGGGAGAACATTGTTTGGTGCGTATTTTAATTACATTAAACAGTTTCACATTTTATGAACATAATATATGTTGCTGAGGTGTAACAATAGTTACTATTCCTATATATTTACAGGAACACAAAAAAGATTTCGACCACTGCACTGTATCTGAAGTACTGTCTATTACAATAGCAAGATCTGAATTTTTTTAAAACTTCGTTATCGTACGAACGCATCTCATATGCTACGCTTTACGTGCAATTTCAACTTGTTTTCTTTGGCACTAGTATTAAAGGAAAATAAAATTTACCTTACTAAATAAGAGCATTTTGGCAATTGTGTAACTAAAGATAATTTCTTTTAAAGAAAGCGGTGAAAACTTATTAAAATTAGTATAAGACTCCCTAGACCACAAAGCAATAATGGGCAAATTTTATCATCTAAGACAGTGATAGTATCCATTGAAAACAATTCAAAATTTCAAAAGTTAAATATATTTTCTGTTAGTTTCTTTGTTTATGTATGCCAGGATAATGACAATTTTATTCTAAAATGTCTTTTACACTGTGTTTTTTGTATTATTTTTAGATCAAGCATTTTAATTATCTATAAAGAAACATGCTTTCGATATAGTAGCTGAAATTCGCGTAACGTCTGTTTTATTTGTCAATTTATGGAAGCCTAGACAATGACACGATAAAAGTCTACTCAATTTTTACAAAGACTTTTATCACATTAATTTCAAAGAAATATCTAAAATATCTTGCTGGCAGTTAAGATTTTACTGCTTCTGACTTGATTATGAATTGTTATATAATTTCATTCTATAATAATTAATAGGAATTTTACTGTGCGGTCTGAAATTTCAGTATTTTGTGATATCCTTCCTAATACATTCGTTGTGTATGTGGAGATATAATTTTTTTTAAATTACATTCGAATATTTTTTTATTTCAACTTCGCACACCATTTTCAAAACAAAAACATTTTTGATATGTTTTGAGAACATTTGCAAGATAAATTTATTTTTTAAATACTACAAAATGCATTCAAAATATGTGAAACGCATGAAAATAACTAACTTGACGCAAAGAAACCATTTAAATAAATATTATATACCATTTTGAATAACGTGACACAAAAGCTAAAACAATTTATTGAAAAAAAATACCTTTCAGTGCATAGTGTAGATTCAGTTAAAATTATATATTTAACAACGAATTATAAAATAAAAAGTATTTTTGTATGTGTAACTACATTTTGCCAAATAAAAAATGATAATAATTTGAATTTTAAACCAAACCTTTTAAAGCCACATAAAGACCATTCTTAAATTTTATATGATATATTTTAAAATTCCTATTTTGAATTAGTTAAAGATGTGTGTGAAGAGAATCAGTGAAAAAAGTTTTATACATCTTTCATATTGAAGATACCTTATGCAAATGCTATTATAAATAGAATAAAAATAAAATGATGAAACAAATAATACAAAAATGTATTTTTTATGCAATAGGATGGCATCACTGAAATATGATATCATTATTTTTAAAATTCATATTTAAAATTCTTAGAGGCATAAGATAAATTGCGGCGTCAAAACTTATAACCCGTTAAGAGTTTTTTGTATTGATCATTACTACAGGTAGATAGCAACAAAACTAAACGTTAAGACAAAATAAACTAGTCGTTGGGGGACCACCGTAATACTTACCCATCATGGATATGCATAATATAAAATATGAAAATAAAACGCATGTAAACTATTTATAAAATGCATCGCAATTCCAAAATAAAATTTAAACGCATATTTAAATAGTTTTAATATACATAGTAACGCTCCATTGAACGCTCCATTGAATTGTTGATGAGCCGATTTCGACAAATTATGTAAAACGCCAAAATACTCAAGTATTACTGATTTGCGTAAAAGATACATCCTTATAACTCCAAAAATAATAATCCTATTAACTAACAATTTACTGCGTCGGATTAAGCGTCTCATTTCCAATTAAAATATATCTTTGAATTGAAATTTGAATGAAATACAGGGTCATGAAAAATCGAAGAATGTGCAAAACAGGATTACACATGTCTCGGCAACTAATAACCCGATTGACTTCGTTCTTTATTCAAAATTTGTGTTAATCTATTGCCTTTTACGTCCACTCCTTAAAATAAAACATTTCGAAACTTTTTGTATACCTTTCATCAGGACGAAATTTTCGAGAGTCCGAAAAAAATAGTTTTGGATAATCGAGGTTATTGATATTAAATAGGCTTCTTTCAGTTCTTACATACTAAGTACATACAAAATTTCAAGTCTCTATCTCAATTTGTTTGGGAGATAGAGCGGTTACAGAGAGACAGACACACAGACGGACGGACGGCAATTTTTTTTTCTAAAAATATGTTTTTCGGAATCTCCAGTATCTGAAACGTGTAAATCCGTCAAAAAAAATTTTCGATTTTCAAAACGATTGCAAGACTTACCTTATACTACGTAAGATGGGTAAGTAATAAGCAATAAAAAGGCATGCACTATTCATAGTATTCCCTGCACAAACTGTTTAACCAATCAACTCATCAGTAGTTTTGAAAAAAAAAAAAACCTTTCAAATAATGCCTATTTCTTTCATATATTTTACAGAAACATATAAACATACATTACATCAGCATCTATTATTATTTTCTTCGTTTTGCACGTCTGTTATAATAAAAATAATGTGTTATTGTAATGTAATAAAACGTAATTTAATGACATTTTTATTTATAAAATGTTAAACATGATTTATTAAGAATCAATAAGGTCCACCGGTAAGTTATCAATTATCACCAGTTTTTCAAAAGAGAAACTTTTAGCTAATTGAATCAGAAAAATGTTCGGATTAAATAATGCAAAATTTACAATAAATATTTACTAGTGACAATAATTAATAAGGATTGGAACACAGCTGCTAACTTTCAACTAAGCTTTCGTAATACCTGGATTAGTTTGATCAAGGTTAACATCATTTCTAACCAGAATATATATTTCATGAATCTTTATTTATTTTCAGGATTGTTAGTGGAACATACTTAATTTCATTTCTTCGAAAAAATTCCGGTTCGAAACACATTAAACCAGGGTCAAAATAACGCACGCATTACTGATGATCCATGTCAGGTTGGCATCTATGTTGGAATATGAATGTCCCTACGTGGCAACGGCAAATCCTTATCGGCAAAAATACGTTGCCCGTATGACGTAGCGGCAAATCAGAGAAGCTGTTAAGGCATTTTACTTATAAACAAAAGAAATAAAATGTAAGAAAAAACAAAAGATTTCTTTTATAAATATGGTTAATGACAGCTTGAATCAATTTTTTTTTCTCATTCTACCATAATAATTACATTAAATATTAACATCAACAGCAACAAAAAATTCGTTGACTTTTTCCAAACTTTAATAAATGTTTTCATTACTGGTTATTGTTATTGATTCTTAATAAATCATGTTTGGCATTTTATAAATAAAAAGGTCATTAGATTATGTTTTATTACGTTAAGATAAGGCATTACTTTTTAATGTAACAGACTTCCAAAACGAAGAAAATAATAATAGCTGCTGATTTAATATATGTTAATATGTTTACTGTCAAATTAAAAGTCATTTTGCATATGAGATGATCACTGAAAAAGAAAAAAACTAGAAATTCATTGTGGCTCCTTTAAAACATTTTTATATAAATGATACAAATTCATCATTTACTGACAAGGAAGGTCTCTATACTGGCGTCCTCAGAAAATTCTCAAAAAGTTAGAAAATGTTCTTCTCATATGGATATATATGTTTATAAATAGATTTTTGGCTGAACCAAAATATAAATTTCGTAAAAAAATAATGAACATTTCATTTATTTGGCTATATATCACCGGTTGGCGAAGAAATAAAAGGAGGTGGGTCATTAAGGGCTATTTTTCGCCCATCATATACCCGGAAAAAAGTTTCGAATTCAGATGATTGTTCTGTGGCTTTGTATAGTTAAAGATATGTATTTTTGTTTAATATAAGTTTTACGTGCTAAACAAATAGTAAGTCATGGAAATTATAGCCCGAAAGTGGAGTGTTTTGGCTTTTTTCTGCATTTTTTATGTTTTTTTGTGTCATCGAATTAATTTATTATTAAGAAGCGCACGATGAACCCAATTAAGTTTGACATACCCTCATTCTACCCTTTATAAGCTTTTATATGAGCATTATTTTATTTGGGTTCAGGTGCGCTTCTACCTGTAAAAGAAAAAAAATGTATCATGTGAGAGAATCAAATGCACTACTATCGGAGCGCGTTCAGACATATTTTGCCGTACTTAAAAAATATTAACGTTGTTCTGACATCAATGTTACTTTCTAAAATTGTTTTCGTAAATATTTATTAAAGAAATTACTAATAAATAATGCATGGATACGAATGTCATTGTTGTAAAGTCTCGCAGAAAACTTTTCATATCTGTTCTAACAGAAAAGAAAAGTTATATTGATACTTAGAAGTTCGAAAAACTGAGATTTACAGAGTGGTTCTAAATAGTGCTCTAAATGCAAATAATATGTATTTCGTGCTTTCCATGTTCTAAATACTTCTATTTCTTCTTTTGATGTAACAATAAGAGATTATGCGTCAACGAGTAATCTCGATGAGACCACAAATAAGAAACCTAATATACATTTAAATCAATATCTCATTTTCACAACTCTGACACTTGTTGTATAATATGTAAAGGTAAGAACTTCCTCGTTATTGTAGCAAAAGCTATTGAAACTCAAGCCTTTAAAGAAACTAATATCTATATCTTGTCGAGAAAACGATGCTGTAAAACTCATATTACTTGATTGGTATATTGACTCTGCAAGATTTAAGTCCAGTAAATATGAATATACCAACGTATGAAATACGATGCATGAAAATATTTAAACCAATATCAGAAATGTAGCAAAGAAGGCCTCGATTTTGATACACCGAGACACTTTTCCGAAATCTATTATTATATTCTCATGGGTATATTTATGTCTCATGTTAACGATAGCTTTAAACTTGTAAAGTTCAAAATACGTTCCTCAATAAAGAGGTCATATCGTACTTACTTTACAATGTTACTTGTAAAACTTAGAACTGCTCTCTATCATGGTGTTCTTTCTACATTATTTAATATAAGAAAAATAATAATATCTTCTGTAAAATATGAAAACCAGGCTTTGATTGAGAACGTTGTTCTAAAACACCGTAGAATGGAACACATCACCAGAACACAAGTTATTGAAAAATATACGAGGCCTTCAGCAGAAAATTGTTTATTCCGGATGACAACAATGATACTGTGATGACTGCTTTCGATAGCACGTAGGTTTATATCCAGAAGAGTGTGAGCTATTCCTTTCAGAGACATTCTTTCTCGCTATACAAAAGAAGACGTTTTGTTAAGCATATGGTATTCGTCATTACTTCAAATTACATTTTGGATGTCTTCGTTCCTTAATTCGCGGAAACAAAGAACAATTACGCTAACATACTTACAAACAAATTAAAAAAAATATCCATATAATATCAGAGACTGGCTGAAGCCAAATGATGTTGAGAATATTGATAGATTTTACCGGGATTGTTTGGAACATCTGCACGAAATTGATATTGAATATGAAATGCCAAGATTCTTAATAAAGCAGCAACAGTTTTCAACGATGATGCTAAGGCACACCTCTCGCAACCCAAATTTGAATTTTCAGCTCACAATTTCTAAAACCTATAATATTTGGATAGAAACACAGCGAAACATTAGAACATAATAGTACTGTCAGTGTAAAGTACGCGAAAATGTCGTAGAGTGGTGGGTGCATGTTGTTTTCATAGTATGGTTTCTGGCTTACAATACTACTGTAATAGCTCAATCAAAATTAAAAAGCCAAATATCGAATATGTTCATATACTGTACAAGATGTGGCCGCTGGATGGTCCATTAGTGATTCTGGCGAAGCAATCAATAACGAAAATAATCTAAAACACATTGTCCAAAAAGTCTGAAACTGTATGATTATTATTATTATTATTATTTTCTATTTATTATTTCCGATATTTCATGTATTGAAAGTAGTAGTAATCTTAGTAAGCTCCATTTATCTTAATTTTACACTTATTGTTGTATTTACTATTGATTATAGGGATTAAAACCAATGACAATTGTGTTTATGCTCATTAATACACATAATACTTACTTAAATCTATATTTTATTTTTCCATCAATTATTTAACTTTCATTCAAGATGGTATTATTTTCTTACTTGTTATGAGGTATACTAATGAAAAAAAATGTATGTTACGTGTAGGTGCTGATGGGCGAAAAATGGCCCTTATTAGCCCACCTCCTTTGAAAAAATACCTTTTTTGTTAAATATCTTTTAAGGTAAAAATATTTCATGATAAACTATTTTTAAAAATATTTATTTAAATAACTGTAGTTTTGTCAAGTTCTAGATTGTTATAACTTTAATTTTGTCATATATGTATTTATAATGAAAGTTAACAATGAAATTTTATGAATTAAAACAAAAAATAAATTAATTATATTTGTTTCAATCTCAAGTCCAATTGAGTTATGCCGATTCAATTCTGTTGCTATGAAAACATAAACTTCTCCAATATTGAAATGTATTACTGCAGCATTCTTCATCTAGCCTTTATTTTGGAATATGCTTAAAAGCATAAAAACATGTTTTTCAATATGAAAATATTTTTATATACAGTATTAGACAAATGTTGCAACAATCAATATATATATGGACTACAATATAATATATATATTAAAGTCTCTCTTTGTTTAAGTTTAAATTAATTAAATATTATTTACACGCATTATAAAGATTTATTAACAAAAAATTTTCAGTTACATGAAAACTGTTTGCTTTTGACGAGGAAAAATGCTGTTCGACAAATCGCAGGACACTTCGTCTTTTCACGCCAAATATTCGAAAGTATTTTATTTTTTTTACAAAATTTATATTGTAATTCCGCCGCTAAATTTCACTGACCCTTTATTACATACATAAGTAGTTGAATTAGTATTTTTTTTTTTTCAAAATATTCTGAGTATGCCCACATTTGAGACCTTCTTGTGAGAAAAGAATAAGCTCCCAAAAGCGATCACGTTCAGTTCCAATAAATTCCAAATTGTTCCGTTCCAAATTGTTTATAATGGAGGGGGTATCTTAATGTAGGTAATTTTTAAATACAGAATTAATTTTTGAAAAAAGATAACAATATTAAAATATATTTTTCTCATTAGGAAAAAATTAAAAATATATGTATAAAAAAAGTAAATTACAGCAGAGTTTAAAAAATGAATACATTGACGTTTGTTTTCATTTTACAGTATTATCTTTTGTAGCTATTAATTCTAAATCCTTTTAAAAGTCAGAAAATATATGCATTTTTTACGGGAACAACTTAGGAAAATTTCATATATGTATTTCTGCGATAGTTTGCCGACATAATATGGAAGGGGAGTTTATGGACCATCATTATTAATTTGTCATCAGAGTTAAAATTACTGCTTAATAAACTTTTTACAAAAATAGAATTGACTTCAAAAACTACTGCAAAGTAAAAAAAAAATAATTTTTCGGCAGAATAGTTAATAAGAAATTAAATAAAGAGCATTGTATGTACCATGCTATTTGTTACATTTATTTACAATAATTTGATTTTTTGGAGTAGGCGCCAGCCAAGCCAAGTTAAATATAATTATTTAATAGACATACATCCAGATATCTACAAGTGTTTTTAGGATTTATTATTTAGTTTTAAAATTTTTATTTTACCATTTTTGAAACATTTCATCATAGATTTTAAAATGCCGAAACTTGGCTCTAATTTTGAAGCCAAGTTTCTATCACCAAATTTCGAATAGCCAACCTGGTGATAACTGGTTTATTTGGCAAAATTTCCATTGAAACACATTTCCTTCCATAATTGAACTCGCAGCAATTTAATGTAAACTCCGAGCATTTAATGTTTTTTTTCAACACTTTTCTATTTTTAGTGCATTTAAAAACATTTATATTTTCTACATTTTTTTGTATTAATTTAGTTTTGTTTCTGTATTACTTAATATTTTACATAACGTTTCATTTTAAATAAATGTACGTTAAATTAGCATTTTAAATGCGATTGGATAATGACAATTTTAAATATGACTAGCGACAAACAAATCCGAAGAAAACGATTGGAAAAAATATCCATTAATGAATTGGAATGAGAACGTCGCCAAATAAGTCAGCTAAAGCCAAGTTAGCTTCATTTATGGCAACTTATTATGATCGCCAAATTTGGCGATATTTCACAAAATGTCGTCAAGCTTGGCGACAACATGGTACTTACACAGATAAATATATCGTTTTATGCTTATGAATGGGAAACGGTTGCAACAATGAAAATTAAATTTCGAGAAATCACTAATTTTATTAGTTTTTGCCTAATTACTAAAAAAAAACTGAACCAATTTTCTTGAAACGGAAGTAATACCAATTCGAAATCAACCTCTTTCATTTAACACAAAAGCCAAATTAATTAGTTAGATTTGTTTCGGAGTAATCAGTAAACATACATAGAAAAATGCATACGCGTCGATTTTAAAACCTTCTCCTTTTTTCGAAGACGGTTAAAAATGCACAAAAAAGTTAAAATATTTAAAAGTTTTTGAAATGAAAAGAAAATATATGTATATATATATATAAATTTCCTTTTAAAGTTTGATGAATAATGCGCTCTCCGGAATTATTTTTTAATAAAAGCTTCTTCAATCGAATCAGATAAATCTGAATTTGTTTCATTTTCTTCCAAGAAATTGGTCTCTCATGGAGAAAGCTCAATTTGATGGTCTTTTAATGGAGGTAAAATTAGTATTAAACCAATGAGAATAAATTTCGAATTTTTGTCACTTATATCATCGACTTCTTAAGTCATCACATATTTATTTCTCGTTTAAATTACAGCAAAGAACAATTTTGAAATAAGATTTATATATTAATCATTTTCACACACCTTTTTCTACAATCGTACATTAAGATCAACAAGAATCCATATACGAGCTTTTAAAAGTATTTTGACTGGATTGGTTATACTTGATGTTAAATTATTTCTTTTTATATAATTCAATTCAATTCTACAACATAATTTCAATACAGTCTACTCTCCGAAAGTTTATAAAGTTATAAAATCATAATTCTATAACTCATTTGGAAAATAGGAACTAAGAAAACTTTTCTTAAATAAAACGCAACAGCAAAGTCTTTGTTATTGCGTTTCGTCTTCTTTTAATTAGTAATTTAAATAAATTTTTGAACAAAATAAAAGACTATTTCTTATCAAAACAAATAATCATTAAAATTATTTTTAAGTAATACATTCACTGAACTAGGATTCCTAGAACATTTTATCTGACGGCAACATAAAAAATGCATGTAACAGATACATGTTTGTACTGTAAATGAAAAAATCTGGAAGGTTAGTAAGAAATTTTATTGAAACTTTGATGCCTAGGTCATTTTATGTAGCTGTAACATGGACTACAGATAAACGTTTAGAAAAATTAATGTAATTATTTAGATTTGTTTGTTAAGTTTCAGATTTCTGTAACTTTACCTTAAACTCTATGAAAATGGAACCTGTATCTAACGGAATACTATCTTAAATGTCAAAATTTCATTTTTTCTGCTATACAATTTTACCGGACAAAATTCTGTTTTAAAGAAAATTTTCTCCTGTGATTTTTGATTCCGCCTACACAGGTTACTTTAGCAATCGTACATTCAAAAATTTATTTTACAATATTTAAAGCATGTAACTTAAAGTTATTCCGGGTTTTATTTACCTGATTTTATTTAGCTTAATAAATATTTCTATATAAAACAAAGTGAGTCGATCCTTCCATATGGGTCATCAACCATGCCACGTGCGAGTAGCTCTATCCCATTATTTCCGCATAATTAAAATCAATCATTTTTTAAGTTATTTTTATATTACACAAATGAAGCATACTTTTGATAGCTGATAATATAGCGAATATATGTATAACTTTATTGTAGGTGCAATATTAAAAAAAAAAAAAAAAAACATTTTGTAAAAAGTGAGCAACCTCCCCCCCCCCCCCCCAGGTTCTCTTATCGTATTCATTTACTTGTCTTGCGAAAAAATGAGTTTAATAAGAAAATTTGGAGTAGAATTTACCTGATTATTATAAACCAAATAATTGATTGATAAACTAATATTATGCAACTCTCTTGCCATGCTTGCCGTATCATTATTTTAATAGCTATTACAGTGGTTGCCAAGTCATTAGTTACACTATAAGACAGATGTCGTCAACCGGTAAAGGTCTTTTAGTGCATAACGTGCAACAAGGATGTTATTGGAACACTTGGTTTTGAAAATGTTTTTAAATGTTCAGTTGAATTCTATTCTCTGCGACAAATGTCAAAAGAAAACACGATAAACCAAAATAAAACTATTCGAACCCTTGATTATTGTCTGACACCATAATTTGTAAAAGGAAAGCGTAAAAAAGGGTATTCATAGATCAGTACAATTCTGAAAAGGAAGGTTCGACGTGATATTGAGGAATTTGTCTTGAAGTACTTGTGTTGAATTCTTTTCGCAATAATTTTCTAATTTATGGACGGAAGTTTACTTATTTTTTTTTATAAAATCTTAAATATTCAATACATGTAAACCAAAAGTAGTTTAACAATTCACCTGTAAATATCAACAAAAAGAGCTTAATGTTGTTTGCAATGTAAAGTTTAGGTGTGGGTCTAATAAAATGGCCATCCGCTGAATTTACCTCTTTTACTGCCATTTGTCGGGAAAATAGCTGACTAACATTCTATATGCGAACATATAAAACATACTTATGAAACATACATTAAGAACATACAAAATGTTTGTTGTATATTTTTCATTCGTTTTCAATCAAAACATATTTGTTATTTTTTTATTGAAATCCATTATTACATTATTTATTTTTATTTAGCTATTTAAAAATGATATAAAATGTTGCAAAACCTCAGTAATACATTATACTTTCTATTTCAAAAGACATAAATCCCAGCTCTTGTGATGTCCCAAAATTTTATGTTAAAATATAATGTAATGTTGACGATTACAAAGAAACATTTGCGTATATATATATTCGTAACTTTATATTTATTCGTAAAACATCACCTTGTTAAATGCATGTATTTTTCAACGTAATTAAAATAATTAGATCGTAATAAAATACATGACCTTATATTACACTTAGGAGCAATACTTTTCCATAAAATTAACAAACATCTAAAGATTCAAATGAAATCTTGGACTTACGCTGTAAACATTATAAGATAAAAACAAAAATTATTACTTATCAGCGTAAAAAACAATTTATCTATAATAAATCTAAAATAATATATATCTAAAATAATAATTTTAATCTATAATAAATTGTTTTTTTACGCTGATAAGTAATAATTTTTGTTTTTATCTTACATCTAAAGATTATTTGTATAAAATTTTACTTTTCTAAGTAATGAAATCTGCATTTTTATATGATGTACAAAAGAGCTTTTATATTTGCTTTTTTAAAAGTATACAATCTCTTTTTTAAATGGTTCTTATTTTCTGAAATAACATCCATTTAAAAAGATGACATTGACAAAAAATTGGAACATGATTATAACAAATTTCAATGAGAAATGTGAGATTAAACATAACTTTAACAATTGCATTATTCCTCAAAACATTAACAAAAGAGCGTGAAAAGATAAAAGCAACCTTACTTCTTAAATGTTTTCTTAACAGAAATGTTTGTTTTTCATTTTCATTAATTTCGATTTTTTCCCGAATATTTAGCAATTTGGAATTTGTCTAAAAGTAAGATAAAATAGAAAAGAAAAAAAATAAATGTAATATAATTTTCATGCAAACATGCAAAGAAAAATGTCCTAAAATAAATAAGTCAATATCTATTTTTCACTGTTACACTAGAATATTTTTAACTGAAATTTTAAATATTATTTATGATAAAATTGAATATGTAAAATACTCATCACAGTTTATTAATCTGCGAACAGTTTTAACACGTTTTTAAAAGATTATCTCGTCTTATTTATTTATAGAAAAATGTTATAAAGATTATAACTAAATATACTGTTTGGGAAACCTACTATTTAAAAATTATATATACATATATTCATCAATATAACTTAAGTAACTATCTCATAAGGAAATACATGATGATATAATGCAGTTAATATCAAATACTTTTCCATATAAATAACAAATTGCTAAAGATTCTTTGTAAAAAAAATCTACTTTTTTAATTAACAGAATCTGTACCATTAAAAAAGATACAAAGAATATTTTATATTTAATCTTTTTAAATGTAAACAAACCTTGTTAATTTTCTGAAGTAACATCCATTCAAAAAAGACATTGACAAAAAACAGAAAAAGAAAATAACAGTATTTCTACTAAAAGTGATAGATTAAACATAACTTTAACAATTGTGTTATTTTTAAAATATTGATTAAAGAGTTTTAATAGCTAAAAACAACCTAATTTCTTAAATGTCTCCTTAAAAGAAATGTTTACTTTTCATTTATTTTTATTTTTATTTTTTTCGAATATTTAGCAATTTTGAATTTATGTAAAAAGGCAAAAATAAATAAATAAAAAAATTAAAAAAATGTACGTAATATAATTTTCTTGAAAATATGAAATGAAAATTGCCCTAAAAAACAGGCTACGTACATATTTATTTTTTCTGAGTTTCACTAATATATTGTTGTTACTGTTTTTTTAATTGGAAACTTAAATATTATTTATGATAAAATTGAATGCGTAAAATATTCATCACCGATGAGTAGCCTGCGAACATTTTTAACACATTTTTTATATTTCTTTAACAATATCTATCCGTTTTTTAGTAATAGAAAAATGTTAGAAAGACTTCAATTAAATATATTGCTTTGAAAATCTGCTATTTATAAATTATGCTGTGAGGGAGTGTCCTTGTGATAAAGGCACTCTACCATTTTAGTGAGATCGTGACGTCAATGTTTTAACATGTGTAGCGTGAAAGCGACATCTATCCTTTATTGAACTTTAACTTTCCAGAGCGTGTGTGTCGCCCTCGGTTCGGTTCTACAGTTAAGTCGCGGTTAGGAGTAATATGCAAATTCATAGTCCCGTCTTCAGTTTGCAACATATAAAAGCTGTGAGTTGGATTGTCTGCAGCGAGTGTCGAGAAGAAGGCGAAGCCAGTGGTGGTGGTGAGAAGCTAGCGGCGAAAGCCAGCTAGCAGTGCGGTGAGAAGGTGGCGAAAGCCAGCAGTAGTGGTGGTGAAGCGGTAGTAGCCCGCAGAGATAGATAGCTAGTAGTGAAGAAATTAGCCTCAAGTGAGTTAGATGGTGTTTTAAAGTGAGCTAGCCAGAACCGTGCACCAAGCTAGTTTATCACGAGCGTAGCTACCTAGGAAGGGTGCCGGTGCTAAGAAATAGTTTAATACGTTGAATATTTTAAATAATAAAGAGTGTTTGCAGCAACGGGCTGTCTTATAAAGATTTAATCTAGCGTTTAGCTGAAGTCTGAACGAGAAACTGGTTTGAAGTGACCTGACTGAGTCTAGACCGAGGTTGTGAGTATAGTTTCGACCTAATCTCTTAGTATTGTGAATAGTTATTGAAATTATCAAACTGACGATCCACTTTCTCTAAGTCCTAGCGGTTTAAACAAACTGTTGATTTTATCCTATATTTAGAATTATGTCTTCATTTCATCTACATAACCTCCCACACGTTACAAATGAAACCCAGTATGTGTACCCATCCGTTACAATGCATGCTGATATTTTTATCAATGTAACCTAAATAACCAGTTCGTAAGAAAATATATGACCTTATAATGCACTTAATACCAAAAAATTTTCTGTATAATTAATAAATAGCTAAAGACTCTATCTAAAAAATTATACTTTATAAATTAACAGAGCTCCATTAAAGAAGATACAATGAACTCTTTACATTTATTCTTGTTAAAATAAACAAACTTTGTTTATTTTCTGAAGTAACTTCCATTTAAAAAAATTGACATTGACAAAAAACTGGAACTTGAGTAAAAGGAAATAACGATAAATATATTAGAAAAGATAGATTAAACATAAGTTTAACAATTGTGTTATTTCTCAAAATATTAAATATAGAGCGTTAAAAGCTAAAAGGAATCTTACATCTTAAATGCTTTCATAAAAGAAATGTTTGCTTTTCGTCTATTTTTATCTCGATTGTGTATTTTTTTTATTTTTATTTTTTTATGATTTTAGCAATTTTGAATCTGTTTAAAAGGGCAATAAATTGGAAAATATTAGAAAGTAAAATATATGTAATATAATTTTCATGAAAGCATGCACAGAAAAATGTTCGAAAATAAAAAAACAGTCACATTACATATCTATTTTTCTCATTACACTAATAAAAAAAGTTTTTTTAATTGAAAAATGTAATATTACTTATGATAAAATTGAATGCGTAACATATTAATGTTTGATGATTTGTCAATGAACAGTTTTAACTCATTATTTAAATGAATATCTCGTATTATTTAACAATAGAAAAATATTGCAAAGACACTACTTAAATACACTGTTTTGAAAACCTAATATTTAAACATTATGTATACCTATATTTATCAATATAACATAAATAACTAAATCGTAAAAAAATCATCTTATAATGCACTTAATATGAAATATTTTCCCATGTAAATAACAAATAGGAAAAGACTCCTTGTAAAACATCTTACTTTTTCAATTAACAAAATCTGCAGCTTTAAAGAGGATAAAAATATTTTACTTTATAATAATGAAATAATAACGTTTTCTGAGAATTTCAAACGAAATTTAGAGAAAATAACATTAAAATTTTACCCATTTGCAAGACGCTGAAACGGTTATAAAAATCGTATTGACAAAAAAACTGTTACTTGGGTAAGACAAAACAACATCAGTACTATTAGAAGAGGTAGGTTAAACTAACTTTAGCAATTGTGATATTTCTCAAAATAATGAATAAAGAACATTAAAAGCTAAATATGAGGCTGCTTCTGGAATATTTTCTTAAAAGAAATGTTTTCTTTTAATTTACTTTTTTCCCATTTTTTTTTAATATTTAGCAATTTATAATTTGTCTAAAAGCGAGATAAAATGGAAAATATAAAAGAAATTAAAACATTTATATTATAATTTTCATGTAAACAGGCACAGAAAAATGTACTACTCTATAAAAACAGTCAACAGATATTTCGAATTTTATCAGCAAGAGTAATAGATAAAATAATTCATTATTTATTATATTAAACAAACTTTATTTAACTTCTGAAGTAACATATATTTTTGAAAATGACATTGACAAAAATCTGGATCATGAGTCAGAGAAAATAATAGTATTTTAACTAGAAGAGATAAATTAAACATATTTTTAACAATTGTGTTATTTTTCAAAATTATAAATAACAAGCGATGAAATCTAAAAGCAGTCTTACTTTCTTAAAAGAAATGTTAGATTTTTATTTTTTTTTCTCGTTCATTTATTTATTTATTTATGAATATTTAGCAATTTCGAATTTGTCTAAAAGCGAGGTAAGATGGAAAAGATGTAAAAAATTAAGATATATGTCAATCAGTTTTCAGGAAAACATGCATTGAAAAATGCCCTAAAACAGTCAGTAGAAATAACTATTTTTCTCAGCTAGATTAATAGAGAAGTAATTTTTATTTCTTTACTGAAAACCTAATTATAACTTATGATTCAAACAAAAAACAAAATTCATCACTAGTATAGCCTGCGTACAGACGTAGCACAGTTTTTAAAAATTATTTTTCTTATTTAATATTAGAAAAAAATTACAAAGTTCTTAATTAAATAAGCCTGTTTTGAAAACATACTATTTAAAAATGAAATATACATGTATTCATCAATGTAACTTTAATAACTGGCTCGTAACAAAGTACATAATCTTATAATACGCTTAATAGCAAATACTTTTTCATATAAACAACAAATGTTTAAAGAAAATTTATATGAAATTCTACTTTTCAAAGGAACAGAATCTGCACCAATAAAGAAGACACAAAAGCTGTTTTATATTTATTCTTTTTAAAAGTAAACAGACTTTTTTTTATTTTCTGAATAACGTCCATTTTAAAAATTACATTAGCAAAACACTAGAACTTAAGTAAAAGAAAATAACAGTATTTCTACCAGAAGAGATAAATTAAATATAAATTTGACAATTGTATCATTTCTCGAAATATTGAATAAATAATTTTAAAAGTTAAAAGCAATCTTATTTCTTAAATGCTTTCTTAAAAAAAATGTTTACTTTTCATTTATTTATTTCTCTATATTTTTTTTAATATTTAGCAATTTTTAATTTGTAAAAAAAGAAAGTTGAAAATATAAAATAAAATACACGTAATATAATTTTCATTAAAACATGCACAGAAATATATCCTAAAATTAAAAAAAAATGTCAATATAGGGAACTACTTTTCTCAGCTAATGTGATATATATATATATATATTTTTTTTTTCTTAAATCTTAATTTAACATATGATAAAATCAAACTCAAAAGATATTCATCACTAATAAATATTCTGCGTACAGATGTAACTCATTTTTTAAAAACAATATGCCTATTTTTTTAATATTAGGATAATTTTACAAGTATTTAATTAAATAAGCCTATTTTGAAAACATACTATTTAAATTTAAACATACATGTATTCATCAATGTAACTTAAATAACTAGCTCGTAACAAAATACGTAATCTTATAATGCACTTAATAGTAAACATTTGCCCGTCTAAACAACAAATACCTAAAAAAAACCTTTGTATAACATTCAACTTTTTCAATTAACAGAATCTTCAGCATTAAAAAAGATATAAATAACTCTTTTATATTTGTTCTTTTTAAAAGTCAACAGATTTTATTTATTTTCTGAAGTAACGTGCTTTTAAAAATATCATTATGACATTGACAAAACACTAGAACTTGAGTAAACGAAATAACAGTATATCTATTTAAAGAGATAGATTAAACGAACTTTAACAGTTGTGTTATTTCACGAAATTAAAGAGCGTTAAATCTAAAAGCATAAGCTTTTTTAAAAGAAATGCTTGTTTTTCGTTTATTTTTTACTCGATTATTTTTAATATTTGGTAATTTCAAATTTGTCTAAAAGCGAGATAAAATTGAAAAGATAATAAATAAATAAATGCGTAATGTAACTTTCTTAAAAACATACATAGAAAAAATCTTAATATAAAACAAAGTATTGGAGAAATCTATTTTTCACAACTGCAAAAAAAAAATCACTTTTTTAAAAATGAAAACCAAAATATCACTTATGATAAAAACAAATGCATAAAATAGTCATCATTAATGAGTGCCTGCATACAGTTTTAACACTTTTTTCAAAAGTATATGTTTATTAAGCTTTATTTAATATAAAAAAGCACAATATCTGGAATTGAATGAGGATAATTTGAAAATCTGTGGTTTAACAATCAAGCAGAAAATTCTTAATTAGTAATAGTATAATGTATAGTGGTGATAGTGATGTTACTTGAAAAACCCAATTAGTGTAAGAATTTTGTTAGTGAAACATTTGATTCTAGATTTCGATGATTAAGAGAATGTTAAATTTTATATTCTTGAAAATATCTTAAGAATAAATTATATAAATAAGTTATACAGCGTGTTTCACAATTATGTATCGCAAATATAAAGACAGGTAAAGGGAACTCTACAGGACAAAAAAAAAATAAATAAATAAAATAAAATAAAATAAAATAAAATAAAAATAAAAAAATAAAAAAAGTTTCAAAAATATATAATAGCCGCGAAAATACAGTGTTGTAGATGTGAAGGGAACTGTTCAGTTGGATGAAAGCGCTTCACTGATTTGAATAGTTATTCCCTGCACGGATTTCAAGCAACATGCACAGCTTTCCGACATACATTTCCTGTATAGGATTGCGCAAATAAATGTCTCACATTTGAAGCACATCCAAGAGCTCTCGAACTTGTAAAAGGACTATCCTCTACTGCGCAAAACACTACATCTTCCACTGCATGATTTGTGCTTTTTTGTGACCATATCACACCTCAATACATAAAATGTTCCTCCTGCGTAGAACTGATCAGTGAAGACACTAAGATATTCGAGGATAAAGCAGATATCCTGGGATTGCTCCATGTCTCAATCAATGCATTTCCCTTTGAAGCGGAATACGTGGAAGGCATGTCGTTAAATTCCGTATCGATGTTACGACGGATGCTGCTCGAAATTCAAGCAGAGAATGACGATTCAAGCCAGCGAAGTTTTTTTATCCAATGAACTCAGAAAAATATACTAATGCCTCAACATTGTATTTACACACTAATATTCCTGTATGAAATCAGCTAACTTAGGTCTCCTTTTACTGTATTTATATTTCTGATATATAATTTTGAAACACCCTGTATATTTGTTCTAGTAATTTTTATTCTACATTTTAAGAACATTTAATACATAATATATGAAAATTATAAAAATAAACGAATGAAAATTAAATACATTTTATGCAATATGCATCTCAAAAATATACGGATTGACCATATTCTTAAAGGATAAAACAAACAAACATCTTCGCAAGAAAATTTGCTATTTATGAATTTTGTTCAATGAAGCCGTATTATTTTGTTGCATTTTTGAGATTCAAATTTTAGCATTAAATGATTCATCATATTTCCAGTATGATCTAATATTAAATATATGAAACATTTTATAAAATAAATAAATAAATAAGATACTGAGTTTATTTGTAGCAATATCCCCTTTGTAGAATATAACAGATTTATATAAATTTGCTAAGATATTGACACCAAGGAGATAATTTTAATTATTTATGAACATTTATCGATGAAGAAATGTTATATTGCTGCAGGTGTGAGAGGCAAAATTTAGAACAACATGTTTAAAAAATGACTTGTTCTGCTTCCAGTATGAAGTTGTATTAATTTTTAAAAGTATAGCTTACAACTTTATAAAAATAAACAAATACACAACATTTTAGATGTATGGTAATTTGCACTTTAATGATGTATCTGATCAATCCTATTCTGATAAGACTAAACAAAGTCGGTCATTCCACACAAAATGAGCAAATCGGGTGTGGCTGACATGTCACAGATTTTATTGAAAATCATCATATAAGTAGATCACAATCATTTACCAGGAAACGCAAAGTAGTAGAGTTCAGACTAGTTTATTTCAGTATAAAAATTTACATTAAAGTTGAGACGAAATCGAGGTCTTGTGTACATGCTTGAAATTTCAAGTTTGTTTATTTGCCGTAGGAATGGAAAGATTGTAATAAAAATTATTTACACTTAAGAATGAACTATAAGTAACAGATTAGCATAATTTAGTAATTGTATTTTTATTTTATAATTTAAAAATATATAAATAATAAAAAGATCGTGGAAAAAATAAAATATTTCAGTTATATGTTTTAAAATGAAGGACACTTTTTTCCAAATTCAAATTTTTTTGCCATTATAGCTAATTGAATATATTTAATACATCTAAAATTTAATTCTTGCCTTTTTCATTCCTTTGTGAGAAAAAAATAAATAGTAAAAACTGATGATTTAAAAGTCAACATATTTTTCATTTTTTTGGAGACGTATAAAAGCTTTTAAAAGTTTTAAACTCTTTGATATTACAGATAAAAGTGTATATTTTAAGTATACGGAGTTTTATTCTTGCTTTCAGTTTATTTTTGCCTCAAGAATATTTTAAATTTGTATAGAAGAAAAACGATTTTCTTCTTAAGATAACTGTATTTTAATCTTAAATTCAAGTAGCAAACATAGATGGCAGCACACATCTTTTTAAACAAGAAATAAGTAAAAATGCGCGTGTTTTCAAAGAATGATTGTCTTTAGAATGTCTCAAACATTAGTTTTTTGAAAACATTTTTGTTATGTTAGAAATTAAAAAGGCAGTATTGAAACTTTTTTAGCGTGTCATGGACTTATTGATTCTTATGTACGTGTAATATTGTTGATCTAGGAGCTGTCCTTTATTATTTTTTTTTTTTTTTGAGGTAACATAAGAGGAATAATTATGATTTTGTCATTTTTTTTAAAAAGTTTCTAAGTTTTTTTGAAGATGAAGGAAATAAGTAACAACTTTGAAACTTTGAGAATTCGATCTTCATACACAGTACTACATCTTGCATCAATTTCACAGATGTTTTTTAAATCCTTTGATTTTTATAACATTTCAAACATTTTAAAAAATTACAAAATTTCAATATTTATAACCGATTTATGATTAATTATGATATTACCAAATTATTGTTACTCAATAAATATAAAGATTAATATCCAGAGATTTCAATATTATAAAAAAAACTTCATTTTTGTTAGTTTTAAAAATATAGAACTTGAAACTTGCAACTTTTGACGATTATCCGCAAACCATTCTATATCACAAGTTTTTTAAATGTCCAAAATTGATAAAATAAATTATTTTTCGTCAAAATAATGTTCACACATACATTTGAATGTGAAATGAACACGTATCTCCAATTTTATTAAAATCGGATTCTATGCAGCTTCGGCTTTTATTTACATTTTTGCTCATTTGACATGGAATGACCCAAATAACATTAACGTATGAATTTTTAGTATTCGTAAATTTTGTTCGGAAAAGATATGCTCACTGAAATAAAAAATAAAGAAAAATCTTTAAAATTACTAAGAATTTTCTAGGAAACTGCAATTTCCAGAAAATTTTATAAAACAACAAAAATTCATGTAATATATATAGCTTTGCAATGTAAATAAAAAAATCTGTAAGATTACTGAAAAGTTTTTTGAGAAATCGGAATGCCTATTTTTTTTTTAATTGCAATTTTGGTTACAGACAAAATTTCAGTAAGAAATCTGTAATTTTAGTTATTCACTCTAAAAAAAAAATCTTTAAAATTGGTAAAACTTTTCTAGGAAACTGGAATTAGCAGAAAATTCTATGAAACAACAAAAATTCATGTAACACATACAGATTTGCACTGTAAATAAAAAAATCTGTAAGGTTACTAACAATTATTTTGGAAATTGGATGCCTAGAATTTTTTATGAGATTGCACCCTTGTAATTTTAGTAGATTCTTTTTACAAATTTATTGATTCCTATATCTTTACATTAAATGGTTTTATATATTTACATCTTTTTTTAGTCCAATGTGCAAATATATATATATGTATATATATATATATTAAGCATATAGATTTCTCTAATTCTACATTTGTAGAATCACACATTTTCTTTTGCAGTGTACTGTTGCAGTTTTGAGATGCAATGTTTGGCACTAGCTGTTCGAATAAACGACCCATTTTGTTACCAGTAAAAGTATTTAAGGTACAAATAAGTAATAAAAAAAATAAACAACATTAAATTTATTTTAAGAAATCTGCAATACACTGTAAAAAAAAGTCTGTAACATTAGTAATCTAAATTTACCGAAATATATTATGCTTACTAAAATTATATATGTACACTGTGCAAGAAAATTATGTCAATCTACAAAACTTGTTAGCAAAACTAGAGACATCTGTAACTTTACAAAAGAATCTACTAAAATTTTGATAATTTTACTAAAATTTTATCTGTAATTCTCGTTATCGTTACTTAAAAAGTTCTGGGAATACGATTTTCCAAAAACATTCGCAGTAACCTTAACAAATTTTTGATTCCAAGTGCTAATCCGTATCTGTTACATGAATTTCTATTGTTGCAATTGCATAAAATATTCATGGAATGTAATTCTGCTAAAAAAAATTTTGTAATTTTTAGAGTGTACCCAAATGTCATCACGTATACGATCCCTTCAGTGCCAATGATTGCTTCCAAAAAAAGCTCATGCCCTTTGATTGAATCTTTGCATTGTTGAGTAATGCACTTTTTCAGTTTTCAAGTTTAAAAATAAATCTCTTGCAATTTAAGTTGTGATAAAGTCACTCTAGCATTTTAGTGAAATCGTGACGTCAATGTTTTAACATGTGTAGCGTGAAAGCGACATCTATCCTTTATTGAACTTCAACTTTCCAGAGCGTGTGTGTCGCCCTCTGTCCTTCAGTTAACTCGCGGATAGGAGTAATATGCAAATTCATAGCGCCGTCTTATGTTTGCAAAGCTTTGAGTGAAGTGCAGAGTGTGTGGTGTTGAGGTAGCGGAGAAAGCCAGCTAGTGTGGTGAGAAGGTGGCAAAAGCCTGCTAGTGGTGGTGAGAAGGCGGGAAGCCAGTTTGTGTGGAGGTAGTGGCGAAAGCCAGTAGGGTGGTGAAGCGGAAGTAGCCGGCAGAGATAAATAGTTAGTAGTGAAGAGATTAACCTCCTGTGAATTAGATGGTGTTTTGGAGTGAGCTAGCCAGCAGTGTGCGCCGAGTTAGTTTATCACGAGCTGAGCCACCCAAGAAGAGTGCCGGTAGTAAGAAATAGTTTGATATGTTGAGTATTTTTTTAATAAAGAGTGTTTGCAGCCATGGGCTGTCTCATAAAGATTTAATATAGCGTTTAGCAGAAGTCTGAACGAGAAGCTGGTTTGAAGTGTCCCGATTGAGTCTAGATCGAGGTTGTGAGTATAGTTTCGACTTAATCTCTTAGTATTGTGAATAGTTATTGAAATTCTCGAACTGACGCTCCACTTTCCCCAAGTCCTAGCGGTTTAAATAAACTGTTGATTTTACCCTATATTTAGAATTATGTCTTCATTTCATTTACATAACCACCCTCCCGTTACAAATGACACCCAGTATGTGTACCCTCTAGTTACAAAGTTATTTCTCGTATAAATGATATTTATGTCGATGAATTTTGCTTCAACATAAGCTTTTCCTTTATTTTTACATTGTTAGAAAAGTTTGTATTTATAACATCATTTTATGTATAATATTAGAATAATTAAAAAGTTACCACAGTAACTTAAGATTTTTTTTTATTTTATCTTAATTGATTACAACTCATGTTAAACTCATTCATTAAAATAAAATATATATAGGCATAAAATATAAACATAGATATAGATAATATATTTTGCATAGTATTTGTGAAAAAGAGACAATAAAGATTGAAAGTTGTTATACCTTATTTTTATAAAGAACTATGATATTGTCAATATTTTATTCAAGTATGTAAAATTGTATGCATTTTTTTCTGATGTAGCAACTTGATCCTACTGTAATAAGATAAGACAAAGAGACATCAGAGCGCGAAATGTTTTTATTATTCATAAACTTTTATCGAAGGAGATATGACATTTTTGAGATGCTACGTTTCCGATTACATGTTTTAAGAATCCATCCATCAGTTTTTGAAGTGCAAGAAATTTAGATATATTTTTGTATTTACAGCTGGCTTTAGCTTTTAAATATAACTTTAAAAGAGATAACACTATGTATATATAAAACTATATGTTTTTTTCATTTTTTGAAACATAATTATTAGAAGAAAAGATAAAAAGAGTAGAAGGAACTGGGCATATTGATACAGTTTTCTTTTTCTAAGATTTCTTTTTTTGGTGTCCAGAAATTTCAAGTTATTTTTCCATGTGGTGTCAGCAAAACTTGTGTAGTGTGTTATAAAAGTGTACGACCGTTGTTTTATTTAGTATTTTTGCATGTAATTAAAAAAAACAGAAAAAGTCATTTCTTTCAATGTGTCCCATCTTCGGGGATGATTGATACATCACATGGGGCACTTTGATAATTTTGGGAAAAATGGAGACAAAATAACACAAATGCATATTTTTCATAGAAACTTAATCAGCAAACCATTATATAATTATTTATAGAAATTCAAATTACCCACAATTTATTTGTAATTAATATTAAAGCAATCAAAATTAAATGAATAATGACTTGATGTTCTGGCTGTTCCTTCTCTGATTATTAGCTGTGGTAACTTTGTCATATCTGGTAATTCAACCCCTGAATTATCTTCTTTCTTAGGGAAAATAAAGGATGAATATATTAAAAATTCGGTTTATAATATAATTGTCCTTTGGTGTTCTGCAGCTTGATTCTCTTAACATTTCTCATCTTGAAAATAATTTTTCTCTGGAAAATCGACATAAATTCGAGGTTTGCTAGGCTGCTGTCCTTTTCTTTTGTTAGTTCGACTAGCTCTAGATGTTGGGTGAATTGGTACATCTTCTGTTGGCAAAAATACTATAAAATGTTCAAATATAAAAAATAGAGCTATTTCACTTCAATAAAAACTGATATTAGAAATTTTTGGTGAAAAATGGTTGGTTTAAAGAGTGTATGGTGAAAAGAATCATAAAAGGTAATGAAAAAATGATCTAGAAATAAATTTAGGTTGTATCAATGTGCCTCGACATAGACTGTATCAATGCTCTATACAGCCATTTTGAATAAAATGAGTCTCAAATCCAACGCTTCATAATTTACCTAAGAATAAAGAATGCTGAACTGATAAAGAGTAGCTTTACTTACGAAGGAGAGTATTCTTTTCTGTTGAAAATACTGGAACATTTGTACAATACAATTTCAATTGTACAACTCAAATTTACTTATGACCTACAAAAACAATAAATCACCAGTCCCGTTTCATCGAACTACTAAATTATGCCAAGACGTTCTGTATGTATTTGTGTACACTAGCATCACCTTTTGTAGCTGTTGTGAAACTTCCTGTAATGAGCAGTAGAATGGGGTTATCAATGTGCCAAAGTTCCCCTTATATATTCATTAACTTGTTTTGCGTTACAATATTATTTTGCTACAATAATTAAACTTTTGTGTAATATTTCATAAATAATGATAAATTCTAATTCCATATTTACATAACAGCGTAAACCTATATTTATGTTAGACCGTAGCAAAAAACCACAAAGATTCCGAATTAAATCGTAATTGTAGGAGAAAATTCCCACTCGTAAATATAAATACAGAGAAAAAAAATACCATTGAAATCTCATAATATCCACCTTTCGCGCATCGTGTTCAAAATTTTCTAATATGAAAAAATGTTGAACATGCATATGAAAAATCGTAAAATACGTTAATTTTGTCCGATCAAACACTTTTTAATAAGTGGCATGGCTTTGAGGTACGTAATAGGAAAAAATAACTCACATCCCTCCACTAACCCCCTCAAGAGGGTGAAAATGTGCAGTTTTCGGGGAGTTCATGCAAATTAAGGAGGTGTAAATGTTCACCAATCGACCTGATTTTTTTTGTACATAAGAAAACCTTATGGATAAAAGTTTTTAAAAATAACTCTTCCATTCTTTTTTCCATGGGGTGTTATGAGAGGCCAAAATTATGCAGATCTTGACCAGTCATTATAAAGACCATTCAAGAGCTACATCAGAAATTTCGCTGCACTGTACGCCTGACCCAACATTCCCCAAATAACCAACCAAATTGTATGTGCGGAGAATTATCGAGATCCACATTCAGATTTAGGTACTACATGATATGATTTAGTGTCATATTTTGCATGATACCACGTGAAATAAGGTTAACTGTTATAAAACATCGCGTCGTTCATGCTCATAAACTTTTGAGGATACCTGTGCTAACAGTTTAACACTACAAAACAATTTTTGAGTATGGCATAATTCAAAGTAAGAGCTAATTTTTATCCTTTTGTAAATCTAGTCTCTGATTTTTGTTGAAGAAATGTTTACCATAAGAAGTGGAAGGATAATCTTGGTTTAAAACAAATTTATGATGTCATAATAAACACTGGCATCAAAATTTATGGCCGGAACTAATAAGTTTATGAGGACTTTGACCTTTGTGTGAGTATTTTTGGATCTCCATATCTGCCGAAATTCCAGCTCTCGAATAAGCTGCCGATAACCCACTATCATTGAAAATAGAAGGTTTTCTGGATAAGGAATAAAAGCACTGGCCTAAAGTACCTTTTCATCAATTCTTGGACTTTGCCTTTAGTTAATTTTAAGAGAATTGAATGCCATATACTACATGACTCAAACATCCTGAGTAAAGATGAGAGATATCTGCACGGCTTTGCTCTTTCTATTGTTGCTAGATGTTCTTGCTCAGACCTAGTGAATCAGAATCTGGGATCAATATATAATTATCGGTGGTGATGAGAGCGAACATGTTCCTGAGACTGTATACTTCATTTAAAACCTTACTCGAAAATCGCATCATCATTATCACATACAGCCGTCGAAAAAACCTAAATACTCCCTATTAAACAATTTACTGCAACGAATTATCGTAGATTAAAAATACATTGCCAAACGATTGGATATAAAGACTGCTTTTAAATAATGTACGTAAAATTTGCTTAGAGGACCATCTACATATCAAAACTTGTTTTCAGTAACAAGACCCAATTTTGGTACCACAAATAAATTCCATACATGTTAATAATCCTAAATATAAATTTGTACGAATTTTGTACGATTAGTGTACAAGGAACTGATAATTTTAATGTTGAATTAATTTAGGGGCTGTATCCAAATTGAAACTCAGTACTCGAATATTGTTAAAAAGTTACAGATTGACTAAGTAATTTCTATTAATGCATTATTTATTGCTAATATGACCATTTGAATCGCTTAGTTATTTCAGTTTTTTTTCCTTTTTGCTTGCTTGTTTTAATAGCAAAAAAAGCTTGCGTAACAGAAAGTCATAAAAATAACTTATAAATTTTTAATAGGTTTTTAAATTAGCTTGTGTACTCGAATCGACCAAAATTTCAAGCTATGGCAGAAAAGGTTTAATTATTTAAAGCTCTTTATTAATGGGTTAAAAAAATTACATCGTAATTAAGATAACAATTTTTGACTGATATGCGAAAATTAGTATAAGGTAAATCAGCAATTTGAAATAAAATACTGTACTTTCGTGACAATATTTTATCTAACAAATATTCGATGAAATACAGGGAACTTCTTAACAATGATTTTATTAAATTACATTAATAATTATAAATGTCCTAATGATTATATTATAGATATAATAATGGTTTAAATGATGCAAAATCTTTTCGGTCAATTTTTTAAAAATATCAAATACCAGAATTAGATATATGTGTTAGAGTTGTTTGTAATTTATGTTTGGAATCTGGCATCATACTAGCTCGCTAATGTATGTAACTATAGAAACGCAAATTGTCTGTGTTTTCCTAGTTGTTGTTTTGTTTTGCTAGAAGAGCCAGGAACGCTTCGCAATGTCTTAAAAAATAAAGTATGTACAGTCCATTAAAACATGTGAGTTTATAAATTACGTTAATACGCATCGCCACCACAGTATGATTTGTCGTAAGTGCATCGGTATCTATGTAAAAAGAAAAATAAATGATTTCACGTATTCTTCCCTTTTGTAGAAAGCCTTGAAATGAATATGATAAATTTTTGCTTGCACTGTCAATTAAGCTTTGTTGTGTGAAATTTAATGTTAATATTAATAAAAATATGAAAATGTAAACTAACAATAGAATTTCTAGATTTTGAATGTTTGTAATTCAAAAACATGTTAGTTAAATGACATGAAATTTTGTTAAGACATGAACAGGCATAAAACTTCTTAAAAAACATAAAAAAATTCTAAAATTCGCTAGGTTTTTCAAAAGATTTGAGAATTTCTTCGTACGGTGTAAATAAAAAGCACATCTACTATGAAAACAGTACTTTGAGCAGTACTATGAAAGCAGTACTATGCTACTTTGAGTCGTGCTTCTGCTTTCATGTTGGATGTACGTTTTGTTTGTACCTGACGAAGGAAAACTCTGATCTTTTGATAAGCCTTAGAAATTTAAGAATTTGTATAGTGTTTCTAAGAAGTATTTTTTTCTGTTTATATTCATTCACACCACTTTTATTTTGTTTTATATGATAGTTTTAAAACTTAAAATATCTTGTCAAAATTGGATCTTACCGTTGAAAAAGACAAATTTTCGGGTGGCTTTCATTTGTAGATGGGCTCCTAAGCAAATTTCATGGACATTTAAATGTCGAAATTATTTACAATGGTTTGGTACCAATAACTATTATTTGATGCAAAGTTAGTAGAGGCTGTTTACCTTTTCTCCAGGACTATACATTTAACAGTATACGTACCTACGTGGATCGAAATTAAAACAAAATCTTCAATAGTTGAGGGATCTAAGCATATTTTTGAATGCATCAAGAATTCCTAAATCTTACCTACAAAAGATGGAAAAGCGGTATAGGAGATTATTAAAAAAGTCCTTCCGGCAATGCCGGGAGGAAGAGGTAGCTTTCATATACTTATATATTTATTTATTTATTTTAAATTAAGTTACATTGTTCAACAATACTAAGCTCAAATTAGTGGAAATAATCTTTAAAAATTAGTGATTTTATAAGATTGAATACTAGTTTTTGTCAAGACTGGATATTAATAGGAATTTTTAGAAATTAGTCATCTTTTATTCAACCTGGTTTTATTTTAAGCGATTTAGAGAGTCAACAAATTCCAAGATATCATAAAGTGTATGCTATTTTAAAGCAACATGATGGATCGTTCAGATCAGACCGTTTCAAAATGTCAGCCATAAGCAAAATTCAAAGTGCTATAACTCAATCATTTTTTAACATATAGACAAAATAAAAAGTGTTCTGGAATCGTTGTTTTACGTTTTAACACGTAAAAGAACTTTAAATTTTTTCGCATTTAATCTTAAATTTTAAATTTTTAAAAAAATTTAAAATGGCCACCATTTTGAAACAAAATGGTGGATGATGCTGGCCAATGAACTCGGTCGAGACATTTGTATGTAGTATGTACATATCAAGTTTCATTGAAATCGGTTCATAAATACGCGTGTTATCACGTGACAAAATCAGATCGTTTCAAAATGTAAGCCATAAGAAAAATTCAAAGTGCTATAACTCAATCATTTTGTAAGATATAAACAAAATAAAAAGTGTTCTGGAATCGTTGTTTTAAGTTCTAACACGTAAAAAAAAATATTTTTCAAATTTTGATTTTTTCGCATTTAATTTTAAATTTTAAATTTTTTAAAAAATTTTAAATGGCCACCATTTTGAAACAAAATGGCGGATGATGCTGGCCAACGAACTCGGTCGAGATATTTGTATGTACTATGTACATACCAAGTTTCATTGAATTCGGTTCATAAATACGCGTGTTATCACGTGACAAAATCAGATCGTTTCAAAATGTCAGCCATAAGAAAAATTCAAAGTGCTATAACTCAATCATTTTGTAAGACATAGACAAAATAAAAAGTGTTCTGGAATCGTTGTTTTGAATTCTAACACGTAAAAAAAAAAATTTCAAATTTTGATTTTTTCGCATTTAATTTTAAATTTTAAATTTTTTTAAAAATTTGAAATGGCCACCATTTTGAAACAAAATGTCGGATGATGCTGGCCAACGAAATCGGTCGAGACATTTGTATGTATTATGTACATACGAAATTTCATTGAAATCGGTTCATAAATACGCGTGTTATTACGTGACAAAAATCAGATCTTTCAAAATGTCAGCCATAAGAAAAATTCAAAGTGCTATAACTCAATCATTTTTTAAGATATTGACAAAATAAAAAGTGTTCTGGAATCTTTGTTTTAAGTTCTAACACGTAAAAGAAAAATATTTTTCAAATTTTAATTTTTTCGCATTTAATTTTAAATTTTATTTTTTTTAAAAAAATTAAAATGGCCGCCATTTTGAAACAAAATGGCGGATGATGCTGGCCAACGAACTCGGTCGAGACATTTGTATGTACTATGTGCATACCAAGTTTCATTTAAATCGGTTCATAAATACGTTAGTTATCGCATGACAAAAATCAGATATATATATATATATATATATATATATATATATGGTTATATATATATATATATATATATATATATATATATATATATATATATATATATATATATATATATATATATATATGTCAACATTTGAACGGAGGGTGGTTTTGGGGTGTGGGGGTCATGATCGGTGAAAATATACCAAAATTTTCCGGAAGTGCTTTCCTCCGGACGGCTGCAATAGGTAGCTTTTTACTTTTTGTAATGAAAGCTACCTAATAAATACTTTATTTGCCCATATAGAGAACCTCATTCTTTCAATGGCAGTGGATAAAAGGTAGCACGTTAAAGCTAAGACATCAGCGGGTACTGAAATAAAAAAAAAAAATCCCGCAAAACCGTCAGAAATTTCTATTTCCGGCAATAAATTTTTACGACAATGATTATTATGACATCATAAATTTATCTGAAATCAAAATGAGCTGTTCACCTTTTTTGTAAACATTTCTCTAGCTGACATTGCAGAAATGATGTCCAAGGTTTGAAAGCTAACTCGTCCTGCGAATCTAAAAGATATACCATGCCCCACGCTAAATGTAGATCGCAGTGTCAATCTGATAACAAAAATCTCCTCAAGAGTTGCTAGGCTTTATGAGCTAGGTGATGGTTTCATAACAGCCAATCTCGCTTCTCCTGCTTCCATTCTAAAATTTGACGCTAAATCAGAATTTGCGGAACTAGAATCTGCATGTGGATCTGAAGAATTATCATCGTCCACATTTTGTTTTGTTCGTTTCGGTAATCTGTGGATGGGACTCTCTGTGCAGCTACCTGCCAGTGTTGAATCCTTAAACATCGAGAGAGGTACGTGTGAAAAGCTGCACAATTAACTTTTCTTCTGATTCATTGCTTTTTGGGGGGAACGTGAGGGGTAGACATTTAGCCTCAAAAGTGCTTTATATCCAAACAATCTGATATATTGGTCATTATAAACACCATCTGCAATTTGTGATAAATCGACTGAAATTTAACATTTTCTCTACTTTTAGTGGTTTCGAAGGGGATAGGGAAGGGGGGTGATACTACCCCTCTCCATTATACACTTAAAGGCCATATTACGTACAAAAATTGAATTTGATCAAATAATACGTACACTTTTTAGGATTTCTCATATTATATGTTCAATTTTTCTTCGAATTCGAAGCGTTGACCGCGATGCATACACTATAAAAAAATTATATATTTTAAGTATTTTTGCGTATTCATGTTTAAAGGATTCAGATGATTCAGTAAAAAAAAACTAGTATATACCATAAAGTAAATCTTGGAATAAAGTTTCGATTTATTAAAAAAAATTATTAGTCGTATTAAAAATAAATACTGTTCTATTTTGTTTTTATACTTTTTTTTGTCTTTTTAAATCTTTGGCCTTTTGTCTTTTTGTTATTTTTTTTAATAAAAATTTAAATAAATGTGTGTATATATATAAAGAAAGCGCATTTTATGCAATAATCTGAAAAACAACTAAATCGAAAACTTTGATCTGAAGATACATCCTATTTTCGAAACAGCTATAAGACCTTCAATATTTTATGTACATGATTTAAAAACTGTGTATTTTCTATGTTATTGTAGTTTCATCCCATTCTGATAACATAAAACAAGGGGAGAGAAACTCAGGAAGAATTTTTATTATTCATGAACGTTCATTGACGTACGATGATGCGCAATATATGTAATCTTATCAGTTTGAGATAAAATGTTCGGCATTACATGTAAAAACAAAGCTTCCATTATGCACATTATACCCCCTATATAATATTTATATATATATACATACAATACACATACAATTCAGTATATACAATTCAGTAGAGGCGATTGGCATTTTTTATGATCAAACTGCAGGTTTGATCATAAAAAAATGGCAATCGCCTCTACTGATAAATAAAACGTGATAGTTTTTTTGTATAGAGTTATTTTATATTATGGGCTTTAGAATGAGAAAAATATTAAAATATAAAAGAAATGTTTCCATAAAAGCTCGTACAGCGGCAAATTTATAAAAAATTCGAATGTCTATTTAAGTGAAAAAACATACAGTGATCTCTCACTTATACGACTGTCTCGTTTATACGCCGAATTTTTTTGTCCGTCCACACTTTATAGGATATACAGCTAAACTTCTCTCAGTTATATGACTATTTTTCTTTATTAAACGTCGTTTAAAATGGTAAAGCTAATTTTATATTTCTCACGCTTGAAATCATTTGTATAATCTTCGAAGTACAAATCACTCCTTTTACTTGCCCATCATACGTAGTATAGGGTAAGTCTTGCAATCGTTTTGAAAATTGAAAAATTTTTTTGACGGATTTACACGTTCTAGATAGTGGAGATTCCAAAAAACACATTTTTAGAATTTTTCTTTTGCCGTCCGTCTGTCTGTCTGTCAGTCTGTCTGTCTGTAAACGCTCTATCTCCCGAACAAATTGAGATAGAGACTTGAAATTTTGTATGTAGTTAGTATGTAAGAATGGAACGAAGTCTATTCAAAATCAGCAACCTCGATTATCCGGAACTATTTTTTTCGGACTTTCGAAAAATTCGTTCTGATGAAAGGTATATAAAAATTTTCGAATGTTTTTATTCTAAGGAATGGAGGTAAAAGGCAATTAAACAACACACATTTTGCATATAGATCGAAGTCGATCAGATTATTAGTTGTCGAGATATTTGTAATCCTGTTTTCCCACATTCTTCGATTTTTCATGACCCTGTATTTCATTCAAATTTCAATTCAGAGGTATATTTTAATTGAAAATGAGACGCTTAATCCAACGCAATAAACTGTTAGTTTATATTATTATTTTTGGAGCTATAAGGATATTTCTTTTACGCAGTTCGGTACTACTTGAGTAGTTTGAGGTTTTATATAATTTGTCGAAATTGATACATCAACAATTCATTAATAGAGCATTACTATGCATATTAACAATATTTAAATTTTGTTTTGGAATTGCAATGCATTGTATAAATAGTTTCACATGTTTTATTTTCATATGCCTATCCATGATGGGTAAGTATTAAGGTGGCCCCCAACGACTAGTTTTAGGTGCGTTCGTAATTATGTAAATACGTAGCTTCTATAGTTGTAGTTCAGTCCGTCAGTCCGCCTATAACAACGCGAAAACTATCCAACCGAATCGTTTGAAATTTAAAATATATAATTATTACATAATTTTGTGGAGTCATTTCAAATTTTATGAAAATCGGATGCATAGTTCAATTACAGGGACAATAAAAATTATTCCGTTACATTAAGGTCATTGAGGAAAAAACTTTCAAATGCATTTTAACCGTTTTAAATTTAAAATACCTAATTATTACATAATTTTGTTGAATCATTTCAAATTTTATGAAAATCGGATGCATAGATTAATTACAGGGACAATCAAAAGTATTTTGTTTTATTGCGGTCAATGAGAAAAAAATTTTCAAATGTATTTTAATGGTGTTACACATTGCATGGTGTACATTTTGCATAATCTGTAGTGCAAAGAACATTTGTTATTGATTTACAAGGCCACGCAAAAGTATTCCATTACATAAAGGTATAGGGAGAACATTGTTTGGTGTAAATTTTAATTATAATTACTATTTACAATTTTATGAGATTCATATATGAGAGTGATATTTTTAAAACTTCGTTATCATACGAACGCACCCCTCATTTGCCACTCTTCACATACAGTTTCCAACTCGTTTCTTTTATTATTATTATGGTGTTTATCAATAATGAATAACATCTCTTATCTATCATCGTGTATTATTAACGATGGAATCTGTAGCGGGAGGGTGGTTTTATGGAATTTCCTTGTGACTGACAATGTGTAGAATATAATGAAAAAAATCTGTCAGAACTGAGATCTGCTGAAGAAATCTTTGAGGATATCAATAATGAAGATGCGATCGGGGCTAGGAGGCTGACGAAGATTAGAGCAATGTTCCGACTGTTGAATGTTTTTCAGAAGTTATTTATACTAATAGAAGTTTTAAATACATTTTAATGCATTTTAATACATTTTAATTATGTCCGTAAAAACGATTATTTCCAACGAAGCTTAAAAACTTTATTAAACATAGAGAAACATCTTTTCTCTTTTCATCGACGTCAGAGGTAAACTGATATCACTTCAATTTTTGAAAAATATCTGGTGTGTAAATCTCTAAAATAAAAATATTGGTAAGTAAATTATTTTGTGAATAATTTTTATGTATTTTATTTTTAAATCTTTTTATGTAATTTGTTAAAAAAGATTCTTAGCACTCAAAACTTAATTTTTCTAAAATAAAAAAAAAAATTGAATGCATATAATGTTTAATAGTTGTATAATAAGATGTTCTATCATGTATACGACAGCCTCAGTCACACGATTTTTTTCTGTGGTCCTCTGAAAGTCGTATAATTGAGAAAACGCTGTAGTTATATATAAAATACAAATTAAAGATGTAACAATAGCGATATAAAAAACGCAGTTAAAAATTACGAGGAAAAAAATCTTTCTTTGCAGAAGGCAGAAAACAAATAATTTATTATTAATACAAAATACAGGGTGTCCCAGAAATAACGGGGAAAACTTTGGGAGGTAGGGGACATCGCAAAAATTCACATTTGTTAGCAACCCATGGTTGGAAAGGATTTTTTGGCGTAGTAGTGATGACACAAAACGCAATAAGGACAAGACACGAATAAGAAAACAAAATATCTTTATTATCCATAGTACAGTAGAAAAGTAAGAATAAAGCACATTAAAAAAACACCGATCATTATCAAAGTAGGTGTGCAAACATGTTTTCTCTCCCTGTTCGTGTCCTTTCTTTCATGTGTTTTGTGTTATCACTACCGCTCCAGGAATGTGTTTCCGAACATGGTTTGCTGTGTAAATCGGAATCCTTGTGATGACCTCTATGTCCCCTTACAGTTTGTCCCATTATTTCTGTGACACCCTGTATTTAAGTTTTTACATTCACAAATAATGGCACATCCTACGTTGAAATCGAAGACCACGAGTTAGTATTAAACGACTACATGAGACAATGCAGAATCTACTGCTTTGTTGTGTTTTTTACAGCTAACACATATGGGTGATTCTCAAAATAGGGGGCAATTTCAAAAGTGAAATCTTAAAAAAATTACTGTTAGCAAAATTTCTGAAAAAGTAGGTGTTGTTAATATAGTATTATGTATACTTTACATGTAGTCAGCAGAGCTAAATATTTAAAAATTAACCAAAAAAAAATTAGTATTTTTGAGCCATGCTAATGACAAAACAAACTGCATGGAATAAATATATTAAGAAATTTTTATTTTCTTCCTGTTTAAATGTTTTTTTTCTATATTTATTAGCCTTCCTTTTCAGCAAATGGTTTCCATTTTTACATATATACCGGGTGATCCAGAAGTTTCGGGAGTTTTGAAAAGTTAATAATTATGAAACTATGTATAATACAAAGGTTCTGTTTTCAGATATATGCTCAGAAACATGTGGGATTTTTGTTTAGAATGAATTTTTTAAAATATATATAGTTACCATTTTTAGCAACAGGTGGCGCTGTTATATAAGACTGAATGTACCTATACCATGCGTTATATAGACACATGAGTTCATTGCGAAACTTCTTTTCTATGATATTGATGAGATTTCGTTTTAAGGGTGGTTTATGTTCAAACATTTTTTGTATGGTAAATAAAATTGCATTGTAAGGGAAATTTGATACAAAATTTCATGAGAAACTGCAGTGTTTAGACATTGTCTAGACTATGTTTAGACACATCTTTGCATGTCGCGTTGTTTTCATATCGTACAATACGTCAAGTTAAAACTGCAAAAGAATCGATGGCCATTGCAAATGGGAAATGCTATGGTAAGCAAGGTTTGAGAAAAAGGCTCATTGGACGATCGTAATAGAAACAAGAGATCCCAAATGTCTGTTACAATCGTAAATTAGGTAGGATTCTATGCCAATACTCTGTAGAAATCACCAGTTCATGGTGAGTGCAGTAAACTCGTGATATCACGATGAACTGAAATTTCTTCTGGAATTTCTTTCTGCTCTGAGGATACTGTGCACGCTGTTTTGCATCGGCTCACGGCGATACTTATAAGTCATGAGCGTCATGATTAAACTTTGTAACCCTTGGACACTAATTCGTTCTTTTAAATGAGCTGTATCATACTATAAAAATAATACTATCAATTTTAGCGCCACCTGCTGTCAAAAAGTGCAACTAACATAATATGTTTTTTTCATCGAAAAAACAAATCCCACAAGTTTCTCAGCATTTCTGTGAAAACCGCATACTTCTATTGTTTATGGTTTTCTAATTATAAGCATTTCAAAAGTCCCGGGACTTCTGGATCACCCGGTACATATAAGGAGAATAAAAACATTACTAAAGAGCAAACTTCGTTTACATGAGCAACATTCTGACACTAACAATGTAAGAAGCTGTCTTAGTGATTTTCTCACAGATTTAATGCATATTTTAGGGATAATAAATGTAATACTTAAATTTATATGTAAAATTAAATTTTATAAAAGATACAATATAAACAATGGTTACATTTATGCACATAGGAGTCTTTAGCATGGACAGAAAAACCATGCTAATGACACTGATATTTGTCCATGCCAATGACAAATTTTAATTTAAATAAGATTATTAGCCATAATATAATCACAATGCAAAAGTCCTTTCTGGGGCTTTTTAAAAAACAAAAGTCCTATGCAAATAAGTAAAATAAAAATTTTAATTATAAAATAAACATGAAAATTATTATCCATTCTAATGACATACAATTGATGTACGCCCCTAATATTCAACTTCTATTCTTAAAATATAATAAATGCTTCTATTTTCAGGCTGGGATAAAATGGCTAATTGTTGCCACGGAGAAACTTTATATTTTCAAACTATTGTCATATGTGAAAATGAAATTTTGATTAATAACCAGCTGTTATAGTATGACCTTGTTTTGAAAATAGAATATGGATGACAAAATTAAATTATTTTTTTATATACTATAATTTTATTTTTAAAAAGAAATTTATAACCTACTTAATATTAAGATGGAGTCTATTTTACCCCTTCTTAGTTGTTAAATATTTAATATTTTTTATATTTTTTTATTTTCTATTGCACCTCATTCTGTAATCTTTTTATTTAGGCAGAATATGTTATTTAGAATCTGGATAAAACTTTGCATTTTAAAACATGTGTTACTGTTCACATCATTTCATACCCGCTCTAATCCTCTTTGCAGTGGAGGAAAACGGAATATGTAAAGTATATCCGCATTAGATATGATAATGCATGTCTTTTATGGAACATTTTAAATCTCAACGCATTTTCGTGATTTAGAGGGTTGATCCTAAACTGATTCGACAAACCAGAGTGTCATCAATGCAAAAACTATTTGTATTATTCATGAGCGTTTGTGTGTCTAGATTTGTTATAGTTTTAAAGCTGACGTTTGGTATTATGTATTTAAAAAAACATCAATCATATTTTAGCGTATGAAATATATATATATATAAGCAAAGAAAAATAATTTATTTTATGTACATAAAATATGATGACACTTAGAGTTTCAATAAAAATATTTTTTTGACAATTTGTCAGAATTTTTTATTTTTATTTTTATTTTTATTTATTTATTTATTTGTATTGCATTTCAGAATCAATGAAAAACATGAAATAATTGTACATTTAATAACTTTTCATTGCTCTACAAACAACATCTTAAAGTAAGCAAAATTAATTTACGTTTATTACGTTAAATATTTAATTATTAAATATTAAATATTTATTAAAAATTAAGCTAAATATTAAATCTTTCTATATATTTTTTCTATTGCGCATTATTCTGTAAAACTTTATATTTAGGCAGGATATGTCATTTAGAATATGGATAAAACTTTGCATTTTAAAACATGTGTTACTGTTCACATCATTTCATAACCGCTCTAATCCCCTTTGCAGTGGAAAAAACGGAACATGTAAAGTATATCCGCATTAGATATGATAATGCATGTATTTTATGGACCATTTTAAATCTCAACGCATTTTCATGATTTAGAGGGTTGATCCTAAACTGATACGATAAACCATAGTGTCATCAATGGAAAAACTATTTCTATTATTCATGAGCGTTTGTGTGTCTAGATTTGGTGTAGTTTTGAAGGTGATGTTTGGTATTATGTATTTAAAAATACATCAGTCATATTTTTGAGTATGAATTTTTTTTTCTGTTTTCTTAGGAGGTTGCAGTAGAAGAAAAATTTTATAAGTTAAAATTCAGGGTGTTCATAAATTACTGTTAGAGATAACTGTTTTATGAATAGGAAGATAAATAACCACTGTAACGAACCAAATAAAACAGGCTGATTCCGAAAAATGATCTGTGGCAATTTCTTCGATTTTAAACGTGTCTCACCAAGGAACTTATTTATATATATATTTTTCTTCATTTATAAATTTATATAAACTAACTGATAATTCAAAAAGATTGAAAAGAGAAAAAAAATATCTTTTGTTCATAAAATATTATGGTACATGGGTACTCAATAGGAACCTTTTTATGACAATTTGTATGGAATTTTTATTTTTTACTTTTCTTATATTATATTGCAAAAACATTGAAAAATGCGAAACTATTATACATCTAATAATATTTTATTACTGATGGACTCTACAAAAAATATCTTGACGTACATAAAATTAATTTATGTTTCCGGTTTTGTAGAATTCGTACTTTTTTGCTGCGAGCGATTATCATATAATACATATCTCTTAAAAAAAACGCTGTAAGAAATAAATTGATATTTTGTTTAGATCTTCTGCCCGTTAGGTTCTATTCATTTCAGTTTCTTTGTCTTTAATATTATTTATGACGAGAAAAAAATATAAAGATGTATGTCCTATAGGAAGACTTCGGGTATGAAAAAGTTAAATGAAAAGGTATTATAAATATTTGCGTCAGTTACTGAATAAGGGTTTCACTGATTTTTTTAGGGGGGGGGGGAGATCAGAAGACTGATTCAGTGTTAAAAATTTCTGTAAAAACAGCGAATCCCTCTGTACGTTTTCACTAGTTCACGGTTAATTGCATTTGATGGAGTTTCTCGGTCATAATTTTACACACATTTCCCTTAACATATATCTAATCCCCTATAGGGAATTATTCCCTACAGGGGACATCCCCTACACCCCCTTTCGTCTTTTTTTATCCCCCTCAGAACCGACATAAAAATAACATTTGATTTTACTCTGAAATGTTAATAACTCAATACTTAATTTTTTTAAAAGTCAGTTTTATTCTTTTTTGTTATAGGGGGAGGGGTTATTGGGTTAAATATCACATGTAATACTTCAGGGCCAATGCACCACATAATCGAAAATTAAAAGTTCAAGGATTATATTTAAATGACATTTTATTTTTTCACTTTATGCAATTGTATACATATAAAAGAGTTGTTCATATTTCTTGAAATCCTTTAAAGCAATTTCCTGACCCCCTGAAACAAGTAAACACCTTTCAACTTGAACAACGCGCTGTAGTTAGAGTATTAACCTCCTGTTTGCCGCCGGCTGATTTTTTCACACACTACGCTACAGGTTTCACTGCAACATAAGCAATATTTAAATTAGTATAATTCCACAAATAAAACCCAGTTCTGAAAAATTAAGTTGGGATTGATGCTATCAAAGATTATACACCGATACTAATAACATATTTTGTATCAAGTTGGAAAAAACATCTTTTTTTTAAATTTTTTAATAAATTAAAGAGAAAACAACATTACAATATTACCCTTTGGCTGGGCAGTCTCGGGATTATCGGTCTTCTGCATTTGCTCTTGTGTACTCTATAGCAAATGATTTTAGGTACTTTTTTTTCTTTCTTTCTTTTGTATTCTTGCGGCATACACTGGAAAAAAAGCACTCAAAAATGAGTACATCAATATACTCACATTGATTTGAATATGTTTGTATAAAAAAAATGAACACAATGCTTTCTCAATTTTGAAACATAGCATGTTATCAGATCCAAATAAACCATAATTTTGCACCCCATAATGGTATATTTTATTTATGGCGGCATAAAAGATAATGTAAATAGTAATGTAAATATTAAATTTAGTAATGTTAATATGTAAATATTAAATCATGCACACTTTTTTTAAATAATTTAAAAGTGCTATTATTTTTAACACAATCAAACTGATTGGTAAAGTAATCATACGAATTAAATATTTCCAGCTGAGCGAAAATTACTTTACCAATGCGTATGATTACTTTACCAATCAGTTTGATTGTGTTAAAAATAAGAGTATATCTACGTATCCATCAATAATAGGTTGTTGCCTGGTGTAATATGGTAAAGTTAAAATTATTTACAACGTTAGAACACCAGAATATTCGAATTCCAAGCATACCGGTTTCGGTAGCATATAGCATACCTTCCTCAGTGCTAAAGATAGTGGAGATTTGCTCATATATATATAGGGAGGATGGGGATTCAAGTGATAAGTTTCTTGACCAATAGGAAAACAGAGGATCCTAGGCAACAGCCAATAGGAAAACAGAGGATCCTAGGCAACAGCCAATAGGAAAACAGGGAACAGTTAATAGGAAAATTGGGTGGAAAATGGAAAAGATATTGCGAGAATTGCATTAAAAGATTAAGAAAAATTAGTTTTAATGTAATATTTCCAACAGTCTGATAATGGTGGAATAGCAAAATCACAATTAACAAGATTAGGAAGATTTTTATGGATATGGAAAGCTTCAAGGAAGTTGAGTTCTTGTATAGAAGTAGGTTTAGTTAGTATCTTAACCGAATTGAAGTCAAAAGCATGACTCGTCTCCCAGCAATGTTTTGCGATTGAGGATTTCTTGATTTCTTGTTTTTCAATATATTGCTTATGTTCTTTAATACGAAATTTTAGACTGCGTTTGGTTTGACCAATGTAAGAAAGACCACACTGACAATTGATATTGTAAATGTAAAACCTTAAAGATCCTGTTGATTTATCAAATTCATGGGGCATTTACAATATCAATTGTCAGTGTGGTCTTTCTTACATTGGTCAAACCAAACGCAGTCTAAAATTTCGTATTAAAGAACATAAGCAATATATTGGAAAACAAGAAATCAAGAAATCCTCAATCGCAAAACATTGCTGGGAGACGAGTCATGCTTTTGACTTCAATTCGGTTAAGATACTAACTAAACCTACTTCTATACAAGAACTCAACTTCCTTGAAGCTTTCCATATCCATAAAAATCTTCCTAATCTTGTTAATTGTGATTTTGCTATTCCACCATTATCAGACTGTTGGAAATATTACATTAAAACTAATTTTTCTTAATCTTTTAATGCAATTCTCGCAATATCTTTTCCATTTTCCACCCAATTTTCCTATTAACTGTTCCCTGTTTTCCTATTGGCTGTTGCCTAGGATCCTCTGTTTTCCTATTGGCTGTTGCCTAGGATCCTCTGTTTTCCTATTGGTCAAGAAACTTATCACTTGAATCCCCATCCTCTCTATATATATATGAGCAAATCTCTACTATCTTTAGCACTGAGGAAGGTATGCTATATGCTACCGAAACCGGTATGCTTGGAATTCGAATATTCTGGTGTTCTAACGTTGTAAATAATTTTAACTCTACGTATCCATCGTTATAAGGAGTTCCATTACCTGCGGTTTATTCTGCGAGCTGTTTCAAATGACAGACCGGATGCTACGACCAATAAGGTTATCTGAGCGAAAAATCCCAGCCGGCTATCGCCCAGATAGCTTAACAGATAAAGCATTGGCCTTATAAGCCAAGTATCCGGGTTCGATTCCCGGCCTGGGCAATTTTTCGCTCAGCTGGAAATATTTAATTCGTATAATTTAAAAGTGTTTGCAAATAATGTTCTTGTAATATAAATATTAGATTTAGGTACCCTATTAATGATTTTGCTATTTATATTAATAAACAAACAATTATAAATTTATTGTTAATAATTTTGAACAAGAAATAAATACCAGTAGAATTTTACTTTGATTTGTAAGTTTAAGGGGCAGTTCATAGTGATTGTTATTTGAATACAACTATGGAATCAAAAATGAGTACATGTGTTTCCCAGATTTGAGTACATTTGGATCGGAGCTATTCTGAGTATTTGAGATACTTAAAATTGAGTACTTTTTATTCAATTTTGAGAACCGATTTTTTTCAGTCTACTTATATGTATCGCTCTTTTAGGTGCTTGTTCAGAATCATCAGCACAATCATCAGAAGAACTTGCAGAATAAATTCCTGTTTGGGATGGTTTCACCCCACAGAATATTTAAGTAAATAAAAAATATTAAATAACTTGTGAAAAAATGTCAAAAATATACATTCGGAAAAAAAATTAAAGAATGACCGGACATTTTTGGAGCGCATAGTATGTCAAGCGATACTAAAGTATTTATTGCTCCATAAGTGACTGGTAGCAAAGTAAGATCGCAAAGTAAGATCTACCCCACTAAAAATAATCTTAAGATTTTCTGAAGAAATCGCCACTTTCTACAGAAATTCTACATAAATCTGAAGAAAATTTGCACACTTAGCTTTATCTTTAAAACATCTGCAGAATTTTTAAATACATTCTTTAAAATATCTTCAAAATGGGCCAAATACCTTCAGATTTCTTACAGATTTTGGGTGAAAAAGCTGTAGATTTTCTACAGATTTTTTTAGTGGGGTTTTACCCCACTAAAAATAATCCTAAGATTATCTGAAGAAATCGCCACTTTCTACAGAAATTCTACATAAATCTGAAGAAAATTTGCAGACTTAGCTTTATCTTTAAAACATCTGCAGAATATATTCTTTAAAATATCTTCAAAATGGGCCAAATACCGTCGGATTTCATACAGATTTTGGGCCAAAAAGCTGTAGATTTTCTACAGATTTTTTTTAGTGGGGATTAATCTATTTATGAAGTTTTTATCTTAATTGAATGTACATTCTTAAATTGAACTGTAATTTTCAAATAAATAGTTATAAAAGGCTTAAATGGACGGCGACATGATGAAATCATGTTTATGGCCGAAGATGCAATGAAAATATCATATGAGATGTGTGCTGCAATCGATAAAGAAATTATAAAATTACACAAAATAATTTGAAGTATATCACCTTTGATAATACCTTTTACAACTGCTTTTCTTACATTAGACATTTTTGTAAAATGTCGGATTCATAAGTACCATATCTGATACTTCTGAACCGAGGAGGTTAAATATTTTTTTTTAATCTTTGTTAAATTTCGTAATTGAAAATACACACATTTAATTTTTTTTGCAATTTTATTAGAAATATTAAAAAAGAAAATGTAGTTTAAGGATTTTTTTAAACTCAGAATAATTATGAACGGGAGATATTATCGTATAAAATTTAGTGAGGAAATTTCCCCCGCAGAATTATAAAAGACATATACTATGTATTCAATATCAATATCTCCGATAATTCAGTCAGTAGTGTGCTTCCACTCTCAAGAAGTGTCCTTTTAAAAAGTAAGACTGTTAGAAATAAACTGTGATAAAGTTTAATAATACAGCAGTTCAAATTTACAGCAATTCAAATTCAACTTCTTTGAAGCTCACTGAAGATTGAGGGACTCAGTAATTTTACTAAGTAAATTAAATATTATAATTAAAAGTATATTTCCAGAGTCTTGTGCATTTTTGACAATGCTAATTACCAGAGTTTATTATAAATTTACCGAATAATACCGAATAACGAATTGTTATCTAAAAGAATCTCGGGTTTTCTGATCTATACAATTTTACATAAGACTCAATAGATTAGCCGCGGATTCTGTGTAGCTTCACAGAACATTTTATAACAGTGTGCATTTTAAAACTATATTTAAACGCATTATTGCGTAATATGAATATTTTTTAATATGAATATGATTTAAATAAATAATTAATTAAATACATTTGGAAAATCTACTAGAGTTATTAAAAATAAATAAATAAATAAATAATAAAAAAAGTCGTCTCTGTTTAACAAATTCTTGCCGTAATCATTGAAACTATTTACTAATGAGTTTTGCCATTATTTTTTTGATTGTTTAATATTTTTAAAAACAGAAAATATGTTTAAACGAATCCCTCATTGTAATTATTTAAAAAAAACATAAACTTTTTCATAAACGTTTGAAAAATACACCATTCATCCATGAGTCTTTTAGTCCAAGAGCCGACCGCGCAAAAAACCTATAAATGTGTATGAAAGACATGCACAGAAACTTTTATTTAAACATGTATTATATATATCTATACAGGATCTCGATAAAATCCCAGTTTCAATGATACATTACATCAATTCAATTTAGATTCCTCACAACAAATCATACGTGAAAATGAATGTAAACTAACTTATTTTTTTTAGAAATGTTTATTCTGCGCTTGTTTAGTTACACGGAACACATCCAACATAAAATCCAATTATTGTCACACTTCGGTTAACATGCCCGCAGTAATGGAAGAAATAACTTCTGCAATTTTGGAAAAATCATTAGGTAGTGGCGGAACATAGACAAGATCATTAAGCAAGGAAAGCAGGACATTAATGAAATTAATGACTTGCTTTCTGAAAACATTTTTTTAGGCATATGGAAGTGAAACAGTCAAAATCCTATACTTTTGGTTATCCAGTGGATGTGTGGCATATAACTATAGGTGCACATATTATAAAAACGACGTTTTTAAAACTAAGAAAAAAATAATTTAAATCTAAGTACGTCGCATAATCAAAATGTATATACTCATTCCTGAAAACTCGGTCACACTCAAATATAAGTACATGACACTTTACTCACGTTGTTCATCCACGATTATACTTGATGCTTGTGTTTATGTATAGTTGATGTTTTCCATGAAATTCTACCTGCGAAGAGTTTAAGAATTTACCTATTTTTCGATTTCGAAGGCTGAACAGCAAAATTTGCGATTTCGCGTTTATATTGCGACGGCTTTTAATTGTTCTTCCATGAACATGATAAAATTGTACTTCATCCACATTGTATCGTATGAATCTATAATAACAAAGAGAGAAGTTTATAAATGTTTTCACACTGTACTTAAGAGACTGCTGCACGTAGAGTTGCATAATTTGGAGGCAAAGTACCTCTGTATATGAAGTTTTGCACTTCGAAGCCCAATTTTCGATTTTTGATTTTTTTTTAATTTATTTTTTTGACGATTTTTAGCGTTCTTTTTATGTTTAGAGGCGATTTTTCCACATTAGTGGAAGGTATGTGGTTTCATTCTTTTAACCCAACATATTAAATTTAGTTCTATAATCAATAACATTTATTCGGAATTCGTTCTGTGATTTTTGAAGTTTTAAGGATATTTTTAATGCGATTTTTGGTACTTTTCGCATTTTGCGGCTATTTTTTGACATTGATAAAAACAACGATGTTTCGATCAATCGCTTAATTTAGTAAATTTTGTCTGCTACGATTTTTGAATTTTACGATTTTTAATGTGATTTTCGGACTGATTTTTAACAATTTTACGAGTTTTTATACTTTTAGAATCTACTTTTTATTTCATTTTTGTCAGTATTATAGATTTTTTTATGCATCATGGTTATCACGAGTACTGGCAACGTTGGGCAGGTCATCTAGTTATTACATAAAGAAGCATTTCGTTCAAAATCATAGCAAATAAGACAATATGCATAAATTCAACTATCTGGTAAACTTTACTACGTTTAACGACTGAAAAGTAATTGCTTTTAAAGCTGAGTATTTTTGTTTATTCAGAATTGAAAGCCTTGAATAGTGTTTTTGTTAGTTGTTGTTTTGATTTGCTAAGAGTAAGCAACGCTTTCGCTATGTCTTAAAATAAAGGATGACAGTCTACTAAAGCATGTCAATTTATTAATTAAGTTAATACGCATCGCCGCATCATACTTCTGGTTACGTCGAGCCAAAGTCTATATATTTTTTCTTCACTTCGAAAAGAAAAGTTCGAAAATAATGAACTGTTTTCATCATTGAATTTTATTAGAACATTATTCCGCAAGCTGGACTGGTGAAAAAAAGAAAGAAAGAAAATCGTCTGCCGCAGCAATCAAGGTAATGAATAATTTATTATTCCTTTTGCTGTTACTATAAGTTTTTGAACATGGAAAATATTGATAAATTAAAAAAGAAGCGTGCAACATTACGCACTTCAATTATGAAATTAATTAGTAAATTAGAAACATTAATTAAAGATAAAAGTATTGATATTGATAGTTATTTAGAACTTTCAGAACAATTAAATGACAGAGAACAAACTCTAAAAAACCTAAATAAAGAAATAGAATCTGGTATTAGTTTAGAAAAAGAATATGAAATCGATATTAACGCTAGCGAAAAATACCAAGAAAAAATTATAAAGGCCAAATTTCAAATTAAAAAGCAACTTAAACATTTTGAACAAAGTAAAGTTTCCAATGAAATTCAACCAAATTCTACTCAAATAAACAACGCGATAAATATTAAATTACCCGATATATCTCTTCCGAAATTCTCCGGAAAACCAGATGAATGGGGTCTATTTAAATTACAATTTAACAACTTAATAATTTCAAATGAGCAACTATCAGATGCGCAAAAGTTGCATTATTTATCAGCGGCATTAATAAGTGATGCAAGAGCTTTGATTAGCACAGAAGACACTTTTTCATCTTTATTTCAAGCATTAAAAGACAGATATGAAAATAATAGAATAATAACAGAAATACACATCAATTCACTCTTAAACGCAGATAAACTTACACAGCCTTCCGCTAAAGATCTTCGAAATCTAGTCGATAATGTAAAAAAAGCATTCGCGCCTTGAAGATTTTGAATTATAATAGAAATAATCTTTCAGATGTTTTAATATTGAACATCATTCTCCAAAAGTTAGATAGAGATACCCGAAAAAATTATGAAATGACGATAAGTTCAAAAGAAGTTCCGAAGTTAGATGAATTACTTTTATTTTTAGAAAAACGATCTCAATATTTGGAAAATATTCATACAGTCACATCTGTTAAACCTTTCAGTAAGGATCAGAAACGTTCATTTAATTTTAAGTCATTGACTTTGTTAGCAGAAAGTCCACACATTTGTTCAATGTGTAAAGGCAATCACATTTTAATGAGATGTTCCCAATTCTTAAATTTACCTGCAAAAAAAAGGTTTAATATTGTTAAAATGAAAAAATTATGCTTCAACTGTTTATCATCAGTTCATAACATTAGCCAGTGCTAAAGTTCAAGCACGTGCAGAAAATGCAACAAACGTCATCACACACTGATCCACCTGGAACGCGGTGAGGAAAATATTGATACTAATCAGACTATAGCAAACCAAGATGAAAATAATATTAGTAGTAATTTATCGCCAACCGCAAACGCATTTACTCCTCATAGTTACACAAATAATCAGATGTCTGTTACCGCTTTGGGTGAAAATACACATTCATTTGATAACACGCATTCAACTATTAACAATACTGTAATGAGTATGACATCTTCTTCTAGTAAACAAGTACTGCTTTCAACTGCGATAATATATGTACAAAATGCTAGACGAGAATTAGTTAGTCTTAGAGCATTGTTAGATTCAGGATCACAAAATAACTTTATAACGAAGGAATGTTCTGAGTTATTGTTCTTGAAAGGAAGAAAAATAAACGCATCAGTTTCAGGGCTAAATGGTTCAGTTATGAATATAAAGGAAAGTATTATAACAACCATAGCAAATAAAAACAGGAGTTTTAATGAAACATTGCAATTTTTTGTTGTTCCTAAAATTACGCGCATAACACCAGCTACATATCTAAACATCATGCCTATTAAGCATTTACAAACTTTTCAGTTAGCTGATCCACAATTTGATAAACCAGGTCCAATACATGTTTTATTATCAAACGAAGTATTTTTTAAATTAATTGGACAAAATAAAATAAATATGCAAAATTTGGTTTTTCAAGAAACTGTTTTTGGCTATGTTGCCAGTGGTTCTACGTCTATTCCGCAACAAAATTTTAATAATTATTGTGGTCTCGTTCGATCTGTGGATGATTTATCCAACGCTATGCAAAAATTTTGGGAAATTGAAGCGGTCCATGATAAAAACCCAATAAAAAGTAAAGAAGAGCAGTATTGTGAGGAACATTTCTTGCGTACACATACTAGAAGAGAAGATGGTAGGTATATTGTGGAAATGCCAATTAAAACTGGTGGGCTTGCATGTTTAGGAGAATCAAAGGAAAACGCACTTAAACGATTGAATCACTTACTTAAGCGATTTGCGCACAATCCAGCCATGAAATTGTTATACGAAGAATTTATTAACGAATATAATGATTTGGGACACTTAGAAGAAATCTTGCTGGAAAATAAGCCCGAATTTTCATATTATTTGCCGCATCATGGGGTATACAAACCAGAGAAACCAAGCACGAAATTAAGGGTTGTATTCGATGCTAGTGCAGCTACTACCAGTGGTGTTTGTTTAAATGATATTTTATTAAACGGAGGATTAGTCCAAGATGAGCTCTTTGATATTATTTGTCGATTTCGAACTCATAAATACGTCTTTACTGCTGACATCATAAAGATGTATCGCCAAATATTAATTTCGGAAAATAAAAGAGATTTGCTTCTAATTTTGTGGAAAACTGATGAAGAAGAACCAGTCAAAATATTTAAGTTAAAGACGATTACATACGGTACATCGAATGCGCCTTATCTTGCCACGCGGACCTTGAATCAGCTTGCAATTGATGAAAAGGACAATTTTCCACTAGCATCATGTGTAGTTCTTCAAGATTTCTACGTGGACGACGTATTAACAGGAGCTAACACTTTAAATAAGGCTCAACAAATGCAAGCACAATTAATCGCATTGCTTGAACGTGGTGGCATGAAGTTGCACCGATGGTGTGCTAATCACCCCGAACTCTTGAAAATCGCAACTAGCAATCAAGAGTATACATTCAATGATCGTAATGCGGACCACAGCACTAAAACTCTAGGATTGTTATGGAATCCCGTTCGTGACTGCTTTTCGTTTAATTCATCAGTTAAGGAACCAGTTGTATACTCAAAAAGAACTGTTTTATCCGACATAGCGCGTATCTACGATCCATTGAGATTACTCGGTCCTGGAATAGCTAAGGCTAAGATTTTCATACAAAGACTGTGGCTGTTAAAGCTGGATTGGAACGATCCACTTCCAGATGACATTAAAGATGAATGGCGACGCTTTATCAGAACGCTTCAGAATATAAACAATTTAAAAATCAATAGATTTGTTTTAAACGAAGGGCATTCGGAAGTTGAACTGCACGGCTTCTCCGACGCCTCCAAGCTCGCATATGGAGCAGCCATTTATCTACGCTGTTTCACAAAATTTAATACATCTTTAAATTTACTGTGCAGCAAGTCTAGAGTTGCACCATTGAAACCTTTGACAATCCCACGATTGGAATTGTCCGCAGCTGCCTTATTGTCTCAACTGGTATCTAAGATAGTGACTGTACTAAAGTTGAACATCAGTAAAATAATACTATGGTGTGATTCAACCATCGTCTTAGCGTGGATTCAGACTCCTCCTCATCTACTTAAAACTTTTGTGGCCAACAGAGTTTACAAAATTCAAGAATTGACCCAAAATTTTCAATGGAGACATGTACAATCAGAGGACAATCCAGCAGACCTTGTATCTCAAGGACTATCCTTTGACAAATTAATTGATTGTGAACTTTGGCGGCATGGCCCTCTCTTCTTGAGAGAAAGAGACAGTGAATCCAAACACAGCATTGATTTAGAACAAGTGAAAAACAATATAGACTTTTCATCAGAATTAAAATTGAAAAACAGTACAGCATTATTAAGTTTAAATTCTAGTGAATTTGTAAATGAAATTTTAAGTATCAGCAATAATTACACTAAAATATTACGTGTTTTAAGTTATATTTTCAGGTTCTTAGATAACACAAGAAAATTAGATGAAAAAAGAAAGGGACACGTAAGTATGGAAGAATTATCACGAGCAGAAATATTTTTAATTCGGGAAATTCAAAAACTTGAATTTAAGGCAGAATATACTGCATTGTTAGAAGGTAAGCAAATTTCTAAGAAAAGTAAATTGCGATTGTTAAACCCCTTTTTAGATGCCGATAAGGTGCTTAGAGTAGGAGGGCGTTTAGATAATGCAGAACTAAAGTTTGCTCAAAAACATCAATATATTCTGCCAGCTAAGGGTAAATTGTGTAGCCTAATTGCAATTTACTATCATAAAAAATATCTTCATATAGGTGCACAAGCATTGTTATGCTACTTGAGGCAAAAATTCTGGCAGCTACGGGGAAGAAATTTAGCGAGAAAAATAACGCATGAGTGTGTAACTTGTAGTAAAAGCAACCCCATAATTATACAACAAATCATGGGTTCCCTACCCAGAGAGAGAGTACGTCCTAGCGCACCATTTAATTACGTGGGAACAGATTTTGGTGGCCCCTTTTTCATAAAATATAAGGGACAGAGAAAGGGAATTCTTAATAAGGTATATTTGGCAATCTTTGTTTGCTTTGTAACTAAAGGTGCATCTCGAACTAGTGTCAGAATTGACTACGGATGCATTCATTGCCACCTTAAAAAGGTTCATTGCTAGGCGCGGAAGGTGCGCAGTAATCTTTTCAGACAATGCAAAAATTTTTGTTGGTGCTAACGCCGAGTTACAGAGACTCCATAATTTACTAAGACATCCTGAGGAGAAGTTAGCGAATTATTTGTCAGAAGAGAATATCATTTGGAAATTTATTCCACCCAGAGCACCTAATTTTGGCGGGTTGTGGGAGGCAGGAATGAAATCGGTAAAATATCATTTAAAGCGAACGGTAGGTAATGCAAGGCTAACGTTCGAAGAGTTATTAACTGTAATTGCTCAAATAGAGTCTATATTAAATTCACGACCAATCACTCCATTGTCTTCAGACGTGAATGACTTGGAGGCCTTAACACCAGGCCATTTCTTAATCGGAAGGCCTATGACAGCCATCGTTGAACCAGAATTAATTAATGTTAACGAAAATAGACGATCTAGATGGCATAGAATTTCAAAATACATTCAATTGATATGGAATCGTTGGAATAAAGAGTATTTAAATACGCTCCAACAACGCTCCAAGTGGCAATTTGAAAAAAATGATGTTAGCATAGGAACCCTAGTGTTGATAAAGGAAGATGACCTCCCTACAAATAAATACTTACTAGGACGCATTATAAATATTTTCCCTGGTGCAGATGGTAAGATTAGGGTCGTCGAAGTTAAAACCGCTAGGGGAATACTTAAAAGAAGTATTTCAAAAATTGCGTTATTGCCACAACAAGTCTCGGAAAATTAATTACGAAATGTAAAAAAAAAAGTTTTATGTATTTTTATTTTTAGTTTTCCTATTATTGTATGTTCATAATTGTATTTTTCATTGTTAAAAGAAAATTGTTGTATTGTATCATATTACTTAAGCATTTGTAATGTTTATATTTTCTACTGTATAATTTATTGAAGTTGACCCTTCAATGTCGGGGGGTATGTTAGAGTTATTTGTAATTTATCTTTGAAATGTGGCATCACATAAGTGTAACTATGGAAACGCAAATCGTCTGTGTTTTTGTTAGTTGTTGTTTTGATTTGCTAAGAGTAAGCAACGCTTTCGCTATGTCTTAAAATAAAGGATGACAGTCTACTAAAGCATGTCAATTTATTAATTAAGTTAATACGCATCGCCGCATCATACTTCTAAAAATACATAACAAAACCCTTTTTTTTTTTTTTTTTTTTTTTTTTTTTTTTTTTTTTTTCACAGAACAAACAATGAAACTTTATTGTAAAAATGGAGTAGACATTATGAAGCATGAAAAAAGTTTAAACACATCATGATATGATATATATACAAATACATCAAGCTTTATCTTCATTGTTGTCTTGACAACTCATCAAAAGCGTTATATTTTCACCTTTCAGAAGAATACCACCAAGAGGTTTTCTGGTATTTGTCTTCATGCAAATTTCTTCTCCGTCATCCAAGACTAAATTCATATATTCATCAAATCCAATGATACGTCCTTCAATTCGAGTGTTGACATTTTCATATAACCACACCTGGATTCGAGATTTATTTTGCAAAAACTAAAAGAAATGTTTGAAACAAAAAGTTTCATAACAAAATGAAAACATCGATTTACTCAGGTATCAAATTTCATTTTTCTCAGTGCATATTAAACATTTGTAAGAAAAAATAGGTTAATTTAATGTCATGTATGATTGTTAAAACATGTGATATCACATACCATGCACTTTAATTCCATGCATACCTTGTCGTAAATAGTCTAAATGAAACTGTTATAATACACCATTGAGACTTTGACTTTATTTTATGGAAACCTTACATATTTCGTGTGGTCATTCAGAATAGTTATTAAATTCTTGATAACCATTGTGGGTTTTAATCATGAAGTATTTAACATATCTCATAGCAACATATTAACCCTATATCTACCGACGGTACTTACAAGTACCATTAAAATTACCTATTATAAAACTCTTTTAATACGTCAATTAATTGTAATCCTGTTTAGAATGAGTTACAGATACATTACTTTATTTTTTTCCAAAAGCATTATTGGCTACACAAAACAACAATATTTTTAAAAGGATAATTTCTTTTGCCTTAGTATGTCTTTATCTTTCTTGGCACTGAGGTAGGTGGATGGGGATTTTTCAATTCGGAAATATTTCTATATTTATATTTTAAGAACATCATATTTGTACGTTTTAATTCTACAAAATACTAAGAAAATAATCTAAAAAACAATATTTCAGTGGAATTATAAATAGTGCACAAAAATTCTGTAAATTAATATATTTAATTAATTATTCTAAATCTTTCAATTCTTCTAAAATCCTCCAAAAATTTATTAAATGATTATGCAAATATTTTAATTTGATTTGAACAATTTACGTAAAATGCTTTAAAATGTAAAATTTTCATGAATTTATAATGCGGTAGATAAAGGTTAAATAAAAATTTAACTGATTGCATAGAATAATTATGCAATCTTTTTTAAAAATTGAAAAATGTAAATTAACAATCTTCTCATTTACTAGCACAACATTTTACCTAATACTGCATTGTGTTTCTGTATTACTGACGTAAATAATATTTTATGCATGAAATAAGAATAATCCTTTATATAGATAACCCATTTGATATTCACAGCATAAAAGATGTTCAAAAATCGATCTCGATAAGAATATGATATCTTTTTAAATATGTATGTTCCAAAACTTATTTTTTTTGTTATGCAAAATTCAGGATTTTCCTTAGGGATACTTTTAAATATGATCCGTCAACCATTTCTTATGAAAATGATATGTGAAAACAAATTTCTGAAGAATAGAAGTTTGGATAAAGATTAAGCTGTCAAAGAATTTTTGAGAATAATTGTGTTTCTATGTTGCATATTTTTTCTTTCTTCTTTATAAAGAAGGCAAATATTATGATTCAGAGATGCCGAAAAGCATATTTACACAAAATGTCTGTCTGTGCGTATGTCCATATAGGATATGGAGGAGTAATTACAGGGATGCAAGCGCTGCGCAAGAATTGTCAAATTCCTATTATTAAATTTAAAAATTACTTCTCGACTTGTTCAATTACAAGATTTCTGAGACTTAACAACGCAATTAATACTGTTATGTTTTAGTGGTTAAAATGAGCCATTTTTGGCGCAGCGCTGGCAGTCCTAGGTAATCATAACATCTTTGCACATTTTCTAGGTTATTATTTTTTTCTTTTCAGGTGCGTTCGTAATTATGTAAATACGTAGCACTTGCAATTATTGTTGTCATTCAGTTCGTCCGTCTGTCCGTCTGTCTGTCCGTCCGCATGTAACAACGCAAAAACTAACCAACCGAATCATTTGAAAGTTAAAATATATTATTATTACATAATTTTGTCGACTCATTTCAAATTTTAAGAAAATCAGATGCATAGATCAATTACAGAGACAATCAAAAGATTCCGTTACATTGCGGTCAATGGGGAAAAACGTTTCAAATGCATTTTAATCGTTTAAAATTTTAAATACATAATTATTACATAATTTTGTCGAGTTCTTTCAAATTTCATCAAAATCGGATGCATAGTTCAATTAGAGGGACAATCAAAAGTATTCCGTTATAATACGGTTAACGGGGAAAAATGTTTCAAATGCATTTTAATGGTGTTACACTCATTCGAACGTAATAAAATTGATACGCATCTATAAAGTACATATTATAATATACATTTTGCATAATCTGTTGTGCAAAGAATATTTGTTATTGGTTTACAAGTCCACATAAAAGTATTCCATTGTATAATAGTATAGGGAGAACATTGTTTGGTGGGCATTTTAATTGTAATTAACTATTTACATTTTTATGAGATTAATGTATGAGAGTGATATTTTTAAAACTTCGTTATCGTACGAACGCACCTCATTTGCTAGGCTTCACGTTCAATTTCTAAGATGTTTCTAGTTAGAAAAGTGATATTTTTAGAACATAGGAAGTAGCTTTGACCCTTTTTTATATTACCTCTTTAAAGTTTAAATTCCCATATCTTCTTTTTTGTAACCCCTTGAGGGGCGATGGTATATCTAAAAAACCACTTAGCTTTAATTATCGAACGCCACAGCAGCACCAAAATTTTGGCAAACGAAATTTCGGTCAATTATAATTGTGAAATAGAGCTTTTTCTTATTTATGAATAAATTTCATTTTTAATTACGTTGTCAATCATTAATTTAAACACTTTAGTAATGGAATTGATTTGAGCTGCAAGGGGTTAAGTTAAAAAGATGGTTACAGTTACACCTTCAAAATCTGACAATAACAAAAGTTTGGGGTAATTAAAATCACTAGTGGGGAACTATGACCACTATGTTTTCATTAAATTATAAACAGAAGTTCTCTTATACATCCATTAAAAACATTTCAAAAATATATATTAAAATATTTTATTGCTAAAAAGGACGTCAAATGTTAATAAGATACACTAAAAGATCTTAATAATTTGACATGTTTCGATTGAATTTACTCAGTCATCTTCAGAAAAACAAAAAATATACAAATAAACACAAAGACGGAAAATGACACTAAACTATTACAAATGATGATTTTTTTATGTCATTTGTAATAGTTTAGTGTCATTTTCCATCTTTGTTTTTATTTGTATATTTTGTTTTTCGGATGATGATTGAATAAATTCACTCGAAACATGTCAAATTATTAAGATCTTTTAACGTATTTTATTAACATTTGACGTCCTTTTAGCAATTAAATATTTTAATATATATATATTTGAAACACTATGTTTTCGCTTTATACTTCCCTACTCTCATTTGTTTATGACCATTACAACTGGAATCTGACAAATCCATTTATGAAAAATTTTGGTTGACTTTGTTTCAAATTGATTTATGGATATCAAAAATTGCTTCAAACTGGCGATAAAGAATATCTAAGATGAAAAATATATTAATAAGTTAATGTCTAAGAACGAAACAAGATTTTACCATACACGGTTTTCTACAATCTGGATTGTGGTCATAATTACCCCCACATGATCTTATTCTTTTTCTTATGATCGAAAAGTGTAGAAAATTATGTACACAAAATTGAACCAATTTTTTTCTAAGAAAGGGGGGGGGGGGAGGATTGTACTTTAGGCTTATATATGAATAAATAAAGACATGCGTTAAAAAGCACAAATTATATAAAAATAATCGATGTTAAAAAGCATACAGCTGTTTCGGGACTTCTAAAGTCCCATCATCAGGGCTGAAAAAGGTATAAAATGCAAAAGACAAGTCACATTATTAAATAAAAATAAAAACGTGCATCGCAGCTAGCTGCTAAGGCAAACTGACCATGAAACGTCGCAAAACAACAGTAAAAGCAAACTGACACGCGAATTCCAAAGGAAACCAATCAGATGTCTCTTCCTACTGGAAGAGTCCAAGTAAAGGAGAAAAGGATGGGGGGATGGGGAGTGAAATTATAGGAATGGGAACCAAACTTCAGAAAATCTAGGTGTACTGGACATGTCATTAACTAAATTATTAGAGTTTTTCCACATATGAAAAGCTCCCCAAAAGTCTAAATCATAAATTGATGAACAGTATTGTATTAATGAGGTTTCGGAAAATTTGAAAATGTGACTATTGGACCAACAGTGGTTAGCTATAGCGGAATGTTTTTTTCTGTTTATTTTTTGGCTAAATAAGACGGTTCTCATTGAATCTTCAAATATATCGCAGTTAAGGAACAATCTACACTGTAAAAATATCTATAAAGTTACTAATATTTTTCTAGTAAACTTGTATTCCAAGAAATTTTCCTTCAACAATAACAGCAAAATTTCATGTAACCGAGGAAGGTTACACGAGTTTTTGTTGTTACTCTTACATGAAAAGATCTTGGAATACAAGTCTACTAGAAAAAATCTTAGTAATTTTACAGATTTTTTTATAGTGTAATATTGATGGCATTTTCATTATTATATCATGAAAAAAATGTATGAATTTGTGCAAAAAATTAACCAAATTTCATATAGGCGTTTTTGGCTATTGCAAGCAGATCTTCCTTTAATTTGGAATTGTTACGTCAGAAGAGGTAGCTGTAATGGCAGTTTTTTGTGCAATTTTTTCGATTTTTCGCAGTTCTGTAGTACATTGTCGGTTCGTTCAACAACATACAGTAGTACATTGAATCTTGAAATATATCGCCGTTCGGGAACAATCTACACTGTAAAAAAATCTATAAAGTTACTAATATTTTTCTAGTAAACTTGGATTGCAAGAAATTTTCATCGAACAATAACAGCAAAATTTCATGTAACCGAGGAAGGTTACACGAGTTTTTGTTGTTATTATTACATGAAAAGTTCTTGGTATACAAGTCTATTAGAAAAATCTTAGTAATTTTACAATTTTTTTACAGTGTAATATAGATGGCATTTTCATTATTATATCATGAAAAAATGTATGAATCTGTGCAAAGAAATTAACCAAATTTCATATAGGCGTTTTTGGCTATTGCAAGCAGATCTTCCTTTAATTTGGAATTGTTACGTCAGAAGAGGTAGCTGTAATGGCAGTTTTTTGTGCAATTTTTTCGATTTTTTGCAGTTCTGTAGTATATTGTCGGCTCGTTCAGCAACAGAAACTGTCCATCATTTAAGCCGGCAATACACTGTAAAAAAAATCCATTTTATATACCGCCAAGACTACTGGCAGCAATGTTACCAGCAGTTTTTGACGTAAAAACGGATTTTTTTTTTTTTTTTTTTTTTTTTTTTTTTTTTTTTTTACAGTTTACGAGAATATGACGTAAAACATGCTAACAAAAACAACTGAATTTTATTAAATATTAAGGATAGCTCTTTTTTTTCTTGGACTAGTAAATTGAAGCAGAAACTTAAGATGAAAATCAGAGATGATCTAATACACTGAAAAATAAAAAAAAGCTGTGATTCTACAGATGTAAGGTTACAAAGATTTGCATGCTTACTAAAATTTTATCTGTAAAAAAAAAGATGTAAATATACAAACCAGTTTTTGTAAAGCTAGAGAAATCAGCAGCTTTGCAAAAAAAATTACAACAATTGCAGTAATCTTACTAAAATTTTATCTGTAGCCCGGGTTTGAGCTGCATAAAAATATGTATACATTCTAATTTCCTTAAAAATTCTTAGTAACAATACATATTTTTTTTCATCGTAAACTTTTATGTGTTACAGGAATTTTTGCTGTAGTTATTATACAAAAATTCTAAAAATAGCTTTTTCCTAGAAAAATTTTTGAAATTTTACAGAGTTTTTTTACAGTGTATTCATGTAATAACACTTAAGTATGAACATGAGTACAATTTCTTGAAATATTAACATGTATAAGAGTAGAATGTTTTGGTGTTGGCACATATGACTAAATCACTGAAAAAAAAAACTGTAATTCTATAGATGAAAAGTTGCCAAAATCTGTATGCTTACCAATATTTTACATGTACACTGTACAAGTAAAGATGTAAATCTACAAATCTAATTTTTGTAAAACTACAGAAATATATAACTAACGAATTATATATATATCACTAACATTATTAACGAATCTACTAAAATTACAGTTGTCTTACTAAAATTTTAACTGTAACCTGGGTTGCTATTAAGTGAAAAATTCTGGGAATCCCAGTCTCCTAGGCGCTATGCAAATATAACGTTATCATTTTAGGGGGGAGGGGGTCCGGCAAATGATATCGTAAGATATCGTTAGGGGGAGGGGGGATTTGTCTTTTAATATCGATATCATTTTTAATCCAATCGAAATTTTTTCTTTTTTGTTTTTTACATGGTTTTTGGTTTAAAATAGTACGTTATCGTTTTTAAGTCTGTTATCTATTTTTATGAAAATCACCAAATTGAAAAAAAAAAAATTTAATTCTAAAGTATGGAATAGCCCAATATTTTTCATTCTTTTTCTTCTTCATATATGTATGCATATATAATAACTGTTCGAGAAACCCTATGTGAAGTACATTTGAAATGAAGCTTGTGTTTACTAATAAATAATAGAGAAAAAAAAGAATGTTGTTCATTTGTTTCGTTGATAAAAATTTCTATCTCTTCTATGCCTCCCCCCCCACACCCTCCTTCGTGCGGGGCATGTGCAACAAGACATCATTACAGTTGAATGCATTATCCAATAAAAAGCTGTTATGAAATACTTTTACATAAAAACAATTCCTTTTAAACGTTATTTGATATAAAGAAATATTTTATTGATTTCTCTTCATTTCAATCAATAAAGTATGTAACTAGTTTTGCATATCACTTAAAATAAAAAAGATAAATTCTAAAGATTAAATATATATATATATATATATATATATATAGATAACGATATCATTACCGGGGGGGGGGGTTCGAGGAATGATAACGCATGATATAGGATGGGGGGAGGGGGTCCAAAATTACCAAAAATCTGATAACGTTATATATGCACAGCCCCCTAAAACATTGTTTGTAACCTTACAGATTTTTTTTTTATTTTGAGTGCAAATCTTTATATGTTACATGAATGTTTGCAGTTGCCGTTACATTAAAAGTTCTAGGAATCCCGGTTTCCTAGAGAAGTTTTAGTAACAATCTGTCGCACACAATTTGTAATTGTGTGCCAACAAACCAATTTGTTAATACAAAGTAATGTTTTACCAATTCATTCAAAATATGAAAGTTTCCTTTAATCAGATCAATTTAAAATAAATAATTTAGTAATTTCAGACAGTTACTATTTTTTATTAATTAGACAAATTTTGAAAAATTAAAATTATTCAACAAGAAAATATTTGCTTAGTTACTTTGTACAGTAAACAACATTTACTTTGTTTATGTCACAAAAAAATTAACTGCTAATTAAAATGTTTAATTTAGATAAAATGTAATCCACAATAGCAATCGATTTTAGAGAAATTGTGTCAGTTAAAAAAAAAAGAAAAAAAAGATGAATTGTTTACATTTTCTGCTGCTAAAAATTTATGCTTGATATATATATATGTGTGTGTGTGTTAAAAATATACATGGAACAGAAAATTTGATGCATTTTAAATATTTATAATATTCATGTAAAAAAGTTTTAGTTAATTTAGTAAAGAAGTATAATAAAATATCGAAATCTTGTAAGTTTAAACTTTTTCTGCATTTTTAAATTTGTACATTATTAATAGGGAAAACTATTAAAATAGCTCAGAAAAATCAATAATAAAAAATCACATCATTGCTTTTATTTCACATAAAATAGTCATAAGTTTCTACACTTCAGTGACGTTCTCCGATAATTTGGTCTGATTAATTACTCCCATAAATCAGCCGCTAATTAGACATTTTATTTAGATAAATTTAAAGCCACAACGGTAATAGCTTATCATAAAATAAAGCAATAATGAAAACATAAAGAGGAGTTTATTTCTTTATAATTGTGAATTTTTATAACATACGTGAAGAAATTTATTTGTTAAGTAAATTAATTTCTTCACATATACTATACAAACATCTTTTTTATCGGAGTTCCTGGTGGGTATATGGTGATTAAAAGTAACTGATATAAAAACCAACGGCCTTCTCAGTGTGATAAAATTACTTGTTTTATCTTAAATTGAACAATCATAGCTCTTCATGTTACATACACTGTAAAAAAAATCTGAAAAGGTACTAAACCTTTTCTAGGAAACTGGGATTCCAAGAACTTTTCCTGTAAAGGTAACAGCAAAAATTCAAGTTTCAGAATCGATTAAATGAATTTTTCCTGTTATCGTTACATGAAAAGTTCTTGGAATCCCAGTTTCCTAGAAAATGTTTAGTACCTTCACAGATTTGTTTTACAGTACAATAAATCACTTTTAGAATTACTTTAATCTTCATAACATGGGTAAAGAAATTTTAGCTTAACCTATAAATTTGTAAGGACAGTGTTTGACATTTTATTTCACAATTTCATTATTTTAATGAACAATTCTTATTAATTTTTTCTTGGCAACTAATTCGTGACATATTTAGAGAGAAAAAAAAACTAAAATTAAAAAACTTTTATTTAATGTAAATATATTAGTATTTTCAAATCTTCTAACTAGTTTTCAAAATCACAATGTTAAAAAAATTCACATGCGTCACCAATAAACCTTTTTTCTGCAGAAAAAATGTGTTCTTGTCCTGTATGTTGGAATAATCTGCTATATGTCACATTTAATATGATGTAATCTTGATCTTCAAAAGAAGATCATAATTTATTTTACCATCATAAAAATTAAAAAAGCGCAAAGCCTGTCGAAAAAACTTTTATATGCAATGAGCTTGTGTTTTGAAAGCCAGGGCAAGACTAGTAGTCAAGAGTTAGTAAGAAAGTAAAATAAGTCTTGCACAAGTCTGCAGAATAGAATGTGTTATTTGTGTATGATGAAGAAAGACAAATGTCTTTCGAAAGATCTTGTGCAATTTTAGATTTTATGTTTTTATATTATTTATATTTTAGTTATTTGTTTTTTAAGAAATTATTTTCATCTTATCTGTGAAATTTTATAAAATCTACGAAAAGATGCTTCTTAAAAACGGAGAAAAGCGCGTTAAAAGTATTAACACTTGTAACTAATCTAAGTAATATAAATTTGTTGAGACACATGTTCTACAAAAGTCCGCAATTAAAATAAATAAAATAAATGAATGTCTCCTTAATAAACTATAAAGAAGGCAAATGTGTTTAAATCAAGGAAAAAAATATATATCCAGAAACAAAAATATACTATAACCATTTCAGACTCTCCCATGATTCGGAAAAACAATTTTCATCTTTAAAAACGTTTGAAACTAATATATTCTCAAGTCTTAAATAAGCATTTATGAAAGATTGATCATTGGGGACTATAACGATTATTTCGTTATATATTGGTTATTTTCTTAAATTATTCCTTTACACCCCCCGTCTCTGTTCAATTCAAAATTAGTTTTAAGTTGTCCTTCATTCCTTTTCCATTTTCTTTGCTTATTAATTCTCTAACCGAAAAATCGGCAGCTGCTTAACTTTGTCTGTGAGAAATACACTCACATATTAATCAACCGTTTAAAGCTATTTCCAGATGTCTGCTATTTCCGATCGAGGCAATTCTGCATTACCGTATATGGACATCATCTCTGTTTCGCAGTTAAAATTTATGCTTACGCTTCTTTTCCTTTCTCGACAAAACCCTATAAAGAATTTAACATCTGCGCAGTAAAATCTGATATCCCTTTGGTGTGCCTCTTTATTAGACATAACAACATGTGTAACATTCTATCGTTTGGCAACCTTTTCCTTTCCCATCCTAGCTAGGAATCCAAATTGAATTCTTATCTTGCCGGCTGCATTTTAACTGTTATTTGGCGTATACTATCCATTGTGCATGGGCGAACTTGTGTATGTTGGCGATTTTCTATCATGCCAAAAGTGGCAGTTTGTTGCTATGTACGAGGTCACTTGACTCTCTGCGCTCGTCTTGTTAACCTGCTATTCTTCGTTCGGAGATTTTCTCCGAGAGTTGTAAGTGCGCCCCCCTTCGTAATAGATGTTAAAATAAAGTGTAACTTTGCAATCATCGTGGGGTTTTTTTGTACATCTGAACCTGGATACATGATCATTTCGTTCTTCTAAATGCCTTAACAAATACCTGCAACCACCAATCTCCCTTACAAATCTCTGGTGCCGTTTGACTCTCGTTTTTTTCCCCACATAAAAAAAAAAAAAAAAATATATGGAGGGGGGTACAATCAACTGCGACTTTACGGCGAATGTGATAATTTTGGTTCTTCTTTCTTCTCTGCATCCCCGGTAAAAAAAAAAAATGCAACTGCTAGTAGTCTTGCCTGCTAAAAGTCAACAGATGTGGAATTGATTTCCCCGACTTCATCTGCGCTCGGCGTCGACAAGTGGTGTTCCCGTCCTGAAGTTCCTTTCCTGGACGCCCCCTTTTCCTCCCCTGTCCTCTGCAGCTCAAGTGCTTCGGAGCGTTTCCCCGTGAAATTCCATCTTCAAAAGAAATATGCGGCCAAGTATCACCTGAGCGCTGGGGCGCCCACCCTTCTTTTTTCCACTCGTTTGTGTGTGATTTGTGTGTGATCATCGATTTCGCCTAGCATTTTGTGCTTCTGTTACGGTGTGCTCAACTTGTGCTTATATACCAGTGTTTGTGTTGTGTCTACATAACGTAATCTACAGAAAGTTCATTGTGTTGTTATCCATCGTAGAGTGATTCATCGTGAAAAAAAATAGTGATTCATTCGCGGGTGTCTGCAACGAAAGTAAAAAAAAAAAAAAAAAAAAATTTTTGCACATACAAAATAAGTCTTCAATTCGGTGAAAATCCATCAGAAAGAATTCATCGTATGAATCAGTTAACAGTGCACAAAAATTAGTAACTAAATAACAGAATTCCAACTAAGAATTAAAAAAAATGATGTGTCACTACCTTTGATAAGTTATCTGCTATTCGTCAGTAAAAAAAAATATAAAAAAAAAGAAAAAAAGTGCACAATGAAAATCCAATCTCAAAAAAAGTCTACATTTTGAATGTGGGAGCAGAGCGTGCCCCAGTTCCCTAAGTTTTGTCTTATTAAATTAGTAATCATTTAATTATTTCTTTAAAACTAAATCTGTAAGTTACCCCAAGTATTTTCTTTACTTTATGTTCTGCTTCCACAGTCAGTTCATCATAATCAATATTGCAGTTTGGTGTTTTTAAATCATATTTTTTTCAACATAACTATTATAATCCTGTTATTGTGTTTTTGCAAAGATTTTTTTTAAATTGCGAAAGCACGGTAACTGTTGTCATTTCTAGTTATTATTTTTATGACATTTTATGCAGTTTTTATCAGTTATTTGCATTTATGTGCTATTGTTTCATATTTTACGTCCCACCCCTTTTTTTTGTTTTTTTTAATTTGTATTTAGATTCTCTAATATGCTTAAATGTGTTTAACCAGTTTTGAACTTTAATTACAAGGTTAAAATAAGAACATTCTTTTTCATCCAAAACATATAAATAAATCAGAAGGTTTTAAGTTACAAAAAAAGGAATTTTTTTTCCTTGAGTAAAGAAGTTAAAGGATTTTTTTTTTTTTTTTTTTTTCTTGCTTGCTAACAGTTTTTGCGGTTTTCTATAGAGTTTTCTTTACTTTATTATCTAAAGTAAGTACTTTGTTAAAGTGAAGGAATATATAGATATATGTTTCAAAGTGTAATTATTTTGCCATTTTATTTAATTTATTTTCTAAATGTGTTAATTTTGTATGTGCTTCCTTGCGTTACTGTCATAAAAGGTTCAAATAAGATATCTTTAAAGTGAGGTATATTTTAAAATCTATTTATTTTGCTAGTTTAGATATTTTTACTAGCTAGGAAATTTACTTGTTTTCAATGTGCTTTAGAGTATAAGTCAGGTCTGTGTAACAATTTCTCTAAAACTTGTGAGCGTAAACAAACAAAAAAAACTGATCATGGCGGCAAAACAAATTCCGATAAATATCATTCAATTTGATGGAGATCCAGATTTACTTAAATTTTTCTTTGATCAAATTCGCGTCTGTGCAGAAATTAATAAATACAACCCACAAACAACAATTGCAATCTTAAAGGGAAAGTTAGTTGGGCCTGCACAAAAATTTCTAGCCCAAAATCCCGACCTGCAAAAGATAACAGACCTTGATTTGTTGGAAAAGGAATTTGCGTCATTTTTCGCCCCCCCTAGTAAATGTGTTGCTTCTGTTGAATTGTCCAGTTTAGCACTTATGCCTTCTGAGACGATAAAAAACTTAGCTCATAGACTAAATGTTCTTGCGGCGACTGTTTATGCAGATATCAACGACGAAAGTGCACGCAACACTATTAAACTTATGAAATTTCTAGAAGCCCTTCCTTCAAATATTAGAATAAAATTACAGGAAGAAGGCATTAATGATTATAAAACAGCAGTCGAAAGAGCACAAACCCTTCATAAAATTTTAAGGAATGAGAAAATCTTACATTCCTTACCTTCGGTACACAGACCAGAAAATCTCATCGAATCGCAACTGAAAGAAATTTCCGAGAAAATAAATGCATTATCCTTTGCCCCTCCTGATACTAAAACCGAAACTGAGCAAAAAAATCTCCAGACTAGACCAAAACATTTCGCAGGTGTTTCACGCTTCAAAAAAAATTACAAAAATCGAAACTACACTAGGCGTTATTCCCCACACAAGTTTTCACAAAAAAACCAGTTGTTTGTCAGTTATGTGGACGAAACAATCATGATGCTCTCTCTTGTTTTAAATGGAAAAGAGCAAACACTCAAAGAAAAAATAATTACACGAATTCCACTCCACAACTTCAGGAAAACTGAAACAGAGATACAATTTTTATGCTGATGGTGTTGTGTCTCAATCTAATACTTCTACATCAGCTACTTTTCTTTTTGACCCTGTTTTACCTAAAATTTCAAGTTCGAGACTGGTTAATTCAGTAGCTTCCCAAACTTTTAACTCTATTAAGATAGCAAATAACATCAGTACACAAACAGAAAGTGATAATGTTCAGATAATTTGTAGTGTAAACACTATGTCACCATCCCTCCCTCTTGTTAAAGCCACTATAGCAAACCATGATATTACTTTATTGGCTGATTCTGGTAGTAGTATATCTTTACTTTCACAAAAATTATTCAACCAACTTAAACCGGTCTTAAAATATAAAAGACTGTCCACTGACGTCAATATTAAAACTGTCAATTCTGATGTCTCATTTTCCGCCTGCATCAGAACATCCATTAAGCTAAAACAGAAAGCGTTTTCACATCACTTTTATGTTGTTGACATACCTGACTCTTCCAGTTTTGAAGGCATTTTAGGTTTCGATTTCATAACTAGATACAATGTTGTCATCGATACTTTTAACAAGTGTCTCCACGTCAACAATAATTTCTCTGTTCCTTTAAAAACCAGTAAAGAATCTTCTGGAGAGAAACAATCAAAATCATGCAATTCTTTGAGTGATGTTGTAATGAATCAAGCGGTGTTCTTAACTCGAAAAATTATAGTACAACCTCAACAACAAATATGGTGCTCTGTTTACACCTCCAATAACTTGAACAATGACAGAAATTATCTATTTGAATATTTGGCACAAACAAAAGAATTAATAGGAAATGATGCCATTATTCAAATGAACAAATTATCCAATAAAAGAAAGAAAACTTCACAAATACATCATTTCTTTTCAATAACACTTAAAAACACTTCTGAAAAAACCATTCATCTCCCTAAACACACAAAAATAGGTCAATTATCTGAGATTGAGGAAATTCGCGACTATACTTCTGAAATGTCTGACAAGCAAAATAACTCAGAACAGCACTTTGTAAATTTTATTCAGGCGTCTAATGAAATCTTACAAAAAAGAAAGCAGGAGTTATCGGCTAATGATTTTAAACTTTCTCACTTAAAATCTGACGAAGCAAAGAACCTAACTAAATTATTACTTAATTATTATCCTGCCTTTTCCAAATCATTAGACACACTTGGTCATACTGATAAAATTGTACCTGATTTGAAATTCATTAATGATTACCCCATAAAGACTCTCCCTTTCCCTCTCCCCCAAGCTGTGCAAAAGGATGTTTTAAATCAAATCAAACAGTTACTTGATGCCAAAATCATTGAACGTCATTGTTCCGAATGGGCCTGCCCCATGCTTCTTGTTAAAAAGAAACCAGACGGTACAGGTATACAGAAATATAGACTCGCATTAGATCTCAGAATGGTTAATACTATAATTCAAGGTTCGTCCTATCCACTTCCAAAAATTCAAACTATTATTTCAAATCTTTCACAATATCGTTTTTTCTCTTCTCTCGACTTTCATCAGGCATATCATCAGATTGATTTGCCTGCAAAATTTCAAAATCAGCTCACATTCACTACAATGTTCGGTTCTTTTCGGTATAAGAGATTAGTATTCGGCTTAAAATCTAGCGCCTCAATTTTCCAAGCTTTAATGGACTCCTTACTTGATGAATTACAGTTAGAAGGTGTCTATACCTACCAAGATGATCTTATTGTTGGTGCCAATTCATATCAAGAAATGTGTGATAAGTTGGATAAAATTCTTGCAATACTAGTAAAATATAACTTAACGCTGTCCCCTAACAAATGCACTTTTCACAAAACCAGTTTAGATTATCTTGGATTTCACATAGAAAATCAAACTATTTCTCCTGTTCAGTCGAACATTGTAAAAATAACATCTTTTCCAACACCTACAACAAAACGTCAATTAAAAGCACTCATAGGCGTCATTACATTTTACAAATCTCTGGTTCCATCCTTTTCTGAACTTGTGCAGCCTCTCATAAACTTAACTACTCCAAAAGCCAAATTTAAGTGGACAAGCAAACATCAAAAAATTATGGACACCATACAGAAGATATTCTTTAATCCACCCATGGTTAGATTACCTGACTGGAACAAAAAGTTCTATTTAAATACGGATGCGTCAAATATTGCTATTTCTGGTGTCTTACTACAAGAACATGATAAACAACTATTACCTGTTGCATACTTTTCAAAATCTTTAAAAGCATCAGAAAAAAAATATCCTGCACTTAAATTAGAACTCATGGCGATTCATAAATCAGTTACTGCTTTCAAATATTATTTATACAACAGAGAATTTGTAATCCTTTCAGATAGTAAACCATTAGAAAAGTACAACAAAACTACAAACCCGGCTGATATTATCTCTCGTTGGCTCATGGATCTCTCAGAATACACATACAAATTTCAACATATTCCAGGTAAAAAGAATGTACTCGCTGACTATTTATCTCGCTGTAACTTTGAAAATAATCAACAGACTTTAGCTACAAACCCTGAACTTATTCATGACACTCAACCCTTACCTATTGTAGAATGTGATACTCCACACTCCAGCTCGAGTGATTCTAATATGCATGTTAACTGCCTTATTTCTGGTACACAAACAAATCCTGACCCTTTATTAGAAATTTCGAATGAAACATTTGCTACTGAACAACAAAATGACCCTACTTTGTCTGTTGTTTATAAAGAAATCTTAAAGAAAGGATCTTCTCAAAAATTTCCTAACTACTTCATTCATCCTGATTCGAAAGTATTAATGTTAAAGAAGGAAAATATTTTTAATAACACTTTTTCGTATCACATTATTGTTCCAAATTCACTTAAAACCAAAGTCTTAACAATTTCACATTTATCCCATTTTGGGTTTAATAAAACTTATGAATTCTTGTCAGGTAGATATTTTTGGAAGGGTATGTATGTAGACACTTTAAACTTTGTTGCATCCTGTATCAAATGTCTTCAAACTAAACATCACCAAACTCCACCTGCACCCTTACAGCCCACATACACTCCCAGGTACCCTGGTCACACTATCAGTACAGATCTCCTTGGACCGTTTGCTAATGGAAAATATGTTTTAACTATCACTGATCATTTTTCGAGACATATTGAACTCTTTCCACTTAATGACATATCTGCGAGTAAGGTTGTTAAATGCTTATTCTCTTACATAACCACCTTTGGGAGACCTTCGGTTGTCTTATCAGACTTAGGACCCCAGTACACTTCTCAGGTATATAACATTTTTAATGATACAATGGGCATTAAGGTATTACACAGTTCGGCCTCGAGACCACAATCAAATGCGATTGCAGAACGAATCAATAAGTCAATCAAATATTCAGTTAATATTCTTTTACAAGAAGGTCATTCATTCGAAAATGCAGTATTTAACACTAAAGAAAAAATAATTAGAAAGAAAGACAAGAAAGACAAATTAGTAAGAAAGACAAATGTCTTTCGAAAGATCTTGTGCAATTTTAGATTTTATGTTTTTATATTATTTATATTTTAGTTATTTGTTTTTTAAGAAATTATTTTCATCTTATCTGTGAAATTTTATAAAATCTACGAAAAGATGCTTCTTAAAAACGGAGAAAAGCGCGTTAAAAGTATTAACACTTGTAACTAATCTAAGTAATATAAATTTGTTGAGACACATGTTCTACAAAAGTCCGCAATTAAAATAAATAAAATAAATGAATGTCTCCTTAATAAACTATAAAGAAGGCAAATGTGTTTAAATCAAGGAAAAAAATATATATCCAGAAACAAAAATATACTATAACCATTTCAGACTCTCCCATGATTCGGAAAAACAATTTTCATCTTTAAAAACGTTTGAAACTAATATATTCTCAAGTCTTAAATAAGCATTTATGAAAGATTGATCATTGGGGACTATAACGATTATTTCGTTATATATTGGTTATTTTCTTAAATTATTCCTTTACACCCCCCGTCTCTGTTCAATTCAAAATTAGTTTTAAGTTGTCCTTCATTCCTTTTCCATTTTCTTTGCTTATTAATTCTCTAACCGAAAAATCGGCAGCTGCTTAACTTTGTCTGTGAGAAATACACTCACATATTAATCAACCGTTTAAAGCTATTTCCAGATGTCTGCTATTTCCGATCGAGGCAATTCTGCATTACCGTATATGGACATCATCTCTGTTTCGCAGTTAAAATTTATGCTTACGCTTCTTTTCCTTTCTCGACAAAACCCTATAAAGAATTTAACATCTGCGCAGTAAAATCTGATATCCCTTTGGTGTGCCTCTTTATTAGACATAACAACATGTGTAACATTCTATCGTTTGGCAACCTTTTCCTTTCCCATCCTAGCTAGGAATCCAAATTGAATTCTTATCTTGCCGGCTGCATTTTAACTGTTATTTGGCGTATACTATCCATTGTGCATGGGCGAACTTGTGTATGTTGGCGATTTTCTATCATGCCAAAAGTGGCAGTTTGTTGCTATGTACGAGGTCACTTGACTCTCTGCGCTCGTCTTGTTAACCTGCTATTCTTCGTTCGGAGATTTTCTCCGAGAGTTGTAAGTGCGCCCCCCTTCGTAATAGATGTTAAAATAAAGTGTAACTTTGCAATCATCGTGGGGTTTTTTTGTACATCTGAACCTGGATACATGATCATTTCGTTCTTCTAAATGCCTTAACAAATACCTGCAACCACCAATCTCCCTTACAAATCTCCACCATAAGACTTATTACACCGTAATACCCATCATGGATATGCATACTATAAAATATGAAAATAAAACCAAGTAACAGGAAATTGCGTAAAAGAAGCATACTTATAACTCCAAAAATCATTAACAAACAATTGTCCAATTATATCAACTACCAATTTACTTCGTTAGATTAAGCGTTCCATTTCCAAATAAAATATATCGTTTAATTGAAATTTGAATGAAAAATAGAAGAGTATGGAAAACATTATTACAAATATCTCGATAACTAAATATCCGATCGACTTCATTCTTCATGCCAAGATTATGGTTTTTATTGTCTTTAATCCTGTGAGTGTCTTGCAAATTCTTCATTTTTTTAATTGCTCAGAAAGTATGATTCTTACAACGTTATTAAACAAGTTGGAAATTGCACGTGAACGTAGCAAATGAGGTGTGTTCGTACGATAACAAAGTTTTAAAAATATTCAGATCTTGCTGATATAGTAGAGCGTACTCCGGATACAGCATAGTAGTCGAAATCTTTACGTTTCTGTAAATATGCAGGAAGTAATTTTTATTACACCTCAGCAACGTATATCTTATTCATAAAATGCGAAATAGTTGAATATAATTAAAACACGTACCAAACCATGTTTCCCCGTATAGCATTATATAGTGAAATACTTTTGTGTGGCTCTGTAATTTAATAATAAAAATTCTTTGCATCACAGATTGTACAGAATGCATATTTTAGTATATATTTCATAGATTCTTGAAAATTCTATTATGTTCGAATGAGTGTAACATCATTAAAATGCATTTGAAACTTTTTCCCCATTGACCGTAATGTAACGGAATCCTTTTGATTGCCCTTGTAATTGATCTATGCATCCGATTTTCATAACATTTGAAATGACTCGAAAAAATTACGCAATAATTATATGTTTTAAATTTCAAACGATTAAAATGCATTTAAAACTTTTTTCCCTATTGACCGTAATGTAACGGAATCCTTTTGATTGTCCCTGTAATTGATCTATCCATCCGATTTTCATAAAATTTGAAATGACTCGACAAAATTATGTTATAATTATGTATTTTAAATTTCAAACGATTCGGTTGGGTATTTTTTGCGTTGTTATATGTGGACAGACGGACAGACGGACGGACAGACGGACAGACGGACAGACGGACAGACGGACGGACTGAGCGACAACAATAGATGCTACGTATTTACATAATTACGAACGCACCTAAAAACAAATGATTACAAATATGAATGTAATCTTTAAGAGTATTAATCATTCTAAAATGCATTGAAAAATAATTAAATCTATAAAATTACATTACCTTAAATATTGCTTACGTTGCAGTGAAACGGAAGCTTAGTGAACGGAATATTACGTGGCAAACACCTAGAGGGGTTAATATTCATTTCTTAAAATAAGAAAAAATCGAAATTTTTATGTTCCTTTCATCAGGACGAATATTTCGAGTGCCCGCAAAAAATAGTTCCGGATAATCCAGGTTTCTGATATTAAATAGACTTCATTCAATTCCTACATATTACGCATTCACCAAACTTCAAGTCTCTATCTCATTTTTTTCGGGATATAGAGCGTTTAGAGTCACACAGGCAAACGGATGGCATTTTTTCCCCCTAAAAATATGTTTTTCGGAATCTTCAGTGTCTGAAATCCATTATTTTTTTTTTCGATTTGCAAGACTTAACCTATACTGTGTAAGATAGGTAAGTAAAAAATGTTTCTTTATATGGAACTACGTTTCCGAGAAGTTTTAACTGCGTAAAAATAATTTTTCTAATCTAGAGTAACTATATAATGTTGATTTTAGTGATAACATTAAAAACGTTTATCTAACATTTTAGTCTGTATATGTTATGTATAAATGAAAATGTTTGCTTGGTAATCTACAGTATTCAGAAACCGGAATTCAGAGTTAAGAAAACGGAATAATAAAATATTAAAATTAACTTCAGAAATGTTTCAAAAAATCAGTCCAACCAAGAGAAACATCTTGTAATTTTTTCTCTAAATCCCAGAAATATTTTAGTTATTACGAATTTTAATAATAAAGAATGCTATTTAAAATACTGCGTGAACCGTAAAAGTGTACTGTATATTTTCGTTCCTTGTTAGATTCTTTTTGAAGTAGTAAAAAAACATTAGCAATTATTTTACATTTCAATATGTTTTAGATCATTATGCTATGTTAAATTTCAACTTTTTTCAGTTAATGTTTCACAGTTTATCTTTAAATAAAATTTATAAAATCATCAAATGAATGAAAAAAAATAGGAATGTTATCTCAATGTAGATATATTACAATGCTTAGAGTTTTCAATGTTTTTATCTATTTTTTAATGCGATGAAGTATTAAGATATATTAAAAACAAATGAAAAAATAAATTAAGTATCATAATTTTTTCACTAAAAATATCTTCCACTTTAATATAGTTCATTAGTATTTCCAGATAATCCTGTCTTATAATTGTCTGTAATAAATCAACCGCTAATTAGCTGGAATAATTCGATAAAATACCGGCCACAAATTGCCTTGAAGAATTTATGCAAAATTAAGAGAATATTTAAATTAAATGAAAAGTTCAATTTCATACAAATTTGTATATTTTTTACACGATATTATAACGAAGAAAAATATGTAATATACTTACAGAAACTATTATGTGGAATAGAAAAAAATATGTATTTATTTTATACATTGAACCGAATTTCTTGATAAATAAATGTGTGCAATATACACAGTGTTTCGAAACTGTGTGGTATAAATGTAAAAGCAGGTATAGGGGACCTGAGAAAACAGATTTGTTATAGGAATATCCGTGCAGAAATGCACTAGTGGGGAATGTTGAATTTAATGGATAAAAACAATTTGTTAACTTGAATCGTCATTCTTTGCACCTATTTTGAGCAACATGCGTCGTTACATCAACGCGGTGTTTGGCCACGTGCATTTCATGTATGGGGCTGTGCAAGAAATTGGAACATTGCTTAAAGGATTTATATGAAACTATTTCCGAGTAGCAGAATGGCAGTATCGCCAAACATGAAAACGTCTTCATCTGGAATTAGACGCGAGTAGAACGTTTTTTGCTTCAAGGCGTCATCTGGTCACTGGATGATATCGAAAAGTTTTTGCAATGGAGAAAGCAATATTACGCACAATACAGATGCTACTCCTCCGACAATCTCAAGAGCTGCATCACTTGCGTTGAGTGTGAGCCATTTTCTTCAGTAACACCATGCATGGAAAACATGTCGGCAAGTTCCGCATTGGTATAATTATGCAAGTTTCTTGAAATCCGTGCGGGGAATGACGATTCAATTCAGGGAAGCCATTTTCTTGCCCAAACACAATAACACGCTCTACTGCCTCAACATTGCATTTTTCCATTTACATTACTGTACTAAATCTTCTTATTTAAATCCCTTCTATCTACCTTTGTATTTCTGCAATATAGTTTTGAAACACCCTGTATGAGAAGAAAATTCTAATTACCCAATAAATTTTTAAAGACACTGTTTGTAAGTTTTATTTTATTTATTTATTTATTTATTATCAGATGATATTATTTAAAAATTAAATTGTTAAATCGTCAACTGAATAAAAATAAATTTAAAATTGGTTCAGTTAATATAAATGTATTACTTATGTTAGATTTTTTTTAATGATTTCATTAAGGCAAGTCCAAACAAGTTTTAAGGCGGATATGCAGTTCAAAACACTCCAAAAAGTCTTAATAAAATTTTACTTAATAAATAATACATAAAATAAATTACATAAAAAGTAGTTGAATGCGCACAGGGTAAATATTCAAATTCGTAGTTTGTGTACATCTTATGGTTGATCACATTTAGCAATTTCCTTTTATTTCATTTGTGGAAGTTTTTGAACTTCATATTAAAATACTTGCCATGTTTTACGAACCTCCCCTAAAATCAGGGATGTAAAAATCTAGGTACCCGTGGGCACCCGTTGTCTCTAATCACTAAACTTTTCTCGTTATTTTTCTTTAAAATTTTACTGTAACTCTATAAAAGGGTAAATCTATAAAAGTAACTCTTTGCTCTCTAAAATTTACCCTGAATATTATCTGTTAAAAAATATTGGTGCTGAGTTCACGGACCATTTGGGAGTTTTACAAAATTTTAACCGAAGAAAACTAAAGTAGTGATTCCTCGGTAAGAGACTTCTCCCTGTGACTAAACTGCCAAAACAAAGAAATACCAATCTCTTATGTCGCTACAAAAGCTACATTATGTAAGAAGCTCTGAGTGCTATATATTTAAAAATAAGAAGTTTTGATCAATAAAACATAATTTGTCCAAAGTGAAGTCAGTTAGTTACTTATAATGCATTGAATACAACGGTAATTAGTTTTATCATCTTACCCGTAAACGCATCTAACGTATTACAACGCCCTTCTCCGACTCTTTTAACATGACTCCCAAATGGTCTTCCATCTGAACATCAATAATATCTTTATATTCCCATTTGAACATCAATAAAATTTTTCTTTATAATTTTGCCTTGCAGAGTGCACAGAAATCACCTTTAGAGGTTAATTCTAGCGGAAACTCTACAAAACCTACCATGAAATTATCTGTTAAAAAATATTGGTGCTCAGTTTGTGGATCATTTGGGAATACTGCTTCAATAAAAAGTGGAACTTAGGTAGCACAACTTAAAACTGAACACTTATTTAAAAACATAACAATTCAAGTTTCTACTACCTGTAGGAAACAACAAGTATAACAAACATTAACTTTGGAGGAGTTTTGAATATTTTTCTCACAAGTAAATGTTTAACTTGGAATGCTATAGAATCAACAAATAGTATTCTTACAATATTAGACACTTCAACAATTACTTGCATTCTTCACAACATTGACAGAGAGTAGAGCATAATCAAAAGAATTATATGTACAAAAAACACTGTGATATCTTCTTTTTTATGAACCACTCCATTGCATCTAAATAGCATTTGTTATACATTCCAGCTCTTCACTGTCGCATATTTCTGATTTAAAGATTCCTAGACAGTTTAGTGTTATTTATCATCGGTTAAGAACTTTTAATTTCTTATCGCAATTTTTAAATCAATCGACAACCACCCTTTAATATGACCACTCACGTTGGATTCTGTAATATATGAAGGTAGCCAGTTAATCTAGTGTGTAATACTACCAACTGTAATAAAAACTTCTTAAATACACCATAAAATATATTAAAAAACGCGAGGCATGTCGAAACATCTAAGTCTTTCTTCGTCATGCACAAAACCGACGTCCGTCTACTATAAATACAGCGGCACGACTGAAATGTACAGACGGGAAAGAGAACAAGGTGAGTGAACAGCCAATTGGAAAGTAGAAAGCAACAGACAATCACGGAAAACTATAATCACTCCGTACGACCTGCACAGTGAAGAAAGGGAAGGATAAGCAAGAGGATAAAAAACATAAAAATAGATTATCATGGAATAGAGAATACATTCAAATATGGTAAAAAAAAAAGTAAAATGAATATATACACTATCCATTGTCAGTTAAGGTGGCTCAGCTTCGGAATTTTCTCCGTAATGTTAAGTCTATAGACATTGTATGCACATGTATATTTAAAATATATTTTAAGGAAATTAATATTTTTAACTCCTTTTTTCTATATACTCTTCTTAAAGGATGTTTTTTTCTTCTTTGTTTTCAGAATATTTATAAAATCTGTGCTTAATTTATTATTTTATGCGTTAATATCTGACGAAGTGTGGGTATAAATTTAATACTTCTTAAAAAAATTAAGTACATACTTTTGAAAAATTTTGAAAACTAAGAAAAATAGAGACATTTTTTTTTAATAAATATATATAAAAATTAGAAGTTAAAAGTATTAATTTTCCGACAGGATATTTTAAATATACAAATGCCCCAAACGTCCGTGGACTTCAGATTAGTGAGGGGAATTTGGAAGCTTTTAGTGACGATCCCCCTTAATGGGAATCAAAGTTTATTGCTCTACTTAAACGTGTTTTAAGGACAAAAAGCTGGTTTTTATTTTTTTTTATTATCATTATTCCAACGACTGTTTCTTTGTTACTTTAATGTTCAAAGTACATAAGAACAAACTTTATTTAATTGAATAAATTTGCAAATGCACCTTTCGGATCAATTTGCATTAAATTTGGAAGTCTTTTCTTTTTTTTCATTAATGTCCAATATTTTATTAAATTTTTTATTTATAAAATCATAAAGAAAAAAACTTTAATTAAACTTGATTAATTAAATATATGTATATTGTAGTTTCAGGCATTTTAACGTGCTTCGTTATCAGTAGTAAATAACATAAAACACACTAAAGCAACATTGAACTCATTTAATATCGTTACTTGTGAAGCGTGGAAAAATTTTCGCTTTTCTACACCTCATTGATATTCTTATATTGACATTCTTATGCTAAATAATGGCTTAAATAAGTCTCATGTTAATTACGTAATTTGCAAAGATAAATTGGCCAGCCTGTCAATAAATTTTCCCATAAATCAAGTTGTAATTAGAATTAAATCAAAACTTATGTCGATGTAACTTTGTATAAAATTTGAATTAAGTATTCGGGAAGCAGAATATAGTTTGCTAATATATTTAATTATCTACAATAAATTAAATATATTGTATCATCACATTTCTTTATGTATCGAATCGCATATTTAATCCTTTATCTACTGACGGAACTTATAAGTACCATTAAAATTACTTATTATAAAATTCTTTTAATACGTCAATTAGTTGTAATACTGTTCAAAATGAGTTACAGATACATTTTTTTATATTGTTCCAAAAACATTATTGGTTACGCAGAATAAAAATTTTTTTAAAAGGATGATTTCTTTTGCCTTCGGATCTTCTTCGGAGTTTTATTCGAAAAAATATTTTTTTAATGAAAAATGGCCTATTACGCGTTTATATAAAAAAAGTAATTGTTTGCAAAAATCAAATCATTTGAATTACTATAATATAGATGGAATGATGGCGTTGGAACAATATTTGGCGATTTATCACCTGCGCCAAGCGACAAAATAGTCGCGTTGCAGATAAAAAGCGTTGCGGTCAGCCGGAAACCTTTGATGACCGTCACATGACATAGGTTATTATAAATAATGATTAAATAAAATTAATAAAATTTTCAAAAATGTTTTTAGCAGTGATTGATATAATGTATTTTTTTTATTTAAAAAATGCTGTCCCCAGAATATACAGATAATTGGTGTTAAATGCTTATTTAAGTACTGATATTGAAAATTTGTATATTGCAAGGTCATGTTCTTGTGTCGCAATAGTTTTCTGAGATATAAGCGGGTCTGTCTTTCAGTTTCTGCTTCTTTGCAGCGATGTCTTGCACTGTGCAGTTTTCAAAACAGGCAAATTTACAAATCTATCGTTCCATGGCTCGTAGATGAAAAGTTTGGTTATTGCAAGAAAAATTTGATGTAGCAGGTTTGGTATTTTCCGAATTCTGTCCATAAATGAAAATTTTGAAACAAAATCCTTTTCTGGTCGACCAATGAACACAACTAAATGAGAAGACAAAGAGATTTTGAGATTAGTATTAACCGAAAACCTGCCTGCGCGGTCAGTTTTTAACATGCTCGCCAAAGCTGAGATAGTGCATCGGTTCGCAGATGCCAAAGTCATATCTCCGATATTATGCTTTAAAGTACTTAAAGTTCCGACATAATGCTTTAATTTATTGTTTTAAAACTTATCATACATAATATTGCTTCAAAATACCTATGGAAATTTCAACATATTCTAAAACAAGAAACTTTCATTCATAATATTCTCGAAAAAATATCGCGAAATGAAACGTTTTTCTGTTGTAAACATTTTATCTAGATTTTGAGAAACATACGATTCATTTCAGTACACCAAGTGTATTATTTAATCTCTTTCTGTGTGCTAAACACCTAAAAAATGCATTTGCTTTCTTAATTGATTAAAAAGAGTTGAAACACGTAAATGAAAATTTTTAGTGTATTTTAAATATTTTTATTAATACAACAAAATCTTATAAGGAATATCTTTACTTATAATATAAATTCTTAATTTTTCGTTTTGGAATATATATTATTAATATTATGATATAGTTATTAATGAACGTAATCAAGGCTTGCTAGAGTTATTTTTCACATTGTTAGAGAGAAGACAAATGGATGTACCAGCAAGACCATTGATCCGTTCTCGTAACCAACTCTATAATGCAGTGGTTTAGACAAAACCAAGTAACTGTAAAGGTCTCATCATCCGTTATTCTTGACATGAACCGAATAGAGAACCTCTGGGGAAGATTAGCTAGAGAGAGACATGTGTGCTAATAGGCGTCATTTTACAACGGTTCAAGATCTGAAGCTGCAATTTGAACGAAGTTGACTCTCTTTAAAATCAGAACTTTCTCAAACTCTTCTCTTGAATATGCCTGATCGGGGTTCTGAAGCAGTTATATCATCCTGAAAATTTGAAAGTTAATCTTTCACTGAAAGATTTTTTCAATTGTTATGAAAAAATTACCTGAAATCTGTACATCGGTCTATTAATAAGATAAACAGTAAAGAAAAAAAATCACATTTTTCAGCTAAAATTTTATATTTTCGTAATTTCATTTGAAAGTTAATCTTTCACTGAATGATTTTTTCAATTGTTATGAAAAAATTACCTGAAATCTGTACATCGGTCTATTAATAAGATAAACAGTAAAGAATAAAAATCACATTTTTCAGCTAAAATTTTATATTTTCGTACCCCATGTACACAATTCGGGATTCCATGTATTGTAATGCTATATTTTACAATTAAATGTGCTTAATTTAATTAATTTTATCTGCATAACACTCTAAGATTTCTTTATATTGATATTTTTAAGTATTCAGTAAAAATAATAAAAGTAAATTTTCCCTTAATAGTCTCTTATATCCTCCCCCAGTAACAATCTACTTTACTTAAAATTTGAAAGCCTTGCTTCTTTTAGCCCCTTTTGTGACGTACCTAGCGCTGCTGGGGTTCTTTGTTTTGTAAAAGTACCGTTAACGCACAAAACCACCCTCCCCTCCTGAGCACTTTTGAATATATATATATATATATATTATATGTTAGGAGGAGGAAGTGTGTGTGTGTGTTAGCAAGCTTATTTTATTTATTTATGTAAAGGGTGTCCAGCAAATAACACCCTGATTTCAAAATTAAATTTCTCAAAAATGAAGATCTAGAAAATAATGCGGTAAACGGTTGGTTTATTAGGTAAGTTGTAAAAATCTTATATAGAAGTTTCGAACGGTGAATATTTTAAAAAGATTGTGTTCTAATTAAAAGAATGCCTGATTTGACATTTTTCTTGGTTTTTTTTTTTTTTTTTTTTTTTTTGCAGAGAAAACAATTTTTGGCGTACAGTGCCATATTTTAACGATTTTTGGAAAAAAAGTTTCGAAATTTCAAAAATTAAGTTCGAAAAATCATTAAATATGACACTGTACACCGAAAAACTCATTCTCTACAAACAATCTAAAACGAGAAAAATGTCAACTCCAGTATTCTTTGCAATCTTTTCAAAATATTCACTGCTCAAACCTTTTGCATAACATTTTTACAGCTTACCTGATAAACAAACCGTTTATCGCATAATTCTACCGATCTTAGTTTTTGAGATATTTAATTTTGAAATCAGGGTGTTATTTGCTGGACACCCTTTATATTCATACATGTATATGCGTATATGATTCATAAATGAATAATATATACAATAACAATATTAATTACAAGCTAGATGAAATGCACTTTTCTTTTCTTCTTGTAGAAAGACACCTCCTCACTATATACCCCTCCCACCACCCTAGCCATTTTCATATGACATTGATTGACAAGTGGGTGGTAGTAGGGGAAATTATTTTTGTTACCGAAGAACTATTTTTACAATTTTTAATAGTTCCGTGCAATAACCCAGTTTAAGGCAAAATAAGAGAATCTGTTTAAAACATTGCACGAGCAAATAAACCTTGTAATGCAAATTTGTCGTACAACATACCAAAAATATGGCATAACATCATAAAATCTTAAATTTCATCTCGTTGCAATATTTTAATTTTTACTCACGTGTAAGTGGCAACATTTTTAAACTTTTAATTTATTTCGATTTTAATTTATTATAAATATTATCTCTCGATCAAGAAGCAAAATTAGTCCTTCCATTATCATATTTTCCTGAAGACGGCGCGAAACGTTGATATTTTTATTTTATTTTAATTGTACAAGTGTATATTAAAATTCTTGATTTGTGCACCATTGAGAAATGTGTTGTTTTTTTTAATAAATACATTCTTAGTAGTTAAATTAATTTTTTTGTCAAGTGCATCCTTCTGACACGGACAAAATAATTACTATTTTGTTCTTTGGACTGTTCTTGATCAGTTGCAGTGATCTTATTAGTGTAATCCATGTCACATAATGAGAATTATCGTGTTTTAGGAATATTGCAGATATGGTACACGGTACAGTAAACGGTTAAATGGAAAAATTAGTTGTCTATATACTTTTGGGATAATCAAATATATTTTTTATTTTTCTCTCAAAGTTTATGATTGTGTAATACAGTAAAACCTCCATAACGGACACTCCCGGATAGCGGACATCTCTATTTAACGGACATTTTCCGATCCCCACTCCCAAAACCTAAAGTTTTGTATATTTAACCTATGAATAACGGACATTCCGAATAGTGGACACTATTTACGGCGATAAAGGATGAAAAAGAATTTTTTTTTTTTTTTTTTTTTTTTTTTTTATCCAGAAAAAAAAAAAAAAACGAGAGTAAAAAGGCCCTTAAATCTATCAGAGCAGTGTGTCACAAATTTTGCGATCACAGATAAATGTAGAGGGTGGGCTAGGGAAAATCTCTCCCCGCACCCCCTACATTTAGTGTGAATTCAGGGTTGACCGGGAGGGACATCTCTTTCAGCATTGCAATGCCCCTCCCGGAAGATTTTAAGATTTTATGCTTTTAATAGACAAAATGTGCAATTCCTCTTCCCCTTCCGGAATTCTATAGAGTCCAATAACGTCAGATTGAAAAACAAATTATATGTAAGCAAAAGTAAAATTTTGTAGCAGATTTTTTTTTTTTTTAAGAATGTAATAAACAGTAGATAAAGATGTGCACAATTTTATTTCAGCTTTATTGCTTAAAAAATAATTTTAATTTCGGATTAATCATATAATATAGGTTTCAGGACTATAAAAGTCCATTAATGCAATATTAAGCATTTCTTAGTGATTTTTGAATCTCTAAGGTTTTCCCAATAATGGACACATCCGAATAGCGGACAATTTCTGTGTTCTCGAGGTGTCCGTTATTTAGAGGTTTCACTGTATTATTTTCGCACAGTATTACTATCGTTTTGCTGTTATTCATAATTATAAATTGTTTTAAAATTGTTATCCTTTTTTTGAATTGGAAAGTTAAAAACACCAGTTGGTTATAAATTTTATGAACGAAGTCAGTATTGTTAAAGTGCTTTCGATAGATTATCTTTTCTCATTTAGAAATGTAATAACATTCCAAAAATGTAACTTGTACAAGTAATATCGCGTTTATTAATTACGTTTCGAAACATTGCTTATGGAAGGAAAAGCTACAGAATATTTTATTTTTCTCTCATGTCAAGTGACACACCATGCCGGGAAATGTGTGACGTCAGAAGATACGTAACGCCCTCTGTTTACTAAGCCTGAGCGCTACACAAAATGGCAGCTGCGAAAAATATGATTTTTAACGTGTGAAAGGTCACTTGAATTTTAGCACCCTTAATGTTCTTCCCGATTTAACTCATTCATTTAATTCTCATTCTGTTTGACTTAAAAAATGTTCCGACATTGTTTATTAATTTTATTAAATCTTAATCGTCATATTTAATTTTGAAATGATATTTTACGAATCTTGAATCCTTCGTTTATCCATCGAAGTCTAAATGTAAATAAAGAGAGGATTTTTTTCTAAATGTTAGAAAAGAATTCGTAAATCCAACATTCTAATTCGTGAAGACAGTCTTTCTTTATTTAGCATGAAAATATTTTTCGATTTCTTTTTCATCTATTTTTGTGGACAGTAAAGAATGCGTGTTTTATCCAGATTTATAAACATGTATAGAAATATACATGTTTACTGTTTATCGGGAAGTAATATAAGAAACCTCTCTTAAATTTCTGATTAATAAAAAATTTTCTTATAGCTTGAATCACGTATTCGAATAATTTTTTTTATTCTTAGGCATTATCTAGGCCAGGTCAGATACAACTGTGTAAGTTTGGTACCAAATATATAAATTACAGTAGTAATGACATTTTTTGCGTAATATACATAAAAACAACTATAGTGCATTAATAATAATAAAGCGTATTATTGTTTATTAACTTATTATAGTTTACACTCTGTAAATGACATTTTCAAAACAGAGCCTATAATACTCAAATCTGAATATGTCATCTAGTGAAAATGGCTCCGGATTAAAATTACATAAGTTTAAAAATCGTATGTATTCATTTCTGGAAGCACGGATATGCTCAAGTATAAGTGCATGATGTTTCGTTCTGGAGTATGTGCTTGTTTTTAGAAATAAGTATATACATGTTTCAAACTTGAGTAAAATTTTAAAGCCATTTTGACTATGCGACATACTCATATTTAAATATTTCTTGCTCAGTTTTGAAATTGTTATTTTTACAGTGTACGCAACATGATGCACGGCTAACCCTAGTTTTAAGATAATTCGAAAAAATATTCGAATAAAATGTTTCATTCTTAAGTATTATCCGGACCAGGTTGGATCAAACTGCGCGAGAATGGCACCATTTATACAAATTGCACTAACCATGACAGTTTGTTTCTTGTGATATACTTAATAAAAACTACAATGTAAGAATAATAACGCGTATTATTGTTTATTTATGTAATATAATTTAGACTCTGTAAATGACATTTTCAAAACTGAGGAAAATATAGTCAAATCTTAGTATGTCATGTAGTGAAAAGGGTTCAGAATTAAAATTACTTAAGTTTGAAAAATGTATGCACTCATTTCTGAAAATACGGACAGGCTCAAGTATGAGCGCTTGATGTTTCATTCTGGAGTATGTGCTTGTTTCTAGAAATGCGTATATGCATTTAAAACGTAAAAATACATGTAACTGTATATAAATTACTTAAAAGGTGCATAATAAAGCATATAAAAACTTAAAAATACATTTAAAGTACTTCTAAAAAGTTCAGAAAGTTATCAATCGTCGCTTACGCGGTCTTCGTCAGTGAGAAAAACTCTAAATGTCAGTTATTGCTGCTTGGCGTTCTCAGGCTCATCCGGAACAGCCCCTTTTACACCGATGGAGGGGGGGGGATGAGGAAACAGAGTAAAAGGGAAAATAGAATAAAAACTGTAGAAAATATTTCAAAAACCACATGTTTCACTATCATTATTAAAATTTCCCCATATTGCGTGAATATTGTAGGAAAGTGCATCATTACATACTATTTCTTTATTGGATATTATTTCGATGTATTCTTTAATGATAGCTTCAAGGGGACTAGTAGTATGAAAGATTGTTTTCGAACTATTGAAATCTATTTCTATAGGCTGAGTTTGTGCAAATCTTGAAAATGCAGTGTGGGGTTACCCAATCTTAAATTTGCGTCATGTTCTTTCAATCTCTTTTGAAGTTTCCTTAATGTCATATTTATGTACATAAATTGTTTTGTTCTTAACTCCAATTGAGTATATGCATGTTTCAAACTTGTGTAATTTTTAAAGCTATTTTGACTATGCGAAGCGCCCATATTTTAATATTTATTGTTCATTTTTGAAATGGTTGTTTTTGGAGTGTACGCAACTTGTGCACAGCTAACCCTAGTTTTAAGATATTTATAGAAATTAAATGTGCATACAATATAAAAAACGGATAAATATTTCGAAACTAGAAAATTAATTAAATTGTCTTCAGTATTTTTATTATATTCTTGCAAATTCCCTCTAAGATTTTTTTCTTTTACGAATTCGTCCATTCTTCGGTTTCGAAGGCCGCAGAACAACTCTACGTTTCTGCAAGCCACATTACGAAACATTCTAAGTATTCTTCTTTGATTACGATAAAACTGTAGTTCGCAAAATTTCTTATAATAAAATATTAATGAAAGGAGCGTCGTATCAATTGAAATCATAAAAAACAAGAATAAATTCAACTAACTGGTGCAATTAAAGTTTATGTATATTTATCAGTCTTTTCTGGTCTGATTTTTTAAAAAATCTGATGTTTTTAAATGTTTATCATTATTATAAGTTTTTTAAATACATGTAATTACATAATTATATATATATGTGTACACAAATAACTTTTCTCAAAGTTTTATATATTTTTTTTTTATATTGCCACAAATTTATAAAACACACAATAACTTCCAATATCTAGGATTTGAAAAAAATGGCATTGCATTCAAAAGCATTCTTTAAAATAAATAAGTTTGAATATCTATTTAATGCACATTGTTTAATTTAATTCAGCTTCATAAAAATAAATCTAAGGCAGTACTTAAAGTCTAAAAGCTATTAGAATCTTAAAGTACTATCTATATAATACTCTTTTTATTATGTGCACGGTTAAGTGACGTTTCTTTTTTTCAAAAAAGCATCAAAAGCTCTAAAGTACGTGGGTTGATTTTTGAAACTGATGCATTATCTAAAATGTAGTCGATTTATATTGCTTTTATATAGTATAAAGAATTTAGAAACATGAATGAAAAAAAAGTGTAACGTCCAATGAAAGGTTTCAATAAAATATCCATGCAAAAAAACCAGTTTTAAAAGATGTTTTCCTGCAATTAAAATACTAGGTAAAAATTTTGTAAATTATTACGAATCTTGAAATGAAAAAAAAGTTTGCTTTTAAAATATTTCTATATTGTCATATATTTAAATACAAAATTAGAAGTAATTTTATAAATGTATAACAATTATTGACTGTAATATAGAAAAAAATTAAAAGGCGATTCAAATAATAGTTTTTCCATTACTGCATACAGATTATTAATAGAAAGAATTTGCATAAACTTATAATATAACTTAAACTGTTTTCAATGGGGCATATCACGGCGTTTTTTTATTAATAATGTATATAAATTTTCAATTACATAAATATATTTATGCAAGTTAGAGCAAGGAAAGCAGCTCAAAAAGATATGACAGGTAAAGAGCATTTTAAACCCATGTTGGAAATGCCTGCAATTTCATTGAAGTTATATAATTCTGAACACCTGTATCATCACAGTTATTTCTCTCAGTGAAAACTAACTCATTGAAAATTCCAAATGCAAACATATAATGGTTCATCTTTTTGTATTAATTTGTTGATCTTTTTGTATTAGTATTGTTTGTCATGAATGAATATTTTTCCAATGTATTAGATGTGCTTAGCACTTTTCCTTTCATTTTGTTTATAGTACTCGAATTCGCGGCTTAAATTCATTTAAAATTATATTAAGACGCAATTATAACATGCTATGTATCACACTAAAAAAATAAAATGTCTCGTAAAATTTAGACAAACAATTTTTGACTGTGTCCTAATATAAATCTTGATCAGAAAGCATATTCGTTAAATTCAGATCGTTACCGTAAAATGAACCAAAAGCAATTGTTATTCCTGCATCGCTCAAGCGACTTGTGTTAAAAGAGAGATTGTGTCTCGATTTTGATTCGGTGAATGGGTCGGATCATGTGACTGTGATCATCTGAACCATTAAAAATATTTGTTGCGGTTGTTGTCAAATAGCAAGCTAGAGATTCAGCATCTTTCTCGCTTTACATTAGAGAAATATATATGTTGATTTTTCTAAACTTTCATCGCGTTTAAAAGACACAAGATCCCCTGAAAATAGAAAATTTTAACTTTGTAACTTCAGAATGCTGACAATATTGCCAACATCTGCAATAACTCTTTCACTCAGTTTCAGCATAGCGGAGGCGCACTAAAATGCAGAAAAAAGTCAAAGTGCCTCTTTATCCGCACTCGTCGCTTTACATTTCCTTAGCAAAATACTATAAACATATTCAGTAGTGAATTGAAAATCGTCCTATAAACTTTTAAACCTTTGGAATTCTTTAAAAGAAAATTTCACAAAATATATTTCCCATTAGTTCATGATTTGCTTTTCATATTAGCAAACATTTCATATAACAGGATGATGTAGCCAGTAATTGAACAAATAAAGTTTGTGCAAGGGGATTTTTATTATATTTACTTCCTCTTAACCCCTCAACTGGCTCGACGAACGGCGTTCGGGCAAAGAAAATTGTATAAAACGAAATTTGAATTCAGAAATTCATTTATAGACACAGATAGAACATTCCTATGCCAAAAAGTCAATTTTTTGAAAATCGGCAGTTAGAACCTTATTATTCTCAACTGACGGTAGCTCACATATTTTTTTCCCTAGAATTCTTCGACTCACAAAGTTAATATTTTAAAGAGTATTTTAAAAAACGTACTTTTGTCTATTGAGTGTTAACACCGTCCTTGGAGTCTAATATCGCTTTCCGAAAATGTAATACCAGTTGTTGTTTGTCGTTAGCTTTGTTCCATAGTCTCCATTGGGATCTAGATAAAAATCAATTTTTATTAATAAAAATTTGTTATGGTTAAATTGAACTAATCGAATTTCTATATATATACAGGGTGTCCAGCAAATAAGACCCCGATTTCAAAATTAAGTTTCTCAAAAACAAAGATCGACAGAATTATGGTGTAAACGGTTAATTTATTAGGTACGCTGTAAAAATTTAATACAGTAGTTTTGAATGGTGAATATTTTGAAAAGATTGTGCTTTGATTGCAAAAAATATTTGACTTGACATTTTTCTTGTTTTAGATTGCTTGCAGAGAACGAGTTTTACGGATTACGATACGAACGATTTTAACGATTTTTGGAGCTAAATTTTTCAAATTTCGGAATTCCAAAAATTTAGTTCGAAAAACCGTTAAAATATGGCACTGTACGCCAAAAAACGCGTTCTTTGAAAGCAGTGTAAAACAAGAAAGAAGTCATTTCAAGTATTTTTTGCAATCACAATGCAATCTTTTCAAAATATTCGTAGTTCGAAACTTCTGTATAAGATTTTTACAACTTACCTAAAAAACAAACCGTTTACCGCATAATTTTATCGATCAATTTTTTTGAGAAATTTAATTTTGGAATCACAGTCTTATTTTCTGGACACTCTGTACATAATTGTACAATCTACAATGCTCTTGCAGGTAAACATTGTATTAAAAAATATCTTATTTAGACACACTAAACTTTCTTGTGAACATTTTAGAAAATTTACTTGCAATGATTGGAAATGTAAAGCAATTAGCATTGTGTATTAATTAAAACCATAAGCAATATCACATGAAAAATATAAATAAAATTCAGTTTACTAAAGTAGAAAAGATCTAGTTTAAATTCGATTTCGTGCAAAGCCTTTGGATTTACTTTAAAGGGACTTCGTTAGATTTAAAATTCTTATTGTGTGATTTGCATTTACAAATATCAACCTCTCATGGAATATTTAAAAGATTCTCTTAGTACATTACCATTGGTTTGGTGAATATAAAACTGCGAAGATGTTTTTCTAACTATCCATCCATTCTGATTTAAATAAAATAAGTACTTAACTGATAAACAAAATAGTATCTCTATCGTTTTTACTTTAAAATTTTGCATGGATTTTGCTTTTAAAATTCAATGATACATTCAATAAATTCTGAAGCATTCAAATTATAAACGAAAATATGTATTTATTTATGTCAAATTAAAAAGGAAATTATTCTTTTAGAATTATTCAGATTTCTATCAAAGTTCATGGTTCAAAAGATTGTTTCAGAATTGTATTGTTGAATGCTGATCTCCCCTCAACCAATTCTGTAAAAAGTTATCGAAGAAGAAAGTAAACGAAGGAAGAAAATAAAGTTTACTTTTAAATGATTCATATTAAATTTGCTTAGGTGGCCATCTATATGTTAAAAACGAACCACAAGAAACTAGTAAAATAAAAAATAAGTCATTAAAAGTCTAGTCGTTGGGAGCCATCGTAATACTTACCCATCATGGATATCCATAACATAATATATGGAAATAAAACATGTGCAAACTATTTATAAAATGTATTACAATTCCAAAACGAAATTTAAATGTACATTTAAATATTTTTAATATACACAGTAATGCTCTATTAATGAATTGCTCATGAACCAATTTCGGCAAATTATATAAAATGTCAAACTACTCAAATTGTACCGAATTGCGTAAAAAGTACATCCTTATAACTCCAAAAATAATAATCATATTAAGTAACAATTTACTCTGTCGGATTAAACGTCTCACGTCAAATTATATATTTTTTTAATTGAATTGAAGGAAATAAAAGGTCATGAAAAATTGAAAATTATGGAAAACAGGATTGCAAATATCTCAGCAACTGATAAACCGATCGACTTCATTTTTATCCACAATTTGTGTTATTTTTTTTCCTTTTTACTTCTACTCCTTAAAATAAAACATTTCGGAAATATTTATATACTTTTCATCAGAACGAATTTCTCGAGACTCCGAAAAAAAATAGTTCCCGATTATCGAGGTTACTGATAATCAACAGATTACGTCCCATTCTTAAATACTGCAAGAACATACGAAATTCCAAGTCTCTATCACAATCTGTTCGGGAGCGTTTACAGACACACAGACACACATACATACAAACGGACCGACGGCTTTTTTTTTTTTCTAAAAATGTGGTTTTCGGAATCTTCAGTATTTGAAATATGTAAATCCGTCATTTTTTTCAATTTTCAAAACGATTGCAAGACTTACCCTTAACTAAGTATGATGTGTAAGTAATATAACCTCTCTATGTACCTATCTATATCTCATTTTTATGGACACATCGGCGCAAATCCCTGAGGTTATTACGCATTTTCGTTTGCGGCTATTATATATTTTCGTAGATTAGGAAAGTGTTTCTTTTTTATATTGTGCGGATTAATTTTTATTTTCCTTTAGTTTCGAAGAAAGTGAGTACTACTATTTGTTTATATGTGTGCTTTTTCTGTTTTACAAAAAAAAAAAAAAAAAAAAAAAAAAAAAAAAAAAAAAATGCATTTTTGCCGCAAATTGCTGAAAAATTTTTACCTGTACAAATTGGTCTGTAATGTTGCCTGCTAATTATTGCTTTAATTAAATTCTATCTGATATTTTTGATCTTTTGTTGGAATTTTAAGAATGTTTATATTTTAAACCACTAATATCCATTTTGGATTTCACATTGGAATATTTCAGTTCATCATCAAATACGAAATAGAAATAATGCGTTCATGTAGTTTGAGATTTCTGTTTTATACTTTAGGATATTTTTAATGAAAAATTCATTTCTAGGTGCTTTTAATAAATAAATATGTAGCACCTGTAATCCGCATATTAACAGCACACAAACTATACAATTGTATGGTTTGAAATTATGTATAATTATTGCAGAATTTCTTCGAGTCATTTCTAATTTTATAAAAATCGAATGATATTTTAAAAAGATGTTAATAAAAATGTTTTTAATTCTATTAAATTCTATGGTACATGATTAATTCAATATCTCATACCAGGTGATGCTTTTAAGTTGACAAAGTACGCCGTATTCAAAACGGAGTCTTATCACTTCTGTATTACTGCATTTATAGAATCTTAACCTCCTGAGACCTAACATCCATTAAAATGGATGTTTTACTTTTCCTTCCTTTTGCGATTTTTTTTATTTTGGAAATCAAGAACTGGCACGGTATCATAATGGATGAATCAGAAATCACTTTTTAACTTTAAGAATCTTGCAACAGCAGTTTGTTTGTTTATGAAATGGCGGAGAACATGAGCCACATTGGAAATCGACGCTCTCGCGGTACGTTTCACTTTTCATATTATTCTTATTATTTTTTTGTTTTATTTTAATGTTTTTCTGATACTTTGATCTTTTGTTTTAAGATAAAGTAAATTAATAATGTTAAATATGTTAATATTTTTTTTAATTAGCTTGTTTGTAAAACATCCATTAAAATGGATGTTAGTTCTCAATTCATCTATTGCATAATTAGACTTAGTACTGTTATTTCCAATGTAAACAAACCTTCTTCCCTTTAAAAAATAAATATCTTCTAAGTTTTAGAGTGTATTTTTTACAAATTAGAAATTTTTATGTCTTTTAAGAATAAATAAACATGTCATTTATGAATGTTTTAATATTTTGTAGGATTGACAACGCTAGAAGCGTTAGAATTAATGGTAAATGTTGATTCATCTGATATTGAAATTGATTGGAGTAATGATAATGAGATTAATGATCTTATTACTGATAAAGGTATAAATCCAGTTTCGGATTTAAGTGATTTAAGCGATCAAACTAGAAGGTTGTTTTTGATAATAATATTTCACAAGCAGAGAAAGAAAATAAGCTGTGGAAAGTTCAACCAATGATAGATTCTGTTCGAAATGGATGTTAGAAAATACCTAGATCTTCTTTTGTTAGTATTGACGAACAAATGATACCTTTTACTGGAGCAACTCAATTAAAGCAATATGTACCACGCAAACCAAACCCATTTGGTTTGAAAATTTTTGTAATAGCTAATCCATCAGGAAGAGTATTAGATTTTGCAATCTATCAAGGTAAAGGGGCGTTTCCAATGCAGAGTGCTGCAAAATATCTTACTGTTGGTGAAGCTGCAGTTTTGAAACTTTGTGAAACATTTGGTGCAAAAACTCAAGTATATTTCGATAGGTATTTCACAACTATTAATTTGCTTGAAGTTTTACACGAAAAAGGAATTGGTGCAACAAGTACAATAATGAAAAATAGAATACCAAAGGCCAGCAATTTATTACCAGACAAAATTCTGCAAGGAAATGGGAGAGGGTCAACAGATAGTGTAGTTCGAAGTGATGAAAAAATTAATATTGTGAAATGGCAAGACAACAAACCTATTTATATGGTATCATCAGATTATTCTATTGAAGATGTCGACACTTGCAAAAGGTGGTCCAAAAAAGAGAAAAAGTACATTGATGTCCGTCGGCCAGAAATAATTAGAGAGTATAATTTGAAGATGGGTGGTGTCGATATGGTTGACAGAACAATTAGTTATTACAGAATAAAAACAAGAACAAAGAAATGAACGGTGAAAGCACCAATTCATATGATAGATTTGGCAGCAGCTAATTCATGGTTGCAATACAAAAGAGATTATGAAATTAATGGATAGCCAAAGAGAGACTTTTTAAAGTTTATGGAGTTTCGAATAGGCATTTCAGAGAAATTAATAGCAGATGGTATAAAAAATTCACTCATTGCTTCATGTGATGATCTGGATAGTGATTGTGAAGTTCAACCTAAAGCAAAAAAAAAAAAATTGATTAGCCCGGCCATCAATTTCTTTTCGGCAAAAAGAAGCAAAACATATGCCAGAACTTTCCAACATCAAAAACTCTGCGTATTGCAGAAATACAAACTGTAACAAAAAAACTAAATTTCGTTGCACAAATTGCCAAATGTTTCTATGCATAACTGCTGAACGAAAATGTTTTAGAACATTTCACGGAGCTTAATTTAATTTTTTTTTGCATTAAATGTTAATAATTTACAATTCATTTTAATTAACAATAATTATTTTTGAGTAATAAATTTATGTTATCTTGTTAAAAAATAAAATTTTGCCTTACATCTTTTCTGCATAAATTTCTTATAGTTTTATAGTGCTTATGACCTCAACATCCATTCAAATGGATGTGCCCCCCCCCCCCCAGCAAAATTTAAAAATTAAAATTTATCGATTTTGTAAAAAATATTATTTTTTAGGCCTAATTGGTCAGAAAAACTAATCTTTGAAAGAATATATGCTTTTTATTTTGCTCAGGTCTCAGGAGGATAATAAATTTTGTATTCATGCATTTTTGCATGAGTTTGAAACAGTTACTGCACCAAGATCTGAATATTTCAAAAACCAGGTATACTTGAACGCACAACATTTGCCACGTTTCATGTACAATTTCCGACTTGTTAATTAATGCAGTGCAGACTGAAATATGGGAGGTTATTTTAATCACTATCCAAACTCAACTTGGCTGAATGTATTTTAGTTTTGGGTTCTTGATTTGAAGTTTCCGAAAATTGATTTTCTTTATAAAAAGAAATAATTGTTTATAATTTATATTCAATATATATGCATTAAAAATAACGAATTCATTTTGGAATATAATTTACCGTCTTTACGATAGTTTTTGATCTTCTATTTAAAAAAATAGCTACCACAAAAAATCTAGCTACACAAATGTACAAAAATAATACAAAAAAAAGTAAACACTTTTTATTAACTTCTTAACAAATTACCATAGAAGAAATTTCTGGTACCAAACATTTGGAAATAAAGTCTAATTTTTAATGTTGTATGTAAAATTAGGTTAGGGGTCCAACTACATATTAAAACGAACCCAAACTTTTTTTCTTGCAATTGTGCTAATCAATTTTTACAAAGTATGTCAAATCTTTGGACGTAGAAATAATAATAAAAAACCTAAAGATAAATATATTGAATTTGCCTTTTTGTAATTTTATATTAAATTGTGAACTTTGAAATATAAAAAAATATTACGAAATACAAACCACAATTCTTTTTATAGATTTAGATTTATTAAGTCTTGCTTCGTGGAAATTCAAAAATTCGAATTTTTCTTCTAAATAATTTGCAAAGTATGCTTAAAAAACGGCAAAATGATGGTTTAACGGGAAGTCTACGATAGAACTGACTATATATGTTTAAACTTGTTATCTATCCTATAACCTAGCACTTTTCAATTACTACTTTGGCGACATCTAAGATGCCTTGATGAAGAAGGTGTTTCTCGCTGTTAACTATCAAGCACTGAAATTCCATTTGGGCCTAATTCCTTAAATATACGCATTTTAAAGTAATTAATTTCTGGAAATTTATCGCACAAACTGCGCAAGAAATTTGTTTTTAGGCTAATTGAAGGGTGTAGAACTCATCTATGATGTCAGAATCGGGTACTACTATTGAAAAATAAATAGTTAGGTTCCGAATTAATATGCAGATGCCCCTAAACTTATTTTATAAATATCATTTAAAACTAGAATTTATATCCAGTCGTTCGGTAACAGTAACTTTCTTCTACGATAGTTTGTTGGGGGTTTAGTAGGGGACGTTTCTTTATTCTTTTCCTATGAGTATACTAAGCACCAAGTGTATTAAGCAGCGATTAACTGGTCTACAGTTTAGAATATTTATTTTATTTTTAATTAACAATCTGCTTGAAAATTCTAATTAACAGTTTTATATTTCATCAAAATATAAAGAATAAAGAGTGTATTTTAAAGTAGCATTATAAGAAAATAAATATTTGACCGTTTTCTGAAAATTCTTCGATTGTACGTGAATATAATTTCAAAGATTATCCTCAAAATATTGAAAACGTTGGAATACGTGATTTGTTTCTTGAACAATCATCAGCATGCCTGGATTCTAAAATCAAAAATGTATTAGATTATACCCATTTCGATATGATTTACGTGGACAAGGATGAGATGAATATATCTCATAAACTCAAAATATCAAGACTAGAAAAAAATATCAATAATGCATTAATTCGAATGAGACATTTGAAAAGAACGCTCTCATAGACTTAACATTATTATCCGGGTCTTTTTCAGTGACTAGTGTTGGGCCTTAAACCATCTTTTACGTTTTAAAGCATAATTTGAAAAGTACTTGGAACAAAAACTTGTAATTTTTAATTTCCATGAAACATGATTTAATAAACCTTAATTCCATAAAAAACAATGTATGTTGCAATTAATAAATTTTTCGAATATTTATTTCATAATTCATATCATAAAATTTTAAAAATGGAAATTCGGCATATTTATGTTTGTATATTTTAGTATTATGTAACAGAAAAAAATAGCACATCAGCCGAATAATTTCAGTTGATATTAATAAAAATATCAAAATGTGATTAAACATTAGACAAACAGTTTAAAATAACCATTTTATTTTTAATTAACAATCTAATTAATAATTTTATATTGAATCAAGTTTTAAAGAATAAAAAGGGTATCTTAAAGTAGTGTTTTAAGAAAATAATTATTTGGCCCTTTTCTGAAAATACTTCGATTGTACGTGAAGATATCTTCAAAGCTTATCCTCAAAATCACGAAAACGTTGGAAGACGTGATTTGATTTTTGAATACTCAGCAGCATGCCTGGACTCTAAAATCAAAAATTTATTAAATTATATCCATTTTGATATGATTTAAGTGGACAAGGATGAAATGAATAGATTTCTTAGACATTAAAGTAGTAAGACAAGAATAAAATATCAATAACGCACTAAAATGCCTGAAATTTAATAGCAATTGAAGTTTTATAATCTGAAATTTAATAATGTATAACATCTTTTTATTTTATACAGTTCTAAAATATTTATAGTTGTTGCTTTCTTCCAAATATGTAACACTTTCACCCGCATTTAATAATTTAGCGAATTCCGAATTTACTTAGGGAAAATAAAAAATTCAATCATTTTGAAAATAAATTTTGAATTACATTTATCATGTAAGTGAGTTTCATAATCAATACAAAATTGTGCTAATAATTAGAAACAAAAAAGTACTACACATTCCGAAGTTTAATTTCTCATAACTATAAGTCGCACAAACAAATCACTTAGTTTGTTTTGTATGTATTGTTACGTTCGTAGTTATTATACGCATTCCATTCTATTCATAGAAATTTTAATGATACCCTTTAATGAAATTTTAATGTATCTAAGCGTACATGATCATATAAAGCTATTAATTTAGAATAATATGTGCGAAAGTAAAGTAAAAAGTTAAGAATTTCGAAGCGAAAACGTATAACACTTAGAGTAATTGGTGTTTAAATACCCTGGAAGTTTTTGAAATTGTATAGTGAAAAAAAAAAAATTAAACATACCCTTACTAACTCTACAAAAAGTTATCGAGGAAGAAACTTACTGATAAGAAATGAAGAAAGTAAAGCCTACTTTTGAATGATGCATATAAAATCTTCTTATTAAAACGAGCCCTAATTTTTCATTTTTGTTCTTTACATCAACTAAAATCATAAATAAAAACAATAATAAATCCATTTGTATTCCTTCAAAATTATTTTAGATTAAAAATATCATTGTGATCCATCGAAAAACTATATTTTAATAAATTTACGCATCATTGATTATCCTTATCGTTCTTGTGTAGTACATTAATTATTTTGAAATGAACATTTAATTACAGAAGTGATTACACATTTTTTCTAAACTTTTGTCATTTAGATTAACTTTTAAGCGTTTTGTGTAAGTATTAATAAAAGAAGTCTTTTAAAATTCTGAACATGTAAATAAAAAAAAATGTATTTCATTAAAATAATGAGTAATTACGTAGATGGGGTAAATATATATATTTTTTTTTGCTTGAACCCATTTGAACTACATCATCATTAAGCGGATTATTCTTTTGTCATACATCATCATTGTATAATTTTTTTATGTATTTAAAAAAAGTTTTTAATGAGAATAAAAACTTGAGTTTAAAAAATTCAGTTTTTGTTTAATTTTTTCAGTAAGTGTTTGGAATTAATATGAAGATCGGATTGTTTTAATAAATACATTATAGTATTTTTTTAAAATAAATTAAAAGTATTTTGTTAAAAAACCATAAAACTTTTTGTAATATTTCCAACAAAGTAGAACAATTTTTAACAATTTGGATTATCTGCCCGTCTTTTCACGCTGTTACTCACGCAAATATACTTTGATTTTAATGAAATCAATGTATGTTAATATAGTTGCATGCTGTGTATTTTACATGCAGTGTGTGGTAGTAAAATTCATTTACATCGGCAATAAAAAAAAACCTCAATTTCATTATCTATATTATACTAGCTGACCCGCCCGGCGTTGCCCGGGTCCGTATTAACAATATTAAACGAACTTAAAATTTGTATGATTTTATCATTAACTCGTTACATGCAGAAATGCATTGTCTGAAATACGTAGCCACTGACTGTGTGAAAAATCGGTTTTAAAAACAACAACTAATATTAAGCTCTAAAAATACTCAAAATGAGCAATGAAAAACGCGGGAGGAAATATGTATCCAACGATTGCATGATTTTCGTGTTAAAAAGTTGATATTTACCCGTAAACATCACTCTTAAGTAACGTAACTAATTATTATTTTCACATACAAATCTCAAGTGAAATATTTTGAATTTCAAACTAATTATATCACTCTTAAATCCGACTATACCATGAATGAAATCGATACACGATGGTAGCTAAAAGATTGTTATATAGTATTATAATTTCAGAACTATTTAACAAAAGTAAGTGTTATTTTTAATCAAATCTTGCGTAAAGTTCACTCTATGTATAAATTCCTAACCTTAAACTTTTGTACCGTAACCAGAACCTGTCTGTAACCTAACAGCGACTTAACAGTACCCTACCGTAAATTAAATATAACAGAAATGTAACCTAGCCTTCATTTTATTGTAACATATTCTTATTCTAACCATAACATAAATGCAATTTAACTTTAATCTAACTTTAACTTAAAATATATAATAGAAAAAAAACATTATAAAAATTACTATTTCTTCGTAAAATATGCTTCAGCTGTAATACATTTCTTTCAATTCGTTTTATTAAAACAAAATTCCTTCCTCGTGCTTTTGTTTGAGACATTAAAATTTCAGCGATAAATGGTTTAATATTGCAAACCTTTTTTTCGGTTTACTTCGCCTCCACCTATCTTTTTCTCCATGGTGTACAGCAGCTGTGATTTAAAAAAATCCTCATTTAAACTGACAGTTTGCCAGTCTATGAATTTTAAAGGTCTGTCCCAGCTTTTTTAATTATTTCTGCGAAAATTTTATGCAACAAATCAACCATAAGAAAATGAAAGGGAAAAAAAGCGAAAAAAGGCGATTTTTTATGAGAGTGAGCTTTGGAATTTAATTAATTACTCAGTTAATAAATAGAATTTTGAAATTCTGAGCTTCAGGTGCATAAGGAGAGACATTGGGCTACTCTCAAAAAAATTTTGAGCTTCGTACGTGCTGTAGATTTTGCTAGCCATCGCAGACACACAGACACACAGACACACACACAGACAGACAGAGCGTTTTGTTCTTTTATTAGTATAGATGGTGGAAAGTGTTTAATAAGCTATGCTAGAAACATGATATTCAATTTTTGTTCTTTACATCAAATAAAATCATAAAGAAAAGCAATAATAAATCCATTCCTATTCCTTTAAAGTTATTTTGGATTAAAAAGATCATTGCGATCTATCGAAAAACTATAGTCTAATAAACTTACGCATCGTTGATTATTCATTTCGTTCTTGTGTAGCACATTAATTATTTTGAAATGAACATTAAATTAACGAAGTGATAACACATTTTTCTTAAACTTTTGTCATTAAGATTAACTTTTAAGCGTTTTGTGTAATTATTAATAAAAGAAGTCTTTTAAAATTCTGAACATGTAAAAAAAATGCATTTCATTAAGATAATGAGTAATTATGTAGATGGGGGTAAATATTTTTTTTCAGCTTGAACCCATTTGAACTACATCATCATTAAGCGAATTATTCTTTTGTCATACATCATCATAACATATTTTTTTTATATATTTGAAAAAAGTTTTTAAAGAGAGTAAAGAATTAGGTTAAAAAATGCAGTTTTTGTTTAATTTTTTCATTAAGTTTTTGAAATTAATATGAAAATCTGATTGATCGAATAAATACATTAAAGTGTCTTTTGTTAAATGACCATAAGAAGCTGTTTCTATCGATTCCGGAAAAGTAGAAAAGTTTTGATCAATTCGAGTTTCATTCAAAATATATTCTTTGATTTTCATTTAATTCATATATTCTAGTGATGCTTGTACTTTGTGTATTTTACATAGATTATAGCATCAATAATTCATTTACAGAGGCACCCAAAAAAACTTTATTTCATTATCAAATAATATGTAAAAGCACTTACAGAGGTTTTTAACCACATTGCTTTATTCAAAATGTATTGAAACATATATAAATTGCCGAATTCCTCTACAATGAGATTTTTTTGTACAAGATATATTTACGACAGAATAGTGTATTCATAGCATTTATCGCCAATTTACAGGTACGCACGAAAGAAATAGTTCTGAATTCTGGCTTTGAGCAATACTTGCTGGAAGTGCGTTTTCTTTTCGGGTAATATGCTGTGCGTTTAGTTGAATTAACTTTTAATATACAATATAGTGTAAATAGGAATCTGTAGATTATATACAAAGTGAACAAAAAAAGTCTTATGTTTTTTCAACGATTAATTCGGAGCATTATGAATGTGGTCAAAAGTGTTTAATAATCTATGCTAGAAATATGAATTTTCATTCTTGTTATTTACATCAACGAAAATCATAAATAAAAGCAATAATGAATACATTTCTATTCTTTAAAATTATTATAGATTAAAAAGATCATTGTGATCAATCGAAAAACTATATTTTAATAAATTTACAGATCGTTGATTATCCAAATCGTTCTTGTGTAGCACATTAATTATTTTGAAATAAAAACATTTAATTAACGAAGTGATTACACATTTTTTTCTAAACTTTTGTTATTAAGATTAACTTTTAAGCGTTTTGAGTAAGTATTATTAAAAGAAATCTTTTAAAATTCTGAACATGTGAAAAAAATATGTATTTCATTAAGATAATGAGTAATTACGTAGATGGGATAAATATAATTTTTTGCTTGAACCCATTTGAACTACATCATCATTAAGTGGATTATTCTTTTGTCATACATCATTATATCATAATTTATTTTGTATTTGAAAAAAGTTTTTAATGAGAGTAAAAAATTAGGTTAAAAAATCAGTTTTTGTTTAATTTTTTTCAGTAAGTGTTTGAAATTAATATGAAGATTGATTGAATAAATACATTAAAGTATTTTTCGAAATAATTGTAGAGTTTCTTTTGTTAAATTTTGTTAAATTTCCTAAACTGCATGCATGTAGTTAACAGATACCATTCTGAATATCAGATACATGGCTTTTCAAAGAGCTAAAAATCTTTTATTTCAAACAACTGATTTTTGAATCACTTCATTATTCTCTATTACTTCATGTTTTAAACATAATAATAAGTTTTTAAAAATAATATACTATAGATTATATACAAGAGGTACATATAGGTTAGAGTGTACATTTCCATTTGTTCACTCAAATTGTGGAATTGGAATTTTAAACTGTGCTGTGCATTTAATTGAATCAACGTTTAATATACGATGTAATGTAGATTCACATCTGCAAATTATATACAAAGTGAACAAAAAAGTCGTATGTTTTTAAAACTAATGATATTGAGTGTTATGAATGTGGTAAAAAGTATTTCATAATGCTAGAAACTTGATTTTTCATTCTTGTTCATAACATCAACGAATATCGAAATTAAAAGCATAGTGAATTCATTTCGAATTATTTTAAATTAAAAAGATCATTGTGATCTACCGAAAAACTATATTTTAATAAATTTACACATCGTTGAATATCCATATCGTTCTTGTGTAGCAAATTAATTATTTTGAAATGAACATTTAATTAACAAAATAATTACACATTTTTTCTAAACTTTTGTCATTAAGATTAACTGTTAAGCGTTTTGTATAAGTATTAATAAAAGAAGTCTTTTAAAATTTTGAACATGTGAACAAAAAAAGTATTTCATTAAGATAATGAGTAATTACATAGATGGGGGTAGATATTTTTTTTTTCTTTGCTTGAACCCATTTGAACTACATCATCATTAAGTGAATTATTCTTTTTTTACGTATTTGAAAAACGTTTTTAATGAAAATATAAACTTAAAAAAAGAAAAAAAACAAGCTTTTGTTTAATTTTTTCAGTAAGTGTTTAAAATTAATATGAAGATCTGTGTGATAGAATAAATGCATTAAAGAATTTTTAGAAATAATAGCAAATCATCTTTTGTTAAACAACGATAAGAAACTGTTTGTAACGCTTCCAGCAATGTTGAATGGTGTTCATGAATTCGTATTATATGTAACTGTCTTTAACCGCTGTATTTCACATAAATATGCTTTGATTTTCTTGAAAATAATGTATGTTAAGGTTGCTGCACATTGTGCATTTCATGTGGAATATAGCATTAATAATTCACTTGCAGGGGCACTCAAAAGAATTTCATTTCATTATCGCATATTTTGAAAAATCACTTACAAAATATTTTAATAACATTGTGCTATTTAAAATGTATTGAAACTTATATAAATTACTGGATTCCTATACAAGATATTTAGGACAGAATAGGGAATTCATAGCATTTATCGTTCATTTACAGGTATGGACTAAAAGAAAACATTTACATTATTGTCTTTGAGCAATAATTACGGGCCGTGCGTTTTCTATTTAGGTATATGTTTTTAATTATATATATATAAATATTGGTTTCATTGGTTTATTGAATGGTATTGTCTGAATGACTTTGGTTGTATCTATAAAAGTATTTATATATATATATATATACATATATATGTATATATATATATGTAAATATATATGTATTTGCATGTTACTCGTTTTGCATATAATTTACACCTCTTTACAGTAGAGCACAAAATAATTTTACTTATTAGCGGAAAATGATGAATTGGAACTTTCAACTCAGATATGTATATTCTTTATCTTTTAAAACTAAACTTACCATATCGACTTCTCATAAAATTTATAATTATTTATTATTATTATCATTCTCTTGCAAGACATAAATTAAATTGCTTTCGTAACTAACTTAGTAATAATACTTTTTTCTTAACCTATTCTTAAATAATTTTGTCAAGTTTTTCGTAGGCAATAGAAAGGAAGTGTTTCAGTTTCATAACATACTGACCAGAAATAAATAAATAAAAAATGGATTTCATTATGAAGAATTCATGGGAAAAAATTATTTTTTCAAAAATCCATTCGAACAATATCATCCTTAACAAGATTATGCCTTGACATATCAAGTCCTTATATACATATATAAAATTTTAAAGCCAGTTTTTTTTTTTTTTTTTTTTTAGTTAATATAATTTCCTTCTTTTTTTTCTGCTTTTAGGGCTAAGTTTTCGCGCTATTTAGATGATCGGATTCATTTATTTATAATATTATCCAGAAAAAGAAAAGAATAGAAATATATTCTTTAATAATATATTTTTATAGTCAATTTATTGTTATTACAATGCATATTCATGCATATAATATTCATATAACATACAATGAACGTACTAAAAAGTATATCAGAAGCATATTTTCAAATAAATTATAAATATTTGAAAATATTATTTAATTAAAAGGCTAAAGTTAAATAGAAATGTTTAATGTCTTAATATATTTCTAAACTTTCAATTAATTTTGAAAGTACAAGAGTTTTAATTATAATATTTCAGAAAAGAAAAAACATTAAAAAATATTTTAGATAAATAATGCCTAACAAATTACTTTAAATTAAATTTTGCATAGATGTAAACTATCAAGTTGTGAGAACTGATTTATTAAGAGTCAAATTAATGCGTGACACATGTTTTGTTTTCACTGATGACATTAGTATCGTACTTATGAAAACAAAGGAAGCAAGTAAAATATTCTTCTTAATGCGACTTCGATTTTTATGAATGTGTGTAAGAATGCCCTAACCGGTACTCGAACCCAGAACCTTTGACTTACATTGTTAATGCTCTACCGTTTGAGTGGGAAGGACTCACAATTAATGGGCGCATTTTACTCAAATTATGTTATTAGTAACGACATGTGGTCTAATATGTAGAACGCTCAATAAAGTAAACCACAGGTAATGGAACTTTATTTAAACATTTGGAATGCAGATATGCTATTTCGTTTTAAGTCAACTATAAATTGTAAAGTATTAATGATTTAAATCGTAAAAAATACAAATCTAACTAACTGAATTTAAACTTTTAAAAATTTTCGTGTATTAGTTCTTGAGATAGAGCTATTGCGATAATCACGAATAATGACCATGACAGCATCACCTGTCGAGCGATTTGCACCAAAACGAAACCAGCCCCAGATTATATTAAATACTAAATAAATCTAAAGCTTTATGAAAATCCATGCTTAAGTTCTTGAGATATGGCTATTACGCAAATTGTAAATAATTCAAATTAGCAGCACCCCCTATTAAGCGATATGTGCAAAACCTAATTAGATCTCGTTTTTATCAAGCTCAAATAGAATCTAACATTTTGTAAAATTCCGTGCATTAATTCTGGAGATAGAGCAGCCAAAAACATACAAACTCACAGACAGATTGACACATTGACAGACTCACAGACATTTTATACGAACATGTTTTTAGGGTTATCTGATCTTTATAACGTGTATGTGTAAATACATCGAAAACCGGATTTCAAACATTTTTACGAATCTAATACATTCTTCTTGTAGTGATAGAAGAAAGTAAAAATCACTGATTTAAAACAGAAATTTATGCATTTCGTACCACATCAGAAACGTACTAAATCACAAATGAAAATAATAAACAGTGATGATAAATTCATTTAGGGTTATGTACTTTTAAATTAAAAGTATAATAATGATCTTTCAGAAAACTAAATTTGAAAGACGTTACGCATATATAATCATTAATTTCGCACTTGGATATGACATAAGTTAATTTTAAATTCTCTTGCGATTAAAAAATTGGTTAAAACATTTTCAAAACTTTTGTGATAAAAATTAATTTTTAATAGTTTGGTGTGTGTATAATCTTTTCAAAAACTGAATTTGTTGAAAAAATTACTACGATAATAAACAATTACATAAAGGATGGAAACTTCATGTTATGCATCTATTTGAACGATATCATGATTAAATGGACAATGCTTTGCGTCACATCATCATAATCGGTTCTTCTTTACATGTTTTTTTTAAAAATAAGTTTTAATGAGATTAAAGTTAAAGATTAAAAAAATTAAGTTATTTTTTTTCATTTTAAAATATTTTTTGCATAACATGTGTATTTTTTATTATTATCACAAACAGTAATTTTAACTGAATATATTATGATGTTAAACGAAATAAAGCAAAATGAATATCGGTAAATTTAACAAGATTTTTTTTTTTTTTTTTTTGGAAAAAACGCTGTTCTCTTTGAGAACAGTTGTTTAAATATTGAACAGCTTGGTTTATTTTGCACTATATTTATTTTGTTATTATGTTATTATATTATATTAAACATTTCGAAAATCTATTACCATTTGCGAATTAGAATTATCTTTAAAAAATTACGATGGAAATAAGTTTACTTATTGAATGATAATAAAATAAAAGTTAATGTATATTTTCAAAAATAAAATCTAATATTTATGTTCATTACATCCCCAACCCCTATAACAAATTTAAGAAAATCACCGTTTTTGCTATTTTCAAAATCTATTGTTGTTATTTGTTCAATCACCACCATGTTTAAATAAAAATAAGTTTTTTATTTTGTATTTAGAAATTATTAATCATCCAATTAAATAAAAAAAACATTGATTTAAAATAGATAATTTCTACATTTCGTACCACATCAGCAGCGTAGAAAATCATAAATTAAAATAATGCATAATGATGATAACTTTATTTTAGTTTCTGTACTTTAAAATAGAAGCCTTATAATGATTTATCAGAAAACTAAATTTTAAGAAAGTTACGCACATATGATCATTGATATCGTATTTGAATAGATATAAATTAACCTGAGATTACCTTTCGATATACAAATTTATTAAAACATTTTGAAAACTTTTTCATAAAGGTTAATTTTTAATAGTTTGATGTAAGTATAATCTTTTAAATTACTGAACTTGCTGGAATAAAAAGTTTTATTACGATAATAAACAATTACATAAACGATGTAAAGAACGATTTTTTATGAGAATCCATTTGAACGAATCATGATTTATTGGACTATGCTTCACCTTACATTCTCAATTTTTTTTTAAATTTTTTAAACTAATTTTTAATGGAATTTAAAGTTTATCTAAAAAGATTTATTTTTTATCATATTAATTTATTTTTTGTTTGACATATGTTTTTTATCACAAACAGAAATTTGGGTTGAATTAATTCTAATATTAAACGAAACAAAGTAAAATGAATTCCGGTAAATTTTATAAGAAAATTTTTACTGGGTAAAAAACTTTTGGAAACACCTGTATTGAAAATAATTGTTAAAATGTTAAACAGCCTATTTATTATTATATTTATTGTTTATTTTTTACGTTATTATCGATTGTTATTAGGTTATTAAAATTATTGTGAACTTTTCGAAATTCTATGACAATTTACGAGCTATAATTATTTTTTAAAAATACGATGGGTGTAAGTTTATTTATTGAATGAAATAAACACATTATGTTCTTTTATACATATTTCATCATTCCATAAATCATGAACATTGTTGCAAAATTATAAACTAAAAATTACTAACACTTCCCCAAATAATTAAAAAACAAAACTTAAATAAATTGCAATGTTTCCTATTATTTCAACTTTCTTAATTATATTTTTATAATTACGACAGTGTCATAAATAGTCTAAAAGAGTCTCTTTTTTTGTCTTTTAAAATGATTAATTAGCAGGTATATCAACAAATACGAATGTATTAAACCTTTCGGGTCTTGTGTGCTATTAATATTACATGTCTTTAAATGGAGTATTATTTTGTTTTAAGAAATATTTTAGCAACTATTTACATATAGTAATGTTATTAAATGTCGATGCATTTACTATATGACTTCATTTATGTTTAGGCATTTAGTAATAATAATAGTAATTATTTTTGACTAATTATCCTTGCTTTTCAATTAATTAATTTGGCGATTCTTTTATCTTAAGCATATATTTCACTCATTAAATTTAAAATAAAGGTTACTTTCCTGAAATAATCCCGTGTAATAAAACGCAAAAAAGTATTAGTATGTCGCAATATAAGTTAAACCTTGCTGTAATACAATATTTTCTAAACATCTCCAAAAATTCTTCCTTAGCCTATTGTCATATGAATATGAATTAAATAGCACACCAAATAGTAACATTAATTGTCTTTAAAAAATAAGCATATTCATTAAACACAAATTAGTCTATACGGATGACTAGTGTCAATGTTATTACCGTAAAAACATTTTTTTTTCTAGAAACTGAAAAAAAACGGACACAAAAGGGTTAACTGATCTATAAAAGCTGTAAATTTGTCATTTCCTAGTACCTCCGCAAAAAGCGTCAGTTCAAATAATAAATTTCAAAAAATAATTTCATTATTGTTTGTGTAGTTTTAAATTTAATGTATTATAATTATTTCTCATAAAAGTAATTTCTGATGAAGTTACGCACACTTGATTATTAACATTATTCTTGCATAGACGATAAATTAACTTCAACTGAACTCTTGATTAACTAAGTGATTATAACATTTTTTAAAAACCTAATTTTAAGAAGTTTTGATAAGTATTAATTTAATAAATCTTTTAAATGACTGAACATGTTGAAAAAATGTATTTCATTAAAATAAAAAGCAATTACATAGATGTCGTAAACTTTTTTTTTTAGAATTATTTGAACGACATCATCGCTTAATAGATAATGATTTTTTTAACTAATTTTTAATGAGACTAGAAGATGATATTAAAAATATTCATTTTTTTCATCTTAATATATTTTTTCCCTCCCGTACGTCTTTTCCCCCTTTTTTTTGCATGCACGAAAATTTGGACTGATTTAATTACATTATTAAACGAAATAAAGCTAAATCAATTTCGGTAAATTTAATGGTAAGGTTTTTGATTGAAAAAAGTGGTTTTCAATAAACGGAACATATGGAAGTCCTGAATGTATACTAATATTAAGAAAAATTGAAAAAAATATACGCATGTGCATTTAATTTAGTCTATTATTGATATTTTATGTTATTAAATTTATTGTGTTTATTTAAAACTAGTATATAAGCCCCGTCATAAATGACGGAATTTTAACTTACGTTTCCTTTTCATAAAACTTAATACAAACAAACAGATCGAAAATTATATCAGTAATGAGTTTGTATTGAATTAAAGCATATAGCAACTTCTATAAATACAAATGATAACTTTTTTTTTTTTTACTTCATATTCAATTTCTGAAATAGCTCAAACATTAAGTAAAACAAACAGCCTTATTTATCACAACAATAATAATAATTACCAAAGTAAAACACAATAACTGAAGATTTCAAAAAATATTCAAATTAAAATTGTTTAAAAAAAATTTAAATGCATTTCATTTATAAAAAGCAATATGACTCGGCAACAATTGTAGTCATAGATATGGGAAGGTTATAATATAGATTCCTAGTTCATCAATTAATGAAGCTTTATGGTTTGTTTTTAAGTGTGGATTTGACGCCATCTAGCAACAGTTATTATAATCAAAAGAACTTCTTGGTAAAATTTAATTTTCTTATAGAAAGTATGCAGAAGCAGGGGGCATTGATTTAAATGAAAATCAATTTTTAAAAACTTAAGCTATGTAATTTTAAAAATTCATTCCGTATTAATGAAAATCAAACTCGTTATTATTATTTCTTTCGTAAAATTTCAATTGAACAACACCAATTTTGAAAAACTTAGCTTATACGCATATGAAATGTGCTTGCATTGTAAACGAATTTTATATTTCTTATCAAATGTTATTAAAATGCAAGGAATATTTAAATATTTATTACATAACTAATTAAATACATATACTAATAATATAAAAATAGAAAAAAATAGATTCATAACAGAAACAACAAACATTGTTTCAAATATTAAGATATTATCTTTAAGATGTTATTTTTATTTAATATACTATCTTTTAGCTGCCATATGTTAAACTATGTTTTCCACTTAGCCTAACACAGTGTTTAACTATGATCAATTCGCAGACCAGAATAGTTCGTAGCTGGACTGGTTACTTACACATTTTTCCACTTAGATTTTACTATTAGTAGATTCTACGGTCATTTACAAAATTTTACTATCTTTCAAAAATTTTATGGTGAACTTAAGCTTATTTGTAGCATGAAATAAACACATTCCAGTGTTATAATAGAAATTTTGTGATTCAATAAATCACATATTTAAATGCAAACTTATAATATAAAATTTAATACATTCTCCATAAATAAATAAAATAATATAGTATAAAAACGTTATAGTGAATTAAAAATTTCATAATTTCTAAAACTTAACCGATTTTTTTCCTTTTTTTTTCTTTCTCTTTTTTTTACAGACATCACAGTTTTATAAATAGATAAAAAGGTTTCCTTCTTATCTATTTCAGATTTATTAATTTATTAATTAGTCAGTGTCTCTTCATATATAAAAACTTATTCACTGATTTATATAAGCAGTAATTTCTACATTAAGTAGTATGTCAGCAAAAACCACCAATGAAAATAATGAATAGTGATGATTAGTTCAATTTCGTTTAGTAGATGTCAATTAAAATGATCATAATGATCTTTTATAAAACTATATTTTAAAGAAGTTACACCCACCTGATTATTAATATCGTTCTTGCATGGCACATATAAAGTAAGTTGAAATTATTTTTTGATTAATTAAGTGATTAAAAGTATTTTCAAAAAATTTGTCCACCTGATTATTAATATCGTTCTTGCATGGCACATATAAAGTAAGTTGAAATTATTTTTTGATTAATTAAGTGATTAAAAGTATTTTCAAAAAATTTGTCGTAAAGGTTAATTAAAAAAATTTTGTGAAGGTATTAATAAAATGTAATTATTTTAAAATACTGAACATACTGATAAAAAAAGTTAACAACATATTACATAGACGAGATAATTTTTTTTTTGTTTTAATGGAAAGTCATTTGACCGAAATCATCCCTAAGTGGATAATGCTTCGTCTTGCATCATCATAATTGTTTTTCCTAAATGTTTTCAACTAAATTTTAAGAGATTAAAATGTATATAAAAAAGGATTTCTTTTATGATCTTAATATGTTTTGGTCATCATAAACGAGAATTTACATTGAATTAATTACATATTATTTAAAATAGAAGTAAATTAAAAATACACTAACTTAATTTCGGCCAATTTAATAAGAAGGATTTTGGTTAAAAAAGTGTTTTTCAAAAAACGAATTATTTGGTATTGTTGAATGTGTCTATCAATACACTAATATTTAGATAAATTGGAAAATTTTCATACTGACGCGTTTATTTCAGAATCAATCAGAAGATTTCGGACAAAATGCTTCTTTTTGGATACATCTGTTTTGATGCTTATTTTTATCATGGAATAGGTTTGTTGTGGTAGTTATACAAGAAGAAATAAACCATCAATCAAAAATGAAAAAAATATTACAATTAACAATTTGTTGATTTTTTTTTCTTTTAGCTGCTTTTAGAGAGAGCTAAAAGTCAGCTCCGTTCTATCGCACAAATCTTTCTAAAAATTTTTTCTGGATTTTTTAAATGAGTTGCTCCATAGAGTTTTCTATGAAAGTACGTAAATAGACCGTTGCTATTGTTCGCGCATGAGGCAACTACTTATATTTCATAGAATATTTAATATATTTATATTCCATTCGCACTACAATATTTCTACTATATTTTGCCATTTTTTTCTAAAACAGCCGCTAAAACTTCGTTGAAAACATTGGATGATAGAAGTTAAAAAATGCTAGATCAAAAATGAGTGGACACAAAAATCAATGGCCATGTTAGACAGAAATCACGTATTAGTATTCTGAAGTGATATTATTTTGTGTATTTTAAAGTACACTGAAGTTGCTAAACTTTGCTTCAGAACAATTTAAAGTGTTTATATGACGTATTATACTTATGACGAATTATTATATTTTTAAATAGTTTCGGAGTACTATAAGGTGACAGTTATGTCTTTAATTGTCTTTTATATATTTGATATTCTGGGATATACTGAACGCTGTTTTTCTTTATCTTTGTTCAGTTCTGTGTGTCTGAAACAACATTTATGTAATTATTATTATTATTTTTTTTTTTTTTTTTTTTTTTGCGCAAGAGCATCAATTTCCCATCTTTTAATATTAGTTTCGTTTGTTCTATCCTTTTTAATTGTAATTGGGTACTCCTTTAAACAAATATTTTGTTCAAAAGTTAATCACCGAGAAATAGGTTTATTAACAAAAGCCTACAAGTTGAAGTCATGACCATTCCGTGCTATCAAAAATAGTAAATAAAAAGGTTTTTTTTTGTATAAAAGGACTTTTTGAACTATACTACTACTAGTGATAGTCTATTATCATCTATCGATGTTAATTGTAAGCAAAACATGAGAGTTTATTAAACAAATTCCAAACATATATTTGTATCCTACAAGAACTACTTCATCTAAAAAGAATATATAGTCATGTAATAATAAAAAAATTCGCTTTAATCCTAAGTTAATTACTTCCAAATTCATTTAATATTGAACTTTTTCCTTTCTTTTTATTGTAGCATAACTTATTATTTTTAATTCCATACATTTAATCGACCCTTTCTTATTTTATGTTTTTCTAAAAAACATTAATCTTTCAAAACAATTATTTTCTTTAAAAATTCCATTACACAGATTATTTCTGCATATGTTGCGTAATATTCATTTATTTCTTCTCTCACATTGTTTGATTTCCCAGAATTCCCCTTCAGTGGTTTTATTAAAATGCAGTTTCCAGTTGACTTATTTGAGGACGAGATACAGAACTATCTTTCTGCATATGTCAGCGGGTTATATTTCATTGGTACGGTTAGCGGGTTATATTTCATTAAGTATTCAAAATTTAATAGGTAAATTAGGAGTTTTCTTGAAATCCTTTTTACCGGTGCCAAGAAATTATATATAAGATTACATTGGCTTGAGAGTCAGCTTTAATTTATTTTTTGTTGTGTCTTTATTTTTTATTGTCACATGGTGAAATATGACGTTAATGGGTGAATCTCTACTGAGATAACATAATTTTGTTATTATATCAGTATTTTATAGTGGAACCAAGTTTAAACTGGTGTAATTAGTTGAATTGTGATGATGTTTTAAAACACAAACATATGTATATATTATGAACTTTGTTTGATTTTTAAAGTTTTCAGGTGATTCGTATTTAAGTAAAAAATATCCAAATATTTCCATTCAGTGCTTTTATATCATAATCTACACGACTGCTACATATCAAATGTTCCTAGTAATTCAATAATTTAGAGCATAATTTTACATATATATGCACACAAGCGACAAACAAAGTTTAAGGAGAGGTAGGGGATATCACATGGATTCAGATTTACATAGCAATCCATGATCGGAAATGACATGGGAAAGTAGTTTGACAGGTACAAGACTCTAAGAGACACAAGACTCAAACCATCTGAAACAATTTATCAGTCAATGATATCACATGAGCTGTGGTAGATGATATGTGAAAATGTATCAAAAGATAATCAAAGTTCCACCATTGGATCAATGAATACAATACACCGTCGGATCATAGATTGGCGTACTCGCTCAAATACACATGGATTTTGTTCGACGTCCGCCACAGAACAGACGAGTTTTGCAATTAGATCCACATGGCAATACACAGGTTATACGTATGTACAGCAATTTCCAATGTACCCCAAAGAAAGAAATCTATGCTGCTTAAATTAGGAGAGCGTGGAACCAATCAACTACAGACCATCGGTGGCCGTACGATTCAAATATTCCCGAATCGTAAATATTTGGAGAACGTATCGTAAATATTTGGCCGTAATTTGGAGTTGCCATAGTGTATTGGGAAACTAAAAGTTTTAGTTAGATGTATTAATTGTTTAGCCAAACCATAAAAAAAATGTAAATGAATTTTAAAATAAATCGTTTAGAGTTACATCAATTCATCATTAAAATTTTGATATCATATCTCTTAAATCTCGTATTTTGAATTTATAAGAAATGTGAATAATAAAGCACCAGGGTCATTCCATGTCAAATGAGCAAAAATGTAAAAAACGCCGTGGCTCTATAGAATCCGATTTTAATAAAATTTGAGATACTTGTTCATTTCATATTCAAATGTATGTCTGCAAAATATTTTGACGAAAAATAAATTATTTTATCGATTTTGGACATTTAAAAAACTTGTGATATAGAATGGCTTGCGGATAATCGTCGAAAGTTGCAAGTTTCAAGTTCTATATTTTGAAAACTATTTAACAAAAATGAAGTTTTTTTTATAACATTGAAATCTCTGGAAATCATTCTTTATATTTATTGAGTAATAATAATCTGGTAATACCATAACTAATCATAAATTGGTTGTAAATATTGAAATTTCGTAATTTTTGAAAATTTTAAACGCTATAAAAATTAAAGGATTTAAAAAACATCTTTGAAATTCATGCAAGATGTAGTATTATATATGAAGATCGAATTCTCCAAGTTTCAAAGTTGTTATTTATTTCCTTCATCTTAAAAAAAACTTAGAAACTTTTTAAAAAATGACAAAATCACAATTATTCCTCTTATTTAACCTCAAAAAATAATTAAAGGACAGCTCCGACATCAACAATATTGCACATATATATGAATCAATAAGTCCATGACGCACTAAAAAAGTTTCAATACTGCCTTTTTAATTTCTAACATAACAAAAATGGGTTCAAAAAACTAATATTCGATACATTCTAAAGACAATCTTTCTTTGAAAACACGCGCTTTTTTGCTAGTTTCTTGTTGAAAATAGACGTGTGCTGCCATCTATGATTTTAAGAATAAAATACAGTTATTTTATGAAGAAAATTGTTTTTCTTCTATACAAATTAAAAATAATCTTGAGGCAAAAATAAACTGAAAGCAAAAATAAAACTCCGTATACTTAAAATATACACTTTTATCTGTAATATCAAAGAGTTTAAAAGTTTTGAAAGCTTTTATTCGTCTCCAAAAAAATGATAAAAATGTTGAATTTTTAATCAGCAGTTTTCACTATTTATTTTTTTTCTCATAAAGGAATGAAAAAGGCAAGAATTAAATTTTAGATGTATTAAATATATTCAACTAGCTATAATGGCAAAAAAATTTGAATTTAGAAAAAGTGTCCTTCATTTTAAAACATATAACTGAAATGTTTTACTTTTTCCACGATTTTTTTTATTATTCATTTATTTTTAAATTATGAAATAAAAATACAATTACTAAATTATGCTAATCTGTTACTTATATTTCACTCTTAAGTGTAAATAATTTTTATTACAATCTTTCCATTTCTAAAGCTAATAATCAAACTTGAAATTTCAAGCATATACACAAGACCTTGATTTCGTATCAACTTTAATGTAATTTTTTATACTGAAATAAACTAGTCTGAACTCTACTACTTTGCATTTCCTCGTAAATGATTGTGATCTACTTATATGATGATTTTCAATAAAATCTGTGACATGTCAGCCACACCTGATTTGCTCATTTGGTGTGGAATGACCCACCAATGAATACATTTTGATACAACCTTTTAAATTTACCATAATTCTTACATATGCAATTATAAATAAAACAAAAATAAAATGATGAAATAAATAATATATATATTTATATTCATTAATTAACATCACAGCGTCATTTAAAATTTGATATCATTATTTTTAAGTTCCATATTTAAAATTCCTATAGCAATAAGATAAAGAGATATTGAAACCAGATGTGGCGTCTGGCATGGTGTGGCATAGTGTCAAGTAAGGATGGTAGTACCTCTTGCGAAAAGGTGCGACAATCTGCAGATATTACAATTAGGTGACAGGGAACTAAACTTTTTCTAACCCTGAGTTGCTATACAGTTCTGAAACCTTGTGATGCCCCCGATCTCCTTTTAAAGATTTTCCCTATTATTCCTGGACACCCAGTAATAATTGTAGCGCATCTATATATTTATATGCATAAACACAGACACACACACACATATCTCACATACGCGTGTGTGTGTGGAGATACATAGACAGAAATATAGATATACAGTTTTTTTCTTTTCTACAGTTAAATGTTAATAATTTTTTCCATCTAACAAATTTCAAAATATAAAACAAAACTATTTTCAACTGTTGTCATTAAACTGCTTTAAAATGAATAAAATAATACTGAGCATTTTTTAAAATTATATAAATTTAGACATAAGAAGCACTGCTAAAGATATTTTTTCATCAATCTATTTAAGCTAAATAAAAACATTGTTATCTTTATAAAAAAAGTCACTCGCATAGGTTTTCTTATTTTTATTATATTTATATTGTAATCCTCTAAAAATGCAGGCAGACATTAATTTTTTACTTAAAGTACTATATCATAAAATGTAATTAAAACATCTTATTAACACCTTTTGCAAAGTTTGCTTTAGTATTATAAGCTTAATATCACACATCAGTTCAGAAATAATTACGCTTTTTTCTAAATTAAAACATTTGATATCTATATCAATTTTTAATTAAATTATCTAAAAGCGCTGAACTATGCGGTATCATTTAAAGTAAGCCTATTTTAAAATATCCCAATTTTTTCAACAGATACTTTGAAATAATGAATTTTACTGTTTACATTAAAACTTGGAGAAGAACACTGAAAAAAATCCGCGCGTTTAACGCTTATTGAATTTATTATAATGCGTTAATTATAGGAAAGAATGAAACATATAAAAGGAAATTGAATTGTATGGTTTTAACAGATATCAGCAAAGAAAATATCCTACTACTTAAATGAAAATAATAACCACATGTTGGGCGTTTAAAGTTTAAATTTATTTTTAATCAATAGTTACAGATAAATACGAAAGAAAAATCATTTAGTATTTGATTAACACATATCTAAAAAGAAAAAAAAATCTACAGTATTAAACATTTTTCTCTGAAATTATTCTGAATCTAGGGGTAATCCATTATCTTAAGAGGATGGTGGACGTAATTTTTTTTAGCATAGCAATATGAAATTTCGTGCATATATACATTTCACCAAAAGCATGCAGAACATCTTAGAAAAAAATCCCAATCTTATTAAAATTTTAAAATTTCTTAAAATATTAAATGAAATTTTAAAATGCTCCTCGTTTCTTAATTTTTGAGATATTTTCTTGTTTCTGCATTTTTATCACTTAAAACTCTATTATAAAGAAATTTGCAAACGATTTTTTTTAATCTCTTGAATAGTTAATATTTTGAGGATTTTTTCTAAATTCCATATTCATTAAAATTTTGCGATTTAATAAGTAAAATATCAAATTTGACTATCTTAATGAACACAAATTTTAAAAAGCTTACACAATTTCTTTCTAAACAATATCAGGGTACGTTTTGAGATGTGAAGACTATTTTTTTTATCAGTAAATACTTTGTTTATTACATAAATTTGTAGTACGTTCAACATTTCATCGACTTTCAAAATGTTGTTGGAGATTTTGGATACCTACTCGATATTTTATAACTTATGATTTACTGCGCAATAACTATAACGGGGTAATAACGCCAATCCTTTGCATTAATACCCCGATTGATTCCCTACAGTGGCCGAGCTACATCCTAAATACTGATTCAAATAAATACAGTTAAAACTGTGCAATCTTTCTAATAATTCCATTTAAGCGGTCCTTTTTAAGCAAAAAGAAGCTCACGGACTGATATTCTTTTGCCTCATCCTCCCCCCACACCACACCTCATACCACTAAATTGAACATTTTCAATAGCTTAGAATGCAATTTGTCAATTTGTAAGTTTGTAGAGTTTGTATTTTTAGAATTGGGCAATCTGCATGCAATTATTCCATCTTATTTCATAGTTTTGTTTTACCCGTCATTACCCACTTATATGGGTATATACGTTAAATAGCATTGGTCAAGAAATCACGCCATTATATTTTATGAATGCATATCTGATAAATTATTTTTTTATATAGATAGTCAATGAGTTGCTGTATCAAATCATATATTTGTTTGAAAAATACAATCTAAAACTGAACCGTGAAAATTGTTAGAACCTTAACGTGGCGTTAATACCCCAGGGTACTTTATATCAATACATCTACCTTTTTATTTACTTCTTAAAACTTTCATAAATGATAATTTAATAAGAAAAAACTATTTTGTTGCTATTATACCTCAGAAATAGACCTTTTCTGCGACGATTTTGCTGAAAGAAAGATGCACTGTCCTTTTAAGTCTTATGTAAAATTACAGAGATTAGAAAAACCGAGATTCTGTAAAACAACAGAGAAGGTATTCGGTAATTTTAGTATAGACTCTGCAAATTAGCATCGTTGAAAATACACAAGACTCTGTTTTTTACATTTATGATAATTTAATTCTAGTTATCAAAATTAGGGAATCACTGAATCATCAGTGATCTCAAAGATTTTGAAATTTTCGAGTAAATTAGAATTGTTGTATTATTAAATTTTTTACTCAGTTTGTTCCTAGCCATTCTGAGGTCAGGTTTGCCAGTTTGACCACCAATTGTAATTCGAAATTTCAAATCAGAATTATAAATTTATACATCTTTTAAATACATCTTTCAATTTCAAAGATAAATGTTTTTTTGAGGTTTCAAAAGATAATGATAAAATTTCGGAATCTCGAATAAGGGTATTGTATGCTTTCGTCTTTGATTATGGTACATTTTCGCAAATTAAGAAGTGTCTGTCTTTTTCTTTTTTCAGTGTACTATCACTCCTACAGTACTGCTTAAGAATTTTTACGCGAACTATTTCGCATTTTACGAATTGATATGCGTTGCTGAGATTTTCTACAAGTTAATTCCTGTATAACACAACGCAGATGGTGTTAATAGGGAGTCACATAAGATTATGGATGCTTATACTGTATCTGAAGTAATGTATATTAGAGTATACATCAATATTTGAATATTTTTAAAACTTCGTTATAGTGTGAACGCACCTCATTTCCTATTCTTCATATGTAATTTTCGGCTTGTTTGTTTAAAGCAAGATGAATTGATTAAAAAGAGATGTTATTAACGAAAGAAGAATGAATGGACATTATTATGTTGGCTAGAATTGGCACCACGTGTCATGTACCGCAGTATTGAATGCAATGTTAGACATTCCATGGCACTGCAGCAAAACGTATAAAAAATTAAAAATACGTGTTCTGTTGCCAATACTAGCAGATCTAGGACAACAAAAATGGAAACAGGTGCAGATACATCAACACATGTCTAACAGTATGGCTAGGTGTCCAACAGTTAAAACAGGGCGAGACGTCTTTCTGCGTAAAATGGGAATAAGCAAAAAGATGCATATTTACGGGCTAACAAATAGCATCCACACAGAACCTGATACAATTTATAGGAATAAAGTAAATATTAATCACCGCTTTCACTTCTTGTATAAAGATTTATGACTCAACCTTTATTTTTGTGATTCAATAAACTATTTTTAAAAACAAAGATTCTTTCATTGACGATGATTTTCTGAAACGTTTTCAAGAAAATTTTATAATGTAATAATTATTTTTCTCGTCATAGAACACAGATCTTACATTTGTTGTAAATTTTCGAATAAACATTTCATGTTAAAAAAACATGATTTTAATGTCTTTAATAAGTGTTTATTTATGCATTTTTTTTGTCAATTTCAGTTATGGATTTGTATTGAGGAATTGATAAATTAAAAAGATTGATCAGCTGAAAAAATTAAAATTTATATTTTGTACATAAAATTGATGATACATAGACACTCAAAAAGTACGTTTTTTGACAATTTCTTAGGGTTTTTTTATTTATTTTAAATTTTTTTGCATTACAAATGTCTTGAAAACATAAAATTAATCATAGAAGGCGGCAGCCTTCAAGTGACGCAGCTTTAAGCCTACCATCGTCATAAGGTATCCACGTAAGGTAGATGCGGAACTTCATATATACAGCTAACTCAACATCAAAGGAAATCGGAAAAGCCACCATCTAATAACTCAGCAAACATTGGTCAGAATGGTCCAATTTTTTTAATATAGTCTTATATTCCCAGTCTAATCCTATCCTATAATTTTTACATTTCTACGTGCCGTATATTTTTAGATCTCGATACTCATTTTTAAACCGAAATCGATGTGTTTGTTCCTGATAATGAGATCTAGAAAACGGGCTGGGAGATTTTATTAAAACTTATATATAATATGAATCTCTTTAAGATAGAGTGAATAAGACTTGTCTAGTTTCTAGGAAAACTCTTGTTTGTTATATATTGGTCTTGGAAAATTGGACTATATTAGCTCGCGGATTACATGTTATTCTATGGGTTAGCAGACAAAGCAGGAGTGAAAAGCCTTATGTAGTTATGGTCACAGTTAAAACACCCAAATCGAAGCAATAAATGTTTTTTAAACAACAAAAACATCTTATCATGTGCTTTAAAACATTCAATAAATATATACTAAATCAAATTTCTATTTATATTGCCTTGATTTTTCGTAAGAAGAAAATATTACGTTTCTTACATTGGATATTTTTGCATTTTGTGGAAAAAATATTTTGAATCATTTTTTAAAATAGGAAAATATTTTTTAATTATACATATTCAATATACTTTCGACTTATGATTTTTTTTAAAGTTTACAAACAAAAATTATTTTTAATAATTTTAATAAGATTTTCATGTATTCATTCGCGTTTAGATAGTTTTGTTTTGAATCGTAATCGAATTCGCTTGCGGTAAGCTGAAGTGGCTGAAACTTCCAAAAGCTACGCGCGTCGTCGAAAATCAACTGTAAACATTGGATTAGAAATATTAAAAAATATATAAAGCATCCCCAAAAGTAAGTACGAAATCTTAAATATCGAGGTAGTATCTGATGTAATTATTCCCGACCCAGAGTTGTTTTTATTTACGACATTTTTTTATCTGTTTACATTATAAATACATGCTTCACGACTTGTCTATGAAGCGCATTAGAAATTAAACAATTTACTATTTTATTTTGAGTTTTCTTAAAAAATAAATAAATAAATAAACAAAATTTTTCGTTTTTAAGGAAAATCCAGGTTAAATTTAAAGTATGACAAAATGAAAATTGTTCCCAATCCCGTGTGTAAAATAATTTATTTGTGAATCGTTTGTATTTAAGTTAACGAAAATTGCCTCAAAATAACATCTTTTTCGAAATATGCATACCTATAGCTTACTTTTAATTTTACATTCTTTTCAGATTAAAAAAAAATTACGCAACTCAATATTTAAATTTTTATCAAAATTTTACTTTAAAATTTTACTTTAAAATTTTCGGGAATTTCTAATGTAACTTATACTTTTTTCCGCCCTTATATTCAACTCTTATTCTTTCGTTACACATATAAATAATGTTAAGAATGTTTTTAATTAAAGTGATAAAGATTTGAAATTTCAAACTTTGTCCACCAAATTTTCAATCAATCTTGTTTTTATTTACAGTAATACTTGATTATAATCCTTTTCCATTCAAGTACATTTGTGTAATAGAGACCAATTAGCAATGCAATTTTGTTTATCTTTTAAAGAAATTAAACAAAAATTCACATTATTAAAGACAGCACAAGTTAAATAAAAAGTTATGACATTGTGGAAATTTGGATATGTTTATAAAATGATATACTTGTTTACAGGGGCAGATCCAGAGGATCATTTTGGGGGGGGGGGGCGATACCAAGAAACATAGAATCAATATAGTCATAATTTCTGTTCATAAAATACCTCCTTGTACAGTTATTATTAAATGAATGATCAAATGAAATGCTTTTCTGCGATCTTCTCATGAAATAGGCTTTTTTTCTGCGATCTTTTGACTAAATTTGCGACTCTTTGACGGAATTCGCATTTTTTGGCATTTTTGACGAATCTTGCGTTTTTTTTACGCACGATACGCTGTCAAAATTCAGGTTTTTTAGCGATCCTTTGACAAAATTGGCTCTTTTCTGCGACACTTTGACAAAATTAGCAATGTTTTGCAACCCTTCGAGAAAAGTAGCTCATTTTTCTGCAACCTTTTGACGAAATTGAAGTTTTTGCTACAACACTGACAAAACTCGTGCTTTCCCAGCGATCCTATTTCGAAATAAGCGCTTTTTCTGCGACCTTTTGACGAAATTCGCACTTTTTCGCAGTGCTTTGATAAAATTAGCGCTTTTTCAGCAATCTTATGTCGAAGTTGGCGCTTTTTCAGCGATCCTATGTCGAAATTTACACTTTTTCTGCGATTCTTTGCATACCTTTCTTCAAACCCTTTGACAAAATTAGCACTTTTTCGCAACCTTTTTGACGAATTTCGCTCTTTTCCGCTATACTTTGACAAAATTAGCATTTTTTGCAACCCTTTGAAAAAAGTAGCTAACTTTAGACGAAGTTCGAGCTTTTTGCGTGACACTTTTACAAAAAGATGTGCTTTTTCAGCGGTCTAATGTCCAAATACGTGCTTTTCAGCAATCCTAAGTCAAAGTTTGCGGGTTTTTTTTCGCGATCTTCTCCCAGGTCGAAATTCATGCTGGTATTTGTTTGCTAGACAAGCACCAAGTGCTATAACCCAACAAGTAAAATAGCATAAACTAGAATTACACATTGCTGGTTCCAGCAGAATTTCCAGCAATTCATGGTGTGTATTGGCCCACTTTGCTGGAAATAAGCATGAGATGCTTGCATATAGCTTGTCATGCTTTTGTTGTGCAAGCTAGCGATATAGCATGTGATGCTAGTAGCATATAATAGCACAGCAATTTCCAGCAATTCATGGTGTGTATTGGCCCACTTTGCTGGAAATCTAGCAGACATAGCAATACCTAGCAATAACTAGCATATTTTTGTTGCTGGTACAAGCATAAATTTTGACCTGGGCTGTCAAAATTAGTGTTCTTTTTTCTCACCCTTTGACGTAATTCACGCTTTTTCCGTGATCATTGGACGAAATTCACGCGTTTTTGCGATACTTTGAGAAAATTAGCACTTTTTCAGCAATCCTATGTCGAAGTTCACGGTTTTTCAGCGATCCTATGTCGAAATTCGCATTTTTTCAGAGTTCCTTTGCCTTCCCTTTTCGCAACCTTTTGAAAAAATTAGCACTCTTTCCGTGAATTTTTGATGAAATTAGAGTTTTTTATATGACACTTTGACAAAAATCGCGCCTTTTCAGCGATCCTATGTCGAAGTTCGCTTTTTTACGCGATCGTCTGATATAATTCACATTTTTTATGCGATCCTCTGATAAAATTCGCGACCCTTTGACGAAATTCTCACTTTTTCGCTGTACTTTGACAAAATTAGCAGTTTTTTGCTACCCTTTGAAAAAAGTAGCGCTCTTTCTTCGAATTTTTGACAAAATTCAAACTTTTTGCGCAACACTTTGACAAAAGTCGCATTTTTTCAGCGATACTATGTCGAAGTTCGTGTTTTTTACGCGAACCTCTGTCGAAATTCGCATTTTTTCCGTGACCCTATGATGAAATTAGCGCTTTTTCCGTGATCATTTGACAAAAATCTCACTTTTTCGCAAAACTTTGACAAAATTAGCGCTTTTCCAACAATCCTATGTCGAAATTAGTAATTTTTCCGTGATACTTTGCCTTCCCTTTTTCCAACCCTTTGACAAAATTAGCGCTTTTTCCACGACCTTTTGACGAAATTTGCTATTTTTTTTGCTATACTTTGACAAAATTAACGTTTTTTTGCAAACATTTGACAAAATTCGTGCTTTTTCCTCGACCTTTTGACAAAATTAGAGCTTTTTCCACGACACTTTGACAAAACTCTCGCTTTCAGCGATCTTGTATCAAAGTTCGCGTGTTTTAACGATCCTTTGCCGAAATCCTTTGACAAAATTCGTGCTTTTTTCCGCGATCTTTTGTAGAAATTCGCTCTTTTTCTGTGACACTGACAAAATTAGCACTTTTTAGCGACATTTTAATGAAATTTGCGATTTTTCTGGAACAATAGAATGTCTCCGACGAAGTTGCAGAAATTCCTTTCGGAAAAAAGTCTGAATTCAACACTAGTTTGGGGGGGGGATTCCCCCCCCAACAATTTTCATTTTGTCATACCTTTAAGAAAACTCAAAATAAAATAGTAAATTGTTTAATTTGTTTTGCACTCCATAGACATAAGTCAGGAAGCATGTATTTATAATGTAAACAGCTAAAAAATTGTCGTAAATAAAAACAACTCTGGGTCGGGAATAATTACATCAGATACTACCTCGATATTTAGATTTCATACTTACTTTTGGGGATGCGTTATTAATTTTTTAATATTTCTCATCCCATGTTTACAGTTGATTTTGACGTCAGTTTGACTGATCTGTGTGTATATGGGCCATTCTTGAAAAAAGGGTCTATTTCAGTCCTGGCATCATTTAAAAAAATTTGCTTTATTTATTTGTGATTTTTTTTATTGTTTTGAATATTTAAAGAATAGAGAATCTTTTCATACAATTTACTATTCTATAGCTATTTTATTTTGTGTCTTAATATTAAGTAATACATGGGAAACCTCACCTCCGTGGGTGTCCCCCATTCCCATTTTAAAAAATTCTTCGATTAAAAAGTGAAATAAATTAAATGTTAAATAATTTTTATTGTTAATTCCTTTATAAAGGAGCCTTAGCTAATTTAAAAATGTGTTTCAATAAATTAAATAATTTTTGCAAATGCATTTTTAAGTTATGTTTTTGTTTGCCCCAATTGAAATTCTCAACTCCGTTGCTAACAGTTTTAGCTTCAAACATTCATTCATAGAAGGCAGTACTGGTAAATAATTTGTATTAAAACAAAGGAAAAGAACTCTCTTTGTTAGCTCGGTGAAAAAAAAATTGTCATTTGCTCTCAGTTAAAGCTTTTTTTATTCAAATAAATAGACATTCTTTATTTTGTTTTTTGGGATACTCCACTCCATTACTGCCAATGGAAGGTAAGCAATGCATTATATTTATTTATTTTACATTTGAATTTAAATGATATCACAACATATACAATCCTGTGTGAATAACATTAATTTTGATTCAAATATTTACAAACAGTGCATCATTATATGAAATATCCTCACCTCCATTATTCTCACTTCCGTTACCTTTGTTAATCACGGAGGTGAGAAAGTGAAATAGAGGTGAGATTAAATTAAATATAAGTACTTAAAATTAATCAAAATAAAAGTTAACGGTTTACTTAACAATTATTATAGTAACATAATGTAATAAATATTGATATAGTTTATTTCTATTATTGGACTGATCAATTGTAGCCTAGATTTCTAATTAAGTTGCTATCAACTATTTCATGGCTTTCACTAGCTATGTTTTAATAATTTATCTGTTGATTTAATCGATTCTTTGCTCAAACTAAGCAAAAAAGTGCAAGAAAAAATAACTATTATAATTAAGAATTTTTTTAGATAATTGATTATAGTTTTAAGATTTATTAGAGAGCAAATATTTCAAATGTTTTTAAATAATTTTTTGTTATGAGATACTAATAATGGATATTAAGTGACTAGCATAATTCAAGTGATTTAAAATGTTCGATAAAAGTACATTAGTTTTATTTTGTAAGTTAAGTCGCCCAAGAATGGAAAGTTTCATATGAAATGAAAATATTTAAGGCGACAAGGGACAATTTTTTTATTTTTTTTTATTTTTGAGCAGATTTCTTTGAAATTTTCAGAGAAAGTAAATATGCATGTAACATAGCTAAATACAAATTTTTACAAAAAAATATGCATAACTTTTTAAGAAAAATTAAATTTAAAAGTTTAAAAATTTAAAATTTAAAATTGCTCCATGCGTCTCAAATTAAAAAAAAAAAAGAAAAAAGCTATTTTATATGCTTATCAAGAGTATTTATAACAATTTGTTGGGAGTAATTTTCTTAAATTTATTATTGAAATTTAATTATTTTGAAAAAATTGAATTTTAACCGATTTTTTTTTAAAAAAAAGCATTTTATCGATTTTAAAGATCAATATACAAAATTAAACATTCTAAAAAGAAAAAACATTCCCAACAATTTGTTAGAAATACCTTTATGAATAAAACTTGAAATTTTCAAAAAGATTTTTCAAAAAATAAGACGCATGGAACATTTTAAAGCGTTTAAAAATGCTAAAAATCGTAAACTGAGAAAAACAACAAAAGAGATATTTTTACCTCTCAAATCATCATTGTATTCAAACTTATGAAAGTTGCTTGATAAAATCATCAAATATATTGTTTACTCCATAATTAATGAGCATAAATGATACGTAAAACAATAATAATAAAGAAATGATTGATTTCTTGAAAATAATAATTTTGACGATAATCGTGAAAAAGTGTAGTCAAAACAAATTTTCTTCTGCTGTACCTGTTTATACTTTAAAGTTTAATTCAGGTTATTCCATAAATAATAAGCACAAATGAAATGTAACACAATAATAAAGAAATAATTGATTTCTAAACAATAATAATTGACGATAATCACAAAAAAGTGTAGCCAAAACAAACTTTCTTCTGCTGTAACTGTTTAATTAAAAATAATAATAATAACTACTTTATATGCTTTATCTACAGTATTTATAAGAATTTGTTGGGTCTAATTTTCTTAGAATTGTTAATAGAATTTAACTATTTTAAAATAATTGAAATTCCACATTTTTTTTTTTTTTTTTAATAAGCATTTATAAATTTTAGAGATCAATATACAAAATTAAACAATCTAAAGAGAAAAAAACATTTCCAACAATTTCTTACAACTTCTTTCTGAATTAAATTGTAATATTTGGAAAGCTTTGTCAATAAATAACAAGCATAGAACATTTTAAAACTTTGAAAAATGCTAAAAATTGCTACCTGAGAAAAACAACAAAAAAGACGCTTACCTCTCAAATCATCATTGTATTCAAACTTATGAAAGTTGCTTGATAAAATCATCAAATATATTATTTACTCCATAATTAATGAGCATAAATGATACGTAAAACAATAATAATAAAAAAATAATTGGTTTCTGGAAAAATAATAATTTTGACGATAATCACGAAAAAGTGTAGTCAAAACAAACTTTCTTCTGCTGTACCTGTTTATACTTTAAAATTTATTTGAGGTTATTCCATAAATAATAAGCATAAATGATATGTAACACAATAATAAAGAAATAATTGATTTCTGAACAATCATAATTGACGATAATCACAAAAGAGTGTAGCCAAGACAAACTTTCACCTGCTGTGCTTGTTTATACTTTAAAATATTATTGAGATACTATTAAGTTTAAAATCCACCAGCAATGTATGAAGGCCCTTCTTTTGTTTTAATTTTCATGTTGTCTTTGTTTTTTTTATATTTTTTATTTAGCCGTTTTTGCTTATATTCGCTCGACTGTCGATTTCTTTTCTGTGCAGCTCTGCGTTGATCTTTTTTTTCAGCTATAGCCAAAGACACATTTTCCGCCAATAAAGTATTCGAGGAACACAACTGAAGTGAAGCTGCACAACCAAGATTAAACTCACTAACCGCAGTTGTGACAGCAATATCCAATCGCGCTTTAGAAACAAACGTTTCTTTTGAACATTTGTTCCAAATGCAGCTGTGCAAACACTCATTTGCATTTTGGGTTTTGCCTTGTGTGCACCTTTCTAAGAGTTTATCTGAGGCGAGCCTTTGATAAACAGGTAGAATTTTTGCTACAATATCCTCAGATAATCGTGTTTTCATCGTAGAATGTTTTTTCGGCCTTTCGCCGCATGCTATCGCACGTTGATAAAAACACCAAGATTCTTTCCCAGTTGGGCATTTCTGATGCTGCGGCTTTTCATCTGTAGACATACAGTGAAATAAAGAAGCAAATATTGCAGTTTTCATTTGTGGAATTGAAGGAGCATTAGCTTTAATAGCTTTTTGATAAAATCCTTGCAATTTCACAATAGTTTCTTCTTTCAAACTGCCACACTTGCGACCGCCCAGTGTGACACCTTTAGCACGCCACTCTTTTACTTTATTACGAAGTCCTGTGCCAACTCTTTTGGCAACATGGTTCAGGCATTCTTCTTTTTTTATAGTGTTATTTGAACCATACACATTGGAGCACACAATTGCATCGTAGGTTTTAGTATCTCCATCAGATAAAATAGTTGTGTATCTGAAGGAGTACTCTAGGGATCGTTTCCACAAACACAAAGCCGCACTCATTTCCATGCTGTTAGATGAGCCGTTAAAATTTTTTTCGCATTCTGCAGCATGTCCTTCACTCCATAATTTATATTCCACTGAATTTTCTCCGAGATCCTTCGCACAAGTAACGCACTCATGGCAATATTTCGACAAAATTTCAAAGTCAATTACGAGGCCAGTAATTGTTTCAATGACAATGCCAATGCCATAAAGAGAAGTATGACCTCTCTTTTGCCACGTACCATCATAAGATACACTGAGGTCAATAATATCACCTTCTTTTATTGACGAGTCAGCTTCACGGTAAACTTTGCGCACTGTTTCTCGAGAAATTTCAAACATTTCAGCTTTTAATTTAGATTTTTTTTCCACTACTGAGCTGAAACACCTTCGAAAAGTTTTGGAATCCATTGTTGGCATGCCAATAGCCATGGAAAAAGTTTCTAATGCACTGTACCCTTTCCCTATTTCAATAAAGGCAGACACCATTTTATTGTTTATGTCAAATCTATTACTGTTCACAGCACGCTGACTGGTGTAGGAGGTTCCAGCAATCAAGCCACAAGAAGAACAGTTTAGTGTAAGCTTCGAGCAGTAACCAAAGTTATTACTTGACGACGCCAAAGTCAAACTTTTCATTTTGCATCCACTACATTCTACTTCTTGGAATAGATTTGATAAAGCTGTTATATCAACAACTTTATAGTCTTCAGTTTGTTTTGGGACATCTATGTTTGAAGTTTCTTCATTTAATTGAGAAACATTAGCCTTAAAATTGTTTAGCAAAGCTTTTTTACGTTTAGTTAGCCTACCTTTTGGTTTTCGCCAACGTGCACTAGATCTATCCATTGTAAAACGAATTAATAATAAAATAAATTTAAAAATAGCTAACTATAAAACGTAATTAATAACAAGAAAAGATAAAATTTAACAAGAAAAAATAATTTAGCAGTGAAAACTGCTGTTGTTTTTTAGAAATATCGATGAAATACTTGAAACAAAAGCTCAGAAAACACTCAAGTTTGCAAGTAAATAACGCTTCTAAATGTAAACATTATCTGAAATACAGTTACAGTTAAAAGTTGTGTTGCCAATCCAAAGTAGTATAATATATAACTCATTAACTAAAAAATAATATTAAGTATTAAAAAAAATATATACAGTAAAAAATAAGACTAAAGCATCAAAATATAAAACCGAAACTAACATCAACACAGTTTTTAAAGCGTAAACAAAGGGGCGTGGTCTATGTTGCAATTTAGAAATTTGACTCTAACTCCATGAGTTTTCAACCGATTTTAAAAATTCTTTTTGCATTTTATTCTGTGCAATTTTTTCTTTCAATCTAAACTAAAATTAAAATTTCGATATTTTTGAAGAAATGTAACATTTTTGAAGTCCCTTGTCACCTTAATAACAGAGTCCTGATTTTATTTCTTTGTCAGTTAAACATTTTCCTAATTGAATTATGAAACTCATATAGTGGACCGGGGTAATTCCTGATCGAAAAACACTAACATCTAAATATCTTTATAATGTTTACAATAGATGTGACCAAATTTAGCATGGTTAATGATTCACCATGTTCCTATTCAATAAAATATAGACTTTGATTAAAATATTATTTAAAGTTTGCTTAATTAAAAAATTTTGATTCTCGGTAACTACCCTGGGAACATTGTAATTATCAATTACACCGGGGCAATTACCAATCAGGACATTCTTTTGTACAAATGATAGGTACATTGATTAATTTAGAATATATATTGTCCATTTTAATGCAAGCCTTATTTAATTAAATGCCTTCATCCATCTGCAATAATTTTATCATTGTGTAAAGAAAAAAAAAAAACAAGAACGAAAAGTTATGTATGCAGCATAGAATATGATGCAACTTCCATCATATTCTGAATACTATTTTCATCCATATACAGTAATTTTTCCACCCAGTGCAAAGAACAAAACATAACTAACAAGAACAAAGAATCATGCATACTGCATCGATTATGATGCATTTTCCTACACATTCTGAATACTGTAAACTTATTGTCATTCATGTACAAGAATTTTACCATTCTTTGCAAAAAACAAAGCATAATTAACGACAATAAAAATTTTTGCATATAACATGTTTAGATATTTTCCAATTCATTCTGAATACTTTAAACCTATAATTTTCATCTTTGTACAGTAATCTCCCCACCCTATGCAAACAGCAAAACATAAATAAACTAACAAGAATGAAAAATTACGCATAAGTATACATTATGAAACACTTTCCAATACATTTTCAATATTGTAAACCTATCATTTTAATCTATTTGCAGTAATTTTACCAGTCTATATAAAGAACAAATCATAACTAACAAGAAAGAAAAACATGTGTGCAACATAGATTTTGAAACATTTCCAGCATATTCTGAATATTGTAACGCATATAGTCTTAATCAATCTGCAATATTACCAACCTATACATAGGTTGAAACATAATTAACAAGAATCATGCATGCAGCATAGATTATGAAATACTTTCCAGCACATTCTGAATATTGTATCCCTGATCATTTTAATCCATCTGCAGTATATGTATCAACATGTGTAAAGAATAAACATAGTTAACAAGAATGAGAAATGATACATACAGCATAGATTATAAAACCCTTTCTGAGATGTATGGGACCGTTCAAGTATTACGTAAGCACTAAAGAGGGAGGGGGGTTCCAGAGTCTGCTTATTTTTTCTGACAAGGGAGAGGGGGGGTCACAACAATTCTTACTTAAGCATTAAGGCCCCTGTCGTCGCTCGAGGAAACGCTCGCGAGCTAATGCTATTCCTATGGGGAAGCATTTTTCTAATAACTCTTTCGCATTTTGACATGTTTGAATAATTTTTTTTGCATTGGGTAGCTAAGGTGCATGCCGACAGCGCACCTTTTTTACTTTTTCGATTTTGGTTGCAGATATTTTTTACAAAGTTAGTTTCACTTTCAAAACCAGTTTCCAAACTGAAAGTGCTTTTAAAAAATATCTGTAACCAAAATCGAAAAAGTAAAAAAGGTGCTCTTTTGGCATGCACCTCAGCTATCTAATGCAAAAAAATGTTCAAAAATGTCAAAATGCATAAGAGTTATTAGAAAAATGCTTCCCCATAGGAATAGCATTAGCTCGCGAGCATTTCCTCGAGCGAGGACAGGGGCCTTAAACAACGAAGCAACTGCAGTTCAAATTCAACAAGCAAACAAAGTATGATGGAGAAAGAGCATTCTACAGTCCGTTCGAAATTCGCCGTTTATTTTCGATTTTATCCTTTTCTTATCTATCGCAGTCCCATGACCCGCATCACCCACACTCCCCCTTTGTCTTCATTGTCGTGTGTTAAGTTGTGTGGCAAGTCAAGTACATTGCAAGACTATAAAAACACAGGAACCGGTGTGGCTGGGTTCGATTTTAAGGGTAACTGGTCAGATGACTTTATTTTAGGTAAGTCTGGTATTTTCATTCCTTTTCATTCAATCGGTCATGGAATTCCGGGAATTTTTGCAGAATTTCAGGAAATTTTTGTCTTTCCGCGTCTATTGTCGAACTTCCTTCTCTACAGGTTTTAGAACTTTAGAAAGCAACCTACTTGGGGTTTTTCTTGTTTCGGATACACAGCACAGATATTTATTGTTTTAGTTCAGTTGCATAGTGAATTTAGTCAGTTTTAATAATGGATACTAACATTGACAAGTCCTTAATAACTTAAGTAAGACTTCTTGTATATCTTGTTTTATTGTTCAGTGTGCTAAATAACAATATATTTAAGCCTTTTTTGTATTCTATGGTTTGTTTAATGCAATAAGTAACAATATATTAAAACCATTTTATATATTTTGATATCACAATCCCTATATGCCTATATAAATTTGTAGGATTAATAATGTAATTGATTGGTAACTTTTATAAGTCAAGAAGTACTGATTCTTAGCTTTTACTAACGTATTGTACTCCAGAGTTGTTTTTAACAAAATCAAGTAGTACAGCACATTAATAAAATATGAAATATCTTTTTTTTAAGTGGATGGGGGAGGGGTAATTAAAGGTGAATGAATCATGAATATGAATTCTTTGCATTAGTCTTTAATTTTTTTTTTATCATTAACCTAAAAAAAGCAATGATATCAATACAAAAAACCCTGAACGGGTTAAAAGCTTGTGACGCAGCACTTTATCTTACATCTCTAAGAATTTTAAATTTGGGACTTAAAACTAATGATATCAAAATTTATGTGATGCTATGCTATTAATATATATATATATATATTAAAAATTATTCATTAATGCTTTATCATTTACATCTTTCATAATTTCGAAATATGAATCTTAAAAGTTATGATATCAAAATTTAAGTGACGCCTTGATGAGACTTTAAACGATGTTTTAAAATTCCATTTATTTATTTATTTATTATTTAAATACATTTACATATCTAAACAATACTTTTCATTTTCCAATACACTGTTAAATGCATCACTTTCACTGAATATATATAATGCACTAAAATGTTTTATTTGAATAAATTGGTTTATCTTTTGTGCTACGCTATCCAAAATCAAAAGTAACATTTAAATAAATATTTTTGCGTCATTGTATCTATTTGCATATATTTAACTTAGTTTAGATACAATGGTGCAAAAATATTTATTTAAATGTTACTTTTGATTTTGGATAGCGTAGCACAAAAGATAAACCAATTTATTCAAAAGAAACATTTCAGTGCATTATATATATTCAGTGAAAGTGATGTATTTAACAGTGTATTGGAAAATGAAAAGTATTGTTTAGATATGTAAATGTATTTAAATAATAAATAAATAAATAAATGGAATTTTAAAAAATCGTTTATAGTCTCATCAAGGCGTCACTTAAATTTTGATATCATAACTTTTAAGATTCATATTTCGAAATTATGAAAGATGTAAATGATAAAGCATTAATAAATAATTTTTAATATATATATATATATATATATTAATAGCATAGCATCACATAAATTTTGATATCATTAGTTTTAAGTCCCAAATTTAAAATTCTTAGAGATGTAAGATAAAGTGCTGCGTCACAAGCTTTTAACCCGTTCAAGGTTTTTTGTATTGATATCTATACTATTAATATATTTATATTTTCTGATTACTAATGAACTCTACAAATGGTACCTCAATGCACACTAAAATTATTAATGTTTTCATTTGTACATTTCGTGCATTTCTTGCGTAAGCCATTTTTATGTAAATCGTAGCTCACTAAAAATACGACAGATGATGCCTTATGTCTGTCTGTGCAAAAAGGGATCCACCGAAACTGTTCCATGCGCATTTTACGGGTTAACAAGTGACACCTATACAAGTCATATTAAAAATTTTTGAAATAAAATAAACATTTCTTACCGCTTTTAACATTTGTATAAAGACATGTAATTCACTCTGTACTTTTTGTTATTCAATAAATTATTTTTAAAATGAAAGTTTCATTAACTGTGATTAATTTTCGGAGAAAATTTTATAATGTATTAGTTTTTTTTTAAATTCGAAGTACAGGTCTTGCTTACGTACGATATAAAATTTCAACAAAAGTACTTTTAAGACAAACATGATAAGCTAAAAGTATCAACATTAACAATAAAATTAATATTATTTTACGATTCCATCATGTATAAGTCCAATTTTGCTGTTGCACTTATTTATTTGAGAAATGCTACTATCCAAAAAAATCTAAATTTAGTGTTGAGACCACCTGATATATTATACAAATTACTTGGAAAATTTACCAAAAATCGATTGCAGTAAAATAAGTTTAACTTGTTGAAATGCTTCTTTAAACTTCCAAAATATACTGATTTTTCAGGTTTCTTAAAATAAAGATTATTGTATTTTTCATTATTGCGTAAGTGATTGTATAATTTCGTTCGGAGTTATATATTTCTTGATTAACCCATTGGATTAATTCAAAAAACAATTTTACTTAAGCAGTGGTGCTAGAAGAAAATTTTATTCATTTATGCTATTACCTAACATAGCTGTAAGTATAACTTGTTCATAGAATGTTCAACAGAAAGCTTACCAATTCCTTTTTTTTTTTTTTTTTTTTTTTTTTTTGCTAAAGTTTTACTTGTTATTCGATCAGTTTTGTATAGATGTTACCAAAATTAACATCGTAAATTTGATAAAATTATTGAAACTGGTGAAAAAGTAAGCCTTTCGGAAACTAAATTCGTATATACCAGAAAAAAATTTGCTTTTGAAAATCACCAATATTTATGAGATTTTGAATTTTTCAGCTGTGAAAAATGTTCAATTTACTGAATATATTTCGTTATATTTTTTTTTCTCTTTTAACCCGGGAGAACTCGCTATGAGAATTTCTCTCACGGTGCCCAATTCCTTTCTTTCACTTTACAGTCACTTAATATCAAGTTTTTTGTTTGACTTAGCGCTTTTATTCAAAAAAGAGGTACAGTAATCAAAATCACATTTTGAAATTTTATTAAAATGAAAAATATTCTTAACCTCTACAGTCCCTGAGTACCCAAATGGGTACATTAGTTTTGTCCCATTTTATTAATGATACTCATATATAAATGGAATTTCGATATAAGAATAATATGTTTCGAATTCTAAGATTCGAGCTAATGAAAATAAAACAAAAATCTCGCTCCGAAGTCAAACGAGAGAAGAAAAAATTCAGTAATAATTAAAAATACTGTAATAATCGCCAGTAGCGAAGAGACTAAAGATTGTACGATTGAGAAAGAAAATCTCATGCGCGAGTTCTCGCGGGTTAAAATGTTGTATTCTAACATTTCAGTAACTATGAGTAGGATATTTTCAGCTCAGAGAACAAATGCACACGCCAAGAATCGAACCCAGATCATTGGCTTATGGGGACAGTGCTATACCATTTAAGCATCTTAGGCTGACGATCTATAAACGTATTTCGCTCTGATAACTCTAGTGATAATAACACATATCTGTCATGTAATCAGCTCAACAGAATAAACCGAAAGTAAAACAAAAATGTGTAAACAATGGTGTACGTAGTTAAATTATTAATTTAAGGATGTATTCGAAAAAATGCTTTTCCACCTTCAACAGCTCGAAATTTTCCGATACAATTTCAGACACATTTTTAAAAGTAGAAACATGAAACTAGCTGAGGGGATTCTTGAAGGGACGTATGAGGTGCCGTGAACTTTTTAATCTCAATTCATTAGAATTTGAATTATAAAAAATTACCTTACCAGTATGACCCTTTTTTTCGTTCCCAAATCTCCCGCTAGGGAAAAATCGGTTCGAAATGCCGTTTTCGATTGCTTTTTTTGCAATATTTTCTGCATTTATCAAAGAATCGACAATCACGGCACCTTGTGTAATTTCCAAATAATAGATTTTTAAAGTTTGGTGTATTTGAGAGCAATAATGAATTCAAAAATAAATCGGGAAATAAGCAGTTTGAATCGAAATACACCCTTAACACAATCAAACTGATTGGTAAGGTTATATGAAACGAATATTTCCAACTGATCGTAAAAATACCAGCCCCGGAATCATGACCAGATACTTGGATTACCGGGCCGATGCCCTACCGTTTAAGCTTCCTGGGCTGACACACAGCAAGCATATATCACTCATATAACAAGCTCGTATGTCTCTGAGATAACATCAGAGCGAAATATGCTTTCCGATTGACAATTTACATGGCTTCAACAATATAGCTTGGACCCCATAAGCCAAAGATCTAGATTTGATTCCCGACTTGGGTATTTTTGCACTCGTATGATACTTTAACTAATCTGTTTGATTGTGTTAAAATAATAGTTTATATGTGGAAACATTTTTCAAAAATGGAGTTTTTGTATCGCAAAAAGTTAAAACACGTTTGTCTTGTTTGAAAGTGTACACACTTATTTAAGGGATTTTTGCGCTCATGTTAGAATAAATAGTTTTTTAATTGAAACATTTTCATTTTAGATTACACTTTAATTTATAGCATTTACAAATTCTATATTTTCGAAATGAAAGTATATTTTTAATTCCTACACTCACTTTGAAACGTTACTCTTAGCGTGAATATATTTACGGAATTACACTTTTTTCAGGACATATTTCTAACGCTATGAATATGAAAAAATAAAAATAAAAAAAGGGTAATATATTAGTTAAATTGAAGTTTAAAATTCAGTAGAAAATACATTTTTCAACATGTAGATTTTAATTTATTTTCTTTATATATAATAAACATCCGAGAAACCTCAAATGAAAAATTTAATTAGAAAATTAAAAATTCTCATACTTGTCGTTGACAGTGGAAAGAAGGTGTGTGTTTCCATTTTTGTTTTATTTTGTATTGTATTTCATGTGTGGTTGTTATGTAATTTTTTGAATTTTTTAAATGATGTTTGAAACATAATCGAATAATTTTTTTATCCATTTATAAATACAAACCAAATATAACGAGTTCCAGACTATGAATTTGTGATTTTTCTATATAAAAATAAAAATAATAATGATTTATTAACAACGATATTTCGTATAAGTATTAATCAATCAAGGGAAAAGAAACACTACATTATTCTAAATTACATTTGAACGTTTCTTTTAATTTAAGGTGAAATATTAAGAAAAATAATAACATTTAGGTTAATATATAATTATTTTTTTCGGGTCAAAATATAAAAGTATGGAAAAGCACAAAACAATAAAACACCAGTATTAATTAGATTATGCATTATGCTTTTCAACTTATGATTTTTTAAACTCTTCTCAAAATATTTAATTAAAAATGTGAAATGTTATTTTTGAACAATACCTTTTCTTTACAGTATTTTATCTTGATAATACCATAATTATGTTGTACATAATACCACAGATTAATAATGGATAAAAGAATTTTATAAAAAAAATTTTTTATATCAAAGTGTTTATTTATTTTACAGCTGAATAATATTTCATTTAATTAATGAATTATTCCGTTTATCCTCTGATAAAAAAGAAACTGTTTCGATTTGTAGTTTTTCTCATTTTTATATATTCTATAATGCAAATTTAGAGTCATTTTTCATTTTCGATGCGTAAGAATATTTTTAATTACTAATCATATTTTTTAACTTAATAGTGTATCCGTTAACATATGCTGAATTTTGCTGTTTTTCTGTTTTCTTTTTTTTATTGCTGTGGGCATTCAAAAGGGAGATTTAAAGACAGAATAGCATATTTAAAAGTATTAATTTTAACGTTAAGTTTGAAAAACGCTTGCTCAATATTTTTCTGCAATACACTGTAAAAAAAAATCTGTAAGACTACAAAACTAGTTTTTGTAAAGCTACAGAAATCTGCATGCTTACTAAAATTTTATTTGTAACCAGGTATAATATTTACCACCCGCATAGTACAAATACATGAAATATCTTAGTTTCACCTGTCAGCCAATCAGAAAGAGCTTCAGTAGTGACGTAATAACTATTTACAAAGCCACAGAGGCGTGAAATGCATCCATCTTGAAACCGGTATTGATAAACATTTCTAGTTACTGAGTAAGTAAAGTTTTATTCTGTATGAGTTACATTTTATTAAATTTCCTTTCTGCTTGATTCATAATAAGTAAAAATCAAAACTCAGAAAAGACTATTTGATTTTTAGTTATTGGCAAGCTAATCTGCCAATTATGTTCTGTTTATTACATATTTATCTTTCGGTGAAATAACTATTCTTTACATCTGTATTTAATACATGTGAAATTTCTAATGTTTTATGTAATAAATCAAATTTATCTGTTCTTTTTCTAAAATTTCACTTCCCTTTCTTGCCCTGTTCTCCACAATACCAAAATTTAAACTGTTTAAAACTTGCTTTAAAAAAAATTACTCAACTGTTTCTTCATAGTGAATAAATTTCATTAATCATTCTTACATCATATTCATTTCATTAAAACTTCTTATGTATTTCGCTTTTAAAATTTTGCTTCCGAATTTTCTTCAAAAACTCTTCAAAACTTCTTAATTTAAAGTAACATAAAAAAGTACAATCTGTGCTCTATGTGTTAATTTATTGTCGTAATGAAATATCAGTTAAGTATTTCCTGTTCTTCCCCCACCCCTTCTTCAATTAAAAGAACGCATAGAATTACACACAGAAAGTCTAAAACTCTTTTAAACCCCAGTGGTAGGAGAGGAAAAAGCCTAAATCGGAATTATTTAGAGTAAAGCTGGAAATTATTTAAATTCATTTAGTTTAGGTCTAGGATGAATGTATTAAGTTTCCCCCCCCCCCTTGCTAGGTTGCGTTAAGAAATATGCACAAATTTATAATTGGAAAATACATTTTTTTTAATTACCATAAAAATATCTATTAAAAAAACCTAATGAAAAACACTGTCAATGCAAATGTTGTAGAATTTAAAATTATAAATAAAATGATAACCGATATTTAACATTTTTGTTGAATTTTCCACAATTTTACTTCAAAGTATTGGCTAAATCGCTAAACAAGAACTTGAAACGCGAAAAGACAAGGTTAACAGTTTACCGTGCTTGTTATTATGTACATGCAACTTTTTTTAGTTATTGATGCATTATTTAGAATCGATATTTTTGAGAATTATGGCTTAATCTCTTCATTGCGGATTATAGCCTAGTGGTGGGGTATACAAAAAAGGCCAAAAGTCTGGTTTAATTGCAAGAAATCTGGAAATTTTTTTAATCCTATCCACATAGATTAGAAATTAATGTACCAAGTTTCCTTCTTTTGCAGGTGAGCTTTAGCCACTACAAATTAACTTTAAAAAGTGCATATTTTCATAATTTTTAGAATATTTCAAAAATGACTCGTAAATGATGGGAAATATTGCTTATTACTTCCGATATTGTATTTGAAATATGTATAGCATTTAATATGATGCATATAGAGTGAATAACATTGCGTATGTATTAAAATTAAGGATATTGAAAAAAAAGAGCAAGGAAGCGGGGTAGAGCGAACAAATGAGTGTGCGTAAGACTTTTCTCTAGAGGAATTCAAGGTCTAATAATTGCACGATTATAAATTTCGATATTTGCGTAAAGGACAAAAATGATTATAATAAAATGATTTTTGACAAGTATACAAGAATCTTCAGTTAAATTCATAAAAGTTTCAAATCTTACAAACATGGAAAAAAAGTATTATATTCTTTACGTAAAAAATCTTTCACTTTAAACTATGGTTTAAGGTTGGCGGTGTTCGCTGCAAAATGAAATAGAAAACAGCTATCATTTATGCAACACTATCTCGAAAACTACTAAATTATAATTCTCAAAATAGACAAAATAAATTCCTAACATAATTACAAAAACATCGTGAAGGCCTCAAGAATTAAAAATGTATCTGTACGCGTATGTAACAAACGTCGAGAGGATGAATGGGTAACTTGGTGTCTCCTTGTTCCAAGCTTTGGATTAGCGGTTAAGGCAAAATTTTGAAATAGAATTGCGACAAAATTATGAACATGAGTATTCATTTTATTGCAAATTTCAAACTCTAAGACATTTGAATTGTCAGTGATTTTTACAGTATTACTTGTTTTGAGATATTAAGATAATTAAAAAAATGTATTTTCTAACGTAAATTTAGAACATGGGGGGGGGGTGAGGATCTAAGTTAATTCTAGATCTAAACTGGAGGGATTAAAACAATTTCCAATTTCCCCTAATTAATTTTGAGTTAAACCTCCTGTCCACTGCGATTAAACATTGAAAGAGAATTGTGGCATTAATGTTCAGCAAAAATATTAGATGTAGGTGGTCATTTTACTCAGAATTTTAAACTTTACAACATCTGTATTGACAATGTTATTTAAAGTTAATTATTTTGAGATATTTTTATGATATTAAAAAAAAATTACTGTACATCTATATATTTTTTCTAATTCTCACCTAGTAGGGGAGAAAAATTAAATATATTCATTGTAGATCTAAGCTGAAGGGATTAAACCAATTTCCTGCTTTCCCCTAATAACGAGCTCTACAAACTAATCACTGGGATATTAGTGTTTTACTTATTTCTAATTTTTTAAATAATGTAAATAAGTCATCTAATACTCCCCCTTTCTAAAAAAAAAAAAAAATCCTGATCTGTTACTTTATTGTAACAATAAGTAATAGTTTATATAGCTTTACCCCTCCTCTCACCGAAAATGATGTTATCTGTTCCCCTCTCTCCTTAAAAGCATACAAAGTTTAGTTTTTTTACGGTGATTAATTTTCATTTTTTGCACAATTTGTAAGTCTTCAGTAAGTTAAATTGTCAACCGTTTGGAAATTCCTCCCTCCCCTCCTTCAATAAAAAAAAAGAAAATATGGCTATTTTTGTCGCCATGCTTACTTTTAAAATTATAAATCTTTAAATGTATATTTTCTTCCTGCTGTATTTGTTACTTTATTATGACAGCAATTAACCACCTGAAATCTTTCCTAAGTCTCTCAACCTAAGATTTTATTTCTTAGTAAGGGAAAGTGGGAGTAAAGGAGAGTGGAGTGGAATGGGACAGGAGATTTTTCTGTTTGTTACATTTATAATTATTTCACCAGTCACTTATTAGATTAAGGAAAAGCATCCCCAATGTTTAGTTGAATAAAGTAGCTAATTTGCACAAACTTGCAATTGTAAAGAGAAAAAGATTATTTCAAGAACCAAAAGTAAATTTGCTTTATAATTTTTTATGCTTTCTGTATATTAATAACTTGTTTATGTATATATGTAATTGTTTCCCTATTTATAGAGCATTATACTATATGAGGAGCCCATAAGCCAAGGGGTACAAGTGACAAAATGTCGATTTGGAGTAAATTGAGTTTAAAGATAATTGATGTTAAATTGGAACATCAATAACAATTGACTAAATTGAAATAGGAAACATCTGCTTGTTGCATTCTAATCTTTGAACTCTCATTTCAATAACTGTTAAAAAAATATAGTACAATTTTTTTTAAATGTATAATTAATCAATATTGTTTGTTTTTCGAAAAAAGTGGTTTATCTCTACAATTCCCCAAATAATTAGAAAATGACCTATATTTCTTTACCTGAAATGAAAAAAGCATATTTCCAGGTACCCTGTGCACTTAACTCAATTTTTTCAATTTTGTCACTTATACCCCTTGGCTTCTGGGGTCCTCATATGTCATCCACAATTTAAACTTTGTCTAAAAGCAGCATTTCTGTCTATACAAGAAGTTTAACGTAGAGTATAGGGAGGAATGGGACATGCCAGCAAATGAAGAACTAGGACAAGTCCAATTTCTTTACTTTTTTTTCTCTTAGTTACAATTTCATTATAATTATAAAATCGTTTTGAAAATTGTTTCTATAATGTTCAAAAACATTAAAAATGTTTCATTTTGTATTTTATAAATCAAAATTTTGGTTTTTGTGTCAAATTTGATTTCCTCATCTTTTGAAAGTTGTCTCATTCCTCTCCAATCTCCCTTATTATTTTTTTTTTATATTCAGGTAATTTCAGAGCTTTAAGCGAGTAATTCAGTTGCATGTCTGTTAATTTAATTATTTATAGATGAAGTTTTATTTTTATGTAAAATTAGAAAAAAAAGAACTAAGAGCAAACAAATTAATCTTTGGGGCTAAACAAATATAACGTTATCATTTTTGGCGGGGGGGGGGATTGTCATTTGACATCGATGTCATTTCTGATCATAAATTTGTTCTCTTTTTATTTGTAACATGGTCTTTGGTACAAAATAGCATGTTATCTTTTTAGCCTGTTATTTATTTTTATGAAAATACAAAGTTATTAAAATAACTGAATTATTATAAAATTATTTAATTCTAAAATATAGTATACCCGAACGTTTAAGATTTCTATTTTTCTTCATATGTGTATGCATATGTAATCACAGTTCGAGAATCCGTATGAAAAATGTACTTGAAATGAAGCTGTGTTTACTAATAAAGAAAAAGAATGTTGTCCTTCTTTTGCTGATATGAATTTCTATTTGCCCCTCATCCCTCTCCGTTCGGTGCAAGTGCAACAGTTCTTTATTATTGTTGCGAAGTGATCTGCGTTCACCAGTATATTTGAAAGAGTTAAAATTCATATTTTTAATAATCAACTGCACTATCAATTATAGCATTTCAACTTTTAAACATATATTTTGTTTATCGGAACTTTAAAAATAGCATCTTGTAGTAAGTTGCTTAGGGAGTAAAAAGATTTTGGAGAAATAGTTTGAGATTTTTTTTTTTCAAACGGCTTACTGTGGGGGCTTGTAGATATCAGAAATTTAATATCGGTATATATAAACATGTTAAAATTGGTACTGATGATATATTGCGATAACTATCTTAAACTGTATGGGAATAGAAAAATTGCCAATTTTAAAAGATAAATGTATAGCAGATATTTATTTACTAATAGATGCAAAAAGCAGCTAATCATTTTTTTTTATAATATTTGCTCCTGAAGCATCTTTTAAATCTGTGTGTATTTTTATTTAATAGAAGTATTTTTAAGCAAGCACTAAAAGTCAATTTAAAACCATAGATTATAAAACACTTTCCAACACATTCAGATTTGTATCTAAAATTTCCACCGCTTAAAAAGGTTAAGTATGATGGCTAAGTAAGCATTTTATAAAACACGTAACGCATTTGAAAACTTAATTTTAAAAATTACTATCAGCTATCGGAAAAATATTCGAATTATTTTGTAGAACACTGTATATGACCTATGGATTTGTATGTATACTACATGGCCAAAGATGACCGGTCACTTGCGATTTTAGACATTTTGATAAATATCTAGAAAAATACATGAGGAATTATCTTGAAACTCTAAATGTGTAAATATAATAGTAAGTCATACATTTCCATGAAGATTTTTTTTCCCGAAACTCCAAAGGGGGGCCGTCAACAAATTAAAAAGATGTTTTAGATAACCCTGTCAAAACTAATGTAGCAAAAGCGTTCGAACTGTATATTATGATTAAGTTGGTTATTCTAATAAACTGTGCTTATTTTTATGTGGATAGCATTTATACTCGTAGAAAAATTAAGGTTTTTATAAAAACAGTCCTAAAATTTTCCAAGTTTTGACGGATTCTATCAGCTAACTTTGAAATAGTTGTAACATTCGATACTAAGATGAATATTGGTTTTTCTATAATAATATTCATTATAAATTTCATTTAATTTTATTTAATTTATGTTAACATTTATCTTTTCTTTTTAGATGCATGAAGAAACTGAAGTATATCTTAAAAACAATGGGAGCCTGCTTGACGGCGAAATTTGAGGAAAAAGCTCTATTATCAATCAGAAAAATCTCGTGAACATCATTCTTGCGCTTTAATATATTCTGCAGCACTGAAGTTTTCCAGTAATTTTATTGTAATGACATTTTGACAATCATTTTCTAATAGTGTTTTAACATATATATACATATGAGTTTGATTATTGTTATTTAGACAAAACATGACTTAAAAAATATAAAGTAAGAAATCCATAGGCATTTGTATAAATACTAATTATCTAATACTTGCAAAATGTGAGTTGTATAAAAAATATGCTTTTTTATTGTAATGAATTTAATAAATAGATTTTTAATAAATTTACTCATATATTTCATTGTATTTTGTTATTTATTCATATTTCATTTATTAGTTGTACAGATATGGATATTACATTTATATCAAACGACAGCTTATAATATTTTCCAAAGCAATATACATTTCTTTTTTGTTTCCATGTTAGTTTCCATAAGCTTTCTACTTTTAAAAAATTGCTTAGTTATACTGATTATAACAAACTGATTAACACTAAAAAGTTCGAAACCTGTCCACAATTACTGTTGATGTATCAAAGATGTATTTTTTCCATACATATGTTAAGGTGTACATCAACTCTCATATATGTAAATATTTGAGTTAAAGATTATAATTCCAAAGGAATGTTAACCACATAAGAATTCTACTAAATTCATACATATTTGATCCATTCTTCCGGATCTTTAAGCTAGGTTAGTTTTAAATTCGTGGTCTTGTCAATAATTAAATTTTTCCTCTTTAATATTTCAATTTGAAACAAAACTCTCAAGCAAATAAAATATTAAAGACGTATGTAAAATATGTAATATATTAACTGTAGGCATTGCAATAAATATATGAAGAATAAGTCGTGGAAAAAGATCACCCCCCCCTCACAAAAAAGGGGGAGGAGAAAGATTCTAATAGTTAGTTATAACTTCACTGCATATTCACCTGAAATAAGAATAAGATGTAAAAAAAATCTTAAATGCGACATTCAGGTAAATACATTAATTTTTTTGTAGATTTCCTATCTGTTTTTGCGCCATTGAGTCGGTTATTATGTAGTGTTCAAATATATGTATCAGGAGTTAATGAAGTTCTTACGACAATAGAACCGAACAAAACTTCTTTAAAAAATATATAAGACTATATATATATTTTTATTTCTATTTTAGTTTAGTAGCATATTTACATAAAATTAACAGATAGTATTTTCTCACAATATAAAAGTTTTTAAATCATGTATTGGATTAGATGAGGCACAGTGCTTAATTTTATATATATATATATATATATATATATATAGAGAGAGAGAGAGAGAGAGAGATAATATAGTCCTTACAATTTGTAAATTTCGTTTGTCACAATTATACCAATAACATTTTTTAGACATGTTTTTAAACTCAATTATGTACCTTACTTTGTTTTTATTGGCTTTTTTTAATTTAACTGAAAACCGTAAGATCTGCTTCAGCTTATCTGTTCATTTAGTGCTGTTGTTATAATGGCCATTTAATATAAAATATGATTTTGTACCTATTGAAGTGTCTCAAGTGAAACTTTAGTGCGTAACATACAAATATTTATGTCAATTGCTGTGGTAATACTGAAACACATGTCAGGCCATATTGTTTATTTTGTTTCGAAGTATTTTGATACATGAGGAAAACTTCACTCTGAATAACTAAAACTCTAAAAAATCAACTTCATATTGAAAGAATTCGTAACAACTCCAATTAATAGAAGTATTAGTATACAATATATTTATATACACGTAAAATCTTTTCGGAATATTGCTGGTAAACCACTGGTAATACAACTGTAAAAATATTTTACAGTTACAAATATATTTTGGAAGTGCAAATAAAATGTTTTAAATACAATACTAAAAAATCATTAGCATTTTTACTGTATTAATTCTTGTACTGTTGCAAAGAACTTTCTGGCGAGAACACAAAAACTGGCTCAACAACATATAAAACAAAATAAAGGTAATATTTCTGACGGTACCTTAATAAATTTCCATTTTTTTATAAGTACATTAGAAGTTTAGTTTGCAATTTTAAAAAATTCTAAGTAAATGTGCCATGAAGTCCCTTGCAAATGTACAAGAAAATTCTCAATAAATTTCCTACAAAATCCTTTGTAAGAATACTAAAAATCAATAGAAAACTCACAAAATATTGTTTAGAAAACTCCCTAAAAATCATTTGTACGTTTACTAAATAATTTTTAGGAAATTTACCAAAATATATTTAGTAATCGCCCTAAAATATCGCTAGTAAACTTACTAAACTATATTTAGTACTTTTATAAAAACTAATATGAGAAACTCCCTTAAAAATCATTAGTAAATTAGCTAAAAATTCTTTAGTAAACTCCCTGAACAATCATTAGTAAGATTACTAAGTAATATTTAATAAATTTACAGGCGATTCTTTGGGAAACTCGCTAAAAAAAGGTTAGTATGTTTCCTAAACAATATTTAGTAACAGTTACTAAAGCAACTTTTGTAATATTACACGATTTTCTTCTGTTGCGGTTACATAAAAAATTCTAGGCATCCCAGTTTCCTAGAAAATACCTAGTAACTTCACAGATTTTTTTTTACAGTGTATGCATGTAGATAATAAATATCAGCAAAAAATGAACTTAAAACATTGAGAAATATTAAGAAATTGTTGTATATTATGAGCGACATTGTAATTCTAAAGAAACTAAAATGAAATCTAGAAAAATAAATAAATAAATAAACGGTCAAGTGCGATTATATCACTCTCTGAGAAGGTTTAGTACAATAAGTATATGAATTATTTACTTAATTATTATAAAAAATCATCTGTTTTAAAAGAATAAAAAGATTTGTGAAAAACTATACGTAGAGTTGGGTGTAGCTGTATGTAGTTGAAAAATATGAATACTCTATGTATAGGGGGAACTGGGGTACATTGATACTTGGGGCACATTGATACACCCCCTGTACAGCACACAGGTCATTACAGGAAGTTTCACAACAGCTCCAAAAGGTGATACTAGTGAAATTAGCAACATATAAAAAGTTTTGGAATGATTCAATAGTTTGATGAAAATGGATGGGTGATTAATTGTTTTTGTAGGTCAAAAGTAAATTTGAGTTGTACAATTGAAATGGTATGATACAACTGTTCCAGTATTTTCAACCGAAAAGAATACCCTCCCTGGCAAGTAACGCTAATCTTTATCAGTTTCTCATTCTTTATTGTTAGATAAATTATAATGTGTTGGATTTGCGACTCGTTTTATTTAAAATGGATGCATGGGGCACAATGATGCAGTCTTTGTCGGGGCACATTGATACAACCTAAATCCTTTTCCAGTTCATTTTTTCATTACCTTTTATTTTTATTTTTACGATACACTCCTTAATTCAACCATATTTCGTCAAAAATTTCTACTATTATATTTTATTGAAGTGAAATAGCTCTAATTTCTTTATATTAGAACATTTTATAGTATTTTTGCAAACAGAAGACGCACAAACTTACACAATATCTAGTGCTAGTAGAATTAACAAAAGAAATGGACGGCAGCCTGGCAAATCTGAAATTTATATCGATTCTCCAGAGAAAAAAGTATTATCGACATGAGAAATGTTAAGTAAGAGAAACAAGCTGCAGAACAGTACATGATAATTATATTATAAAAATGATTTTTGATATAATTATCCTTTATATTCTGTTTCTAAACCGATTTATAAACAGAAAACCTGGTAATTCTTTCACCTTTCCTAAGAAAGAAGAGAATTCTGGGGTTAAAGTGCCAGATATGACAAAGTTACCACAACCAACATACTAACAAGGAACAGCCAGAACATCAGGTCATTATACATTTCATTTTGGTTGCTTTAATATCGCTTACAAATAAATTGTGTGCAATTTTAATGTCTATAAATATATATAAAATGGTTTGCTAACTATTTTTCTGTGAAAAATATGCATTGGTGTTATTTTGTCTCCATTTTTCCCAGACGTTTCAAAGTGTATCAATCTGTCCCGGGGATGGGGCACTTTGATACAAATTACTTTTTTCGATTTTTTTTTAAATTACATGCAAAATTAATATATAAAACAACGACATTTTTGTAACACACTACACAGGTTTTGCTGACATCACATAGAAAAATAACTTGAAATTTCTGCTTTCTAGATACCAAAATTTTTTTTTTAAAAGCTGTATCAATGTCCCCCAGTTTCCCCTACTATTAAATGTAAACTATAAAAAATCAGAGTTATGAAACCTAAATATAAATAATATCAAATATTGCTGTTATGTGTAGCTTTTTTTTTATTCTTATCATAATCTTCTTATGAACTTAATTCTGTACTGACATTACAATTATGTTTAAATTTCATTTTAAATTTCATAAATCTAAATTCAGCGCAGTAATAATAATTTCCTTTTACAGTTTAGTTAAAACAGAATAGTTAATAAAAATTTAAGCTTGGCATTGTGCTAAGTGCGCTTCGGAATAAGTTCGGAAAGTTGCAAGCTCGCCTTGGACCGTGTCGAACTTTTCCAGATAAGCTTTTAATTATTGTTTAAAGGCCCTAGAAGCGTATTGAGAGGTCAACTTAATGTTAATTAGTCTGGAATCTCGTAGATTTTCTGTGATTAACTATAATTAAATTAGTTTGTTTTTAACAATTTGACACTTATTGTTATTTTTTACAGCAACTGGATTTCAATTTATATATATATATATCATTAAAATTTGTTATCAAGGCTTTAAAAGTCGGTAGTGCATGGTGTACGCTGCCAATTTGTCATTATGTATGTCAAAACCGCACATGTTTTAAAAAGTTAATTTGTCGAGAAATTACCCACGCCTTTTTTTCTAAATTCGTCATCAACAATGCTTTTATATTTATACTTCGATAGGTACCTCTAGTATTCCTCAAAACCTTTGTTGTATAGGGGAGAGTGGGGATACTTGAGCCACCCCTATTATCTCTACAGTTGGTTAATTTTTCTTTCTAAAACTGTCAATATGATAACATATTTATAGTTCTGAACATGTAAAAAAGAAATCACAAATCTTGGTACCATTTTGAAAATGTAGTGATTAATAGTTGTCTTTTCCCTATCTGAAGTAAATATTTGGGTGCATGGCTTTTTTGTAATCAAAGTTTTGTTTAAAGTTGCAACTATATACATATATTCAATAAGCATAATTTCAATTGTATTTTGAGTCTAAAATAGTTCTAATAGCTGCAATCTTTATTTAGTAAAACTCTGGGAAACAAAAATAGTGATAGTGGGGATACTTGAGCCAATGAGAGTGGGGATACTTGAGCCATGTCTCAATCATCCCCACTAGAAATTAAACATGGGTGAAACAAACAAAAAATAAAATTCTATCCTTATATTCACTAATAGATATTTTTCTGGATAAAAGGGAGAATATTTTTCATTTTATTTTTTTTTCCTTAAAAAAATAACGACCTAAAAATGTTTAAAAATGTATATTTTTTAAATGAAAATATCTATTTTATTTTTCATTTTGACTAACAAAATAGCCTGTCTAGATAAATGTAAACATAGTTTTCAATTTAACTTTCATTAAAATAAAATAACTTTTTAAAACGGTTTTACAGGCTATAATCTCTAATACTTTAATTAGTTAGGTCCAACATATTAAAATATTTATTTTTTAATATAATATATTAAGATTAATATTTTATATTGAAATCGTAACCTCTGTTGCTGTAACTTTTTTTTAACTAAGAAAATTGAAGAAAAATTGGTAAAAAGAGTGCACAAAAAAAAACAAGAAAAGCAACAAAAATCCCAGTTCAAACATACCTGCATGGAGCCAAAGAGGAAGACAAAATCTTTTCCTGTTAAATCAAAAAAGTGTTTGAAATAGTAGAATGATACATCTGGCTTAAATTCTGACAGCTACTAAATTAAAAGCATGAGTTCTGATGGAAATATCCATCACGCATAAGTCAAAAGGGTAATAAAATCAACGGAACAATTTTTACCCATCTGGGTGGTCCAAAGAAACACACGTAGTAATAAAATTTTAAGGCCCGAGAACCCAAGACACCACCATTGTACACCGACTTTTAACGTCAAGAATATTTATAATGGGCCATAAAATAAATTTACTATAGCTTTCTGGACATGAGAAAGTTTCTCTTACGTCAATGTCTCTATAAAGAAGGCGCGGACGCCCACCGCCCAATAATCACAAACCCAGCTTATTCTGTTCTCCAATTATAGTTTTTTTTAAAAAAAACTTGGTCACTCCCACAGATCGGGGAAGAAAAGATTTTTTCTTCGAGGGGTCAGTCGGCTAAAAATCTTTCAACGTGTGTACACCCTCAGCTGACAAAAGGGAGGCTTTTCCTCCTGCCTGCCTCTCTGCTCTGCGATGTTGATGCCGGATGACAGTTGAAAAAAAAATCTCCATGTGCTTGATGCCAAAAGGATCTTATGGAGTAACCCTCTAGCTGAATGCCCAAGAAATGCTCCGACGTCCGAAGATGACCGCGATGAAAGTCAACTGTTTGGCAAGTAAATATTTTACTATGATAATTCCCCAATTTTTGTTTTGAATTTAAAGTCAGCTGCAATATGGGAATTCTGCAAAATATCATTATTATTATTATTATTTTCTTCTTAACAACGTTACTCTAGAGAAATTTAAATTGTAATTTTTTTTGTGATCTTTTCACCATAATGCATTTTGTTCATTTAATGTAAAGTTTTGTAAATATTTTGTAAATAAATTTATCTTTAATTGTTTAATAGCGTAGAAGAATTATTTTATTCAGAAAGAAAATGTGTTGATTTCTTGTTTTACATTTAGGATTTATTATTTTGAATTTATCGCTTAGTTCATTTTATCTTCTAATAATAATGGATTAGATGCTACATTCTCATAAGGAAAGGTTCTTCAAAAAGATCACACAACGCAAAATTATTTCTATTTTCTTTTAAGAAGTTAATTAAAATTCCAACCTTTTCCCAGAGAAACGATCACTGCTGTTTATTTAATAGCATTAATCTTAATATTATTATTATTGTTCTCTAGGTATAAATGATAACAAGGAATTAATTTAATGATTTTTTTTTTTTTTTTACTCATTTAATGGAGTAAGTCTATTTCTTTCCAACATAGGATTGGAAAAATAAATGGTTGCCTTTGACCAGTTGTATTAATTATGAGATGTCATATTTAATACTTAAATAAAGATCTTGGAGTTATTATAGTTATTTATATATTTTTTAATAACCGATTATATATAGATTATGTTATGATTTATGTAAGATATTAAATTTAACAGTAAATGGTGTAAACATTACAATGTTTTGTAAAATTAATTTTCTTAAAACAGATATTATAAACAAATCGCAGATATATCCCTATTGCACACTGACTCGGTAAAAAATAAAGGAAGGTCTGGCAAATGGCACTTTCAATGTTTGTTTGTTTATATTATTTTGCAATGTTATGTACTGTAGTAGATGGTAGATGATTATATATATATATATATATATATATATATATATATAAAATAAATAAATAAATGAAACATAGTAAAAGAGTAAATCGACTTGAGAATTTTGAGTGTAAGAAATGTTATCTATGTGTTGTTGAAATTCAAGCCGATTGGTGCTTTCATTGTTTATCTTCGTATCAAGCAAATATATGAATAAGATATATGAATAAAATATTTCTTAGTAAATGATACATATGCATAGACATAAAAAAAGGGGAAATTACTCTTTTTGTTCGAATCTGATATATGATATTTTTGTTTTTATTTCTTTCTTTCTTTGCTAATGTGGTATCAATATTTTATATATGTGTATATGTATGTGTTTTATATTTTCACTTTGCTACTGAAGTTGAATTAAAATTATAGTAGAATTAGCTATTAAAGCAATGTCTAGGAAATAAACATAAAAAAATGGGTCTAGATGATAGTTTAGAAGGGAATGCCAGGAAATAAACGCAGATATAAAAGGAAAAGTGTAGATCTAAATACCTCCGGAATAAAAACGAGGAGGCAGAGACAGAAAATAAAAAATAAAAAAAACGATCAAAATAACAACAATAAAATGGCAAAACCTAGCGTAGATACGCTATTAACTTTTATTCCTGTCTTTGACGGAAAAAAAGAATCGAACATAAATTTTTTTGTTAGTGAATTTAACAATTTAGTGGAGGAAGTAGATTTGGATGACAAGTCGAAATTAGCTATCTTAAAAGCTAAATTAGTAGGACAAGCCAGAGAAAAATTAGCTAACGATGAAAGTCTAAATACAGAGAAAGATTTCGCAAAGTTCAAAGAAAAATTAATTGATATCTTTAGCGCAAAGACGAATTTTTCTACCGCTCAAAATAATTTTTTTGCTCTGAGACAAAAACCCACACAATCCATTACGGATTTTATTTATGAATTTAATGCAGCCGCAAAATTATACGCGGATAAGAGTGGTCAAAAAATTGAAAATTCAAACAACAAATTATTCGAAACAATAAAATTCACTAGATTCTTAGAATCCATGAGACCGGACTTAAGTCTGGATGTCCGTAGAATGGCACCAGCAAATTTCAATGACGCGTGCAAATTTGCAAAACAAATGGAAGAAGCCTACAATCAGGTGTCATTAAATGAAATAAAAACGATTCAAAAATCATCCAATGATGAAAATTTCGATAAATTGCTAAAATTAAATATTGAAAGTGCAGAACAAATAAAAATTTTAACTTCCGAACTTAACAATTTAAAATTAAAATCAAAAGAGAATATCGAAAACAAAAACAACTGGTGCGAATACTGCAAAAGAAAATCCCATTCGATAGAAACATGTTGGTTCAGAAATTCAACAAAAAATTCCCAGCAAAGGAATGAAAATCCTAGCGGACAAAATTCCAAAAATAGATATTTTTATAACAATAAATTTCAACAAAGACCGAATTTTTCTCCTAGATTACAAACCCCAATCAAAACATACAATTTCAGAATTATGCCATGCCTGGTGAGTACTACGGATTTCCCCCATATTTCCCCCCACCCCCAAATTATTTTTCTAATGCTTGGCCACATAATCATCAGTTACAAAATTATGGCCAAACTGCTGAGATTAGTTATGATAATACCAGGAACAATTCACAAAGAAACCGTACAGATCAGCAACAAAATGATAAAAAAATAACAAGGAATATCAAAATTCCAATCACAAACAAAGACGTGGTTCAAAAAAATAAATAGGGGACTTACCAATACACAAAATACGCATCCGCGTAAGTCTCCTAGAAGCGGGTCTCCTGTTTTGAATAAAATTATCGCGAGCGTAAATAGTCCAGATTGTGACACTTTACCAATTATATTTTTTGAAATAAAAGATATTAAAATAAACGCCTTATGTGATTCTGGGGCTGCGGTGAGCCTGCTTTCACCGACATTATTTAACAAACTAAAAGATGCTAACATTAAATTCCAATATTTGGCAAATCAGGTACAAATAAAAACTTTAACAAATTCCTCTATACACTTTAAAAAGTGCATAAAATTGACTTTTCGCCTGGAAGGCATATTTACAACTGGAACATTTTACGTAACTAACCAAGATTTCGGAAGAGATTACGAAATGCTTTTGGGTTATGACTATTTAAAAACCAACAAAATAATATTAAATTTCGACGACAAAACTATGAAAGTAAAAAACAAAAAAATCTCGCTACAATTTACTGAAAAGTATTTACAAGGTGTTTTAAATAATCTAATATTTTCAGAAAAGACGGAGGAAAACGAAGCCCAAAGCGCAACGAATGAGAATAATAATACAGAAATTGATGTTAGTACTGTATCAAAAAAATCAAGGCAAAATAATCGTATTTATAAGAAAAACTCTATGTGGGCAAGATTATCGAAACATGTGTATTTGAAACCGGGACAAGATAAAATAGTGCAGTTGCAGTGCTCAGATATTTTTAAGGAAAAAGACTTAATTTTACTAGACCCAACTGATGCACATGATAAAAAAATTACTTACGATTTTTCTATTCATGAGATTAATAAAGCAAAGCAAATCAATATTATTCTTAGGAATGAGTCGGATAGAAAAATATTTCTTCCCCGAAACACGAAAATAGGAAAACTTAGTAAAAATTTCACCATAACAAAGGACATGGAGCCAAGCAATGTCGAGAAGGGCGCAATTTATGAAATCAATAATTTGAGTATCGCAGAAACTCGGAAACTTAGAGAGGCTGAATTATCACCCGACGATTTTAAATTAGACCATTTAGAGGAAGCAATTAGAAAAAAAATAAGAGACTTACTTTTGGCTAATGCTCATGCATTTTCTAAGAGTTACAATACTTTGGGTCAATGCTCTCTAGTTGTTCCGAAATTTAATTTAGCGCACGAGTTCCCCATACAAGCTAAACCTTATAAAATGGCCCAAAACATCAAAGAATATGCTAAAACAGAAATAAAAAAATTGTTAGAAGCTAAAATTATACAAAAAAGTGACTCTCACTATGCTTTTCCTGTCATATTTGTAAAGAAAAAAAAATAATGATAACAAAGAAAACGAAACTCAAATGAAATATAGAATGGCAGTCGATTTTAGACTCTTAAACGAAATTCTAGAATCCTATCCTTATCCTATCCCTGATATAAAGGAAATTTTACAAACAATGGGCGGAAAAAAATATTATTGTGTTCTAGACTTACATTCTGCTTTTTTTCAAATTAATGTACGCCCAGAAGACAGTTATAAATTAGCATTTATAACGGAAAATGGGAGATATTCATTTTTAAGACTACCTTTTGGTACTAAATTATCAACTCCGGTTTTCGCAGATTTAATGGACAAAGTATTGGGTCATTTTGACAAGCATCAAGTAGCATATTTCATCGACGATGTTTTGTTGGCAGCTTCGTCACTTGATGAGATGTTAAACCTATTGGACAGAGTCCTAAAAACTTTCATAGAACATAATCTTACTATTGACCCAAGTAAGATGCAAATTTGTAAAAACGAAATTGAATTTCTTGGTTTCGCTTTAAACGAAAATGGATATTCATTATCCAAACGAAATTTGGATAAAATACAAAGTTTAACAAGACCAAGAAATAAAAAAGGAGTAAAATCTTTATTGGGTTTAACGAATTATTTTAGATCTTTAGTCCATAATTATTCAAGTATAGTGGACCCCCTTATTGATTTAACAAAAGAAAAAGTAAAATTTAAATGGGATGAGGCAGCTGAGTCTGCTTTTCAACAACTGCAAAAAGCAATTATCCAAAACCCTACATTAAAACCTCCCGATTACAATAAAGATTTTTATCTCATAACTGACGGATCAAAAAAAGCAATTTCAAGCATTTTAGCCCAAAAAATTGATTAAAAAATGCGACCCATCGAATTTTTTGGAAGAAAATTAAAAGAGGCGGAAAAAAGATATCCCAGTTGGAAATTTGAGCTGCTAGCTGTGCATGACTCTGTTATGCATTTTAAACACATATTAGCGGGTAGAAAATTTCATATACTGACAGATGCAAAAGCCTTAACGCAAAGTTTAAAATTAGAAAAACAATCGGACATAGTCGTGAGATGGATAGAACACTTACAAGAATTTGATTTTTCTATAGAGCACATTGAAGGGGACTCTAATCCTGCTGATTTTTTTTCCCGAAATTTAAATAATATAACAACAACAACTGACATGCAGAATAATTTATTCTTAGTGAATATGGCAATTTCAGATACGAATGTAAAGGAACAGCAAGGTTTAGACGAAAATTTAAGTAAAATTATCACGAAAATTAAATCGGGTAAGAACAATAAAACAACAAAAAAATATGCACTTAATGCAGACGAAATTTTAATATTGAAACCAGGTTCTGATAATAAAGAATTATTAATAGCACCCGATACGCTCAAAATAGCTATTTTAGAAGAAGCGCATAGACCTCATTTTGGTTTCAAAAAAACGTATGACATAATAAAGGCTAGATTTTTTTGGCATGGGATGTACAGGGACACAAAAACATATTGCAATAATTGCGTTCCCTGCAACACTACCAAACCGCACCCTACTATTAAAACTCCTATCGAAAAGATAGTAAAAAATCATGAAGTGGGTGCCTATCTGCATTGCGATATTATAGGTAAATTACCAACATCTCTCAAAAAAAACAAATTTATACTATCTATTATTGATTCTACTTCAAGGTATTTGGAAGCGGTACCACTCAGAAATGTAGAATCTCAGTCAATCCTAAATGTTTTGAACAAGTATTTCAGCGCCTATGCAATGTGTCGCCATATACAGGTAGACAATGCTGGATATTTTAGATCAGAGTTATTCAAAAATTATATGAAAGCTTTGAACATAGAAATAAATTTCTCCAGCGCTCGTAGGCCTAATGCAAATGGCATGATAGAGGGCTCAAATCGAACGTTAAAAAACTCAATAGTGGCTATGAGCAAAAATACACTAGAATGGGACACACGACTGGATTTTTTAAAATTAGCATACAACAGCTCGATTCATAGAGCAACGGGTTTTTCGCCATCCATGATATTCTTTGCGAGAGAAATTAGAAATCCATTTTCAATTCATCTACCGACGAATGACATTTGCACTCAAACTTACGTAAAAAACAGACTTCAACACATACAAGAAGTTAAGTTACAAGCTCTCTTAAATCAAGAGAGAATTATGAAAGAATATGTCGATGAAGAAGCATTAAAAAAGGTAAAAACATTAAAAATAGGACAAACATGCTATTTAAAAGTCGCTGGGAACCCCGGAGCTCTTCAAAAAAAATTTGAAGGGCCTTTCGAAGTTATTAAAAGAGTACGGAACAATAATTATTATTTGAGGGATTTAACGAATTCACAGAGAAACCCGATAAAGCGACACATAGACAAACTGTTTAGCCCGACGACAGTAGAATATGAAAACTGTCAGCGAACGAACTCTGAGGAGGCTCAGTCAGCTTAAGAGAGTTTTTTCGGTCAATATATATACAATTAAAAATATAAATGTATATACAGATTTTCGTTTATGGATGTTAAACAACACGGGTATATCGAATATATTTAGTATGTTATATATCTTTTTTTTCTAGCGGATTAATCTTGTTTCCTTTTTTTTTCCTTGTCTCCCACACACACACACACACACAAAAAAAAAAAAGTGATGAGACTATTGAGTGTAGATCAGTTTTTTTTTTCCTCTTTTTTGGCTGGCGCAGAATGGCGTTATATTGATAATTGGAAATGTTTATTTTCTTCTTCGATAATAATAATGCACTTTTATGCGAGTGATATTTCAGGGTAATGCCATCCATATTAATAATTGGCTTCAAAATGCTATTTAGCCGTTTAAAATAAATAAATAAATAAATAAATAAATAAAAATAAAATAAATAAACAAATAAATAAATAAAAATAAATAAATGAATAAATAAAGATTTTTTTTTTTTTTGGCCAATTTACACAAATTCAACATAATATTTTTTTCTCCAAACTTAAATAAGTATCCTGCTTTTACATTAGTTTTTCTCCGATAGCAGACTTTCATCTTTAAATTTACGATTACTATATGGTATTTCATTTTAAAATATTTGATTACAGGCGACCTGATAGTTTCTAGACATATAAATAAATAAACAATGATAAAAAAAATAAATAATAATGAGTAATTTTTTTTAATATAATTCTTTAATTTAAATAAAATCATAGGTAATTACCAATTTAGACCATAACCTCATTTTGATAATTACTTAATTAAAATTGATACAGGATTCGATTTTCTAGCTGTCGTGAATTCTGCTGGTCGGAATTAGTGCGCACAATGACTGCCGGAAATTTTCGAAAGACTTGTAACAAATTTTAAATAGTATCTACAAACGAATTTATAAAAGAATTTCGAAATACCGATTAACTTGAAAATTAACAGCTAATTTAAATATAAGATAACATGGAAGATATTAGACAAATAATTATGAGTAAAGATAGACATAAACAAAAACATGTCATATTCCCCGTTCACGAGTATCTAATAATAATAACAATAATAATAAAAGCATCAATTATTATGGATGTGAGGAGGTATACCTAACAAAATGGCACTCTTGAGACATTTCTAGAGTATATTCTAATAAAGTTATGAGTGTGTTAATAAGATATATATAGTTCCTGTTTTAATTTATTCTTATATTTTTTCTTACGGTCTATACATATATATACATTAATAGTTTTTGCCTGTCTATCGTACCAATGACAATAGACAACAGAGAGCCGTAAGTCGCAGATGTGCATATACCACATATATAAACAGCATCAGATATGAGGAAATAATTCCTTTTATATGATTCTTTATATGATATAAAGCAAAATAATAATAATAATAAAAAAAAGAAATATGATACATGTATTTACTAATTGTGAACAGGCTTTATATATATGAATTGTATAACTTATCGAGAAAATACAAGTTTTGTGATGTATCAGTTAAATTGTTTATATACATTTCCATAAAATGATAAATGAGTGTTATTATGTGTATCTATATAAATATAGCTTATGTTATTTAATAGTGCCAATATTATGTAACAGTTTATGCCAGAGTTTCTTTTATTTTATTTTATTTTATTTTTTTTTTTTTTTTGGCTCTTAATTTTTTTTTTCTCTCATTTATGTTATTCGGAATTCATTGCTTTGAAAATCTATTTGGCTATTTTAATACTTTTACTTATTCAAAATTGGGGGATACAATATAGTACAGCCAGACTTCCACAGATTACTATTCAACATAGTTTTGACATATGGCGACTGATGTCGCAACGATAGGACTTTTCATAACGAATCAGCGTTGGTATCTCGAAAGGACACCGTATTAGAATGTGTCGTCGGCATGCGACGAACTTTCGTTACAGCTGGTTTTATTAATCAACCCAGTAGGCTAAATTCTGTCCTGAGGCATAACAGATATCCTAGGAAGATGACCGAACAAGCCGGGACTCTATTGTATTTCATCACGATGTGCTGGTTGAACTTAGTGATAAAGTTAATGACAATGATAGGTAAAAAACAAACAAACAAACAAAAAAAGGACATGAACTCTGTCCCTTTCCTTTTTTTTTTCTCCTATGACAGGGGGAAAATGATGGAAATATCCATCACGCATAAGTCAAAAGGGTAATAAAATCAACGGAACAATTTTTACCCATCTGGGTGGTCCAAAGAAACACACGTAGTAATAAAATTTTAAGGCCCGAGAACCCAAGACACCACCATTGTACACCGACTTTTAACGTCAAGAATATTTATAATGGGCCATAAAATAAATTTACTATAGCTTTCTGGACATGAGAAAGTTTCTCTTACGTCAATGTCTCTATAAAGAAGGCGCGGACGCCCACCGCCCAATAATCACAAACCCAGCTTATTCTGTTCTCCAATTATAGTTTTTTTTAAAAAAAACTTGGTCACTCCCACAGATCGGGGAAGAAAAGATTTTTTCTTCGAGGGGTCAGTCGGCTAAAAATCTTTCAACGTGTGTACACCCTCAGCTGACAAAAGGGAGGCTTTTCCTCCTGCCTGCCTCTCTGCTCTGCGATGTTGATGCCGGATGACAGTTGAAAAAAATTCTCCATGTGCTTGATGCCAAAAGGATCTTATGGAGTAACCCTCTAGCTGAATGCCCAAGAAATGCTCCGACGTCCGAAGATGACCGCGATGAAAGTCAACTGTTTGGCAAGTAAATATTTTACTATGATAATTCCCCAATTTTTGTTTTGAATTTAAAGTCAGCTGCAATATGGGAATTCTGCAAAATATCATTATTATTATTATTTTTTTCTTCTTAACAACGTTACTCTAGAGAAATTTAAATTGTAATTTTTTTGGGTGATCTTTTCACCATAATGCATTTTGTTCATTTAATGTAAAGTTTTGTAAATATTTTGTAAATAAATTTATCTTTAATTGTTTAATAGCGTAGAAGAATTATTTTATTCAGAAAGAAAATGTGTTGATTTCTTGTTTTACATTTAGGATTTATTATTTTGAATTTATCGCTTAGTTCATTTTATCTTCTAATAATAATGGATTAGATGCTACATTCTCATAAGGAAAGGTTCTTCAAAAAGATCACACAACGCAAAATTATTTCTATTTTCTTTTAAGAAGTTAATTAAAATTCCAACCTTTTCCCAGAGAAACGATCACTGCTGTTTATTTAATAGCATTAATCTTAATATTATTATTATTGTTCTCTAGGTATAAATGATAACAAGGAATTAATTTAATGATTTTTTTTTTTACTCATTTAATGGAGTAAGTCTATTTCTTTCCAACAAGTTCGACAATATCATTAGAGGAAAATTCTGCCAATGATGGTGATGATGTGAAAAGAAAACCTTCTATTGATGGTTGGTTACTAATAAAATATGCCAGAAAGAAAACTGTAAAAATATTTGTTGGATAAGTGCTTAATATTATGAAAATAAAATTTGCCCGAAGAATTGCAGATTCCAAATTTAAATGGCTCTGGACTGAGGATGATTCTACCGTCGTTATTAGTTGAAATTATCCTCCGACAACCAGTTTTAACGACAAAAAATGATCGTTTTGTTTTCTCAATTGGTTTTGAAGGACTTTACGTTTCATAATTTATCATTCTGTAAAATGTTTGTGCAAAAAGTAAAGCGAAAAAAATTACTTTTGTAGATATTTTTCCTTAGTGGCTCAAGTATCCCTTCACCATGGTTCAAGTATCCCCGCCATGGGGATACTTGAGCCACGATGTAAAACAAAAAATAAACATTTATTATACATAGAAAAATAGTTCAAAATTAATTGAAAGTGGTTTTTAGTTGAAGAAAAAATATCAAATTTTCATTTTCAATATTTTATTTTATTCTAAAAAAATATAAAAAATTGAAAAAAAATTAAAATTCCAAAAACGGCTCAAGTATCCCCATCTTCCCTTACTCGCAAATCGAAATTTTGTGTTAATATAAATGCGTTTTTCTGAAAAAGTATGCAACCTAGGATAATCAATTTTAAGTTTTCTACAAGGTTTAAATTAATGTATATTATATCGACTCTTTTTTTTATTCTTTGTGTCCATAAATATGGAAAAAGAAGAGGAAAGTATAATTTTTCACTGCATTTTTTGCGATATTTCTGAAAATGCAACATGTATTATTAAAAGAAATATATTTTTAATTTCAGCGTTATAAAAGTTTTCACACGATATCTCATACGATGTACAAAGACACTTTCTTTATCAAGCTCCTCTATAATTTTTCTAAATATATTTGGGGATGTTTAATACCCTGTAAAGATGTGGGTTAATAGTCTCTATTACTTCTCCCAAATTAAATTTTCCACGTTCCATAGTTTGCAAGTGAAATGGCTGTTATAGACTGACAGAAACAGGAGAGATCTTATAATGGTTCCACTTTTAGGTACGTTCGTAATTATGTAAATACGTAGCACCTATAGTTTCCGTTCAGTCCGTCCGTCTGTTCGTCGATCTGTCTGTCTGTCTGTCTGTCTGTCTGTCCGCATATAATAACGCAAAAACTACCCAACCGCATCTTTTGAAATTTAAAATATATAATTATTACATAATTTTGTCAAGCCATTTCAAATTTTATGAGAATCGGATGGATAGATCAATTACAGGGACGATCAAAAGTATTCCGTTACATTATGGTCAATGGGGAAAAATGTTGCAAATGCATTTTAATCGTTTGAAATTTAACTTACATACTTATTACATAATTTTGTCAAGTCATTTCTTTTTTTTCCAAATGGGATGCATAGATCAAATACAGGGACAATCAAAAGTACTCCGTTACATTACAGTCAATGGAAAAAAAAAGTTTCAAATGCATTTTAATAATGTTACACTCATTCGAAAATAATAATATTGATATGCATCATAAAATATATATTATAATATAGATTTTGCAGAATCTGTGGTGCAAAGAACTTTTGTTATTAATTTGCAAGGCCAAACAAAAGTATTCCATTACATAATGAGTATAGAGAGAACGTTGTTTGTTGCGCATTTTAATTGTAATTAACTATTTACAATTTTATGAGATTGATATATGAGAGTGATATTTTAAAAACTTCATTATCGTACGAACGCACCTCATTTACTACGCTTTACGTGCAATTTCCAACTTGTTATTTTTTAAGTACGGAACTCTGAAAATTGAAAAAAAAATGTGTTGGGCCAGGATAAAACATTCGTCTATATTATATTACACATTAATTTGAATAGTGTCCTCATGCATCAATAGTTATAGGTATAGAGTAATGATATGCATGACTGGAATTACACTATTTAGTTATTAATACCTGAGAAAATCGCGCAAGTTAATATGCAACAAATTTATTGCGCACAAGATTCGGAATCAATCCGAAATAGCACATACACCAGCACTACCTGTTGATCCATCGAATTCAATGTCCCATGAGCATGTACTTATGGCAAGTTTTAACAGATTAGGAAGTAAATAAAGTTGCGTTTATTAATTTTTGTGTTATAATCATATTAGAAATCATTAAAATACAACATGCTAGGGAAACTTGTTAAATTGTGCAATTTTTTATATGGTATTTCACAATCCACATGACAACTTAATTCATAATTGATTATGTAAACTTAAAATATGTATTAAAATCAACTCTTCCCTGTATTTAGAAAAAAATCATGTGTTTAAAAATAGGCAAAATAAATATAAAAATATTTTGCTGTTAAAAAGATACTTTACAGGTAATTTTTCACTAAAGAAGAAAAAAGTATGTAAAAGTAATTATTTTAATAATTTTCTATTACGATATTATATAAAATACGCTAAAATTTGCACTAGAAATAATGAATATGTCAATCATCTGTCTTAAAAAGGTTATGTATGATGATTTATAGATTAGATAATTTTACATTCTTAACATTTTATTAACATTATAAACATTTCACATATTAAACATTTCACAACATATTAGTCTGCACTTTTTGATTAATTTTCTTTAATTTTCTAATAATATAGATATGCATAACTAAAGCAGGTTAATCTTGGATCCAATAAATTTCTAAAAATGTGAATAAATGCACATGCACTGTATATGAGGATTAAGGATTTTTAATTAAAGACTTATTCTATTTACTCTGATGTAAAACAGCTTTTCTATCTCGAAATGTTTCGCACGATGGAACGTTCTATAATATGATGTTAACGTTTATTTTTTGTTTGTTTGCAAAGATGAGTATATTTTTAGATCACAATCACTTAAAAATATATTTATTTGTTCAATTACTTACTTTCAAGTTACATATGTAAATATGGAATTATTGACTGCATTTTAGATATAAACAAAAAAGTTATTTGCCCTTTTTTAACTGTAAAACTCAGCATTCAGGCCTACAATTCAAGAGATCGTTATTTTACATGAAGAATTTTATTTTATAAGCATTGTATACTTTGAGGATTAAATATTGCTCTTACTTTTAATTAAAAGAATACTTCGTTTACTCTGATGAAAAAACACCATTTTTTTCTTCGATATTTTTCACACGTTTGTATGGTAAATGATTAAATGATATGATAATATGTCTATTTTTTTATTGTTTCAAAATATGAGAATATTTTTAATTCAGAAACATTATTCAATTTCAAAAAATATTTATTTATTTCAGTTTGTTACTTTTCATCTTATATATTTATCGTTTGATTATTCAAATTTAAATGCAAACAAAATAGGATGAAAACTTTTTTAAATTTAAAACTCGGCATTCATGTCTTCATTGGAAGAGATGTATGTTTAACATGAATGTTATTACACTGGCCTCCAAAAGTTAAGGTACAGCATGTTTTTCGGAGCTCGCCAGAAAAAAAATGGCAGTCAGATTAAACTTCCTAGTTTATATGAATGACAATAATAAACTTTATAAAACTTACACAAAAATTACTGCTACCACTTTTATTTTATAGAAAATAATAGATACTTGTGAAGGTGCGCGGAAAAAATGTCAACGGAAAAAAGGGCAACGGAAAAAAACGTCAACGGAAAAAGGTAACTCGATTAATGAATAGCTTATGTATAGAGCCAGTCCCTTTCATTCCTTTATGTAATTTTTGACCAAGGATATTCCTCGGGGTGAAGATGGAAAAAAAACATGAACTGAAAAAAAAATACAGGTACAGGTATTTTAATTAGGTGAAAAAAAATCACAAAATGACACTCATGACGTTTTTACACTCAAATGTCTATAATTTTATGTACATTAAAGTTGAGAAGTGCTCAGTTTGATGGCGTAGAACCTGGCTCTTTTCAGATTTCTGCCAATGGTTGGGTATAAATAACAAATTTTTTATTTTAAATAGATTTTCGTATAATTTGGCTTTAATCTTTTAACTCAATAAAATTAATGCTTTCCCCTTTTCAATAAAATTCTCTTAGAATTCTATTTTTATTTTTATTTTCTTGCATTTTTAATGCGATTTATCGAATTTTTTGCTTTTTGAGGCTTTATTAAACATGTGTAAGAGGTATTAGGTTTTTAATTTTGAGCTTAAATGTATAAATTTTGTCTTTTTTCTTCTGCGATTTAAAAAAAATCGCACAGAAAATTCTTTAAAAAATATGACATTCATGCATGGAATTCAGTTTCATATTTTTACATTATTTCAGAAAAAATTTTCATCTTTTCAATAAAGTTTTTCCGAAATTTGTGCAAAGTTTTCAAAATTTTTCGGGATTTTTAGATATTTTTCCCATTTTGTGGATCAGTCACGTCAACAATACAATATGAAACAAAACTGAAATAAATTTCTAAAAAATGATAAAACTAAGAAAAGAATAATGATGATATTCGTTATTTTAATAAATGATTATGTAATAAAATTAATTTCATAGGAAGCTCAAAACATATCGATTTTTGAACACGTATTATATTTTCCCACCTTGTTTATTGCTTTGTTTGTTTTTCCCGCCTTTTTACTTGTTTATTAGCAACCCTGTCCTTTCGAGCAAACCCTGGTTTCTACGGCAATTCGACAGTTTTCTGTAATTCGACTCTTGTAGAATAAGCACTGACAAGTTAAGGTGAAATGAACTATAAAGTATGAACATGGAGATAATCAAAAGCAATAAAGGTAAAGATAAATTGTGTTATTAACCGATAACTTAACATATATCCGTTAATAACTAATACATCTCAACTTTAGATTTTATGAAGAACTGACATTTATTACCATTGTTTACTGTTGTCATTTTAACCTGTTGCCTTTTTTTCCGTTGACCTTTTTTCCTAAATTCACTTGTGAATGAGTGAAATTACGAAGCTTTCGTAATTTCGACTGTAATTATATTTGTATTTGAACCAATGTTGTCAGTTTTGTTCGCAACATCCAGTAGAGTCTAAAAATATCAAGAAGCAGTCGTTTGCCCGATTCATTAAGGTGGCGGGCGGTAGGATAGATGGAAATGGGGTTGTCACAGGCCGATACTGCTAGACGGCTCAATGTGTATCACAGTGTAGTCCAACGACTCTGGGATCAGTATGAATTTGAAGATTCTGTGTCCAGAAGACATGTTCCAGGACGTCCATGTGCTACATCACCTGCAGAAGACCGGTTTCTAGTTATTTCGACCAGAAGGAGATGACGCACTACTGTGCCGCAAATCATTGCAGACCAATTTCCAGCATCAGGGAGAAAAATATCCGCTACTACGGTGCAAAAACGTCTTTACAATGCAGGTCTCTCTCTAAATCGGGGAGTTATGTGTACCTGTCCCTCTCAACAGACGACAGAGATCGGCCCGCTTATGTTGGGCAAAAAAACATGTTTCCTGGACCAGACAACAGTGGGCTTCTGTATTATTCACAGACGAGTCCAGATTTACAATGGAGAGCGATTCAGGGCGCCTTCTGATCTGGAGATAACAAAGCACTCGATACCAACCAAAAAGCACTGTCGAAACACACAGGTACAGAAACGGTGGAATGATGTTTTTTGCTGAAATCTCACTCGGAGGCCACACTGACCTGCATGTGTTCCATGGAGGAACTCGGACTGGTGCGAGATATCGGTATGAGATCCTTAATTCATATGCACGCTCATATGCCGTTGTTACTGGCAAAAGTTTTATTCTAATGGATGATAAATCGAGACCACACCAAGCTGTGGTTGTTCAGGATTATCTTGAGGATTACGGTTTGGAGAGAATGAAATGGCCAGCTCACTCTCCAGACTTGAATCCGATAGAACATCCTTGGGACTATCTTATTAGACAGGTTGTGGCTTTAAGTCCACTACCAAGGTCATTAAATGAGCTGGAAAAAAGCTTGCCCCATGTCTGGTCAGCGCTACCTATTTTGGTGTCCTACAATCAAATTGAGATACTGGAAAGTCGATGCTGCCAATGCATTCAAGTCCGGGGTGGACATATTTCGTATTAGAACCTGATTCTAAAGTTTCTGTGACATTTTACTACATAACTATCTGACCCGCCCGGCGTTGCCCGGGTCCGTAATAATAATGTTAAACGAACTTGAAAATGTTATGATTTTATGTTTAACTCGAAATACGTGTAAATACACTGTTAAAAATTTGACACTCCACCGCTTTTATAGAAAATGATTACTTCAGCTTATTATGGAGCATTCTTATAGGTCAAAAGAGAGATATTCTATAAAAGCGGCGGAGTGATGATACAGCAAAAGGGTCAAATTTTTTATAGTGTACATTATATTAAATACGTAACCCCTGACTGTGTCAAAAATTGTTTTAAAAAAACTAATATTTAACTCCAAAAATACCCAAAATGACTGCAATGGAAAACGCAGGAGGGAATATGTGTGCAACGATTGCGTGATTTTCGTGTTAAAGTGTTGATATTTATCCTTAAACTTACTGTTAAGTGACTTAACTAAATACTTTTTTCACATAGATATCTCAAGTGAAATATTTTGAATTTCAAACTAATTATATCACTCTTAAATCCGACTATACCGTGAATGAAATCGATTCTCGATGATTAGCTAAAAGGTTAGTATATAGTATTATAATTTCAGAGCCATTTTACAAAAATAGGTGTATACCCAGCTAAAAAAAGTTTACACTTTGTTTGCAAAAAAGTTTAGATTGTACACAATTTGTACACAAAAAGTGAATATTTTTGAATACTCCGAAAAGTATGTACTTTTTGTGAAAAATATTTTCATGTTTTATGTATACAAAAAAGTGAACATTATAAGTTATCAAAAACGGTGCACTTTTTTTGCATAAAATAAATAAATATTCCGTGTGTGCAAAAATGTTGCAACTTTTTTTTTTTTTTTTTTTTTTTTTTTTTTTTTTTTTTAAATCAAAGATTCCAATTTTGCAAATATTATGTACTATTTTTTATGGATGTGAAAATTAGATTTTTTCATTACAGGGATTATTATATCCATGCGTGGTGCCTTTTCTAAATTGGTGAAAATTTTCCAAGGTAAACTAATGTCGTATTTAACTTGCATTCGATCGGAAGGAATAAATTGGATTATGTCTTAATATGCCAAAATAAAATGAATTAATTAAATTTCAAAATCGTGAGGTTGTGGGCCCTTTCTCAATAAAAGAAAATTCTCAGTTCGATTTTAATTTTAAGGTAAACAAATGAAATACACTTTAGTATGCTTATCAAATTTGAAGAAAAACAAATTTAATTATTTAAATTTTAAAATCCAGAAATAGGGGTAATGAAACTACCCCCCTCGCTTCATTACCGGAAACTTCCTTGAGATTATCTTATATTTTAAGTTGCTTAACAAAAATAAATTCTATCTTTTAACACATTCGCTGCCGCTTACTTGAAGATGTGATGACCGTTAATGCCGCACTGCAGAAGTGGGGTTTTCCCGGAAGCCGATTTATTTTTTATAAGAAATAATCAGTAAAAGATTTTCCCGTACCAGCGCTTGACTGGCTATTTGACATCACCTCACATCACGCGCTGGCGCGTGAGCGACCTTTTAACGTTGGCGCCATATCACGCGCTGGCGCGTGATCGGCAACGAATGTGTTAAAAATAAGAAAAAATAGAAATTTTGATTAATTATAAATTTTTAAACTTAGGGGAGGGGTAATGTTTTTAGTAAAACCCTCTAACTTTACGGAAATATATAATTTCTCTTTTATTTTAAATTTCTCGAAAAGGCATAATTTTACTATGTTTTGCAAAATCATTCAAAAATAAAATTCAATTGTATTTTAGACTAAATAATATTTAAATCAAATTTAAGGGAGGGGCAATGACTCTCATATGACCTCTTCCCCATAAAAATCGTTTAATTTTAAATTATTTGAAAAAAAAAACATATTTTATTGGGCATTTCAAAACGAAAAAAAAAATAGTTAATTAAATTTCAAAATCCTGTTAAGGAAAAAATGTGCCTACCCCTAGAAAGAATAAATTTTGCTGTGTTTTTCAAAATCGGAGAAAAACAAAACTTAGTTAAATTTCAAAATCGAGAGAGGGGCAAAAGCCATTCTATGCCCCCTTCCCCCATTGCAAAATTTTTAATTTTTTTCTTTTTTTTTAAAGTTTCTCGAAAATAATAAATTCGACTACGAATTTCAAAATAAGAGAAAAAAATTTTAATTAATCAAATTTTAAAAAGAAGGGGGGGGGGCAATTGCTCTCACATGCTTTCATCTCCCTATCAGAAAATTTCTTACTTCCTCTTTTATTTTAAATTTCTCGAAAAGAATAAATTTTACGAAGTTTTTCAAAATTAAAAAAAAAATTAAATAATTAAGTTTCAAAATCGGGGGAAGTGAAGTGCCCCCCCCCCCACACACACACACACACCCATGCTCACAACACGCGCGCAAAAACTCCACTTTTTCAACGAGCTTACAATTTGCCCTTTTCCCTTATCAGGTGTAGCTTCCAATTATTATGAAAATTACTTGCGCTTTCAAAAATCAGACGAATCCTGTTTAATAATTATTAATTAATTTATGTACAGCTATAGCGATCTTTCCAACACCAGGAACCAGAAGCATTAATACTTCTCAACTCAGAGACTTGGAGCTGGTGTGTTTACATGTGACGTCACTCGACCGCGAAGTTAGCTAGAGAAACGAACGTAACGGATACCGCGTGTCCCGTCGTTTTTTATTTTTATTATTTCTAATTTAAATTATAGCGCTTATACCAAAGTTAATTTTTCACAAGTATCTCTGTGAAAGTTTCAAATGACATAGTCATTTGTAAGCACAGGCCAACCCTGTAGAATCGGTCGGGATCGAAAAAAAATTTCGCCTTTTGCTGCAAGTTGATGAATTTGCAGCGACTTGAAAATCTTTCCGAATTAGACAGCTCTATTTTTAGCTTCCGAATTATCAGAGGTTATTGTTTGTAATAACAACCACACATTATTAATTTAATTGTTGATGTTAATTTATTCATTGATATTAATTTAATCATTGATATTAATTTAATTTGCTGATTATTTTACATTTACTACATGCTTAGATTGTTTTTGAAAACAAATGGAAATTCTTATGAAAAATAAAAATTAATTCCCCCTTAAATTATAATTGTTTTGTGAGCTAAAAGGGACGTGAGATGGGCATCACAGATTTTTTCTTTTTTGCAGATTCTTTATCATTAAACCTTTATTTTGCTTCATGTCATGTTTAGTTTTTATTACATACTATATCAGAAAGTTAATATTGTTAATAAACATTTAAAAAATTAGGACTAAATACACCACAGGTAAGTGACTGTTTGATTAATAAATGCTTCAATTGTAAAAAAATTCATGATTTTTACAAAGACAGTTGCCAAAATTGGCAATTTTTCTTCGTATGACCAATAAAATTTTGGATTTTTATGAAACCGATTGACAAAAACCACGATTTTTACAAAGCAATCAACAGAATTTTTTCTTCTTTGACAACAAAAATAAGATTTTTACAAAATAAATTGACAAAATGTGCGATTTTTATGAAGCTGATCAATGGAATTTATGATTTTTCGAGTCTGGTCAACAAAATTATCAATTTTTACAAAGCCGATTAAAAAAATTCGCAATTTTTCTGCACCAATCAACAAAATTCGTGATTTTTACAAAGACAGTTGCCAAAATTCACAATTTTTCTGCATCTGATCAATAAAATTTCTGATTTTTATGAAACCGATTAATGAAAATCACGATTTTTACAATGCAATCGACAAAATTCATGACTTTTAAAAAGCCAATCGATGAAATTTTCATTTTTTTTTTCACATGATCAGTAAAATTCGCAACTTTTCCACAGCCGATCAACAAAATTATCGATTTTTTTCTTGTTTGACAACAAAAATAAGATTTTTACGAAATAAATCGACAAAATGTGCGATTTTTACGAAGGCAATCTATGAAATTTGTGATTTTTCGAGTCTGGTCGACAAAATTATCGATTTTTACAAAGGCGATCGTGAAAATTCGCAATTTTTCTGCACTTATCAACAAAATTCGTGATTTTTACAAAGACAGTTGCCAAAATTCACAATTTTTCTGCACCTAATCAATAAAATTTATGATTTTTACGAAACCGATTGACGAAAATCTCAAGTTTTACAAAGCTATCGACATAATTCGTGACTTTTACAAAGCCAATTGATGAAATTTGCAATTTTTTTTCACACGGCAGGTAAAATTCACAGCTTTTCCACAGCCGATCAACAAAATTATCGATTTTTTTCTTGTTTGACAACGAAAATAAGATTTTTACGAAATAAATCGACAAAATGTGCGATTTTTACGAAGGCAATCTATGAAATTTGTGATTTTTCGAGTCTGGTCGACAAAATTATCGATTTTTACAAAGGCGATCGCGAAAATTCACAATTTTTCTGCACTTATCAACAAAATTCGTGATTTTTACAAAGACAGTTGCCAAAATTGGCAATTTTTCTTCGTATGACCAATAAAATTTTGGATTTTTATGAAACCAATTGACAAAAACCACGATTTTTACAAAGCAATCAACAGAATTTTTTCTTCTTTGACAACAAAAATAAGATTTTTACAAAATAAATTGACAAAATGTGCGATTTTTATGAAGCTGATCAATGGAATTTATGATTTTTCGAGTCTGGTCAACAAAATTATCAATTTTTACAAAGCCGATTAAAAAAATTCGCAATTTTTCTGCACCAATCAACAAAATTCGTGATTTTTACAAAGACAGTTGCCAAAATTCACAATTTTTCTGCATCTGATCAATAAAATTTCTGATTTTTATGAAACCGATTAATGAAAATCACGATTTTTACAATGCAATCGACAAAATTCATGACTTTTAAAAAGCCAATCGATGAAATTTTCATTTTTTTTTCACATGATCAGTAAAATTCGCAACTTTTCCACAGCCGATCAACAAAATTATTGATTTTTTCTTGTTTGACAACAAAAATAAGATTTTTACGAAATAAATCGACAAAATGTGCGATTTTTACGAAGGCAATCTATGAAATTTGTGATTTTTCGAGTCTGGTCGACAAAATTATCGATTTTTACAAAGGCGATCGCGAAAATTCGCAATTTTTCTGCACTTATCAACAAAATTCGTGATTTTTACAAAGAAAGTTGCCAAAATTCACAATTTTTCTGCACCTAATCAATAAAATTTATGATTTTTACGAAACCGATTGATGAAAATCTCAAGTTTTACAAAGCTATCGACATAATTCGTGACTTTTACAAAGCCAATTGATGAAATTTGCAATTTTTTTTCACACGACAGGTAAAATTCACAGCTTTTCCACAGCCGATCAACAAAATTATCGATTTTTTTCTTGTTTGACAACAAAAATAAGATTTTTACGAAATAAATCGACAAAATGTGCGATTTTTACGAAGGCAATCTATGAAATTTGTGATTTTTCGAGTCTGGTCGACAAAATTATCGATTTTTACAAAGGCGATCGTGAAAATTCGCAACTTTTCTGCACTTATCAACAAAATTCGTGATTTTTACAAAGACAGTTGCCAAAATTCACAATTTTTCTGCACCTAATCAATAAAATTTATGATTTTTACGAAATTGATTGATGAAAATCTCAAGTTTTACAAAGCTATCGACATAATTCGTGACTTTTACAAAGCCAATTGATGAAATTTGCAATTTTTTTTCACACGACAGGTAAAATTCACAGCTTTTCCACAGCCGATCAACAAAATTATCGATTTTTTTCTTGTTTGACAACGAAAATAAGATTTTTACGAAATAAATCGACAAAATGTGCGATTTTTACCAAGGCAATCTATGAAATTTGTGATTTTTCGAGTCTGGTCGACAAAATTATCGATTTTTACAAAGGCGATCGCGAAAATTCGCAATTTTTCTGCACTTATCAACAAAATTCGTGATTTTTACAAAGAAAGTTGCCAAAATTCACAATTTTTCTGCACCTAATCAATAAAATTTATGATTTTTACGAAACCGATTGATGAAAATCTCAAGTTTTACAAAGCTATCGACATAATTCGTGACTTTTACAAAGCCAATTGATGAAATTTGCAATTTTTTTTCACACGACAGGTAAAATTCACAGCTTTTCCACAGCCGATCAACAAAATTATCGATTTTTTTCTTGTTTGACAACAAAAATAAGATTTTTACGAAATAAATCGACAAAATGTGCGATTTTTACGAAGGCAATCTATGAAATTTGTGATTTTTCGAGTCTGGTCGACAAAATTATCGATTTTTACAAAGGCGATCGTGAAAATTCGCAACTTTTCTGCACTTATCAACAAAATTCGTGATTTTTACAAAGACAGTTGCCAAAATTCACAATTTTTCTGCACCTAATCAATAAAATTTATGATTTTTACGAAATTGATTGATGAAAATCTCAAGTTTTACAAAGCTATCGACATAATTCGTGACTTTTACAAAGCCAATTGATGAAATTTGCAATTTTTTTTCACACGACAGGTAAAATTCACAGCTTTTCCACAGCCGATCAACAAAATTATCGATTTTTTTCTTGTTTGACAACGAAAATAAGATTTTTACGAAATAAATCGACAAAATGTGCGATTTTTACGAAGGCAATCTATGAAATTTGTGATTTTTCGAGTCTGGTCGACAAAATTATCGATTTTTACAAAGGCGATCGCGAAAATTCACAATTTTTCTGCACTTATCAACAAAATTCGTGATTTTTACAAAGACAGTTGCCAAAATTCACAATTTTTCTGCACCTAATCAATAAAATTTATGATTTTTACGAAATTGATTGATGAAAATCACAAGTTTTACAAAGCTATCGACATAATTCGTGACTTTTACAAAGCCAATTGATGAAATTTGCAATTTTTTTTCACACGACAGGTAAAATTCACAGCTTTTCCACAGCCGATCAACAAAATTATCGATTTTTTTCTTGTTTGACAACAAAAATAAGATTTTTACGAAATAAATCGACAAAATGTGCGATTTTTACGAAGGCAATCTATGAAATTTGTGATTTTTCGAGTCTGGTTGACAAAATTATCGATTTTTACAAAGGCGATCGTGAAAATTCGCAATTTTTCTGCACTTATCAACAAAATTCGTGATTTTTACAAAGACAGTTGCCAAAATTCACAATTTTTCTGCACCTAATCAATAAAATTTATGATTTTTACGAAACCGATTGATGAAAATCTCAAGTTTTACAAAGCTATCGACATAATTCGTGACTTTTACAAAGCCAATTGATGAAATTTGCAATTTTTTTTCACACGACAGGTAAAATTCACAGCTTTTCCACAGCCGATCAACAAAATTATCGATTTTTTTCTTGTTTGACAACAAAAATAAGATTTTTACGAAATAAATCGACAAAATGTGCGATTTTTACGAAGGCAATCTATGAAATTTGTGATTTTTCGAGTCTGGTCGACAAAATTATCGATTTTTACAAAGGCGATCGCGAAAATTCACAATTTTTCTGCACTTATCAACAAAATTCGTGATTTTTACAAAGACAGTTGCCAAAATTCACAATTTTTCTGCACCTAATCAATAAAATTTATGATTTTTACGAAACCGATTGATGAAAATCTCAAGTTTTACAAAGCTATCGACATAATTCGTGACTTTTACAAAGCCAATTGATGAAATTTGCAATTTTTTTTCACACGACAGGTAAAATTCACAGCTTTTCCACTGCCGATCAACAAAATTATCGATTTTTTTCTTGTTTGACAACAAAAATAAGATTTTTACGAAGCCGATTGACAAAATTTATGATTTTTTGAGTCTTGTCGACAAAATTATCGATTTTTACAAAGGCGATCGAGAATTCGCAATTTTTACAAAGGCAATCAAGAAAATTCTCAAAATTTTTATAGTGTGGCGGCCATCTTGTGCAGTCAATAAAATGAGTTTCTCGCAGGAAGCGATCGAGCTAGCCTTTTGCTCGGCACATAAGACGCTCGCTTTCTGGCCGTGGAATCTCCAGTTCGATCCCTGCCCGGGCACGTCACCTGCAATAGCTATAAACCAATGCAACCATGCAAAAAACCTATAAATTTGTCAAACGATCCTGGAAAAAAAGTATTTTCTTCAAAGGAATGCGGGAGGTAACTCTTTCCATCGTAGGATTTCAGAAAAGCGTGATTTCGGTCAAAGGATTATGGAAAACGTCGCGGCTTTTGTTAAAGGATTACGAAAATACTCTAATTTTTTAAGATAATCGTGAAAAATACTCTACTTTTTGTCGAAGATCGTGGTAAAATACTGTACTTTTTGTGGAAAGATTGTGGAGAATACTCTAATTTTCTCAAAAGATCAAAGAAATGTTCTTATTTTGTCAAAAAAATGAGGAAAATATATAGAGTTTGTCAAAAGATCAGAAGAAATATGCGAATTTTGCCAAAAGATTGCAGAAAATATGTGAATTTTTCCAAAGGATCGCAGTAAATATCCAAATTTTTCCTCAAGATCACAAAAAATACCCAAATTTTTCTCTATCATAGAAAATAGGAGAGTTTTTTCGAAAGATCACAGAAAAAAGTGTATTTTGACAAAACGTAGCAGAAAATACGAAATTTTTGAAGAAAGATCGTGGAAAATACACGAGTTTTGACGAAGGATTGCAGTAAATATGCAAATTTTCTCAAAAGATCATGGAAAATATCTGAATTTTGTCAAAAAAGGGTGAGAAAAACTATGAATATCTCTAAAGGATCATGGATAAATGCAAATTTCAATGAAAAGACAGTGGAAAAAAGTGCGATTTTTGTAAAAAGTTCACAAAAAACACTAATTTTGTTAAAAAATCACAGAAAAGTGCTAATTTTGTCAAATGTCCTTGAAACTTCAGCTTTTTTTTTCTTTCTGAGGCTGTACCAAGTCTGAATTTTCGTCAAAAGTAGCAAATTTTGGCTAAAGATCGGGGGGGGGGGGATTTCATCATAGGGTTGTGGGTAAAAATGCAAGCTATGTGTGTGTGTGTAGGTGTTCACTCAGGCCCAGTTAGGAGGGGGGGAATTCAAAATATTTTCAGTCTTGGCAAAATTTCAAACTTGCACCCATGGTTCTTTATCTTAAAAGTATGGGACCAAAGCATTTTCGATTAACCGGTGTTCCATAAGTTGTTTTGGATAACCGGCGTTCCATAGGATTTTTTTAATAACTGTGAAGCTTATAGTGAAAAGCTTGATAGTTAGTACAGTGCTGTAATAAAAATGTTGTAACGTATTACAGATTATGTGTTAGATGTGGAACAGGATTACACACAATGAAGCTACTGAGATCAAAAATGTGTCACTTTGATATATTGAAGTACAAGAAGATGCAACAACAAATGTGTTGTTATTTAAAAGGTGGCGCAATAAATCAGCATTGAAACCATACAAAGTTGGAAATCAAAAGAAAATCGCAACATATTATGTAAAATAATGAAGTATTTTACATATATATATATAATAAAGTGCTCAAAATTATGGAATTGACCAAATGAGTAAGTTAACTCTGTTTATTTTATAAAAAAACATGTTTTTTTAACACTATTTCTACTAGTGTCCAAAAGCACCTTTCAAAGTTCTGATTTTTGCTTCTAATTTTTAAAGCTAATTAAAACAAATTTCAATGTATTAAAAATGATTCGGAATTGTTTTGGTGAAAAACTTACAACTAAAACAGTAATCATAAATCAAAATATGTTGAAAGGTGTCAATTGACATCGGTAAAAATAGTGTTGATAGTAAAATTTTTTACATTTAAAAAGGACTTGGAATTTTAAGATCTTTTGGTTTTAAGTCAATTTTTGGATAACCGGAGTGCTACTTTAAATATATGCATATGGGTCATTCTTAAAAAAAAAGGTCCCTTTTGGGATTTTTTTTTTTTTTTCATTTAAAGCAAAGTAAAAAAATAATATTTGAGAGGATTGTATGCATCTCCAAGAACAGAAATTGAATATCAGCAACATGCATTAAAAATAATATTTATTACACTTCAGTGCTGTAATCAGTATATACCATTGTTTTTCATTTTTATACAGGGTTTTCATTCCTTTAACAGTATAAGGAAAATTCAGAAATAGGAGTACTAAAAAATAAGCACTTTTATGCACCCTGTGTATGAACTAGTTCAAGTTCTCACTAAGTCACTGAATGTAGATCAAATATTTTGATAAATTTCTATAAATATACATGTAATAGGTAAAATAAATGAAATAATTGCATGTTTACATTCAACAGTTTTTATTGTGGCCTATGAGCAAATATGATATTACTGTCTGATAGCAATAAATAATTTTAAAAGTTTCCAGTGAGTACTTGTTATGAAAGTGTTATACTAAGTGTTAAACACACAGTTTAACACTTAGATTTTTAAATATTTTTTTACCACAAAAGAGGTGTATGTGTGGTAGGGGGGGGGCTTATATGTGAGTGTGGAAAATAAAAAATGCTTGAAAGCAGTGTTCTCGCTGACATTTGACCAACATTAGTAATTTGGCGAATTAAAAATAAAATACATTCGCCAAATGAAAAAAGTATTAGCAAAATAGATTCGCCGTGTAGCTCAAACTGTGACAGTGATTGTTATTAATCTAGTTTCAGCTATGCGCTACAAATATGAAAAATATGTATATATTATATATATATATATATATATATATACATACAGTAGACTTCCTGAAATCCACAAACCAGAAATCTGCAACTCTCTAAAATATTTTATGGATGTAAACAATGAAAATTTCAGTTTGGATATTGGGACAAAATGTGATTTTTTCTTAGTTTTGTATCAATTTCATATATTTTTTAATTTGTAATTTTCTTAATACTCTATTCATGTTTTTTTCATAAAGAAATATTTTTTTTTTTTTTTGAAAAAATTCAAGATATTGCTGATATTACTGGTAATTACAATCTTCTTACCAAGTATATTATGCATTATCAAGATATTTTGGTTATTAAGCTTGGCTAAACTTGAAAAAAAAAATCCTTATTTTATGATTTTTATGTGAATTAGTAATTTACTTTTATGAGGCAAGTTTTGTTGAATAATTTTGGAAGAATATTAATCTTTATAATGAATATTTAATCATACACTATTGATTATTAACTTGACCTTTGCTATTAGAACTTTAATCATTTAAAAAATTATCTAAATTTTTATTATTTTTAGTTCATTACTTATTTTAATATTTTATTATATTGTAAGCATTCATTATAGTTGCGAATGCACTATTAATTACATTCAAACTACTGTTTAAAAAATGTAAACAAAGCAATGACCAGAAATCCGAAAAATTCTAAAATTCGCACAACCCCTGGTCCCATGCTGTGCGGATTTGAGGGAGTCTACTGTATATGCATATGTATGAAAAAACGAAAAAGAAAAAGCAAAAATTGAGCACTAGCAATTTGGCGAATCTAATTGCTTGTTTACTCGCCAAATTGAAAATTTAATCGCAATTCGACACATTGGCGAGCAACAGCGAGAAAACTGCTTGAAAGTATGAAGGGATGCTTACAATCAGGATTTTACAGCAATAATAGAGTTGGGGGAAAAAAAAAAGATAAATGACCAGATAAAATTGTTAAGCTAGGATTATGCCTAATCTTGATTTAGTTTTTGTTGATAAAATTAGTAGTTAGTACCTTCAAAATCTAGATCTACCTGCAGCTGTTAGATGATTTGGTGGGGATTTTTTGGAATTATCCTGATGAGCCTACAACTAGTTATGTGACAACTCTTAAAATCTAATGTTAAACAAATAGAAGCATCCTTTACAAATTTTTTACTTGCATTTTTTTTTTTTTTTTTTTTTTTTTTTTTTTTTTTTTTGCTATGTTTTGCATTTTAACAAGCACACACAGAATTATCATTTGATAACTAAAGTAAAATCAATTGTCACGTCCTTTTCAAAATTTTCTGCCAAATGATTTTTTTTCCCCTGTAGATTTGAAATAATTATTTGACTGAGCATTTTTTATGATATTTCAATTTTCATTGCAGGTTTATTTACTTAATGTATGCTTTTGTTCACACTAACATTTATATGCATTTTTATAGATATGTTTTAATTTCTGCAGATTTTAATTATTTAGCAGAAAAAAAACCTGCGTACATTTTTTCTTTGCACCTCTGATTATGTATAAAAAGTGTACAGTGTAAGACTATTTGGTATGTAAAAGGAAAAGTGCACAAAATCAGTGTATTTGGCATTTCCAATTATTCACATAATGTATACAATTTAGGGCTATTCAGTATGCAAAGAAGTGTACAAAAAAAATGCGCACAAAATCTGAGCGTATTTGGCACCTCTGTGCATAAAAAGTGTACAATTTAGGTATACAAAAAAAATATAAAAAAATAAGTGCACAAAAAAAGAGCGTGTTTGGCGCCTCTGATTGTGCATAAAAAGTGAAAAATTTAGGTATACAAAAATAGTATAAAAAAATAAGTGCATAAAAAGTGAGCGTATTTGGCACCTCTGATTGTGCATAAAAAGTGAAAAATTTACGTATACACTTTTTGTCCACAATTTGGTTTGTACTTTTTGTGTATAAGCAGAGGTGCCAAATACGCTCACTTTTTGTGCACTTTTTTTTTACACTTTTTTTATAAACTTTTTCTAGCTGGGTATTTTTTATCAAACATGCGTAATGTTCATTCTGTGAACAAAATCCTAACCGTAACCTAATTGTATTGTAATCATAACTTGTCTGTAACCTAGCTGTATCTTAACAGTAACAGAACTTTAACTTAAATAAACCATAAATGTAACCTGGCCGTCACCTTTTCATAACATACCAATAATCTAACTACAACCTAACCGCAAATTAACCTTAACCTAACTGTAACTTAACCATGACTTAACTGTAACCTAACTGGAAATTAAATATAACCGGAACGTAATTGCAACCTAACTCTTACCTAACCGTAACCAAGTTATAATTTGACTCTAACTATAAACGAAATATCTTAACCATCTCGCGCTAAATACTTAGTTTCACATTCCACCGCTACGGAGCGCATTACGTTTTGTAGAACATCCGAATTTTGGGTTCGGATTGGATTTATGTTCATGGAAATTATTCTGTCTTCTTCGGATACGGTTATGTTTGCTTGGAATATTTTTGTTCAGTTTAGATTCGGTTCAAATCAGATTTCGTGGGAGTTTTTTTCCCTTCAAGTGGGATTTTTAAGTTCGGGTCGGGTTGTACTTCCATGGAAATTATTTTACCTAGTTCCAGTGAGGTTATACTAAACTGAAATATTTTTGTTAGATTCAGATTAGGTTTAATTTAAATTTCGGGATTTTTTTTCTTTTTTTAGAATTTTTTTGGTTTGGATTGGGTTTATGTCCATGGAAATTATATTGTCTTGTTCGTATCTGGTTATAGTTATTTGGAATATTTTCGTCGGATTCAGATTTGGTTCGATTCAGATTTCAGGTATTTTTTCAAATTGATTTTTAAGGTTCTGGTCGGATTCATGTCCAGGGAAATTATTTTGTTTTCCTCAGACCTGGTTTTGGGTCTTGGAATATTTTTTTCGGGTTCAGATGTCGTTCAATTCAGATTTCGGTTTTTTAATGGAATTTTTAAAAAACCGTTGGGTTGCGCATCAACGGAATCAATTGCATTGTTCGAATAAGGATATGCTTCCCTGGGATATGCTTTCCCTTTTGTCAGATTCAGATTTAGTTCAGTTTTTTAGGTTCGGATTAGGTTCATGTTCATGGAAATTTTTTCTCTTGTTCAGAGCCGGGTATGGTTCTGTGCAATATTTTTGTCAGGTTCATATTTGGTTCGATTCAAATTTCAGGTATTTTTTTCAAATGGAATTTCAGGTTCGGATCGGATTCATGTCCACGGAAATTATTTTCTCTTATTCGAATCCGGGTGTGGTTCTTTCGAATATTTTGATCGGATTCAGATGTAGTTTGCATAATATTTCAGGTCTTTTTTCAAATGGAATTTTTTAGGTTCGAGTCAGGTTTATGTTCACGGAAATTATTTTGTCTTGCTCTTATCGGGTTATAGTTCTTTGGAATATTTTTATCGATTTCAGTTTTCGTTCTGGTCATTTTTCGGGTTTTTTCAAAGAAGATTTTTAGGTTCGGGTCGGGTTTTATGTACACAAACATTATTTTTCCTTTATCGGATTGGGGTATGCTTCATTTGAATATTTTTGTGGGATTCAGATTTGATTCGGGTCAAATATCAAATCCATAGTTTTTTTTTTTTTTTTTTTTTTTTTTTTTTTTTTTTTTTTTTTTTTTTTCAAATGGAATTTTTAGGTTCGGGTCTGGTTTATGCTCATGAAATTTTTAGTCTTGCTTGGATCGGAGTATGGTCTGTTTTTTTTCTGGTTGGGATCGGGTTATGTGTTAATACGCCTAAAAATTATGTTTTACTACTATTCTTTTAGTGACTATTTTTGATATATAATTTATTTAGTTATTTGGTAATTTATTACTGTGTATGAATCGTCTGCCGATTCGAACAATTGTACGTCAAACAGCCACTTCATTTTTGTTTTAAAAACAAAGTCTTAATAAAATATTAACTTAAATAAAATGCATTCAAATTTAATCAATGATTTAAAAAAGCTGCTAAAAAAGCCTCATATATACATATATTTACTGCAACATAGCTAACCACGCATAGATTCTAATGTACGAAGTACCAACGATCTGATGTAACAGCTGATTTCAAAAATCCTAGGTTAAATTGGCATTTTGCCAGTCTATGAATTTTAAAGGTCCTTGTGCGAAAAAAAACAGTCACTTTTGAAATGTCAAAATCTCAAATTAGAGTCTTTCATAGAGTAAAAAGAAATTAATAGAGTGGAAGTATTATCTCTGGAGGTGCTAAAAGTGTAACCCTACATTAAGTCCAATTAAATACCAACAAAAGCACGTGATTTGACACGCCTATCAATTGAAACAGGTTTAAACCCATATTTTTTTGCTGTTGTTTCTTAAAAAGAACTAATCTATTGCTTCACCGGTAAAAAATTATTAATTATTTTATAATATGTGTTTTAAATATCAATATAAAGAATTATTTTAACGTTTTGCTTGAAAATGTAACATTCTTTTGTTAATACATAAAAATCGTCTGCAGTCAGAAATCTATATTTTAGATTAATATTTATTACTTATGTTTTCACACATGATTTTTAAAGAATGTTTTCATCATTATATTTTAAATATTTATTTACATGCAATTATTAAGTCATAAATATTTTTTATCTACGTTATAATGTATTTAAAATTACATTAATGAAGGAAACTTTTAGTTATACAATTTTTAGTTCGTTTCAAATGTTTTCAATATCTTATTTAATTTTAATTTGATATTTAATTATTGCTAATTTTCCAATTTCCTTCATTTTAAAAACGAAAATTTATTTTAATAAATAATAATAGAACAAAGACCATTTTAAAAATTTGGTATTTCCTCTTAAAATATGCTTCAATTATATTTCATTTCTTTCAATTCGTCTTATAATACAAAATCCCTTCCACGTCCTTTTATTTGGCACATTAAAATTTGAGCGATAAATGGTTTCATATTGCAAACCTTTTTTGAGGCTTACTTCATCTCCACTTATCTCATTCCTCCATGGGTTTCTTTAATTCTGTCTCAGCTTTCTTATTACTTCTGCGAAAATTTTTACACAACCAACCAACCGTAAACAAACGAAAGAGAAAAAAAATGGGAAAAAGATGATTTTTTATGAGAGTGACCTCTCGATTTTAATTAATTACTCAGTTATTAATGGAATTTCGAAATTCTGAAGCTCAGGTGCATCAGGAGATATTCGGGGCTACTCTCAAAAAAATTTTTGAGCTTCGCACGTGCTATAGATTTTGCTAGCCATCGCAGACACACAGACACACAGACACACACACAGACATATAGCGCGTTTTGTTCTTTTATTAGTATAGATACTGCGATGTACTGATTTCTCCAAGAATCGAATTTTCTACCATGAGTGCTTTTTTGTTCTAATTTCATGTATACGTTTAACTTAAGTACATTTCTATGTGGCATTTATGAAATAACAGTTTAGCGAATTTTCATTGAAATTCATGCTAAAAAAATGTGTATGAATATAAAATTGTTCCTTTTAAATGCAACATTTTTATGAAACATGGAACCTTTGATTTAGAAAAGTACAAAAACTTCATTTTCAATTGTTTCCAGGCTTAAATGTTAGAAATCCCTTTAATCACAAGTTTTTTTTATAATAGTTGTATAAAAGGCTACTACGTTCTTATGATAAAATGAAATCAATCACATTTTTTCGCCTTAGGTAAAAACAGTTTTTGTTTTTTTCTAATCTAGTAATTTCAAATTTAATTATGTCCTGCAATTTGAACATTTCCAAAAGTTGGAAAGCAAAATAATCTTTTATCAGACTACGTCCCATTAATTAATAAAGTAGCTTTCTCATTCATATTTATAAGCACAATACTTAGTGAATGATTGTAATGTACATGGACATAATGTAGTAATTTACAACAGCAATTAGGTAGAGTATCAATCTATATGCAAAGGAATACCTGTTTCTATTCAATTGCTTATGATTTTTTTTTTTTTTTTTTTTTTTGGAGTGACACTGTGGTATTGAATGTACTTATTTCTCTGAAATACATTTAGTAAATATAAAAAAAAAACAATTGTAGCAAATATTTGAAAAGTAAACAAAAGTATATAAATGAAAAGTAAAAGGTACTGCTATAGTAAAAAAAAAAGTTAGGGTGCGTTTTAATATGTATATGGCCCCTAAGCAAAATTTAATCTATACCAATTTAAAGGAGACTTTATTTGAAATTATGTTCTATTAGTAACTTTTTCCTACGGTAATTTTTGCGAAGCTAGTAGGGGTGTTTAATTTTTTCACCACCACTCTACATATTGAAAACATCAAAATATATAATTTTAGCTGAAAATTGTATTATTTTATTTTATTTTTTTTAGATACTTTATTTATTTTTTACAATTTTTCCATTTTAAGAAAAGTTCAATTAATCAAATTTCAAGTTTTCCAAATTTCAAGTAAACTTTTTCATAAAAATAGAAAATTTCGAGCAGTAAATGGTTAAGAATAAATTACAAAGTCCCAAAATTGTATAAAAAAACCACACTGAGTTACATAAAACAGTATGAAAATTTATTGGAATCCGTGTTAAAAAGTACGTGTAAATATGAAATTCTTCCCTTTTAAATGCAACATTTTTATGAAACTTTTTATGAAGCCCTTTGATTTAGAAAAGTACAATAAATTTATTTTCAATTGTTCCAAGAGTTAAATGTTATAAATCCCTTTAATCACAAGTTTTTATATAATAGCTGTATAAACGGCTACTGCGTTCTTATAATAAAATAAAAACAATCGCATTTTTTTCGCCTTAGGTAAAAACAGTTTTTGTTTTATTCCAATCTAGAGTTTTACATTTAATTATGTTCTGCAACTGGAATATTTCCAAAAGTAGGAAACGCTCGAGCAAAAAACTCTTTTGTCAGACTACGTCCCATTAATTAACAAAGTAGATTTCATATTTAGAGGCACATTACTTAGTGAATGATTGTAATTACATGGGCATAATGTATTAACTTACAACAGCAATTATGTTGAGTGCCTACTGTATGCAAAGGAAGACCTGTTTCTATTCCATTGCTTGTGCTTATTAATCTAGAGTGACACAGTGGTATTGATTGTAGTTATTTCTTAAAAATATGTACAGAAAATACAAAGAATCAATGGTAATTAATGCTTAAAAAGTAAACGAATAAAAATGTAGAACAAAAATCTTAACACTTTCGGGTCTGGAGAATTATTATATATGTCTTTTAATGGAGTATTATTTTGTTTTAAGAAATACTTTTTCTGTTATTTACATGTTGTAGTGCTAGTATGTGTATATGCATTAACTATATGACTTCATATATGTTTAGGCATTTATTTATAAGAGTGATTATTATATGCTTAATTCTCTCTTTGCGCAATTTTCGAATCTTTTACTTTAAACAGATATTTCACTTTTTAAAGTAAAAACAAAAATACTTTTTTAAAAGAGTCATGTATAATAATGTCCAAACAGCATTAAAAATTAAAAGTTAAGTCTTATTGTAATGCTATATTTTTTCATCATCTCCAAAAATTCTTCCTTAGTCTATTACCATATGAATATTAATTGAATAATACGCAAAACAACAATATTCGCCATATTTAAGACAATGAAAAATTCGTTAAACGCTAATTACTCCAGCGGACAGCTATTGTTAATTTTATTAAGGTCAAAATATTTTTTTCTGAAAATTGAAAAAAAAAATCGACTCGAAAGTGTTAACATTTTAACATATAGGTTTACAGTTTACATGACAGTTTATGGATGTAATTCATTTATTTATATATATATACTAGAATATCAGGGTCATAGAACATAGATGAAAACATTTTCCTTGGTAAAATTTATAATACAGTTTTTAGATATATATTTTTTTATATATTACTCTAATAGCACCAAAAATCATTTTTGTATTACCTATAAGACATGTTGTAACATAATTTACATTAATTTAAATGCATAATCAAATAATGTTTCGAAAGTTATTAAAATATGTTATTTCGTAATAAACAGATGCCTTGAGCTAATAGCCAGGTAAATATATAAGGATTTCGCTACTTACGGCAACATTTTTGATTCTGATAACATCAATTATTTAAGCGCGTACTTTTATAACATGTTTGTTAAATTAGGCCATTTTTAAAATTATTTCATTATTTTATTCCATTTTTAATTTCATTATGGAATTTTAGCTGAAAAAATTGCTGCACTATATATTGTTTTATGTATAAAAGGTTTAAGATAGATGTTTGAAAATTCTTGCTTAAAAAATTATTTTATAAACCATAAAAAATCTGTTAAGTGAGATACGGTTTTGAAATAAAAGCATTTTAAAGGGCTTCAATGGTATTAAAATTGAATTTGTAGAAAGTTTTATGAATCGTGTTCAGATACATTTCTTACTCATTCTTGAATGAAACACAAAAAGTTACATATTCATATCTGTAAAATTCACAGAATTGCAGCCGTTTAAGTAAAACTTCAGGTTATAAACTTTTGTGCACAAATCAAAAGGCGTGTAAATCAAGAAACGATGTTACTTTAAGGATTAACGGGAATATTTTAAAGAAATATTTATAGTGTTACAATTTTGATTTTTTCCCTAATCTATGATGGTTAAAAATATGATTTACAAACATACTCACATCCACAAAATTCTTATAAAGCTTCCATTTCGCCTAAAAATATGTTTTAAATTCCTGTGTATTTCTGTTTTATAAACTTAGTTGTATATCAAAAATTAACCTTGTTTCAGTCCAGTGACTTCACTGTTTTATATGTATTAGACTTGGCACGTTTCCAGATGAGTTAATTTCTTAACTTCTCCTGTGATAAATACATTAATTTTGCCGGCTTTTACTCTTTTTCTAAGTCAGTAACTTTATGAAGCACATAGAGAGACATAATGTTAACTGATTACTTTTAATTTTTAAAAGTGTTATTTATTCATATAGATTTCTCACTCATAAAGAATAATTACGAATTCAAGTAAATAAATAACTTTATGCATATGTTATAATTACAAAATTTAATATCATATTTAATTTTCAATTTGAAATGGAGTTACCATTTAGAGGACCATTCAAACTGAAAAGTACTCCATGTATTTTTTAAATTTCAATTATGGATTTTCATAAACAAATTGTTAAATAAAAGAGATTGAACAGCGAAAAAAGATTAAAATTTATTGCTTTACATAAAACTTGATGATACAGGAGGACTCAAAAAAGTATATTTTTGACAATTTCTTAGGATTTTTTATATTTTATATTACATTAATGCATTGCAAAAACGTTGAAAAACATAAAATAGATATACCTGCACACACACACACACATATATACATATATATATATCAGTAATGGACTCAACAAATAGTACCTTAACGTACAGTAAAATTAGTTACGTTTTTCTTGTACATTTCTACTGCAAGTCATTTTTATATAACACATACTTCACTAACAAAGCTTTAGAAGAAACAAAATGCTATTTTGTTTTCTGCTATCTGTCAGATTCCATTAACACCAATTTCTCTTTTTTTATGTGTGCAAAAATTGTAACTATGTGCATCTACAGGATACATCAAGTCTGAAGAGGTCAAAATAACATTAATTAATAGTTTAATTAATTAATAAATTAGTAGTTGAATTAATTCATCTTAAATTAGAACTCATCTTTCGTATGAAGAAAATAATTTTCCCTTATGGAAAGAGATTGAAATTATTTCTTGTTTCAATGTGTGAACATAGCATATCCTTTCATTACCTTTAAAAGAGGTATTTTAGGAATTTAGAGGAGGATTCACTATAATTAATCTTCCGACTGCAACGACATGTACAATAATACGATAAAGGTATTAATAGAACTTCCGATTAAATGTAATTGAACTCAACTTAAAGTAAAACAATTGAGCGTTTCTAACATTTTATATTCATATTAATGGGTCGATTTTGTATAATTTTTTAACATATTGTTCAACTAGTGAAATAACTGCAATGTTCAACTAAAAGAGAATTTTGAAAAAAAAAACTGATTATTTAATGATATTTTTTCCATTTTGTAAGTTGAAGAAAATTTGTCTATTTTTTAAATCCCTATTTTTAAAAATATATTAATAATTTCGCCCAATTATTAATTTTTAGATTTTCACGTAAATGTTACGCAAGACAGTGGATTGGTTTTTAGATACATTTAACAATAGATTAATATATATATATGAAATATATGTATATATTTCATAATACATGCAGTATAACATGATTAAATTTAATAAATCCTCATATACCTTTCTTTTTAATAAGAATAACCTGAAAGCAAATTCCATGCGCAAATATATTACATATATAAACTAGTTACATGTGCCAAATATAAAACATTCTTCTATCTCATACGTAAAGTTTAATATTTCAAAAAATATTTTCACGTATTAATATTTTAATATAATTAATTTAATACTATGACAACTTTAATTTTCATCTAAAATTTCTGCTTCAGTCAATTAATCGGAATAACCCTCTAAGGGGTTTAGAACGTAATATTCCGTTCACTAAGCTTTTCACTGCCGTATAATCAATACTTAAAATAATATAATTCTATAGATTTAATTAATTTCCAATGTATTTTCAAATTATTAATACTTGCAAGGATTACATTCATATTTGTAATTAAGTTATTTTTATAATGTTGAAAGAATCATATTTCTGAGCATTTAAAATAAAACTAAAAGAAAACAACACTCAATTTTACCTATTTGTAAGACACTCAGAGGTTTAAAAAACGAGTTAATGTGTATCATGGTATTTATTAATATCAATAGTTTTCCCTTATTCTGTAAACATCAGCTGTCTGCAATTATTTTTATAATTATTATACCGCAGACGAGGCCCCTGCCTGCCGGGCAATATGCCTAGCTTAATGAGTATTTTACCTGGCTGCGGGGCAGAAGCCGCTTGATTGTCACAAGCTGAGATCTATCTGATTCTAGCTCTATCACTATTATTTTTAGAATATTTGTTACTATGCTGGCTTATTCTAAGTTACTTTTAATTATCTGTTTGGGTTCGTTCGTACGATGTTGGAACTGGAAGAGATTAAAAAGAAAGAACGGGGTAAAGCTAATTCTTCCACAGAGCTCATGCGAGCTGCCTATACGACAACCGATACTCGAGTTTGATCTCGTAATTTAGAGCCTTGATCAGATGACGAGATGTTCACCTGACAAGGCACCTTCAGAGGTATAATTGGCAGGTAACTTTGAGGACTTTGCACCTAGGACGGATTTTACATGCACCAGGTACCGTTAGCGTACATTGCGGGTTTTTAGCTAGCGATGAGCCTCAAACCCACGATCTTTTCGTCTACAAATATGACGCTCTGCAATCTAGGCCACCGCGGCTCATTTATTCCAATTTGTCTTATGTTCATTTTCTCATATCTTGGTAGTTGGTGTCACATATATTGGATGTTATAGTCACAATCGGGAGTACCAGTTGATATTTTCTTTAGTAGTTGCAACTAGTTGATATTTTCTCCTCGTTCACTGGTGGGATATTGATTTCTTGGCCAGCTTAGCAGGACGCGATTTCCCTTCTCTGCATGAGAGAAAGACAATAGAACTACGAAGAATTGAGGAAATGATACAAAAAGTACTATCCCAATGGTCGTTCTCAACGGAATATTTCCAAATTTAAGAAAGATCTGCTGGTGATAGCCAAAAACATACACAAAAAAATTGGTACAATTCTATGTATATCTTCATAAATATTTCGATGGTACAATGGCGACGGATCCACGGATAAGCAGACATTTTATAAAAATATGTTTCTTGGAATCTCCGACCACTAAAACGTGTTAATCCGTCAATAACCGGAAGTTGAAAGTAATTTCGATTGCAATATTTTCTTCTTCTAAATATAGAAGAAATTAAAAATAAAAATGAAAAAAAACTGTATCTCAAATACAAAAGAAGACTTACCACTTAAAATACAGGAAAAAGAAGAAAATATGAACATGGGCAAAAAGCCATTTGACTAGCCGAAAGCCGAATACGACCGATTAGTCGTAGCCATAATTTTTTTATTTGTATAAAGAATTGCGTTGGTTACAATAAAATAAAAAAATGTACAATTTCTCGAAATATAATTGCCGTGTGTAATTTAAAATGATATATAAAGTATTCGCAATTAAACTGGCTTTCATTTAAATTCATAAAAATACATGTCAATGCATATATATTACATAAAATTTGCATAAAACATATAAAAACTGTTAAAAATACATTCAACAGCTTTTTAAAAAATCCAAAACGTTTTCGACCGATACTTACGTGGTGCTCGTCAGTGAAATATCTAAAAGCAGTTGTCGTCGCGTTGCGTCTCCAGTCTCTCTCCGAAACGAACCAATTGTGGTGTTTGGGATGGGAACGAAAAGCGAGAGTCGTTCCGAAACAAGAATTAAGTAGGTGATCGTTTTTTAGTACACTGCATTGATTTGGCCGCAAAAGACCACTAGACATGAAGCGATACAGTTCAACAACTTTTTAAATCTTTTGCAGGAAAAATAATTGAATAATAAAAATAGAACTTACCTGCATGAACTTAAATTAAGATGCGAGCAGAAACAAACAAAAGAACAAGCTCAGGACATTTTCTTGTAAGGAAATTTCTTTATTTATTTTTTTTATGAAGATAAATGAATATACATTCTTGGAGAATATTATAACTTTTAGTAGACATAGCTCTCTTATTTTTAGAGCCGGGCATGGAAGGCACATTTGACTTGTACAAAAATTTATAAATAATAGAAGAACTTATTTTCAAATGATTATACCTTTTCTTCATTCTCTTGGAGAGTAAGGGGCAACATATTAAGGGGTCTCAGGAGTCTTACTTTTTACCTCGTAGTGCGATTTATCAACATATACATTTGATTTTTTTCTCAGTCCCTATTAAACTTAAATACATAAAACTTTTTATATAGACAACTTAATATCTCTTCTATTTAAAATATTTTTTTTAGCATTCTATATTGAATTTTTATTATATATTTTTTATATTTAATTTTGATTTAAAATTTAAATTGTTTTTTGACTGCGCGCAACATTTCTCAAAAAATAATAAAGCAATTTGTATGAAACTTGGTAAATATCTTCATTTTAAGTTTAAGAACAACTTATACCTCAAATTTAGAATTTTAATTTCATTGATTATTGATAATTGGCACTTTTTTTAATAAAAAATGATTTTTTTTTCGATTTTTTCAATTTTAATTTAAATTTTAAAGAAATAAATGCATAAATTGCTTTAAAATGAGGTATAAGTTCAAGATACATTAATGTTACACCATTATCAACCTTTTTAGCGGTTCTTGAACTAATAGTTTTGCTAGAATCCTGCGCGCAATGGATACAAGTCTAATTTTTTTTTTATCAAAATTAAACATTAAAAAAATAAAATAGAATTTCACTGTAGAATATTAAAAAAAATATTTTTAATAGAAGAGATATTAAGGTGTTTATATTAAAAATTTTATGCATTTATGTTTTATAGGGACTGAGAAAAAAAATCAAATGTGACATGTTGCTAAGTTGCACTACCAGGTAAAAAGTAAGACTCCTGAGACCCCTTAACATACGCAATAAAACGAAGGAGTGCTCTTTTCTGTATAGAGCATACAATGTACCACGAACGGAAATTCTAGATGAGCGATGTTCCAATAATTTTGAAAAAAATCATTCTTTCAAGAAAATAAAATATTCTCTCAAATCGAAACATATTTTTTATACGCAATTTTCTTCTTTGGAAATCATAAGTTGTATTTTTCATGGTTGAGCAAATCCTTGTATGTCTCCACGAAGGGATAAATGTTTTTCCTTGCCTTTTAAAGAATTCCAATCTTTCATATTTAAAAAAAAGGTGAACGTTAATCATATAAACGAACAAACCATTTTAATTGGGATCGCACACATCATTTCCGCAGGCGTTCATTACCGTACTTCTGCCGACGTCTGCTCTGCTCTCACTCGAAACCACTTCTTCTGACGAAACGACAGCGGCAGCAAAGCAAAGAAGGGAAGGGGTTGCCATAAAATTAAAAATACGCCAACTGGCAGGGCAAAAGGAAGTGGCGATAAAATAAAGAGGCCAAGCGCATCGCCACGAATAGGGAAACTGTAATTTAAGAATAAACTTTTATATCACCAGAAAGATGCGGAGCCAAAACTGGATAACAGGACGCACCTATTTTAAAATTACGCATCAGAAGAATAGTACCTGATTGGGCAATAGGAGAAGTCATAAAACGGAAGTAGACACCCCCATCGAACATTCGAGAAAAGACAGGAAAATTCCACAACCGGAAGGAACAAAATTTCTAACTGATTTCAACATTTGAAATCAACAAAAAGTTAGGTAATAAAAATAACTTTACAGGGGAGATTAAAAAAGCGAGAATTAAGATAATTTTTAGAATGCGAAATATATAATAAATGAATAAAGATTAAAACAAAAATAGACGATAAATTAAATGAAATAAAAATATGGCAGTGGTTAAGAGTAACCACAACACCAATCTATTCCAAAGACGGAGGGGGGGGGTACGGAGTAAGGCGAGAAATAGGAAAAAAACCCACAGGTTAACTATCATGTATTAAATCTCCGCAGTTTGCGCTAATATTGTACGATAATGCATCATTACAATCTATTTCGTTATTGGATATTATCTCTATGGATATAACTATAATAGCTTCAGTGTGATTAGTTGTATGAAATTTTTTTTTAGATCTATTAAAATCGACTTCTATAGGCTAAATTTGTGCTAATCTTGCAAACGCGGAATATATTTTTTTTTCTTAAAAAAAAAAACTACAGGTTTTTATTTATTGTTTCCACCTGGGCACGGACAGCATCTGATCGAGAATAGATGCTACACCGGACAGATATTGTCCCAGACTCTTTGTAATGGTTAATATTTTAAAACAAAAATCGAACTTTTGATCAACTTCGAGATAAAATGTCTCATGAAAGAGTTATATCAGGAATTTAGGGAATGATGAATATAATTAAACTTCCAATTGCAACGAACCTTAAAAATTATGTGTTAAAGATATACAACATCTGATTAAAAGTAACTGAAAGGGCAGAAAGTAAAACAAGCGAACGTTTAAAAATTTTATATTAAAAAATAAACACATTGGGGGAACTGGGGCACATTGATACAGCTTTTTTCTAAAAAAATTTTTGGTGTGTAGAAAGCAGAAATTTCAAGTTATTTTTTTATGTGATGTCAGCAAAACCTGTGTAGTGTGCAATCGTTGATTTATATATTATTTTTGCATGTAATTTTAAAAAAATAAAAAAAAGTAATTTGTATCAATGTGCCCCATCCCCGGGGAAGATTGATACACTTTGATACGTCTGGGAAAAACGGAGACAAAATAACATCAATGCATATTTTTCATAGAAAAATAGTTATCAAACCATTTTATATTATTTATAAAAATTCAAATCACCCACACTTTATTTGTAAGTAATATTAAAGCAATCAAAATGAAATGTATAATGATCTGATGTTCTGGCTGTTCTTTGACTGATTATTGGCTGTGGTAACTTTGTCATATCTGGTACTTCAACCCCAGCATTATATTTTTTCTTAGGAAGGATGAAAAATTACTTAAATGAAAGTTTTCTGTTTATAAATCGGTTTATAAACAGAAAATAAAGGATAATTACATTAAAAATTCTGTTTTTAATAAAATTATCCCGTGCTATTCTGCATCTTGTTTTTCTTACGTAACACTTTTCATGTAGAAAAGACGTTTTTCTCTGGCGAATTGATATAAATTTGAGATTTTCCAGGCTGCCGTCTTTTTCTTTAATTAGTTCTACTAGCACTATATGTTGGGTAAATTCGTACGTCTTCTCTTTGCAAAAATACTATAAAATGTGCTAATATAAAGAAATTAATGCTATTTCACTTCAATAAAAACTAATATTAGAAATTTTTAGCGAAAATGGTTGGATTAAGGAGTGCATTGTAAAAAAAATCCTAAAAGGTAATGAAAAAATGAACTAGAAAAGGATTTATGTTGTATCAGTGTGCCTTGATAAATACTGTATCAATGTGTCCCATCCATACAGCCATTTTGAATAAAATGAGTCTCAAATTCAGTACTTCATAATTTATGTAACAAAAAAGAATGAAAAACTGATAAAGAGAAGTTTTACTTGCCAGGGAGAGTATTCTTTTCGGTTGAAACCACTAGAACAGTTGTATAATACCATTTCAATTGTACAACTCAAATCTACTTTTGATCTACAAAAACAATAAATCACCCATCCCGTTTCATCAAACAACCGAATCATTCCAAGACTTTCTATATGTAGTTGAATGCATTAGCATCACCTTTTGGAGCTGTTGTGAAACTTCCTGTAATGACCCAGTGAGAAGTGGAGGGGGTGTATCAATGTGCCCCATGTATCAATGTGCCCCAGTTCCCCCTAAGTCTTTTCAAGTCTGAGTTTATAGCGAGGGATATTCAATAAACGTAACTATTACTGGCGTCATGTTGGCAAGTGTGGCACAAAGCACATTTTATAGTAGGAAATTAAAAAGATAAAGACGAAAATAAATAAATAATGTCATATGATTTAATTATACATAATTGAGGCAAATCAGATATTTCTGCGTGAAAAATCCATTTATCTGAAATAATAGGCAGACCAGGACTCCGCTCCGTTCTTCTTTATACTTAACCAATAACCATAAAAAATCAATAAGGAAAGAGCTTTATCAGAATCTTAATTGAAATATTAAATGTTTGAGGAGATAAAAGTTTCATGGATATAATTTTAATTGTGTTTGAAGCATTTTAAGAGGTTTTTTTGTGAGATCTGTAATTTATAAAACAACGCTTTAAATAATCATTAATTTATATATTTTTTTAATTTTTATACAATAAACACATGAATATTTATCTGGAAAACTACATTGGAATGGATCCCTATCTTCAATGCTCAGAGCGCAAAGCATTGATTAAAATCCCTTCAATTTCTACTAAATCTATGCAAGTATTTCAGCGAGACTTTCAGAGTAATTAATTATCAAATCGCAAAAAAATGCTAAACAACTCAAGGTATTTAATAGTATTTTTGGTAAAAACTAACAGGTAGTGTTCAGCAATAGAACACGAAATCGATTTCTATATAATTTATGTAGCGGGGTGAAAAAAAGGTAGGAACGGTGAAAGCAAAGAAATTAAGGCGTGTTTTTTATATCCAACAATAATGAATAAACCGTTATGCTAAAATAAAATATATGATATTACAAATAATACTAAAGTAATCGATTACAAAAATTATGTGTGTATATATATATATATATATATATATATATATATATATATATATATTTATATATAAATCTTTTCTAAATATGCATTCTGCTAAACTTACCCAGGAACAAAATGTTAAGAACGCAATCGATATTTCTAAAACCACGGAACGTGATTAGCGGATATTTTCACAGATAATTTTAGAACACATTTAGAAGAAATTCTGAGCACATTTGTTTAGTTCGCAAAACATGTGGATTACAAGGTGAATCAAAATGCTTTGTAACTTTGAAAGAGGGTAATTTCTAGCTTATAACAACATCGGAATTGAATTTCAATGAATGGCTGATGAAATTAAAATTTCAAAGAGTGCCATTTTTAATTTCTTACAGAATCCAACAATTTATGCTACTACAAATTCTACAGGGAGGCCGAAAATTCTTTTGAAACTATATGAAAGTTTGATTTTTCCCACGGTTTCAAGTAAAATAGCGACAGCAAAAGGTTTTGGAAGCCAGATAAAGATGTCAGCAACAATATCTACCATACGAAAAACAATAAAAATGGCGGGAGTTCTTTCCATGTCAATTTTTGCGTTTAGCATCTGACGGTAAAAAAGCCGGGTTTCTTTTTGCAGAAAATCACTTGAAGTAGCAAATGAGTCGGTCTAAAATTATCTTCAGTGCTGAAAAAAGTTTAATTTCGATATTCCAGATGGTATTCGTCCTTATTTTTATGGTTTTCAAATTATAAAATATGTATTTTTCGGGTGGTAATTAAGCGGAGGCTCCTTAATATTTTGGGCTACCTTTTCATGAGTAGGTAAGCTTATAATTGCTTTTCTAGATAAATAAACAAAATAGACATACCTTTATTCGAATGTTAGAAAAACATTTGTTGAACCTGAGTGCAAAATATTACCACCTTCTACGATATTTTCAACAAGACAATGTCTAAATTCGTTGAGAAAAGGATTCAAAAGTGGTTTGAAGATAAATAAACTTCTCAACTTGATTGCCAATTAATAAATTATATCTAAATCACACGAACAACGTTTGTGGTATTATAGAGCATAATATATAGTGTTACGAATTTTGTAAATAGTTAGTGTTTGCACTATAAAATAATGTAAATAATCTTATTAAGCTCCACTTCTTTAATAATATTAGTTTTAGTTACATTGTCTCTGTTATCAAGCAAACTTGTCTATTATTTTCAGTGAATGTCTATGGCAGCTTTGCGAAATATTAGAGACATCGCCAAGTTGGCGTCACTTTTGGCGACTGATTTTGGTCGCCAAATTTGGCGATATATCGCCAAGTTGGCGACAAACTTGGCGATTGTTGGCGATGGTAACCCTTCCCTATTTATGGTAACCCCCCCCCTTAGGTCTACTGATACATTGAATGTTGTTCCGTGGTTTTCCAGTTTTTTCTAGAAGGTTGTAGAAATTTCCACCGCATGCGGCGAGACTATATATAGGAGAGCCGGACGCGAGCTGTGCTGTTATTATTTACCAGTCAGTCATTGAGTGAACAAGGCGTTTGTAAAGCAAGTTTGCTTGAGTTTCATTTATGTTGTTTTGAATGTTATTAAATGTTGCAGCGTATATAGGGTTCTTTCGATCTTATGGTTAGACAACTTCAAACTCTTTTCTCTTAGAAAAGTAGAAAATAATTTATTTACAGATCTTCAGAACAACAGAGTCTTCGAAACTCACAAATATTACTAGATATTTAAAAATAACTGCTCCAATCTATCGTACAGGTACAGCTTTAGGTCCCAGAGACTCTTTATACAACTTCTCAACACTTAATAACATTCAAAACAACATAAATGAAACTCAAGCAAACTTGCTTTACAAACGCCTTGTTCACTCAATGACTGACTGGTAAATAATAACAGCACAGCTCGCATCCGGCTCTCCTATATATAGTCTCGCCGCATGCGGTGGAAATTTCTACAACCTTCTAGAAAAAACTGGAAAACCACGGAACAACATTCAATGTATCAGTAGACCTAAGGGGGGTTACCATAAATAGGGAAGGGTTACCATCGCCAACAATCGCCAAGTTTTTCGCCAACTTGGCGATATATGGCCAAATTTGGCAACCAAAATTAGTCGTCAAAAGTGACGCCAACTTGGCGATACCTCTAATATTTCGCAAAGCTGCCATAGACATTCACTGAAAATAATAGACAAGTTTGCTTGATAACAGAGACAATGTAACAAAAACTAATATTAGTAAAGAAATGGAGCTTAATAAGATTATTTACATTATTTTACAGTACAAACACTAACTATTTACAAAATTCGTAACACTATAATAAAAGATGGTCAAAATGTGATTTTTATAACTCGAAAGCAGAATTAAATCTGAAAATTGGAACATATGACGTGTTTTGTCACTTCGACAAATTTAAAACTATGTAAACTCTATGGTAAAGTATTGAACTGGAATTATTAAACTCAAACAAAGCCCAATTGACATGTAATATTTCTAGAATATAGAAAAAAAAATGGTTTTTTACTTATCATTTTGCTTCCATCGTAAATTGAGTAAAAATGCAATGCATTATATTATATTTACAACAATCATTTTAGAATGTTTTCTTTATGTTTATATTGAGTACTTAGTATGACACAATAAATTTGTATGGTTGGTTTGAGTGTTAATATAATCATATTTTTTATTTAGGAAATAACATGATCGTTCATATCATTATTCACCCCTGTATACCGATATAAACTATCTTACGTTTATAAACTAAATTGTTTAAATCTTTGAACAAAAATCGAATATAATTTACAGCGTTATGAAATATGTTCTATTATTAAATTTAAATTATTTAAAACTTTTGCAAAAATTAATAAATAAATAAAATAATCATCAAGATTTTAAAAATAATAATGTATTCTTTTGAAATTGTATAATTTAAAACATATAATGCTCTAAATTTTTTTTATATGATCTCAATTACATTGATAGCTGTTTAATAGAGATAAAAGTTTCATGGATGTAATTTTAATTGTGTTTGAAGCATATTAAGTTCTTTTTTGTGCGAACTATAATATATAAAATCTAGTTTCCCCAACACAGTAAAGAATCATTAATTTATTATTTTTATAAAATTTTCACATTAAAAAACCAATTATTAATCTGTGAAAATACATTAAAGTGAATTCCTGTCTTAAATATTAAGGACGCAAATTGTCGATTTAAATCCAAACAATTTCTATTAAACATATGCAAGGAATTCAGTGAGACTCTCATTTTGATTAAATCACTAATTTAAATTGTTAAACATTTTTTATATACTTTTTATAAAACACCTATTTTCTTATTATGGTATATCTTACTAATAGAAGAGGGTATTTGGAAAAAAAAGTATCGCGTCACATTTTTTACTTTCTTCTATACAGGGTGTTTGTTCACTTTCAACGGTGTCCAATGACTAATATCTTAATTGTTGGTCGTACACATATAGTTCCAATTGTAAAAATGTTTTAAATGAGGTTAAAAAAAAAACATTTTACAAGTGATTTGGGTCCATAAACACATTTATTGAAAAAATACGAAACTTAAATTTTTATACGGTCTTCCGGTCCTGTAAATTGTATTTAGTAAAAATTTCTTGTTACACTGACAAGAAAGACAAAATAAAATCAATCCCGTTATTCTATGATTAAAATTGACTGAGTAATAGATGTTTAAAGTTGGAACTTATTTTTTGCTGCAAAAAAGAGGTCATTCACAAATTTACTAGAAAAATAATTTTGTCTGATAAGTTAAAAAATATGGATGACAGTCAAAGTATTATTGCAATATAAATTTGAAATCTCTAGTCATTTCGGCATTTTAATGCAATATGTACAATTAGTAATAAACATAAGAAATAAAAATACAGAATTTTTGTTAGAAAAAATGTTGAACAGCAACAATTTTGCATACATATTATTATTATATACAAATTGCATACATATTATTATTATATATTATTATTATGATACATATTATGAAATGTTATTATAGCTTACACTAGCCTGCTAAAATTGGGTTGTCATGCTTTTTAGTTTTCGATAATTGATTCTTGTGCCTTCTAGAATCCAAAATTGACCCCCATTTTTTTAACCAATACGCAAAGATATTTTGCAGATCGTAAATATTAAAGTTATAGAAAACAGCTATATTTACCAAGGGAACAGATGGCGGATTAGGTCAAAGCCGCTGTCTCACAATATTAATGGAGCAAAAACGTTCTTGGATTCTTAGGAAATGATAAAGATGAAAATTATGAAAAAAATTGCTGTTTTATTAAAAAACTATCATGCAATGAGCCATGAGTGGCGAGCAGGACGATAAATTTTCACCAAGACCTTTAACTTTTTGAAGACAAACAAAAGTTTTTTGGGACAAAAGTATGTTAGGTTACAACTGCCGATCTATGTTAAGTGAAAAATATCAAGACAATTATAAACGAAGCGTAAAATCTTTCTCTGTCTTTTGAAAAGTTCAAATATCATTATAAATCATCTTCCATTAATAGATTTTTATTATATAAAGATTTTGTAAAAATGAAATAATAAATGCACAAAAGTATGCTAGGGTTAATTGTTGGTCTATTTTAAGAGAAAAAATATCAGGAAAATTATGAAAAAGAGTAAAATCAATTATTTCTATTTTTTTCTTTTTATATTTCATGTTATTACGCTTTTAACTATTTAATAAATATTTTTAAAACATGACGTAACACGTAACTTATATTTTACAACAATTTTCCTGTACTGAGTGCACCAGAATCTGTGAAAAAATATATATTTCAATGAAAGTATATAATTAATGTAAATCAGTGTTGTCAAATCACAAACAAATTCTAAATAATACATAAAAGTTATTTAATAGAAGTTATAGTTAAAACTAACAATAAGTGTTAAGCAATATAACACGCAATCGGTTTCAATTCAATTTATAACATTATAAACTGTCTTACGCTTTAGGGACAAAAGTTTTTAAATCTTTGGAAAAGTTGGGATATAATTTACAGCATTATAAATTATATTAAATTTATTAAATTTCTATTATTTAACGATTTTGAAAAAAAAATAATCATTAAGACTTACACTGAAAAAAAAATATTTTTTTGTTAATTACTGTATCGTTTAACATATATACTGTTCTAAAATTCCTTTACATAATCGTTATCACATTAATACATTTTTTTAGAGATATATGTTTCATGGATTTAATTTTATTTTTAAAGCATTTTAAGCTATTTTTGTATGAATTATAATCTGTAAAAATTATTTTTCTAACGAAATAAAGTAATTATTTTTTTTCTTTTTAAAAAATATTCAAAATAAACAAACAATTATTTATCTGTGAAACTCCATTGCAATGTGTTCCATCTTCAATATCGAGGGCGCAAAGTTTTGATTAATATCTACTAAATATAGGTATAGAATTAGGTGTGGCTTTCAATTTAATTAATTACCAAATTGCAAAATAATCTCGAATATTTTATAGAATTTATGGTTGTAACTAACAGGAAGTTTTAAGAAATCGAACACGTAATCGGTTTTAATATAATTTATAGCGTTATAAACTGTCTTACTTTTTCGAAACTAAATTGTTTTTGCAAAACTTTAAACATAATTTTCAGTGTTACAAATGTCTTCTATTATTAAATGTCAATTATTTAAAGATTTAAAAAAAATAAATTAAATAATCAGTAAGAAAATCATATGATTTTTTTTTAAATATTTTTATAATATGATTAATTTATTTATAAAATACATACTCTTTTAAAATTATTTTATGTGATCTTAATGGCAAACATGCTTATAGAGAAAAACTTTTAATGAATATAACTTGTGTTTAAAGTATTTTAAGCTCTTTTTTTGCGCGAATTATAATTTATAAGACATATTTTCCTATTGCAATAAAATTTGTTTTTTTTTTTAATTTTCACTGTAAACAACAAATTATTTATCTATGTGACTACATTGAAATTAATTCCTATCTTCAATGTTGTGGACACAAAGAATTGTTTAAAATCATTTCAACTTCTAATAAATATATGCAAGGAATTCAGTGAAGATTTCAGTTCAAATAAATATGAAATCGCTAACAAATGCTAGATAATACGGGAAAGGTATTTAAAAGTCCTTTCGGCAGTACAGGGAGGAAGAGTTAGCTTTCACATACCTTATTTATTTATTTTAAATTAAGTTACATATTATTCAAACATATGAAGCTTAAATTAGTAGAACTCGATAATATAAGATTGAATACTAGTTTTTTCAATACTGAATATTAATGGGAATTTTTAGAAATAAGTCATCTTTTATTCAAGCTTTTTTTTCAAGCGATTTATAATTTTGCCAAATTGCACGCTATCATGAAGTGCATGCCATTTTAAAACAGCATGACGGATAAATTAAACCAATGAGCTTGGTCGAAATCTAAATTCATGTGCACATGCACACTCACATCGGAATCGATTAATATATGCGAGTGCTGTCGCGGGCAAATTGATTTAAAAAAAAATGTCACCCGCATTAGAAATTCAAACTGCTATATCTCAGGCGTTTTTTAAGGTAAAGACAAAGCAAAAATATTCCGGAATTCATTATTAAGATCAAATACTTTAGAAAGAATCTTTTTTCAATTTCTTATTTATTGTTTCTACATATTTATACATTTAAAAGATTTCTGATAAACTTAAAGGGCCGCCATTTTGAAACAAGAAGGCGGTTGAAGTTTATCAAGACGTTGGTATGTACTATGTACATACGGAGTTATATCGAAATCAGTTTACAAATATGTGTATTATAGCGTGACAAATTTCAGACAGTTTCAAAATATCAACCACACTGGAAATTGAAAGTGCTAAAATTCAGCCTTTTTTAAGATATGAATGAAAGAAAAAATGATCTGGAATCTTTGTATGAAGATCAAACACACAAAAGAAAAATCTTTTTCAATTTCTTGCGTTTTTGCACCGTATTTTAAAATTTAATTAAAAAAATCAATATTCCGCCATTTTGTCACAAGATGACGGATGGAACTGGTCAACGAACTCGGTCCAGGAATCGGTATGTACTATGTACACCCCAAGTTACATTCAAACTGGTTTATAAATATACGTATTATTACGTTACGAAAATCAGATCATTTTAAAATGTGATCATCACTAGAAATTAAAAGTGCTATAATTCAGCCATTTTTTAAAGATAGAGACGAAACAAAAAAATGCTCTGGAATGTTTGTATAAAGGTCAAACGCATAAAAGAAAAATCTTTTTCAAGTTCTCATTATTTTTACCGTATTTTAAATTTTATTAATTTTTTTAATTTAAGTGGCCGCCATTTTTAAACATAATGGCAGATAGAAGGGGCTAACGAACTTGGTCTAGGCATCGTTATGTACTATGTACATACCAAGTTACATCCAAATCGATTTATAAAAACGTGTGTTATCACGTGACAAATATCGGATCGTTTCAAAATGTCAGCCTCCTAAAAATTCAAAGTGTTATAATTCACTCACTTTTTTAAAATATAGACAAAATAAAAAGTGTTCTGAAATTGTTGTTTTAAGTTCTAATCCATAAAAGAAAAAGAAAAAAATTATCACAAGAATTATCTTCCTTTCTTAATTTTTCATTATTTAAAGATATTAGAAAAAATAATTGATAATTAAAGCATATATTGAAAAGAAAAAATCCATTGTTTTAGTATTACTATCTAAATTAAAATATATGCTGTTCTAGAGTTCATTTATATGACTTAAGTCGCATTAATAAATGTTTATAACGATAAAAGTTTCATACACATAGTTTTAATTTATTTTGAAGCATTTTAAGTTCTTTTTATATGAATCATAATTAATAAAACATAGTTTCCTAACGAAATAAATGATCATTAATTTATTCTTTTTACAAAATTTTCACAATAAATAAACAACTATTTATCTGTGAAACTACATTGACATGTATCCCTATCTTCAATATTAAGGGCGCAAAACACTGATTACTCAGCACCTCCAATTTCTACTAAATGCATGAAAGGAATTCAGTGAGTTTGTCAATTTAATTAATTATCAAATTGAAATAAATGCTGAATAATTAAGAGAATTTGTGGTTGTAACTAACAAATAATGTTAAGCAATATAACACGCAATTTGTTTGAATATAATTTATAGCGTTATAAATTGTCTTGTGTTTTAGAAATTTAATTATTTAAATATTTGCAAAAATTTAAACATAGGTTTACAGTGTTATATATTTGTCTCCCATTATTAAATTTGAATTATTTAATGATTTTGCAAAAATAAATAGATAAAATAAATAATCATTAAGACACTTATGAAAAAACAATTGTTTTTGAGTTACATAATTTAAAATATATAATGCTCGAGTTTTTTTTTTAATTTAAATTTTACTCGCATTACTTAAGACTTATAAAAATAAAATTTTCATGGGTATAATTTTACTTGTTTATAAAATATGTTAAACTCTTTTTTTTGAGCGAATTATAATTTATAAGACATATTTTCCTATTGCAATACAGCGTCATTAGTTTATAGTTTTTTTTCTTTTTTTTTAAATTTTCACTGTAAGCAAACAATTATTTATCTGTGAGACTACATTTAAATGAATTCCTATCTTCAATGCTGTGGACACAAGGAATTGATCAAAATCCTTTCAACATCTACTAAATATATGCAAGGAATTCTGGGAAGGTTTCAATTTATTTATGAAATAGCAAATAAATGCTAAATAATTCCGGAAAGGTATTTAATTGAATTTATAATTAAAACTAATACGATGTTTTAAGCAATAGAACACGCAATCGGTTCCAGTATAATTTATAGTGTTATAAACTGTCTTGCATTTTAGATAACCTGTTTAAATTTTGAAAATATTCGAATATAATTAACAGCATTATAAGTTGTCTGCCATTCTTAAATTTTTATTATTTAAAGATTTTGGGAAAATTTTTTAAAAAGTAATCGATAACTAACATATATGTTAAAGAGAAATCAATTGTTTTTGTATTACAATATAATTTGAAATATATATTGTTCTAGAGTTCCTTTATATGATCTTAATTGAATTAATAAATATTTGTAGCGATAAAATTTCATGTATATAATTTTAATTTATTTTGAAGCAATTCAAGCATATTTTGCATGAATCATAGTTTATAAAATATATTTTCCTAACGAAATAAAGAATCATTAATTTATTCTTTTTACAAAATTTTCCCAATAAATAAACAAACATTTATCTGTGAAACTACATTGACATTTATTCCTAACTACAATAGTAAGGGCACAAAACCATTGATTAAAATCCCTTCAACTTATACTAAATGTATAAAAGGAATTCAGTGAGACTTTCATTTTAATTAATTATCAAACTGCAAACAAGTGCAAAATATTTAATGGAATTTCTGGTTGTAACTAACAGGATGTGTTAAGCAATAGAACACTTAATTGGTTTTAATATAATTTATAATAGTATAAATTGTCTTACGTTTTAGAAACTTGATTGTTTAAATCTTTGCAAAATTTCAAGTAAATTACCGTGTTATATATTGTCTTTTTTTTTAATTAAATTTCAATTATTTAAAGATTTTATAAAAATAAAAAAACAAAATAAATAATTTAAAAAAATAATTAATTGTTTGTGAATTATATAATTTAAGATATAAAACTGCTCTAGAAATCGTTTATGTAATCTTAATTGCATTCATATACGTTTATAAAAGTTCATGAATATAACTTTAATTATTTTTAAGCATTTCAAGCTCCTTTTCTGCGAATTATAATATATAAAACCCATTTTCTTAACGCAGCAAATCATCAGTAATTTATCCTTTTTAGAAAATTTTCACAATGAACAAACAATTATTTATCTGTGAAATAAATTCCAATCTTCAATGTTGTGGGCGCAAAACATTGATTAAAATCCTTTCAACTTCTACTAAAGATATGCAAGGAATTCAGTGAGGCTCTCAATTTAATTAATCATCAAATCGCAAACAAATGCTAAATAATACGAGAAAACTATTTAATATATTTTGTGGAAAAAACCAACAAGAAAAGTTAAACAGTTTGAGTTTGAGTGAGCAATGCTTTGAGGTCTATAGCTACAATGGCTGTTACCTCGAATGATCCAGAATGCACAGAAACAAATACATAACACTTTATTATTACAGAAAACACAGTACATACATTTTAATACACATCACAGGGACAACACACACACCCATGCCGCTAGCTGGACTCGAACCAGGGTCCAGCGGTCTGGAAGGAGCTGCTGCTACCAGCCACGCCACTGGGTCGGCAAGAGTTAAGCAAAAGAACAAGAAATCAGTGTCAATATAATTTATAGCGTTATAAATTGTGTTGAGTTTTACAAACTAAACTGTTTAAATATTTTTCAATACGTTAAAAATAAAAATAATATTGCCTAGTTGAACTGATGGCATTGAGCTCAAAAATTATTCACACAAATTGTATGCTACAGCCTTTTTTTTCAAGGGAGAACGAAATTAGTTATCAGCCTTGAAACACAATTTAATTATTTGCTCCCCTCGCTTTATACTTAATCAGAGTGAACACCCTAAACTAAGCAGGGTTATGAATTACCGCAATGAATCTATATCCAAAATTCGAAGCAATACGAATAATTCTGTATAAAAACCCGTTTGTTTAATTTAAGAATAGCTATCCCCCATTCACTATTTATAATTATCCAAAACTATTCAGGATTCGCCAGATCAGAAAAAAAATCTATATCCAAAATTTAAAGAAAATCAGACAGTTCTGCATAAGTCTGATTTATATCATTTAAGAAGAGATAATCTCCCGTTCTCTTCTTAATACGTAACAAAATAACCTCAACACTTGTCTAAATTAAGAAGGGGAATTATCTCCCGTCCCCCCTCTTATATTTATCCAATGAACTCCCAAAACTAAACAAGGAAGCGCTTTATGACAATAAACGTATAATTAATACTTGAAGCAAATCGGAAATTTTTTATGATGAGCTATCGTGTTACACACTTACGTATATGTATAGAGAATAGGCGGACATATAAGCTATCAGGCTTTGATAACCTTTAAGTAAAAAAAGGAGAGGAAATTAAAAATAAATGTTTTTTCCTTATAATTTAGCTGTTTAAATTTACATAAATTCTTTAATTGAATAAAATAATTTATGTTTAAAAATTATTTTGATCGTGTTCATCAGGGAGGAAAATCTATGTAGGTTCTCTTAAGAGGAACGTTGTTTTCAACTCGATATATCCACAAAGAGATATGTAGCGAAGTTCCCGTTACATATATATATTCCCCCCTCATCAAATCCGTACTTACCGGTACTGATTTTCTGTGGGGGGAATACATATAAGTAGCGGGAACTTGGCTACACCTCCCATTATTATTGCTCTGAAGTATTTTATTTTATAGCAGTCAAAAAAGTTTTTTCAGATTCTGAAAATCAAATCATTAAAAAAAATAGCCTAATTTGGTGAAATTATACCATTTGGCACCAAGAATTTGTTGAGAAATTTCAATAAACCATACAGTTAGAATACTGTTTTTGAGAACGCTATACGGACTCTGATTGCCTGAATCAAGTAACTCAGTTACTATCGGGAATATCTAGGGGGAATAGATATGGGGAATGATCCATTTCATTTTATATTGAAATATTAAATAAGGGAAAAAAATAAGCTTTAAAAAAGTTTGAATAACTTTATCTATATGACTCAATTATTGCAGAAGAAAGTATTTGAGCAAATGTGATATGATGACCTTCGAAGCGAAGGGATACAATTGTCCAAAATTCGATTTGGATTAAATTGAATTCAAAGATAATTGAAATTAAATTTGTATATCAATAATAATTGAATGAATTGAAATAGGATACTGCTGCTTGCTTCGTTGTGGTCGTTGAACTTTTATTTCAATAACTGTAAAAAAAAGTAGAGTACAATTTTCTTTATTTTTTTATTCATCAATATTGTTTTTTATTCGATAAAAGTGAACTAGAACGCGGCATATACTTATAAAATCACTTATATTCCATTACCTGACTTCAGTAAAGCAGATTTGCAGGTGAGCTGTGCACTTATTACTTTGAATTTTGTCACTTATAAATAAATCTACTTAGACAGAATTCAAGGCACAGGAGTAAAATTACATTTGAAATACTAAATTTGTAGATACTTGGCGTGATAACAATAGTTGCCATATATTGTTATAACTTGTCTACCCACCTACCTAAAGTGATTTGATCAATTTTATGTTATTTTGCAGAGGAATGAATACCTAACATTTAATAAGGCTGCCAGTTTCATCCTTTTATTATTTTATAATCTTTCTCGTTAACGAGTATATATACTATCTAAATGAAATAAAATATCGTATGAACTTTCCCCTTTATGCTGAATATTATTTTTCTTTCTTCTACAGCAATTTTTCGAATTTTTATTTAATCAATTTTTATATTGTCATCTCTATCACGTCCTTTTATCGTAGCTTTGCATAATAGACTTGCATTATTTTAAGAATATGATAATTAACCCTTAATAAGAACAGTGAATTATTTTGTTTACAATAATATGGTTTAAATTATTTTTAAAGGATATAGAAAATTATACAGGAAAATAATCTAATTGCTTTATTAATTGAGACATATTGATAAATGTTTACACAGAGTGGACCTGTTTAAAATGCTTTTATTTGGAAATATATTTTTTAAATAATGTTATTTAGGAAGTAAAACAATCACTAGTTTAATTATCTTTTAAGGAACTTCAATAAAGAAACAACCATTTATCTTTGAAACGACTGGAAAATCAATTGAAATCTTAAATGTTGTAGGAACAAAGCTTTGATTGGAATCTTTTCAATTCCCAGTAAAGATATGCCTGGAATTTGGCAGGAGATTAGTAAAATAAATGATCCGACCACAACAAAACATAAAGTAATACAACAAAGGCATTTGATGAGAACTAAACGGAAGAGATAAACAATAGAACACGCAAACTGAATTAATGTAATATATAGCGTTATAAATTTTCTTACAATATATAATTAAAACTGCATGGATATTTTATAATAGAGTGTTTTAGTAACCTTTAAATAATTGTTTTACTTTGTAATTAAATTATTTAGAATTTTCTATGAATTTCAAAAGCAAATTTGAATTCTTAAACATAGATTTCGGCCGAAATGATAATGTGCAATAAACATATCAAACAAGAAACAAAAATGTGCAAGAAACAAAACACATTTCTCTCACGTCCTTTTATTAGCTTTACATAATATACTTGCATTATTTTAAGAATATAAAAGCTAACCTTTTATTAAGAATAGTGAATTATTTTGTTTACAATAATATAGTTTAAATCATTTTAAAGGGAACAGAAAATCACAAAGGAAAATAATCCATTTGCATTATTAATTGTCTATAGAGATAAAAGATATATTGATAAATGTTTATGCAGTGTGGACCTGTTTTAAACGCTTTTATTTAGAATTATATTTTTTAAATAATGTTATTTAGGAAGTAAAACAATCACTAGTTTAATTATCTTTTAAAGACCTTCAACAAAGAAACAACCATTTATCTTTGAAACGACTGTAAAATCAATTGAAATCTTAAATGCTGTAGGAACAAAGCTTTGATTGGAATATTTTCCATTCCCAGTAAAGATATGCCTGGAATTTGGCAGGAGATTAAATAAAATAAATGATCCGACCACAACAAAACATAAAATAATACAACAAAGGCATTTGATGAGAACTAAACGGAAGAGATAAACAATAGAACACGCAAATCGAATTAATGTAATATATAGTGTTATAAATTTTCTTACAATATGTAATTTAAACTGCATCGAGATTTTATAATAGTGGGTTTCAGAAAACCTTTAAATAATTGTTTTACTTTGTAATTAAATTATTTAGAATTATCTATGAATTTCAAAAGCAAATTTGAATTCTTAAACATGGATTTCGTCCGAAATGATAATGTGCAATAAACATATCAAACAAGAAACAAATATGTGCAAGAAACAAAACACATTTCTCTCACGTCCTTTTATTAGCTTTACGTAATATACTTGCATTATTTTAAGAATATAAAAGCTAACCCTTTATAAAGAATAGTGAATTATTTTGTTTACAGTAATATAGTTTAAATCATTTTAAAATTGAACAGAAAATCACAAAGAAAAATAAACTAATTGCATTATTAATTGTCTATAGAGATAAAAAATATATTGATAAATGTTTACACAGAGTGTCCCACTCTGTTTTAAACGCTTTTATTTCGAATTATATTTTTTAAATAATGTTACTTAGGAAGTAAAACAATCAATAGCTTAATTCTCTTTTAAGGACCTGCAATAAAGGATACAATCATTTATCTCGGAAACGATTGTAAAATCAATTCAAATCTTAAATGTTGTAGGAACAAAGCTTTGATTGGAATCTTTTCAATTCCCAGTAAAGATATGCCCGGAATTCGGCAGGAGATTAAATAAAATAAATTATCTGACCTCAACAAAACATACAATAATATAACAAAGGCATTTGATGAGAACCAAACGGAAGAGATAAACAATAGAACACGCAAATCGAATTAATGTAATATATAGCGTTATAAGTTTTCTTTCAGTATATAATGTAAACTGTACGGATATATTATAATAGAGGGTTTCAGAAATCTTTAAATAATGGTTTTAGTTTTTAATAAAATTATTTTGAATTATCTATGAATTTTAAAAGCAAATTTAAACATAGATTTCCGCCGAAACGATAATATGCAAAAAACGTATAAGGTATCTTTTCTATCGCAAAATGGAGAGGGAAATCAGTTGAACTGGTTTCATTTAATAGAATTTCCAATTAAAACTAAAGTGAAGAGACATACAATAGGACACGCAAACCGACTTAATATAACGTATAGCATTATAAACTATCTTACAATACAGACTTTAAACTTAATGGATATTTCACAATAAAGAATTGCAAAAAAACTTTTCATGATTAATTTACTTTGAAATTAAATTGTTTAGAATCATCTATGAATTTAAGAAGTACGAGGTGGAACCCGTCGAAATTTGACGAAAGAAAATATTTAAGAAAAAACTGTTTCATTGATTTATAATAAATCTACAAAATTCGTTAAAGTAAAAAATACATCTTATATTGGTCAGTCTAACTATCAAATAAATATTATTTTAAGCTAAAATTAACAAAGTACTATAAAACTCATTCCAAATTAAAATAAGGTACCCTGGGGTAATAACGCCAGGCGGGGTAATAACGCCAAGTGCTAATATTTTGCATAATTATGAAATAATCTGGTAAATGACACCCATGTGCTCTGCGCAGAAGGGTTTTGAGTCATATAAATCCCCAAAAACAGCTTCAAGTTAATTTGTTTCATTTTTAGGTCTTATTGTTTTTACAAGCAACTAAAATTAACGCTTGATCTAAAATTTGCGAGGTAAGTTTTGTGATGTGAAGACTATTTTTTTTACCCGGGAATACTTTGTTAATTACATAAATTTATAGTACATTTCATGGACTTTCAAAATGTTGTTGAAGATTTTGGATATCTTCTCGAGATAAATTGTAATTTAAAATGTACAGCGCAATAACTATAACGGGGTAATAACGCCAATCCTTGGCATTAATACACCGGTTGATTCCATACAGTGGCCGAGCTACATCCTAAATACTGATTCAAATAAACACAGTTAAAACTATGCAATGTTTCTAATAATTCTATTTAAGCGGTCCTTTTTAAGCAAAATAAGCTCACGGTCTGATATTCTTTTGCCTCATCCCCCCCCCCCCACACACACACCACACCTTTATTTTTCTTACACTTTCAAAAAAAAAAAAAAATGAGCATTTTCAATAGCTTAGAATGCAACTTGTCAATTTCTAAGTTTGTAGAATTTGTATTTTTATAATTGGGCAATCTATAAGCAATTATTCCATCTTATTTCATAGTTATGTTTGCATGGCGTTATTACCCATATAGGTGGGTAATAAAGCCAAATAGCATTGGTCAAGAAATCACGCCATTATATTTTATGAATACATATCTGTTAAATTATTTTTTTTATATAGATAGTCAATGAGTTGCTGTATCAAATCATATGTTTGTTTGAAAAATACAAACTAAAATTGAGCCGTGAAAATTGGTAGAACCTTAACGTGGCGTTATTACCCCAGGGTACCTTACGAAATAAAACCGAAATTCACCGGGTTTTATAACAAACGATATTTTTTGAAATAGTATATGCATTTTATTATTATTATTATTATCTTATACTATAATGCGAGCAAAAATTGTGTGTGTGTGTGTGTGTGTCTGTGTGTGTAAATTTTATCTCAAAAACGGCTCTAACGATTTTCGCAAAAATTTGGATTTTACCATTTTCGGCCACTAGAAGACCATTGGGCTAGGTCACACGTTCGAGAAAATTCGATTACTGGGTCATTTTGGGTCACATTGGGTCAGGATCAAGCTATTTATATCTAGAGAACGGCTGGATCGATTTAAAGGAAATTTTGTATCTAATCGTTTTTTGGCACGAGAAAACAATCGGACTGGGTCACATGTTCGAAAAATTTCGATTAGTGGGTCATTTTTGGGTCATTATGGGTCAAGCCATTTTTATCTAAAAAACGGCTCTAACGATTTTGACCAAATTTTATATTTTATCGTTTTAGATTACAAGAAGACCATTGGGTTAAGTAACATGCTCGAGAAAATTCGGTTAGTGGGTCATTTTTGGGGTCATTGTGGGTCATGCTATTTTTATCTAGAAATTTTCTCACTCAATTTTGACTAAAAATTGCATTCTATGGTTTGCGGGCACGAGAAAAACATTGGGCTAGGTTACAAGTTCAAGAAAAAACTTTAATGGGTCATATTGGGTCATTAAGGGTCTGGGTCAAGATATTTATATTTAAAGTACGGCGGGATCGATTATAACACAATTTTGTATGTAACAGTTTTTTGACATGAGAAAACTAATGGGCTAAATCATATATTTGAGAGATTTCGACTAAGAGGGTCATTTGTGGGTCATGATGGGTCATAATGGGTCATGGTCAAGCTATATCTAAAGAACAGGTGGATCGATTTTAACGAAATTTTGTATGCAACATTTTTTGGCACGATAAAATCATTGGACTAAGTTACATGTTCGAAAAATTTCGATTAATGGGTCATTTTGGGTCATTAAGAGTCTGGGTCAAGCTATTTATAGTCAAAGAAAGGCGTGATGGATTATAACGAAATTTTGTATGTAACAGTTTTTTGACATGAGAAAACTAATGGGCTAAATCACATGTTTGAGAGATTTCGACTATGAGGGTCATTTGTGGGTCATAATGGGTCATGGTCAAGCTATATCTAAAGAACATGTGGATCGATTTTAACGAAATTTTGTATGCAACATTTTTTTGGCACGATAAAATCATTGGACTAGGTTACATGTTCGAAAAATTTCGATTAATGGGTCATTTTGGATTATAAAGGGTCTGGGTCAAGCTATATATAATTAAAGAACGGCAGGATCAATTTTAACGAAATTCTGTATGTAACAATTTTTAGAAACGAGAAAACTAATGGACTAAGTCACATATTCGAGAGCTTTCGATTATAAGGCTCATTTCTGGGTCTTAATGGGTCAAGGTCAAGCTATATCTAAAGAATGGGTGGATCGATTTTAACAAAATTTTGTATACAACATATTTTTGGCATGAGAAAATCATTGGGGTAGGTCACATGTTCAAGAAATTTCGATTAGTGGGCCACTTTTGGGACATTCTAATTTTATCTAGACAACGTTTCGCGCAATTTTGACTAAATTTTGTATTTTATCGTTTTCGGGCACAAGAAAATCATTGGGTTATGACAGATTTTTGAGAAAATTCGATCAATGGGTCATTTTGGATCATAAGGGGTCAGGGTCAAACTAACTATATCTAAAAAAGGCTCAATCGATTTTATCTAAATTTTGTATCTAATGTTTTTCGGCATGCTAAAACTAATGAGCTAGGCCACACGTTCGAGAGATTTCGATTATAAGGGTCATTTGTTGGTCATGATGGGTCATGCTAATTTTATATAGAAAATGGTACTCACCATTTTGACTATACTGTGTATTATATCGTTTTTGAGCAAGAGAAAAACATTTGGCTTGGACACATGCTCGCGAAAATTCGATTAGTGGGTCATTTTGGGTCTTAATGAGCTAGGGTCATTCTAATTATATATAACAATGACTCAATCAATTTTACCTAAATTTTGAAACAATACGTTTCTTGTCACGAGAAGACTATTGGGCTGAGTCGCATGTTAAACAAAATTATATTAGTGGGTGTTCATTTCGCTTCATTGCTGAATGCTGCCAAGCTAATTTTACCTAAAAAATGGCTTAAACGATTTTGATTCAATTTTATATTCTACTGTTTTTGATTACCTGAAGACGATTGAGCTATGTCACATGCTTGATCAAATTTGATTAGTGGCTCATTTTGGGTAATACGGGTCAGGGTCACGAGAATATGGCAATAGCCAATAACTTGGTGATATTTGACAAAATATTGGCCACATATAGCCAAAAAATCGACTATAAAAATTACGAAAACCAAAACACGTATTTGGAGTCATATGAAAGAATGCCTCCAAATTTGACTATATCTAGCAAAAAATATTGTCATTCAGAATGTAAAGAATTTTTTTATACATTCTTAAGAGGATTCGAGATGCATGGTTAAACCAATCAGAGTCAAAAAGACCAATAAGAGTCAAATCAAAAAGTGATTTAGATCGATGTCCTTTCGTTGTAAATTTTAAAATAAAGTAAAATTTATAAACATGCGCATAAAAACATAGTTTTTTTATTGATTGTTTTTCTAAATAATACTATTATAAACATGTTTTACAGTAATAATACAGAGTTAATGATACAGTGAAAACACTATATCGAGTTGAACACAAAGTTAATTTTGACCGAGCTAAGCTCGGTCTCCCCTGCTAAGCTCGGTCTCCCCTGCTAGTTATTATTACTACCAACCGACAAAATAACGTTTATATATTTACATTTTTTAGAAAATTAGAATACTTTTTTTTAAGTATTGCTAGATGTTACATTGATTTTTACGATATTTTTACAATTTTTATTTGCGTGTGTTGTATTTATTGTTGTTTATTTATTATTATTTATTTATTTTTTAAGAATGCAATTTGTAAGGATTTGTTTATATCTAATTATTACTATGTTTTAATTACTTGAAATACTTTTAAAATAAATTGTTACATAAAAAATCATTGTTGATTGTTAAATTTTATTTAATTATAAAGCATCAAAATAATAATAATAACAAAAGAATAAAAATCATATAACTTTCCCTCGTAGTAAAATGTAACATTATTAAAAAAATATAATAATAAAATAAATACTTTGCCGAGCGTTGGGATCGAACCCTAGTCCTCTACAAAAGCTCAGAGATATAAATCCGTGCCTTAAATCACTGAGCTAACCAGACTTATTTCTGCTTTCATCTAACTGGAAGGGATAATAAGTTCAACTTCACGCATGCGCAAAGACCAATTTGAGATGCTCTTAAAGAAGTAGCCTACTGCTTTAATATATATGATAATTGAATTCTTAAGATATATTTTGGCTGATCAGATAATGCACAATGAGCACATTAGATTGCTTTTCTGTTTCCGACGGAAGATGAAAATCAGTTGAGTTGGTTCCATTTGTTGGGATTTGGAAATATATTTCATACTTCTTCATCCGACCATCCGACCATCATCTTTATCAGTTGTCAGCTAAAAGATTTGCGTAATTAGAAGCAAAAATCGTAGTTTTTTTTGAGAAACAGAATGTGTGTGACTCATGCGCGGAACATTCTTTCACTAAAGAATAATTTGATTTTGACTTTTTTTTCTCTCTTTTTAGAACTGTTTTAAGACTTATGTAAGAAAGATGTTATAGATTTGAGAATGTCTTTTTGTTCACAACAATATGTGAATATTGATGTGTGTGTGTGTATTTCTGAATCGTGATGACATTGTCGTGTCAAAATAAGAAAAGCAAACCTTGGAATATTATTTTTGAGTAAAATAAGTTGTTTTACTACTGATGCTGCCAATGATGGTTTGAATCATCCGGAGCTCCGATATTTCGCTTTCTCAATAAATTAGAATTTTAGAGGTAAGAAATTTTTTTTTATCTTGCCCAATTTTTGTTTTACGAAAATGATAAAATCAACTGTTATATTAATATTTCTTTATGTAGCATATTCTGGCTGAAAATATTCAATTTAAGCAGTCGGAGTTGTCACACAATTAAATAGAATTTCAGATTGAAACTAAAATGAAGAGATAAATGATAGACCACGAACAAATTAATATATTGTATAGTGTTATAAAATGGCTCACTTTTCAAAATTTAAACTGTATGGGTATTTTACAATAAAGAGTTGCAACATTTTTTAAACAATTGTTTTACTTTTTAGTTGAATTATTTAGAATTATCTATGAATTTTAAAGCAAATTTGAATTCTTAAGATCAATTTCGGCCGAAATGAGAAACTGCAAGGAGCATATTAGGTAGCTTTTCTGTCACCAAACGGACAGGAAAATCACTTGAACTGGTTTCATTTAATATGATTTCAAATTAAAACTAATCTGAACAGCAAAACGAATTAATTTAATGTTATAAACTGTTTTACATTTCAAAATTTAGACACACATGTTCCTTGTCTTTAAACTTTCCCAAATATTTCTAAAATGAAAGAATAAAAAACAAACCGTGAGCGAAAAAGATGAGAAGATCGATTATGGCATAAAAGAAACGATGAATAATTGACGTTATGCGTGTTATAAATGAAACAATTCAACAGGTAAATTGGTCGAAAACCTAAAGTCGAGTAAAATTTCAATTGATGTACAAGCTTTTTTCAGAAAGAAAAAATAATAATTAGATAAAAAATATTAGCAAAACTATTACACCGGATTGAAAGCTTTTTAATCTGTTTTAATTTGATGTATATTTAAAAACATTATATATATAAATAATACACTTTATATATAAATAACATATATGTATATATATATATATATATATATATAATAAACATTATACATAAATCTTACATTCTTAACGTAATAAAGAACAATAAAATTAATGTATCTTAAAAAAAGATGACAATGAAGAAGAGACCTTATATCGGTAAATCCAAATTACAATCAAATTTTACCTTCAATCTGGTGGGTAAAAATTTAAACTTTCCACTCTCTAGTAAAAGTATGCCAGGAATTCAGCATGTGATTCAATATAATAAATTATCCAACTTCATGAAAGTGTTGACTAAAACTAATTGGATAAAGATTTTTTAAAGATATTTTGATTAAAAGTAGCAGGATGCCAGAGAAAATATAACTTAAATGCAACCCTAATATATTTTAAAACGCCATGAAATAAATTTAGTAATTAAGCTCTTTAAAAAAAACAAAATATATAATACATAAAACACATGTTTACTTAGAATTAAGTGTTTTATAATTTATAACAAAATAGTTTCTTAAATTCAAGAAAGTGCATCTCAGTTTAATTAATAGTATTTACTGCATGATTCATATTATTTACTGTATGTTTTACAGACAAATAAAGCAGGCTGTTAATAAAATAATGTAAGAGATAAAAAATTATTCGTATGATATCCACATGTTGCAGAATGTACTTCAAGGCCATAAATAATGTGCAATTCAAACAGTATTAGTTCAGCACACATGAGCTGGTATTGCTTTCTTATTAAATTACTAGCAGTCCCACATAATCAAAATGATAATTACGGAGCGGGAAGATCTATTGTTGGGCTGAAGATTTAAAAGCTGTTAAAGTTATGCGATTTTTTGATTTTCTGATTTTTAAAAGATCGTGTCTAATGATTTGCCAAAGTTGAGACACATAATTGATAATCTTATTGCTTCCATTACTCCGAACTTTTGAATCGAAGAGTGAGAAGGCATAGATTTTAGTTTTTTTTTAATTTATTTTTTTAACCTTTATTTTGATGTATGATTTATTGTTAAAAATCTAAATTAAATTGCTTATCGGGGTCCGGGACACATTTTAAAATAATTATTATGTACTGAGCTAATTTTTTTTTTTTGAGATGATTAATATTATTATTTGTAAGGAAAATCACATGATAAAATTTCTAAGATTTTTTTTAATTGACACATTTTAAAAATATTAACAAGTAAGAAAAATCATGCGTTAAGCGTAGATTATGAAGCACTTTCCAACACTTCATGGAAACATACTTGAAAACGTTTGTTCAGCCCTGTAGTTTAACTTGTACCTTTATTACACGCCAGTAAGAAGCTAATATTTATTTTAAACTGAAACACTCTTTAAAAACTGAAATCACGTTGTTATAAATTATCATACATAGGCGTCCATGTACCCAATTCTTTGCGTGAAACTGTATATCATTTTATCTATATTCTGCAAACATTTTTTTTTAAATTGAATGCAGTTTAGCATAAAAATACATACTTTATTTCTGAACCACATATAAGTAATTTACGCTCATACTCAGTAACATTGGCAAGCTCTTTTAAGTAGCCTGTATATAACTATAACGCTTATACACACCATATAATGTACAAAGATTTAGTGAAACTTAAACGCGTATATAATAATTAAAATGAATTACATCCATCCATCAGCCATCATCGGAAATATATACAGTTCGTCGGAAAGAATAAACTATTTGAAATCTTTTGTGTGTCCCTGTAAATGCAATATACTTCATATTATGAAAGAGAGTATCATATAATTTATATTAAGCCTCAGTGACATACCAATTTTATTATACATGAAACAGTTTAATATATTTAAAACATGGCGTACACTGTTCCGTCTTTACCATTATCCATTGGAATTCTTTTGTGTGGCTCTGTAAATGAAAAATAGCTATATTTTCACCGCATATTTTATAGAATGCATATTTTAGTGCACCTCTTAAATGCAATAAATTTTAATATGTTTGGCAGGTTTAACATCTTTAAAATGCCTTTGAAGTGATTTTTTCCCATAGGCCGTAATGTAATGAAAAAAAATTGATTATCCCTGCAAATAAATTAATCATGGTAGAAACTTCATTTTCAATAAAGTTCGTGCTAGAGTAATCCTAAATACCGTCCAAAAATTTCATGGCAATCCGAGTATATTTATGAGAGTTAGAGCGCGGACAGACGGCCATACAAACCGAATGCATAAGCACTTTCCAACTTTGTTGGCAAGTGCTAAAAAAGCGGGATAATTTAAAAGCGTTATAACCCGAGATATTATTTGTAGAATTTTAATATTTTTATAAATATTTTCAATTATTTTAATATTTTCAAATAAGAAAAAATACCTAAATTTTTATTTTCATTCAGCTTTTTAAAAAATATTATTATTATTTTTTTAAATTTATAAAAATATTTATAATAAAAATTAAAAGTTCATGCAACTTTTATTTAAAAAATCATATTAACAAAAGTAAGTACTTAAAAAAAAATCTGAATCAAAATTGATTTAAAAAATAATAATAAAACATGATTCATTTTGAATCATTTACCACTAACGGTTCTTCAGTTATAACAATTTGAATCCAAGAAATTATGAAAAAAACCATCATGAAGAATAACGCATTTTTACAAGAATTCAGTTCCATGACAGCCATTGCATGAATGCAAGATTTTCAGAAGAAACCAACACAGAAAAAATAATACTTTCCCTTTTTAATTAAGATACAAATATCATTTAAACGTGATTTTAAACATTAAAAAAAAAGAAAATTTAAAGATTTTTGTATCCGATCCCCCTTAATATCCCATTGAAACTGGGGTGTTCTTTTCTCGACATCATGTGCTGTACTATATTATAACTAATGTATAAAATATGGCTTTATTTATAGGATAAAATATATTTTGAATGAATTAAGCAGTTTATACTCCAATAAGTTGTAACGGTAAAGCATGAAATGGATTGTAAGTGAACAAATCAATTTTAACTGACACCATACCATAAGATCCAGCTAGACAATCTCGTTAATGTTTTTTGTTTGTACGTGAATTTTCCCGGTATTCTCAGTTTTCATTGATTCAGCGCTAAAGAGTTGGTATTTTTTATTGATTATGCGGCATGTGCTCACGCGACTGAAACTGCCGGTATTCTCAGTTTTCATTGATTCAGCGCTAAAGAGTTGGTATTTTTGATTGATTGTGCGGCATGTGCTCACGCGACTGAAACTGCCGGTATTCTCAGTTTTCATTGATTCAGCGCTAAAGAGTTGGTATTTTTGACTGATTGTGCGGCATGTGCTCACGCGACTGAAATTGCCGGTATTCTCAGTTTTCATTGATTCAGCGCTAAAGAGTTGGTATTTTTGATTGATTGTGCGGCATGTGTCACGCGACTGAAACTGCCGGTATTCTCAGTTTTCATTGATTCAGCGCTAAAGAGTTGGTATTTTTGATTGATTGTGCGGCATGTGCTCACGAGACTGAAATTGATCTATGCAGCATGTAAGCCGGCATGGTGGTCAGCTCAACGCGACACCCTAGGTGTATCGTTCCCAAGCATGGTTGGTATAACTTTATTGGTCCCAAAACGATGAAAGGTTGGTTTAACCTTGCCAGGCAGAGAGATGAGCTCGTGACCTGTAGCACAACAAACAGGCGTGTTGATCACCATTCTACTGTCCTTATAAATAAATACTCCCTTTTTAAATAAACTGTAATGGATATAATAAAAAGAATATTGCCCAGTTAAACGGATGGCATTGAGCTCATAGGCTACGCATACTAATTGTACATTACAGCCTTGTATTTTTATTAATTCAATTCGAAAAAAAATTAGGAAGGGGAAACAGCTCTCCCCTTTCTCCTTTTTTATACTTAATCATTGAACCTCCTAAACTATCAAGGACATGCTTTATCATATAAAATATCTATATCCAAAATTCAGATCAAATCGGATAATTCTTAATAAAAACCCATTTAGCAGTTATATAATTTAAGAGGAGTTATTCAATGAACACCTAATAACAGTCACGGAATCGCCTCATCAGAATGATCCTATATCTAAATTTTGAACGAAAACTGTTAATTCTGCATGAAAATCCCGTTTATATCAATTAAGGGGAGGGGCATGAGCCCCCCGTCCCCTCCCCCTTATACATATTGAATGAACTCCAAAAACTAATCAGGGAAGCGCCTATCAGGATATACCTATATACAAAATTTCAAGTGGATCCGATACTTTTATCATGAGTTATCGCGTTACGCACGTACGAACGTACGAACGTACATACAGATCGGACGGGCACATAAGCTCTCAGGCTATGATAGCCTGTGAGCTAAAAACATTTGATACTGGGCCTCTAGGTGCTATGCAGCCAGGTCATAAGAACATCGCGAGATCCTCGGTCTATAGTTCTCAAGCAAACTTGGAACTCATTTTATGGACCCCGAAGCGAGGAAAGGTGAATGAACCTTGCTCAACAAAGAGCCGAACTCGAGACCTGTATCTCAACAAATATAAAAATACACTTTGTTTTCGCTGTAACGTCTTCTTAGTTTAATTTGTATATGCGATTTTTGAATATTTAAACCACATCAATACATTGCAAACATTTTTAAACACATGCGTTAAAACATTTTCTTATAGGTAACTTTTGCAATAAAACTGAAAACACATACACATTTGAGTGAGAAAGAAAAATAAGCTAAAGCAAAAATATTTATATTATTACAAAAAAAGTGAATGGAACATTATTCTTGTTGTACTAGTAAACATTTTCAAAGAATTAAACTTCTTCTATGTAATATCTTTTTCACAGAAAGAAATTTTTAGCGAATTATATACAACTATATAGTTAATAATGCTCAAAATAGAGGTAAGTTTATTTGATAAACACCAGTTCTACTTCAATTAGAAGTTTTAGAATTAATTAAATAAATGAATATGAATTCATAGTCTCGTATTATCTATGTACATATTAGTATGTTATGCTTAAAAATGTCTTTGTTGTACAAAAAGGAATTTTTTCATGAATTATAATATACATGTATATCTTTGTTGTAATAACGTGTACATAATTACTTTCAACTAAATACAATCAGTTTAGAATAAAGTATTAATATTCATACACGATTAAAAATATAACAATATATTTAAAAACACAATTACATGTTTAATTATATTAATAAAAGTTTATGGAATACTAATATTTATATTTCAATATCTTTTATAAAGAAATAGAGTTTTTAGTGTATAAAATATTGAATATTTCAAAACTTGTAAATATATTTCTATTCAGAAAATGTCTACCTTTTTTCCATAATATCTGAGAGAATTTTATAAAATGTAAATGCAAAGTAGGTTCTACTTAAGATTTCCAATACTCATACTGGGATAAATATTTGCATTCCAGAAGAGTTAAGTCTTCTATGTTTAATGAAATTAATTTTATAAAAAATTTTTTTAATAAAAAAACTTTTACATAATGATTTTTAATAAGAAATTTTAATAACAGTATACCGTCAAATAAATTTATATTCATCAAGAAACAAGTAAAACATATTACTTTAATAATTATTAGAATTTTTTACGAATCATCTAATTATATAAAAATTACACTAAGGGTCATTCCATGTCAATTCAACCAGACCTTGTAACCCGACCCCCAGGGATTTTGATGAAACTTTGTGTACACACTAATTCTATCATGAAATGATTCCATCAGAAATTTTTCCTTCCTAGACCTCATAGTTTGTGAGATATGGGGGGTCCAATTCTTGGGGTTTTCTCAAATCGCACATTTCTGAGTCTGTATTTTGAGATTGCAGTTCCATCTTCAAAAAATTGTTTCTCTGGATCTAAAATATGAATCATCTTAAAAATTTCACTGTAAAAATATAAATAGATGCAGATTTTAATAAAAAAATATTTAAAAAATTTACTTGTAATATTTAGGATAAAAAAATTAGCCAAAGTTGAGAGTTATGGTTATTTTTCCAAATTTTTGTGGCTTGACAAAAAAGGTTGTACACAAAAAGGCAAATTAAATTTCCAATTTCTTTTTGTTTTAAATAAAAGTTTAGACTTTGGGCTTTCTGTCTATGAAATAAAAATGATGTGTTTCGCATGGCTTATGCAAAAATTTTGGGTACTTTCCAATTACCCGGATGAGTGCTTTATTTTTATATATTACATATGCACACAAAAAAGCAAATGAAATTTCCCATTTCTTTTTGTTTTAAATAAAAGTTTACACTTTGGGCTTTCTATCTATGAAATAAAAATGATGTCTTTCGCATGGCTTATACAAAAATTTTGGGTACTTTCCAATTAGCCGGATGCGTGTTTTATTTTTACATATGTACACATGTATAGATCTATATAAATGCAGATGTATTATACATGTACATATATATGTATATATACAGTATATTGTTATATATATGTATAAAACTGGTGCCCGTCTAACCGAAAAGTACCAAATTTTGCCTTGTTTTGAGAATCTGCACCAATTAAGAGGAAAAAAATCTGACTAAGTTTAGCTGTGGTACTTAAATAATTACTGGAATTTCTATGAGTTATTGAATTTAATGTTATTTGATGCATGTTTTTTTTTTTAATTCTCGAAGTAAAGTTTAAGCTTTGTTTTTTCTGATTAAAAAAAAAATCTGACTGTAATATGTTTCCCCATTAAATTTAGTGAATGGTCCATATATTTCATTTAGTTATTTAATAATGGGCATTTTTTGACAATCTAAAGAATCTCTTACTTTTATTTTCAATAATTAAACTCAAAACAGATTTTTTTTGTACAGTATAAAATAGAAATTTTTTTCTCTTCACATTTCCATTCTTTCTTTCGAATGCTTATATATTAATTATTTGTGTTTAAAAAATGTTCATAACCTTGTATTTCCTTTCCTTCGTTAATTTTAATCAGTTTAAATATTTATATTGGCAAGTTTAAATACACAAATGTTTAACAGAACTTAAATTTGTTTCTATAGTCTGACAGATTTAATTGCACCTGCCTTGTATAAACACCTTCTGATAAAGGCAGGGTAATGTTCGTTAGTATGAAAGCAGATGTTTTGAAATCAAGTTAATCAAATTATTGTCGCCCCACCAGTGGCCGAGAGGTACAGACCTCTCAACTGGTAGACGGCAGGTGCTGGGTTCGAACCCAATCGCGGCTGTCGGCCTAACCGTTCGGAGTTTTCGTGGTTTTCTTCGAACCTTGCGTGAATACGGGTTAGGTTCCCTTAGAAAGACCCCCACGAAGGGCACTCCTCCTCTGGTCCTATATCCCTAGCGTAGATAATCGGACGACAAAAATAAACCAAACTAAACCAAATTATTGTCATTCTGTTGTTTCTTATCATAGAAGAATGATTTAACTTTTACTGTGCTACAAAAAATACATTCTGATTGTTACATATTTTATAGTTTATGATATGTATAAATATTTTTTTTGCTTTATTGTTTTAATATGAAGCCTGATATTAAACCTTCTACTAGTCTTCAGGCTTGCAGTATTGTAATATTAACTGGTTTAGAATGTCACAAAACTAGCTATACAAATAACAGAGAAATAGACTACATTGATAATCTCTGTGATTCAGAAAAAGAACTTTTATTAGTTAGGACTATTGCATTTATAAAACAAAAATTAAGTGAAAACCGTTTGATTAATATATGTGAGCATCACAGAATTTCGCTCTTAATGAAATATGAATTATATAAATGTGGAGATCCATTTAAGCGGCATAAAAAGCAAGTGAAAAAAGCAATTAGGGCAATTAATAGAGATTTATATACGGACGAAAAAGAAAACCAAAGTTGAAAGTCACGATTATTTTTCCGAAATTTTGTGACTTTATGAAAAAGTCTCTACATAAAAAGGAAAATGAAATTTCCAATTTGTTTTTGCATCAAATAACATTAAATTCAATAACTCATAGAAACTCCAGTAATTATTTAAGTACCACAGCTAAACTTAGTCAGATTTTTCCCCCCTTAATTGGTGCAGATTTTCAAAACGAGGCAAAATTTGGTGCTTTTCGGTTAGACGGGCACCAGTGTTATATATATCAATATACTGTCTATATACATACATATGTACATGTATAATACATCTGTATTTATATAGATGTATACATATGTCCATATGTAAAAATAAACACGCATCCGGCTAATTGGAAAGTACCCAAAATTTTTGTATAAGCCATGTGAAAGACATAATTTTTATTGCACAGATAGAAAGCCCAAAGTGCAAACTTTTATTTTAAACAAAAAGAAATTGGAAATTTCATTTGCTTTTTTGTGTGCATATGTAAAATGTAAAAATAAAGCACTTATCCGGCTAATTGGAAAGTACCCAAAATTTTTGCATAAGCCATGCGAAAGACATAATTTTTATTTCATAGATAGAAAGCTCAAAGTGTAAACTTTTATTTAAAACAAAAAGAAATGGGAAATTTCATTTGCTTTTTTGTGTGCATATGTAATATATAAAAATAAAGCACTCATCCGGGTAATTGGAAAGTACCCAAAATTTTTGCATAAGCCATGCGAAACACATCATTTTTATTTCATAGATAGAAAGCCCAAAGTGTAAACTTTTATTTAAAACAAAAAGAAATTGGAAATTTAATTTGCCTTTTTGTGTACAGCCTTTTTCGTGAAGTCACAAAAATTTGGAAAAATAACCATAATTCTCAACTTTGGCTGACTTTTTTTATCCTAAATATTAAAAGTACATTTTTTAAATATTTTTTATTAAAATCTGCATCTTTTTATCTTTTTATAGTGATATTTTTAGGATGATTCATGTTTTAGATCCAGAGAAACAATTTTTTGAAGATGGAACTGCAATCTCAGAATACACACTCATAAATGTGCGATTTGAGAAAAACCTAAGAATTGGACCCCCCATATCTCTCAAACTATGAGGTCTGGGAAGGAAAAATTTCTGATGGAATCATTTCATGATAGAATTAATGCGCACACAAAGTTTCATCCAAATCCCTGGGGGTCGGGTTACAAATGGGGGAAAAATTGGTTGAATTGACATGGAATGACCCCTAAGCTAAATTTAAAAGAAAAAAAACACTGTCAGTTTTATTTTTTAAGTTAATTTTAAAATTATGATGTAAAATATGTTCGATATTAGAATTCCACCTACCCCCAGCCTTACTTTCAACTAGTATTTTTATTTGTTTTTAATGTTTGTTTTTGATGTTTTAGATATTATTTAGAATGTATAAGATGTGTGCAAGAGAATATACGCAGGAAACGCCTGGAATTTGATGAATCAGATGAGTACTTCCACATCCGCTGTGCACGCACAGCTTTATGAGTGAAATACTCTGAGACTGCAAGCAAGAGAAACATGAAGCGTGACGTACGAAAAAAAAAACGGTTGATACAAAGATGGAAGTTGTTTCAAACCGGTTTTTTCCTTGAAATCAAGCGGTAAGTCTTAAGTTTTGTCCTAGAATGTGAATCGCCTGAACTGCTATTTCGCCTTTCAGGGCTTGTATGTTACTCCTTCTTTTTGTATTTGCCAGACACACAGACACTTAATATAATATTAATAATGTATATTCCACGCCGCAAAAGTAAGAATTTATATTATATACATGGAGATTCTTCTTATAAAAGTTCTTTCGAACACATAAGTAAATAAACTCGGAGGTAAATTAAATTCTGACACCGTTTTTAAACTTTTAAATGACTTATATTAAACGTTAATATTTACAAAAAAGATATTTACATATTAATATTTACAATTCGAACATTCAAAAGGAAACTTTAATTAAAACATCTTAATCGCGTCATCTTAATCAACATTCTTCTAAAGTCAATACCAACTCTCCCCACATTCCATCCAACGATCTCTTCCGTTCATTTATTTTTTCTTCGGCTTTTCGTCTGAATGGAGTTTTTTCAGAAAACCGTCTGCTTTCTAAAGACCTTTTCTATCAGAGTTGCGATATGAAGAACCTTACAAGACATGATACTTGGCTGTTGGAGAAAGAATCGCTCCCACAACGGCCGTCCTGACTAGGCTTTTGTCCTCGAATGCTCGTCCCTTTGGAGGCAGCAGCAGTTGGATCATCTGGAAAGATAAAGAAAAAAAAACACAGCAGCATCCAAAGTCTTAATTGAAAAAAAAGAAGTCATTATTCAAATTGTCTATCAAAGCTTAGATTATTTCTTTAAAAAATTCATATATTTTTTTTTTCGCGTCTTTTCGTCTTCTCTTTCTTACGTCCTTTCATCTTCTTTTATCTTACGTCTTTTCGTCTTCTTCTTTCATACGTCTTTTCATCTTCTATTACCTTACGTTTTTTCGTCTTTTCTTTCTTACGTCTTCCGTCTTCTTTTATCTTACGTCTTTTCGTCTTCTTTCATACGTCTTTTCATCTTCTTTTACCTTACGTCTTTTCGTCTTTTCGAGAATAAAGTTAAAATTCTATTAGTTGTCAGTCCAGAGGTTTGTCATAGTTGGTATAGTGTCACAATCGGTGAAATTCTTTTTTTTTTCAAGCTTCGTCCGTCCACGGCTTCATGTACTCTGCACATGTACTGGTGACCATGGGTCCTTCGTTGAATCCAAGTTTCTTTACATCGTAGGTGTCATTATTTTTTACTTTTATGACTTTGTACGGACCTAAATATTTTGGTTTTAACTTCAAACCTGGACCTTGTTGTGTGCGTTTTATAGCAACCACATCATTAATCTTAAATTTGTTAGCCTTCTTTCGTCTGAAGTTGTAAGTTTTACGGTTCTCTTCTTGGACTTTTAAAATCTGTTTTTTAGCATTTTTTCTCATATCTTCGCGATTATTTGTAAAATCAGATTGTATTTCAGCATTCAGAAGACTAGTAATTTCAATGTTATTTTTTAGTTTCATTTTAGTACCAAACATCAATTCAAAAGGGGTTGTGCTTATACTTCTCTGAAAAGTCGAATTTATCACCTGTTGGACGTTGCTTACATGTGTATACCATTTTTTAGGATTATCGACAGACAATTTAGACAGAACAGATATTATGACAGAATTTAGACGCTCAACTTGGCCGTTAGACCTGGGTAATCCAGTGGTAATCGGGATATGTTTAATATTTTCATTGATGCAATAATCTTCAAAAGCTTTAGAGGTAATTGCAGGACCTTTATCTGATATAATTCGAACTGGATTTCCAAAGATAGATTTTTGGATTTCTAATTTAGAAATTACTTCGGCAGCATCGGTAGATTTTGTGGGATACAACCAAACAAATTTTGTGAATGCGTCAATGACCGAAAGGATATGTTTGTAATTTTTATTAGTGCTTTCTAATGGACCTAAGTGATCAACATGGTACGTATGTAATGGAGTTTCTTCTTTTTCTATTGGGTGAAGTAAGCCTTCTTGTTTACCACATTTTCTATTAACTAAAATACAGGGAACACAATTTGCTATACATTTCTCAATTTTTTGTTTAACTTTAGGGATGTAAAAATCATTTTCTAAACTTTTCTCTGTTCTTGCAACTGCGTAATGACCTTTTTCGTGAGCGGCGTTGATTATATTCATTTGCATGTCTTCCGGTACAACTAATAAATCATTACCATTAACACATTTATAAAGAACATCATTTTTAACTAGATAATCATCATAAGATTTCACCTTTAGGATTTCTTTTATTGTTTTAATATGGTCATCGGTTTCTTGAGCTTGGATAATTTTTAAAGTTAAGCTATCTTGGATTACCATACAAATAGGATACCTACTTAATGCATCGACATGTCTCATACTGCTACCCTGTCTATGTTCAATAACATAATCAAAATCAGATAACATTATTGCCCATCTAGCTATTTTTGTACTCATTTCTTTTTTATCCATAGTCATTTTAAATGCATTACAATCGGTTACAATTTTAAATGGGATACCTAGCACATATACTCTAAACTTTTTCAGGGCTTCAATTACAGCTAAAACTTCTAATTCGTAACTAGTGTACTTCCGTTCAGCTTCGGTGGTTTTCTACTTGCGAAATAAACTGGATGAAATTGATTATCTACTGGAGATTGTTGCATTAAAACAGCTCCATAGCCATCAATACTGGCATCACAATGGATTTCGGTCGCACTTTTGGGATTGTAAATTAAAAGTACTGGTTCTGACGACAAAATACGTTTGATTTCATTAAAAGCTCTTTGTTCTTCTATATCGAATTTAAATTTTGAATCTTTTCTTAGCAGGTCACTTAACGGTTTAGCTATAACCGAATAATTTCTTATAAATTTTCGAAAGTATCCTGTCAATCCTAAATAACATTGAACATCTTTGGTACACTTTGGTTCGGGAAAATTTATTACTGCTTTAGTCTTCAGTGGAGAGGGATAAAATTTACCATTTATGATTCTATACCCCAAGAAATCAATTTCACGCTTCAAAAAATTGCATTTTTTAAGATTTAATTCTAATCCATATTCCGATGCAGTTTCGAGTACAAGTTTTAATTTTTCTAGACCTTCAGCTTCGTTTTTAGCAGGTATAATTAAATCATCCATATAAATGACAACAATGTGATCTTTTAATAGGTTTCGAAATACATTATAAATATACTTTTGAAAAACACTAGGGCTATTGGTCAACCCGAATGGACATTTCAAAAATTCGTATTGTCCTTCATGAGTAACAAACGAGGTGTATTTCCGCGAGTCTTCTTCAACATCTACATGAAAGAAACCGTTTTTCAAATCTATGGTGGTAAATACTTCGGCAGAATGTAATTGGTTTATTACATCATCAATAACTGGCAAGGGGAAATGCTCACGTACTGTCTTTTTGTTAAGACATCTGTAATCAACACAAAGTCTCATTGTGTTATCTTTTTTCTTGACTAACACAACCGGCGAAGAAAAAGTAGAAGAACTTTCTCGAATTAATTCCTGAGCTAGCCACTCCCCAATTTGGTTTTCGACTATTTTTTTCTCGCATGGCGGTAATCTTCGAGGAGAAGAACAAACTGGGATTTCGTCAGTTAAATTAATTTTCATTTTAACATCTACTGTTTTAGTTTTAATTGGTACATAATTTTCAATTAAAGAGTATAACTCTGAACGTAATTTTTTGTCAGCAATGTGAGTTAAATCAATTTTAGGCTCATCCAAAACATTTACAATATTAACTAAAAAGTCATTAGACTGAACTTCAGCTTTAAACAGTTTCACTTTATTCTCAGAAATAGTTAATGTACCTTGATGAATAACATCAGTGCCAATAATTAAATCGAAATTAATGCAACTGTCCTTAACGACAAAAATAGTAACTTTAAATTTTGAACCATCTACTTCGATTTCTGAATTGAAACAACCTTTTGGTTTAATTGAGGCTTTTCCTAGACTGGTCAAAGAGATACTCGTAGGTTTTAATTCTACAAAGTTCTTCAAATTATCATAAATACTTTTCTTTAACAAAGTCTTTTGGCTACCAGTATCTATTAAAGAGATTAAACGCAAAGAATAAAGCTTTATCTCTTTCAGAATTAAATCTTGGGATGTAATAATGTTTACTTGTGACTGAGCATTTTTAACACTTGTATCTTTAGATTTATTACATTGAAATGATTTATGACCATAAGCGTTACAAGCAAAACAAAGCGGCCCTTTATCTTTATTTACACAGTTAATACTCTTATGATTATTCCCGCCACAATTAAAACAACGCATATTTGGCTTTACAGGCTTAAATTTGTTCTTAACTTCAACCTCGGATTTAATTTTAGGCTTAGCTCCTTCATATTTATGAAATTTTGCATTTTCATACTCCGATCTTATTTTTTCATAAATCTTTAATTTTTGTTTAAATTCAGCAATATTGGGACAACCATACAAAAAAGATTTTTTAGAAATGGGGTCATTAATTCCATTTATTACATACTGAATAAGGGCAGAATCTTCAATATTGCCTTTTGAGCATAATTGTTTCATATTTAAAAAATATTCATCTAACGATTCATGTGGTCTAATTTTTCTTTTGGACAGCAATTCGTGTAATTCAGCTGAATTGCACGTTTGACCAAAGTCAGATATGAGTAGGGCTTTTAATTTAGACCACGAATTAATATTTGTTTCACTTTCAAGAAATAATTTTGCTTTGCCTGTCATACGGCGTTTAGCCAAAATCAATTTGTGCAAATCACTAACGTTAAATAATGAAACAATATCTTCAAAATCGGCAATCCATTTATTAATATTTTGTACTTGAGTACCTTCAAACATTGTAATCATACTTTCAATATCATTAATAGAAATGCTTGGTTTAATAACATAATCAGGATTTAGAATTTTCTGATTTTCATTACTTTCACAATTAGAACTACCAGAATCATTTCTCATATTATTCTCAAAAACAGTTGAAATATTTTTAGTTTTATCTCGTAAATCATCATTAAATTCATCATCACTTTCGTCATCACTAAGAGTACCTACATCGGCTATCATATTAATTTTTAAAATATTAAAATCACATAAACTAGAAATTATTCTGGCAGCAATTTCATCAAAAGCTCCCGAATTATTTATACACAAAACATTGCAAATGGTAATTAAGCCGTTAACAGAAAAATTATCTTTAATTTCTTTGAATTTAGTTTGATATTCATCGGAATCTACTTCAAACGTAAACCCAGTAAAATTCCGAATTCTACGTCGATTATTTCTGTCACCGATTTCTCCAAAAATTAATTTGTGCAATATCTTAATACTAGCTGATTTTTCAGTTTTAAAAGAAAACTCTAATTCCTTTAAATCAACTAATTTTTCCATTATTGAAAAGAAAAATGAAATAATAAACTCACTTCATAATCAGATGCTCAGCTTCACACATTTAAACAGCATTGTTGTCGCAGTATCCAACAGCTTCATATCATTAAACATATATTCAAAAAAGATTTCCTCATAATAATTTCCAGCAAGGATTCCATCACAATTCTAAATAATAACGGCTTCCAGATTATTTAAAGTATATATATATTTCTTCTCTGTGGGCGTTCGTTTATCCCACTTCTGACACCAAAATTTATGGAGATTCTTCTTATAAAAGTTCTTTCGAACACATAAGTAAATAAACTCGGAGGTAAATAAAATTCTGACACCGTTTTTAAACTTTTAAATGACTTATATTAAACGTTAGTATTTACAAAAAAGATATTTACATATTAATATTTACAATTCGAACATTTAAAAGGAAACTTTAATTAAAACATCTTAATCGCGTCATCTTAATCAACATTCTTCTAAAGTCAACACCAACTCTCCCCACATTCCATCCAACGATCTCTTCCGTTCATTTCTTTTTTCTTCGGCTTTTCGTCTGAATGGAGTTTTTTCAGAAAATCGTCTGCTTTCTAAAGACGTTTTCTATCAGAGTTGCGATATGAAGAACCTTACAAGACATGATACTTGGCTGTTGGAGAAAGAATCGCTCCCACATATATAGATATTTTACTTATAAGACGTTGTTGTATTAATAAAAAAATTAAAATACATAAAAAAAAATATTTACATGTTTCATTTTTAACAGAGTCATCTTCAGAATTCAAATAGAAAATAAAATTTCTAACATAATGAACGTGAAAAACTGGAGTAAATAATTATTGAAATTAAACTAAATGTATCACGCGCTTTTTAATTTATATATTGTCCGTGGTATAGCTAAATAATTATCTTGTAAATTGCCTAACCATTCAATCCATATCCCGTAAGGCATAGTGACGTCATTGAGACGTCGTTGTGAAGTCATATTGTGATTTTGTGACCATCGATTGTCGATGTGAAGTCACAGTGACTAAAATGTGAAGTCGTTATGGCCGTTTTAGAGCTCGTTTGTGACGTCATATTGTGAAGTCACGGTGTCACAGATTTGTGAAAAATGGGTCATTTGTGACTATTTTGACATTAACATTGTGACGAAACTGTGACAAAAACGACGATTTTTAAATTGCCAGAAACATGTTTTCTAAAGTAAATAACATGTTTTGGAGAATATTTGTAATTTTCTAAAAATTTTTAAGAAAGTCTCATCTCAGTCACAATGTGATGACTGAGTGGTGGCATTTAGGTTGCAGATTTGACGTGACCAAACTGATTCACATTGACGTTATTGTGACTCATGCATGCTATAAGAGATATTTGGAATGCGGAAAGATAGCGAATCGTTACAAATATGTGAACTTTTTAAATAAATTTCAATGGATTCTCTTATTGATAATTTTAATTAGACCTATAAATTAATCTACTCTCATTAATAAAGTATGTTAATGTTCTCTTTTTGATTTTATCTGGATAGAGCAGTTTTCTTCTTGTTAAGTTTTATATCTGTTATATGTTCTTTACGCCTGATTATAAATTTATGTTGACTCATACCCAGACAGCAAGAGATGTCGAAATCAGTTAGGCCGTCTATTTGAATTATCGGCGGGATATCGGTTATCGTCCACTGACATTATTAAGATGTCATTAGATCATTCTCTTTTAAAGTAGTGCAACGCTTGTATCGGCAGGAAATCGCAATAACGTATCGATTTGACTTGATGATTTTTAGTCCTAAAATTTACATCGGCCAGCTTTATAAGCCGACTAATTCCTGACAATTTTTATCCCCCACTAACATATGAATCACGTGACTTCCCGCGATCTTTCAAGGTCTTTTATCTCCCACTTTAGCCAACACCTCAAAGTTCATTCTTTATACGTTGCAACTTGCAAGCAAGGTAATTTTTAGCCAGTCGGAGAAAGGACACTGTAACGGGAAGAAGTTACGTGAAGGGAGTGAGTATAAGTTTTTTTTCGAATTTTCTTCGGAAATTAGTAAGTTTTCATCTTTTAAAAATACACGATCGCTCGAAATGAATTAAAAATAAATCTAAGAATTAGGAGGAAAAGTTGCACTATTTTTATTGAATAAAGAGTTATTATTACTTAAAATTTAAAAAATAGTTTTTATAAACAGATATATATGTGTGTGTGCATTTCATGAGATTAGATTTTTTCTGTTTTAAATGAATAAATTAAAAACAAAGAATATTAGATAATAAAATTAAAACATTAAAGAACAATTTGCCTTTTTTCCATATTACTTTTCTTCAGAATATGGTAAAACATATTTAAAAAAATTATAAATGTTTCTTTAAGAATCTCCTTCAATGAGCAGACATGATAAAAATGCAGAAAAGGTTTTGTCTCGAAAAATTATAATAAAGGGGGCGATGGAGAAAAATAAGAAAAACCTTAAAAATGGGAATATATTTTTTTCCTCTTTTTATTTATGGAAACTCTAATAATTATAAACAAATTTTGAAGCATTTTAGAATACAACATAAAGTTTACTTTCTTTTATGAACTTATTGCATTGGAGAAAATGGGAAGTATCTTAGATTATTATTTGTTTAGATCTGACTAAAATCTTTTACGTTATAAAATGTTTTGATAATTAGAAAAAACAAAAAAAATTTGACAGATTTTTTAAAAGTGCGATGCAATTCTATCATTTCAACGCATCAGTTGTTTAATCTTTCTTTGAAAACAAACTCTATTAATATTCAAAATTTTAGCTATTATGTAACATATTTTATGTTCAATTTGTTCAATAAATCTCTCAAGGTTATTTAGATTTTTTACCCAATTATTTAATTTGAGAATACAACAATGTATTTAATTATGCTCTTATATATCAAAATATTTTTTAAAGTATGAATGACTATTCACCATTCCTAAAATTCAGCACATAAAATTTCTTATAATGTCAAAACATCTTTTACCAAATTTTTCGGGTTCTCAATTATTATTTATTTATTTATTTCTCGATGAAAACTTACTAGTTTTGTAGAAAATTTGCTAAGAAATTTATATTCACCAATCACTTTTAAGTATACACCAGTTAAAGTATACACCAATCACGTGTATACTTAAAAAATAATACACGAGGATTCATTGAAAACCCATTGCAAATGATATCACTCGGTAGTCGGCAAAACGTCATATAATGTCGTAAAATACTCGGCACGTTATCGGTGGTTAACCAAAGGGTGGAAAAATGATACGCGCGGGATTAAAGAAGTAGCCGGAATACGAGCATCTATGGGTATCAGCCGAGCGGACAAAAAGCCCCTACTGCCGACCCAGAAAGAGGAGATCGTTTGGACGAAAAGTAATCGGATGAAGTGCTTTCGGCAGAACTTCGGCCAGGAATTATTTGCTGTTAGGGTACCTATATAAAAGTTTTTTAATCCTCCTTCTGAAGTGGAATCATATAAACCCCTGAGAGGTCTTCTATACTAATCAGATCAATTTTGGTATTTAAGAGAATTTCTAATAAATTAATATTATTATTTTAATTAAGATAATTAATATTAATTTAAGAACATTTAGCACAGAGACAGTTAGCCCCACGCGAACATTTTCTATTCCCGAGAATGAAGGAAAATCTTAAAGAAAATGCATTTTGATGATGTGGTATTGATATAAACATATTCGTGAAGTGCATTGAACGATATTAAGGTTAAAGTGTTTCAGAGTTGTTTCAAACATCGGGACAAAAAACTTAACAAGTGCATCGCATCTCATAGAAATAAATTTGAAAGTAACTGCGTAAATTTTATAAAATAATAATAATAATAATAATAATAATAAATATTTTTAAAACAAAAATCCTATTTTTCCGAGTCTTCTGTCGTATTAAAATATTAGTTTTAATAACAATCTATCAATGTAAAAAAATAATCTAAAATAAATATTAGTTTTCTCATGAACTACATAACATATAAATCAAGTTTCATTCAGATTCGTTCAGTAGCTATGATCCTTTGATTATCTGCAGTTATCTTCATTAATCAAAAGATCTCATATTAATATAAATGAAACCAAGTTATTAAGCAGCTAGTAAATCATAAACTTTCTCAAAAACACTCCTTTAAAAAAAAAGCTTATTATGGATATTGATTCCTCTTTTCTTTTACATTGTAACGAAAATTAAATAAATTTAAAATATTTTTATACACATTATCATTAATATAATACAGATTTCTTTTTACAGCTGTGCCGTTTTTTAGTATTTCTATACCTCATTATTTCGGTTATTTAATACAAAAGAGCCTCAAGCATAAAATATTCATGAAAAATCAGTTGTAATGCATTTTCTCTCTGATATTCATTTTAAATAAAATATTTTTTTATCTCTTTAGATTTTGCGAACTGCCGCTTCGAAAAATCTATGGGCATCAATCTCCCCCTGGCTGATATGCAAATCAAAGTTAAGGTTCGTATATATAATTCAAAAGCAAAATGTTATTTCAAATATATGTTTTCGATAAGTTTTCATTTTTTTTTACAAACTTATTTGCATTTATCGGGATTTCTTCAAGCCATTTAATAGTGTATACCTTATTGAAAATAATTTGGTAAATTCTAAGTTTCACGTTTATATTTTGAATTTAGAAAAGTACTTGGAAAAATTAAGTTCAAAATGTGAATATTTCTTCATATTTTTTTTAGTTTAAAGTAGCAAAATAAAAAAAAAAAAGTTTAGAACACAAAAATTCAAATTAACTAATTATGTTTTCAAATAAAAAAATATTAAGTAATTAGTCTGTTAATTATTGATACAAATGTCAAGTTTGTAAAGATACTCAATTTTACATTCCAGATTCTTTAAGGAATCTCAGAACTTTTAAAATTGTATACAAAGGGGGTAAAAAGACCGTTTTCAATATTTAACACGTTCGCTGCCGCTTATATGAAGATGTGACGATAGTTAATGCCAAACTGTAGAAGTGGGTTTTTACCAGAGGCCGATTTACTTTTTATAACAAACAATCAGTGAAAGATTTTCCTGCGCCAGCGCGTGACTGGCTAATGGACATCATCCCACATCACGCGCTGGCGCTTGAGTGGCCCCTTAACGCGCCATATCACGCAATATCGCGTGAGCGGCAGCGAACGTGTTAATATCGTAAAATGTGTGCGATTTTATAACACAATTATTGGAGATATGAAACATATAAGTTCGTTAGTTCGGTAAAATCCTGTTAAAGTATAAAAAAATAGTATATGTTTGACATTTACATATGTTCTTTTGATATGAAACATGAATTTCAAAATCATTACAAAACTAGTTTTCCATAATTAGTATTGTCACATAATATATTTTCCCAGTTGTATATATAGATATATATATATGTATTGATATATATATATGACAATTGTTACAGAATTATAATTTTTTGTGTATCATGAGTATAAAAGTCGGTATACATTTAAATGTATAATGTAATGCATGCGAAAGGCAAATTAAAATCTGATTAATTACTTTGTTGTCAAACGTAAAGGATAAACAATAAACGAATACAATCACTACACATTATCTGGTTGCCACAAATCATCGATCACAGTATATTCACGATACTGGAGTTGAATTCAATGAACTTATCCAGCGATCAAACAATATTAAACACCTGACCACACCAAAGTATGATAATAAGATAAATGCATCGCGAAAGAAGTGTAATTAAGACTAGTAAAATGTAAAGTTTATGTACAATGAGTTATGATTAATTTTTCTTTTTTAATACATAAACAGTATTCTGTTATATAGTATCCCTTGTTTCTATATGTAAAAACAATACATTTTAAGTACATCTACTCTAATCTGTGGTATTATACATGCTTATAACAAAAGAATCATCGGATTACAGAAACGTTTTTTTTGAAACACAATTGGGTTACAATGATGAGTTATACATGAAAATAAACCGAAAAAAACCTTAGAATTATTAAAGAAAGATTAACGTATATACTACTGATGTTCAATATGTGCTCTTTGAGTGATATCATAGATGTCAAAGCGATAGTTTAGTTTGCTGCACATATTACCCAGCATAGTCGCGTCAATGGCCACGAATGCAGTCGTGATGCGGTTCGGCAATTTAGCCAAAATAGTAGGTAACGGTGGTGCGTAAAGTAAGTCTTAATCTTTTCAAATGAAACTGTCTCTAACTCGGTTCGCAGTTTCTTCAGCATCGATTGGTGGGCCAGAACTTTTGTCATTACATAAACAATCGGTTTCTTTCAACTGTCGATACCAGAATGATTTGTTGGGTTGGTAGTTTCCATTTGTATGCCTTCCCGATTGCTCTCTGAACAGTTATAAGCGATTCACACTTTGAATTGTTTTGTATATGAAACGCTTTCTGCTGTCCAGTCACCATTTTGAATATGACGTTCGCGCAGCAACCATGGCGACAACATGCGCATTACACATACGCAGCGCGAAATAAGTTTCCTATTTCACACGTAGTACTGTATAAAAACACGATCGTTCATTTGTAATAACTTTATATTGTTTTAAAATAATTAATATACGTTTATAAAGTGTAACCAATTCTTATGATATACTTTGAGCTACCTTTAGATCAAAATAAATCTAGTCAGATTTTAAATTACCAAATCCTTCTTCTATCTCATACAAGTGAAGATTTCCTGCAAAAATGAAGCATAACAACCCCGCCAGTTACGGGATTCACACCAAAATGTCGTCAGCAACAGTTTATGTCAACTTCTAACTCAATCCGAATTCCTACGCAGTTCCTCAGAAGATGCCTAACTAAATCCTAACTGAATCCGATGATGAAAGTCTCTGCATTAGACTTTATGATAAAGATATTGTGGAATTCTGCTTAATAGGGCCACTTGTTGTTTGATGTACACCAAAAACGAATCAGCACCAATTTTTATCTGAATTTTATCTTAATTATTTTTTTACAGAATCTGAAGTTTGATGAAAATTCTTGCATGAGTACTTGAGATACAGCAATTGCGAAATTGTGAAAAACACAGCATAGCAGTGCCACCTGTAAAGCGATTTACACCAAAAAGTAAACAACACTAATCTGTATCAGGGTCTAATTGAATCTAAAATTTGATGAAAATTCCTACATTAGCTCTTGAGATAACGCAGCATAGCAGCGCATTCTGCTGGGCGATACATATCGAAAACTAATCAGCACCAAATTATATCGAACACTAACTGAATCTTAAGTTTTACAAAATTCGAACTTTTGTTCTTGAGATAGAGTTGTTGTGGAAATTTCGAATAATGCACCAGCAGCAGAGCCACTGTTGAACATATACATCTAAAACTAATCATCCCAATTTTTTATATCAAGATTTAACAGAATCTAATCTTTTGTGAAATTCCGTGCTTTCATTCTTGATATAGAGCACCCAGAAAATTTATATCACATACAAATTCTCAGAGGGACTCAGAACCACATGACAGATTCACAGATAAACGTTTTCTAAAAATCACAAATCTTTTTCAGGTCATTCTAAAACATACAAATCCATCGAAAACAGGAAGTTGAAATGTCTGAAGATTCCAGTACTTTCTTTGTGTAAAGGTAGACGAAAGTAAAAAAAAGTATCCTTAACTCATGCTAACGAATTCTAACTTCGTGATTAAAATAGTTTTTATGTAATGCCACACACTGTTAAAAAGTTTCTGTGAAATTACAGACATTGTGCAAGTAATCCATTGTCTTATGTAAATTTATAGAGATTAGAAAAATCGAGATTCTGTTAAATTACACAACAGTTATTCGGTAAATTTATAAAAGACTCTGTGAATTAACATCGTTAAAAATGCACAAGACTGTGTACATTTATTTTTGCTGATATTAATTTAAGTTAATTTTCAAAATTAGTGAATCTTTCAATCTATCTCAAAGTATGATCTCAAGATTTCCATGAGATCTTGAGTCCTTATATATAAAGTGATGTTTTGTAGAGTTATTAAAATAATTTTTTTTGCATGAATATTAAAAAATATATGCCCAATTAATTGAACAAAAACAAGATAAAGCTATTGAAAATTTATCTTTGATTCTTCGATTATCTTCAAAATTTTTATTTGCTAGAAAACTAGCAGTATAAATGCATTAAATAGAAGCTTATTCTTTAATTTAGTATCTTTTTTTCTAATAAGTTCATTTATTTTTTTTAATAGTATTTTTCAATTTTCTGAAAAATGTCTATGTATCTTTAACATTTTTCTCATTTTTATAGAAAAATATTTAATATAAATTATTAATTTTTATTAAAGCGAAATAAAAAAGTATTAATACAATATCTGTTTGGATAGTTTTTTAAGGGGGTCTGTGACCCCTTTCATTTTAAACAGAGATTTATTTATTTGCAAGAAATTTTGACTTTTTTATGATTAACAATATCGTTTGTAAACAAAATCACGTGCTAAAATTTCTTATAATTATTTTTAAATTAATTTTTAAAATGTATTAAAGATGTAGGATAATTTAAAATTGCTATAGCTCGAATAATAATTTTTTTTTCAAATTAACAGAGGTATAACAAATTAAATTTTGATTCGTCATTTTTAAAAATATTAATTAAGAAAATTAAATTTATTTTAAAATGATGCAGGTTAAAAAATCATATTTTAAAAAGTAAATCTTTTTTCATATTTAATGAATTAAAACAGTTGAAAAAGACTTGTTTCGATCTTGAATCCTTAATCTTTAACTGTTCTTGATTTATAATAATTGAAGGCTGTTGTTCAACAAGCGCAAAACGTCTTGGTACGTTTACTTTTTGTTTGTTTGCTTGTTTTATCGGAAGAAAGTCATAAAATTGATAGGTCTTACTATAAAAGTCTTCTTTCCGGTGAAATAATTATTCCTAAATTGAAGCGGAACTAATTGGCCATAGCCAAAAAATTATACATGCAATTCGGTCCAATTCTACTCATAACTTCATACATTTTTCGATGGTACAATAATGAAAATCGCACAAAATATTATTATATTGCCACCTTCAGGTAGATTACTCCGAACTTAAGTAGAATCCACTAGCCATAGTTAAAAACATACATAAAAACGAGTTCAACTCTGTACACAACTTCTTACATTTTTTGGCGACACAAAGTGGACTCATACATACATGGGCTCAAAGACATATGGGCGGACATACAGACATTGTATATAAACATGTTTTTCGATATCGCTGTATCTCAAAACATGAAATCTGTCATAAACTGGAAGTTGAAAAAAAATTACTACACTTTCTTGTTAAGAAAGTAGAAAGTAGAAAAACGTAGCTTTTTCTATTTTTATGAAAAATCCTAGTGGTATATAAATAAGAAAAAAGGAATTCTTAAAGAGACTAGTTTATTGAAGGAATAATTTAAAGTCTTTCGAATGTAACGAAAGAAAAACTTACATTTTTTAAATCATAAAAACTGTAAATATTTCTTGCATGTATAACAGCACAAACTATGCATGCAATTTCTTTTCTAAAAAAAAGAATTTTAACTAGATTAATGTATGTATATTAAACCAATATTGTGACAGATTTTTAAACTCGCATTATCGAATCGCCATAAATTTTCATTTTATGCACATATTAAAGTAATCATTTATAAACGAGTAAATACATTAATCATGGTTTGCATGAATTTAAATCTGTTTAATTACTTTGTTAACACGAATGAGTGACAAACAGCAAGTATATTTTTACCTTTGTTGCTTAAAAGTTGCCTCAAACCGTCGATTATAACCTTTACACAGTGTTGCAGTAGAAATTCACAACATTAGTTAGAAATCAAATACAATTAATCAGTTCACGACACCAAAGTAGGATAACAAGATAAAGATATTGGAAAGAAAATACTATTAACAATAGTATGATGCATTTAATTTAAAATTAAATAGCAAATTCATCATTCCGTTGTAAATTGAAACAAATTCGAAAGTTCAATGATATTATTAAGATTGATTATTTAAAACGTAGTTTAATATGTAAAACATTTTAAAATTTATAATTTTTAAGTAAATGTTTTATTTCGTGTTTCATAAATTAATTTGTGTTTCTATCCAATATGAGGAAGAACTTTTTCGGTTTTGATGGCGCAAATTTATCAATCACTTCTCATTAAACTATCGTACAAAGCTCATGTTAAAAGGAAAGTTCTTTATTACATTGAATTGTAATTTTTACAAAAACGGGTTTACTGAACTAAACATTTAAAATCTTGAAATAGTAATCAAAGAATATGCGTAATTTTTAAATAAACAAGGCAAAATTAACTAGATACATTTTAAAAAGATGTTATATAATTAGCTTAAGTGAGTCAGGGACCCAAATTCTTGAAATTTTCTTTAAAAAACTCCATTGCATTAAAAATTTCTCTGTTTTTCATGCTTCAAATGACGTTTAAATCATCTTTTTGTCTTAATTAGGCAAATAAATATTATTATTATTTTTTTTTGCGTTGTTTTCAAAATCCAGCTGTTAACCAATGCTGTCATAAAATGACTTCTTGTGATAACGCGTTTTTTCTTCATGACGAGTTTTTCATAATTTCTGGGATTTAAATTGTTATAAATCAAGAACCATTAAAGATAAATGCTTGAAACTTGTGAAATGTGTTTGTTTTTTGATTTGTTTTCGTTTTGATTCAGAAAAGTTGAAAAAACTGTTTACTTTTAAAAATATGATTTTTTAAAAGAAAAATTGCATCATTTTTTTCCATTTTTTTATTTTAGATAATTTTATTTGTTTGGTTAACATTTTTTGAAGTGCTGAGTAAAAATAAAAATTAAAATACTTCTGTTTATTTAAGTATAAAATAATTGTATTTCTATAAATAATATTTTGAGTTCTAACAATTTTACACTACTCCACATTTTCAAATAAATAAATAAATAAATAAATAAAAATATCAGAAGCTTTATCGTGCGATCTTGTTTACAAATGTTATGGTAAACCATTATAAAAAAAAAAATCAAAATTTTAACTCAAGAAACATATATTCCAAAATGTGTCACGAATCCCCTTAAAGTAATTAAACAAAAATAAGAAGACATTTTTTAAACCCATGTTACCAGTTCACGTTAATTTTTCTTTTTATATACAGTCGATTCTCTCTATAACGAAACTCCATATAACGAATTTTTGTAGGAACGATCCCCTTTTCGCATGATTACATTAAAAAAGTCTCTTTATATCGGAATATCTATCTCCATATAACGAATTTTTTCGCAAATTGGTCTTAATTTATTCAGTTTTAAAAAAGCTTTGAAATCATACGGAATCAATTTTCCACCACTTACTTCTGATTTATCGTTCAGTGCTGAATTTTTTTTTAAATATTACTTCTCTCCTTGTTCTTTAAATCCAACGATTTCATCCCACCTCCCACACACCTTTCAACATCCTTCTCAAAACAGAGTCAATTAGATTCTTACACATATTAGACAAGAATCAATGAGAGGCACATAAGAGAGGCCTTCAAATGGAGAAAAATGTTAACTACTATTTTTCATTAATTGCTGAAATTTGACGATATTTTTGACAGCGTAACAATTTTAAAATCAAAACAACAAATATTAGATTTTTTCGTCTGAAATTAATGCAAGTCTTCCTTATTTGATTTTCATTAAACTTTCAAATAAATGTCTGTTCTCTTTTTTGAAACTGCTTAAATAATTAAGAAATAAAATGTTATGTCAATATTTACTTTTAAACATTTCAAATTCTTAATTAAAAACATCAAAAATAATATTTGTTAAAAATTTACACATTAAATACGATGTTTAACATCATTTTCCATACATCGAATTTTTTACTGGAACGATGGATTTCGTTATATAGAGACTCGACTGTACATTACCATACTAAAGTCGGAATTTATAATGAGTAAATACATTATTCAAATGCCACATGAATTCATACCTGATTAATTAGTTTGTTCCAACAAATAAATGACAAACAACAAGTCATTCATTACCTTTGTACATTCAAAGTTGCTGCAGTCCATGAATTAAAATCTTTTCACCTGTTTAGAGTACAAATTCTCGAAATTAGATAGAAATCGAATACAATTAATGAGCTGACTTCACTGGAAGTATGAAAATATGACATTAACACTAGTACGATGTATTTAATTCAAAATGGAATAGTAAATTCCGCATGCTGTTGCAGTTTCAAAGAATTTGAGACTTGAGTAATGTTATCAAGAACAAATGTTTCAAAATGTATTTTTTTATGTAATACATTTTTAAATTTTTAATATTCAAATACATAGTTCATTTCGAGCTCCACAAATTAAATTTTATTTATATTAAATTTGAAGACACATTTGTGGCTGTTTTGAAGAAACAAATACATCAAAGGTTTCCGTAAATTTATAATAAGCAACTCATCATAAATAATAATTATAATAGTAGTAATAATGTGTTTTCTTTTGCAAACAAATGGTAGTGTGATTAAAAAAACTGTTACAAATGTTGAAGGAATTCTGTTTCGTACAATAAAAAGTAAGAACAAGAATTACATTTATTGTATTTTTACTTTTTTCCATTTTTACAAGAGGAAAGTATCGGATCTCTGAAACTTCTTGAATTACTAATTTTTGACGGATGTACACATTTTTGGACTGACATATTCCAAAAAACATAATTTTAAAAATGTCTTCTGTGAGTCTGTCTGTGCATTTCTCTGTCTCTAATGGATGTTTAATTTTGATCTAAGGAAAGCATATGTTATTTTGGAAAAGGGGTTATTAATTATGAACAACCCAATTATAAAGAAAATAAGCGATATCATTTCCTTTGTTTGGACATTCAATGTCATTTACCTTTTTTCTTGAATATTTTAAAATTACCCTAAAATCGACATCATTTTGCATTAGGTTATAAAAAAAGTTTATTCCTGTCTCTGTTTCTTTTTCTTTCTTTCTTTCATTCTTTTTTTTTCTTTTTGAATAAACCATGGAAATCTATGGAAATTTCGATAGTCGCGATATGTTATTGAAGCATGTTTGTGCAAATATGTTTAATAAACCTTTTTCTATCATTCATGCAGTCTAGTAATGCTTTTTTAAAAATCATTTTGATGTTAAAATACTTATCGATGTTTTTTATGTCATTCAAAAAGCTTTTTTTTTTTTTGGTAAAGAGAATGTATGAGAGGGAGAGTAAGGAAGGATAGATCATTAAGTCTCAATCGAATACAATGGATTTTTTTGAGACAGTGGAAGTTTCATGTGGAATAGAGTAATCGAAGTAAAAACATAATTCCTCGTTTGTCTTCTCAACGGGGGTGTTTCCTGGCAATTTCTAACTTCAGTTTGTCTAGTTGCCAATAGTTTTTTTTCAGTTTTTCACAGATTTACACATTTTAAAGATCAGAGATTTAAAAAAAGGTTTTTACAAAATATCTGTCTATGAGCCTGTGATTCTGTGACTCTGTCTGTCTGTGTGTGACATAAAATTTATGGGCACTCTATCTCAAGAACTCACGAAATTCACGAAATTAAAAAAAAATATATATTCACTTAATTCCTGATATAAATTGATGCTGATTAGTTTTTGATTTAAATCTCTCACGAAGTGGCGCTACTATGATGCATTTTTTACGACGTACTCAACAGCTATATCTGAATGACTAATCCCCCGATTTCAAGCAACTTGAGATTCAGTTAGTCCTTGACATTAATTGAATCTGTTTGTATTTTGGTGAAAATCGCTCAATAGATGGCACTGATATTTTGTCTTTTCTATAATTTTGGCAATTGCTCAATCACAAAAAATAATGCACAGAATGTATTAAGAAATTATATTCAGATATTCTTTGATATAGATAGATGCAATCGCTTTTGGTGTAATAGCTCATTAGGTGACGTTACTATGATGCACTTTTTATCATGTAGCCAACAACTCTATCTTAATAAATAATGTACGTATTTTCCTCAATCTTTATTTTCACTTAGTTCTTTACATGAATTGATGTTGTTTACATTTTGGTGTAAATTCCTCCCCAGATGGCGCTGTTATACTGTATTTTTCTTGATTTCCGCAATAGCTCTATCTCAGTAATTAATGCACGGACTTTCATCAAACTTCAGAATCAGTATATCCGTGATATGTACTAGTTTGTTTATGTTTGTGTAAATCGATCATCAGGTGGATCTGCTATGATGAATTTTTAACACAATAAATACCTACAATAAATCTATCCTACCCTACAATAAATCTATCTCAATAACTAATGCACTAATTTCCATCAAACTTAAGATACAGATATAATTTCATAAATGTTACTGCCGCTTATCTTTTGTACAAATCGCTCTGTAGGTGATGCTTTTGTGTTGCATTTTTTCCGATATCCGCAAAAGTATTATTTCAAGGACTAATACGCAAGATTTATGCTTTTAATATCCTAATTATGAGCATAGATTTTCATTTAATTTTAGAAATGTGGTAGCAAAATTAAAAGTATTAACACGCATGAGGTAGAAGAAAGTTTTCGGATTGACACATCCGGCTAGTATATGAATTTATGTATGTCTGTACATATAATATTCAAATGGGAAATTTCTTTAGCTCACAGATCGATTAGTAAGTTATAAAGAAACAATTTAAACACTTTATTCATAATAAACTTTTCTTTTTGTCTATCGTGATTTTTAGAGATTCCTGAGGTAACAAAATTAGAGAAAGCGATGCAGCTGTATGTAGGGCTGCTGCAGTATTGTGATATTTTGACCTTTATGACAGAAATCTGCTTCGGCTGAAATTTCCAACGCTGGGCCGGCCCGAACTAAAATTATATAAGCCCTGATTGGCTCGATGTAAAACCTGTAATTTCCCCCTCTCATTTAAAAATCAGTGAAATTAAGCCGAGCCGTTCTCAAATAAATATAAACAGACTCGATCCGGTCCTTTCCAACTCGATTTCTTTAAAATATTTTGAATATTGTAACATAAAATTAAGAATCGTTTGATGATTAATTACTCCATACCTATTTATTAAAAATTTTATGGAATACATATAATTAAAAATTTTTACACAGTAATTACCTTCGATTCTTAATCAATTACATAAAAAACTTTAATGTGACTAATAGCAAAATGATGGCTTAAAAGGTTATACCATTTGAATCTGTGTAATAAAAAACTTTAATTTCTTAGAAACATTTTTCTATAATTCATTGTCAGTTAAAGTATATTTTCAAAGATTCGATTAATAGAAGTTTATTAACGCTCTTTCTGTTTTACAAAACAGATTGCTTGTCTGACACATTCTAGGAGCAATTCAGTTGAGTTCCGGCTCTCCCGAAGTACGTAAAAGAATGCAAACCAGATTGTATAAAATAACTGGTCCATAACTTCTTCAAATAGATACATTTTTGCCAATTATGCAACTTTGTATACATGGCATAATCTACGGACAATTGTTTGAACGAAATGTCTTTTCATACAAAAACAAGCAAAATTTCAACAAACAGATATGAACACATTCCAGAAAACTTTTTGTTAACAACTCTACAAAACAATAATGTGCTGTGAATTAGTAAACTTCATATACAAAACATTTTTGTGTTGTGACTGTATTCTTAATACATTGCAAAAAAATGCTGTTATCTAGAAATGCGTTCGTAATATATTGCAAATATGTTGCTAGCTAGGAATGTTTGCTATTTTTAAAATGCATTTAGTTTTGTCCATTGTGTTGAAATAGTGTTGTAAATAGTTTTGATAAAAAACATTTTCTTACAATAGTGCTGTGCTACACACTACTTTGTCCTCAAATGAACAACACATTGCAAACACCACACGATTTAGTATACTACAGAACAACACATTTAAAACACTTTGAGACAAGACTTTCTAGATGGTTCTTTAAAATTACACAGTTTTTAGTGCTGTGATACACACTACTTTTTCCTCAAATGAACAACACATTGCAAACACCACACAATTTAGTATACTACAGAACAACACATTTAAAACACTTTGAGACAAGACTTTCTAGATGGTTCTTTAAAATTACACAGTGTTTAGTGCTGTGATACACACTACTTTGTCCTCAAATGAACAACACATTGCAAACACCACACAATTTAGTACACTACAGAACAACACATTTAAAACACTTTGAGAAAAGACTTTCTAGATGGTTATTTAAAATTACACAGTTTTTAGTGCAGTGATACACACTACTTTGTCCTCAAATGAACAACACATTGCAAACACCACACAATTTAGTATACTACAGAACAACACATTTAAAACACTTTGAGAAAAGACTTTCTAGATGGTTCTTTAAAATTACACAGTTTTTAGTGCAGTGATACACACTACTTTGTCCTCAAATGAACAACACATTGCAAACACCACACAATTTAGTATACTACAGAACAACACATTTAAAACACTTTGAGAAAAGACTTTCTAGATGGTTCTTTAAAATTATACAGTTTTTAGTGCTGTGATACACACTACTTTGTCCTCAAATAAACAACACATTGCAAACACCACACAATTTAGTATACTACAGAACAACACATTTAAAACACTTTGAGAAAAGACTTTCTAGATGGTTCTTTAAAATTATACAGTTTTTAGTGCTGTGATACACACTACTTTGTCCTCAAATAAACAACACATTGCAAACACCACACAATTTAGTATACTACAGAACAACACATTTAAAACACTTTGAGAAAAGACTTTCTAGATGGTTCTTTAAAATTACACAATTTTAAAAATTAAATAAGAGACGGTTTGGTTTACAGCAATAAATACAAAGATTACTAAGTGACTTGACTAATATTGCCAATAAATATAAATAATTGCATTTCTAGGAAAATTATGTAATTTTTAACAACATTTACCCCCCTATCTTTTGTTGGCACAACTCATTCGTAACACATTCATAAGTCAAGCAAAGGCGATTATAAAAATGCTAATTATTATGTTCAGTTATGTAGCAAAAAGGTTTCATGAATTTGCAGCGAAATTTTCCATTATGAGAATCATTTTTATCCAACCCATTTTTTAATGAATTTCAAATTTTAATAAATCAGTTTAGCATACAATATATTATCAGATTCTACAGTTATTCTTCTTCTTCTTTTGAATTTTTTTTAATTAACTAAAACTGCTTTAATTTCTGAGACATATTTACAACTAGTTATACAGTTCCACCTATAGGCAAATATTTGTATCAAATTTATATTTATACAAAATGTCTGGTCAAGGGAGCCATTTGCGTCCAAACCAAACTCTTGTGTTCCAATCACTTGTTTTTCAAATAAATTTCAAAAAATTCGAAACATTAATTCTTGGAAACAAAAATCCAGTGATAATATTCCCTTTGCATACAATATTTCAAATGAAAATCAAATTACAAATTACTTAAGAGGCGCAAATGCCAACTAAGTGAAAAGCTTTCCATACTAGGACTCGAACTTGGGTCACCAATACAGCGGGCTGAATGTCTTCGGACTGCACTCCATGGAACGATATCCAGCCTGGAAATTCTTACTAAAGAAATTTTCTCACTAATGAAAATTTCCAGGCTGGATATCGTTCCATGGGGTTTACACAGGCAAGGGAGCTTTTTCATTACGTTGACATTTGCTTCTTCTCTGAAGCAATAAAAAATTTAAAATGGGATTTATTTTAAATATTTTTCAAAAAAATTAACACATTACATATTATTACATTATTTTCGTGGGTTGTATTTTTTACATTTTTAATTTTATTTGAATAAACTAGTGTTACTAACTACGAAACGTGAAGATTTAAAAGAAACATAATATGGTTATTTATAGTTTTCTATTCTCCGTATTTCTATAGATCGTTAATTTGATAATTTATGATGAAATAGCCTTAAGGATAAATATTGGGGAAAAAACTATCATTTAATAGGATTTTGCTGTGAGAATCATTTTAAAGGTATTTTTTGACTAGTTAAAGTTTTAAAAATTAGACATCTAATAATGTGCAGGCATCGATCACCCTCTTGGTAACTTTCAGATTAGTTAAAAAAATCCTTACAAAATAATCATTAGAAATATGCTCTGTTTACTATATTTTCAGTAAGTTTTTGGTTTGACAGACTTTTTAATATTTCTTTTTATTCCTTCGAGCAATTCAAAATAATTTATTTTATCGAAGATAATATGATAATTTCAAAGATCTATATTCAGATATTCTGATTTCAGAAAAGTATTGAATAACATTCGACGATGAAACATGATTATTTTTCTCTTTTTCAGTTTTTTGTGGTATAACTGAAAACGTTTACGTAACCTTAAAAGATATTTTTTAAAACTAACAATGGGAGAAAGTGGGGAAGTAAGAAACAAGGGTAATATGAGACACGACGGCTTTAAAAGTTTTTAAAAAAATTGACAAATATTCAACACTGTTGAGGAATATAATGCAATTTCTTGCAAGTATTTATTTTATTTCATTTTATTTTATTTATTTATTTATTTTTACAAAAATAGATTTTTTTTTTAAGGATCTCATTTGTCACAAATTGTTTCAACTGCACCTAATTCAATATTATATGTATATGTATATATATATATATATATATATATATATATTACAAATTTTTATTTTTTTTCGCCAAAACTAACCTTTATACTATCTTAATTTTCTTATAATAATATTCCGTACTTACTTCAACTTATTAAATTAAAATCTTGTTTCTAGATCTAATCTGTTAATTTTTATGGAGACGATATAAATTCTTAATTCGCCTTAAAAAACATTTATTCCGGTAGGTGTAAATTTAAAAAGATGGCTCTAAATTAAAAATATTCTTAATTAAACTTTATTTGTTAATATTCCAAATAAAACTCATTTTTTCTATGTTTTTATCAACCCTTTTTAAGAAAGTCTTATTAAATTTATTCCAAAACCATACCTTTAAAAAAATATCACTATTTTATTTTATCTATTTATTAAATTTTCCCTCGGTCAACATTTGATAGTGTGCATATCAATAAATTCATTTCTTTTCTTTTTCTCTTAAAATTAATCGTTTGCCTCCCAGGTCAAAATTCATGCTAGTATTTGTTTGCTAGACAAGCATTACTTGCTATATCCCAGCAAGTAAAATAGCACACACTACCATTATATATTTGATAGTTCTAGCAGAATTACCAGCATGCCATGGTGTGTTTTGGCCCACTTTGCTGCTTGGCCAGCATACATAATCCAGCATGTGTTGCTTGAATATGTTGCTGGCCTAGCAACAATTAAAACCATCACTTGCTATTATTTTCTGCTAGTCTAGCATTATTTTTCTACCATCATTTGCTTTAAATTTTAGCTTTTCTAGCATAAGTTGCTAGTTAAAAAAAAGCAGGTGCTGCCATCTACTGACAGCACGGGAAGAGTCTACGGATATTGGTGGAAGAAACTGCACCGGATTTTTTTACTCCTGAGGGTTGAACTCGCCACCTGTGGTTTAGGAGACGCCCGCGTTAGTTACCTTGCCAGCGGGGACCTGTCAAAAGACGCCTGTAACTGCTAGTGATTGTTGGCGAATCTAATTCTACTATGCGCTATTATTTTTACAAGGTTAAGAGTGAATTTATCGATGCAACTATTTCCTCAAATTTTCAATGAAAAAAATTAAGTTATTGTTAGTTTTTTTTTCAAATAATTATGGGTAATTAGAATATGATTACATTAATATAAATCAAAAAATAAATAATTATGAAATGTATTTTTGATAGAATAAATTTCAGGTAAATACTTTTTAAGATGGGGGATTTAAAAACTATAGTGCATATTGGAAAGAAGGGAGGGATCAGTTATACATATTTTTAAATCTATTGTTATAAACATATTTCTTAAATGAAAAATTGCTTCTTGAATATTGAATTTTAAATTTGAAAAACACATTTATTATTTTTTTATAACTTAAGTTAATCAACACTGGCAAAATTGAAAGCTAATAATTTTATGATGGGGAAGACGCGTATTCCCAATATCCTCAATGGAAATTAATTTTCATTTTGTTTTACATTTATGTTTTAAAATTTTATTTCAATCCGGTGGACGAAGGAAGTTTTGAATTTAAGTTGTATTAGCTCGAAGAAAAGATCTAAAGCCTCTTGATTTTGAAATTTTAAAAACATATTTTTCCCCTATTTTAATAAACACATAAAATTTTACTTTTGAAGTAACTTAAAAGAACTAAATACTATGAGAAAGTGACGGTGATTTTCTTCCATTTTATGAAGAGGGAGGGGGAGCGTATAAAAATTAATTGTTATTATTTTTTGTTAAGTTTGTGTGTTAAAGAATTATCTCAATGAGTTCAAAAGGCAGTGTTTTATTCACATGGTGGTGCATAGCTATTCTTTTCCTTGCCCAGCTTTTTAAATTCAATAAACAAAATTTTATTTTCATCCTATTCTTAAAAAAATAGTAAATTTATAATTTTCATGTAAGTTAAAATAATTCAACACTAAGAAAAAGATGAGTTAAAAGCTCAGTTAAAAGGTCAGTTAATTTTCCGTTAGGAGAGGAGAAGAGTTACTATTATAAATCCGCTATGAAAATTAATTCTTTGTTCTGTTTTTTTTTTCTTTTTCTTTTTTTTAAGTTAAAAATTAATCTCAAATCGGTGGTTTAAGGTAATCATGAATTTAAGTGGTGATAACAATCCTTCTCCAGTATTTTTAATTTTGATGAACGAATTTTTTTTCTCTAATTTTCAAAAATATGTGCACATATTTTGGAAACACCGAATATGCACTTATATTATGCAAATAATGTGACCAGTTTCTAAAACATGAAATATGCTCTGATATGAAAGCATAAACAATTCAGATAGTTTTCAAAAAAAATATGCTTTTGCAACATTAAAAATTACTTACTCTTTATGAATTTATTGTATACAATCAATTTTTTGCAAAATTATGCAGAATATTGCTTATAAAGTTAGATTCTGTTATTCTAGCAGAAATTCATAACCAACAAATAGTTTTTGTTGCTATTCTTGTTTAGTGAATTAGAATATTTTATTGGCACATGGTGCTTCATGCTGTTTTCCTAGCATATCATTTTAGCAAGCATCAAAAAGCATGTAATGCTAAAGCATATAATATTCCTACCTCTCCATGCTTTGGAAGAAGGTTAAATAGAAAACAAGCATAAAAAGGTTACACATAGCGTATCATGCTATTTCTCTCTAAACTGGCTACAAAGCATATTATGCTGGCAAGCATAAAAATCATAGCATGTCAAGGTACCTAACTGTGCATGCTTGGAAATAGCTTAAATAGCAAATAAGCAAAAGATACTTGTACATAGCTTGTCATGCTATTTCTCCCAAAACTTGCTGCATAGCATACTATGCTGGAAAGCATTAAATAGCATATTATAGCAAGTTAAGGTACCTACCTCTGCATGCTTTGGAAAAAGTTTAATCAGCAAATAAGCATAAGATGGTTGTACATAGCTTGCCATGCTATTGCTGTGTAAGCTAGCTATATAGCATGTGATGCTGGCTAGCAATTTAAAGCATATAATAGCAGGGATATCTAGCAGACAAAGCAAAATATAGCAATAACTAGCATATTTTTGTTGCTAGTACTAGCATGAATTTTGACGTGGGCTAAGATATTTAAAATTCTGAGTCGATATAAGTTGGTTAAATAATATTTTTAAAAATAAAATTGTTGTCTGTCAAGTGTTAATCTCCACTCTGGGTATGAGTTATGTTTACATAAAAGAATGATGGTTTGAGGCTAGAGAATGTTCTAGAATTTTCTTTTTAGATTTAAAAGAGGAAGCCTTGAGAGGTGGTAAGAAGAAAAAGAAGGATTTTTGGATGCTCTCTTGCATGAGTACAGCTGGATATAGTAAATGATGGAATGTTTTTGGACTTTTCGGTAAAATATCGTCTGCAACAAGCGCTTTTCTCTCTATTATAGCTACAGTTTAATAAAATGAACTTGCAGCAGCCAAGGTTTGATTATTTTGACCTTCAACATTTATTTATTTTGTTTTTTTCTCGCTGGTCATGACTTCTGTGCGGAGAAAGGGAAACCTGGCAATGATGTTTCTGCCCCCCTAACTTTAAAATGTCACATATATGTGTGTGTGTGTGTGTGTGTGTGACATTTTAAAGTTAGGATCCAGAAACATCATTGCCGGGATCCCCGTTCTACCGCACAGAAGTCATGGCAAGCGAGAAAAAAAAGTAAATAAATGTAGAGAAATCCAATAAATTTCTCATTGGGTGCTGCAAGTTTCTTTATTAAACTGTAGTCATGAGAGAGGGAAAAGCTCCTTTTGCAAGCTATCTTTAACCGAAATATCAAACAGAATATTCCATCATTTACTTCAACAAGCCGTAAGCAGTAATCATCGAAGGAAAAAAACAAGAATCTTCCTTCTCACCTCAAGGCTTCCTTTCTTAGATCTAAAAAGAAAATTCTAGAAAATTCTCTACTCTCGAACCATCATTTTTTTCATGTAAATGTAACTCATGCCCAGAGTCGAGACTTTATTCCACAGACGATAATTTTATTATTAAAAAAATATTATTTAACCAATTTATAATCGACTCAGAATTTCAAATATACTGTGCAAACGATCTTTTTGCAGACGATTAATTTTAAGAGAGAAAGAAAAGAAATGAATTTATTGTTATGCACACATATCGAATGTTGAAGGAGGGAAAATAAATAAATAGATAAATAAAAATAATGATATTTTTTGAAAGGTATGGTTTTCAAATAAATTTAATAAGATTTTCTTAAAAAGAGTTGATAAAAACATAGAAAAAATGAGTTTTATTTGGAATATTAAGAAATAAAGTTTAATTAAGAATATTTTTAATTTAGAACCATCTTTTAAATTTACGCGTTTTGGAATAAATGTTTTTAAGAGGAATTAAGAATTTATATCGTTTCCATAAAGATTAATAAATTAGATCTAGAAACAAGTTTTTAATTTAATAAGTTGAAGTAAGTACGGAATATTGTTATAAGGAAATTAATATAGTATAAAGGTTAATTTTGGCGAAAAAAAAATTAAAATTTGTAATATTAATATACATACAGAGTGCGTCATAAATTCGTGCAAACTTTAAAAATCCAAAATAAAACAAGTAATGCTGGGGGAAAAAATTCGGTTTGCGCGAGTATGATCAGACGGATTTTGGATTTTTTTCTATGTATAATAAAAATATTCCAAAAATAACCGATAGAGGACGCTCACACGCAATATTGGGATGTTTTATGGAAGTCAAGCAAACACTAATAGACGCTGAAACAAATCACAATAACATGATTTTGTGCGTTTATTATAAAGTTGTACAAGATGATGAATATGCGAAACTTTCGCGATGCAATATTTGTGGATTTACCATTCTTGTAGAAAAGGTTTAACCACCAGCGCTGGATCTTCTAACGTTAGCATGCTGCCGATATCGAATGATGAATCTATCTCCAGCTAAGTGTTTTATTGCTAGCCTGATTTTAATAAAACGCTTCAGTATGACGTGTGAGACTTCTCTATCGGTTACTTTTGAAATCACTTTTTATTATACATGGAAAAAAATCCAAAAACCGTCTTATCATACTTGTTGGAAAGAAATAGACTTAATCTATTAAATGAGTAAAGTATAATTAAACTGACTTTTCTTGATCAATAAGACCTAAAAAAATAGTAATTCCACTAAATATTATGCTATTAATTAATTAGCTGTGATCGATTTCTCTGGGGAAAAGGTGGGAAATTTAATTAATTTTTCTGGAAAAGAAATATTTGCGTTGTGTATTTTCGAAAAATCTTTTCCTTATGAGATTTATAGCGGTTACGCTAATATCAGAAGGTAAAATGAAATAAGCAATAAATTAAAGTAATTATGTTTAAAATGGAAATCAAGTAAACAGACACATTTTCCTTCTAAATAAATTAATTCTCTTACACTAATTAACAGTTAAACATGAAATTTATTTACAGTATTTACAAAACTTTGCATTCACAAAAAAATCATACATTTGGGGAATATCACCCCAAAAAATTTACAATTTACTTTTCTATCTAGAATAAAATTATTGGTAAAATAATAATAATAATCACTGCAGAAATTCCCATTTGAATCTGACTATGATTTTAATATTGTTACGAATTTTGTAAATAGTTAGTGTTTGTACTGTAAAATAATGTAAATAATCTTATTAAGTTCCATTCCTTTACTAATATTAGTTTTTGTTACATTGTCTCTGTTATCAAGCAAACTTGTCCATTATTTTCAGTGTATGTCTACGGCAGATTGGCGAAATAATAAAGATATCGCCAAGTTGGCGACAAACTTGGCGATTGTTGGCGATGGTAACCCTTCCCTCTCAATGGTAACCCCCCCTTTAGGTCTACTGATGCATTGAATGTTGTTCCGTGGATTTTTCGAGATGGTTCTAGAAATTTCCAGCACCTGCTGCGAGCCTATATAAGAAGAGAAGCGATGCGAGCTATTATTATTATTTACCAGTCAGGCATTGAGTGAGCTACTAGAGATTGTCCAAGCAAGTTTGCTTGATGTATTGAGTTTTATCTACGTTGTTTTGAATGTGATATAGTGTTGAGACATTGTATAAAGTGTCTCTGCGACCTATATTTGTACTTGTTCGATAGATTTGAACAGTTATTTTGGAATATCTGGGAATATTTGTGAGTTTCGAAGACTCTGTTGTTCTGAAGATCTGTAAATAAATTATTTTCTACTTTTCTAAGAAAAAAAGAGTTTGAAGTTGTCTAACCATAAAATCGAAAGAACCCTATAAACGTAACATTTGGTGTCAGGAGTCGGGATCTTATGGCGAAAACAAGAAATATGGACGGACAACTGAAAGAACTGTTAGAAGCTATTAACGGATTAAGAACACAGCTGACCAATAAAATTGATAAAGGCCAAGAAGAGTTGCCGGATAAAATGAATAAAGGCCAAGAACAGTTGGCGGATAAAATGAATAAAGGCCAAGAAGAATTGGTGGATAAAATGAATAAAGGCCAAGAAGAGTTGGCGGAAAAAATGAATAAAGGGCAAGAAGAGTTGGCGAAAAAAATGAATAAAGGCCAAGAAGAGTTGACTGAAGAAATGAGAAGAAGCCAAGAGAGAATGGAAGAATTAAAGGAGGAAATTAATAAAAGCCAAGAAGAAATGAAGAAAACTTTGGAAGAAAAGTTCTCGTCGGTAGAGAGAAGAATAGATTTGGTAGAAGAGAAAATTCAGTATGAAGTTAGTAATGTTGAAGAGAAAATGGAAAGGAAAATGGCGGAAGTAGAAGAGAAAATTCAGAATGAAGTTAGCAATGTTGAAAAGAAGATGGAGAGTAAAATAGAGGAAAGAATACAAGATATGGAGAAGAAGCTTTCAGCGTGCAGTGGTAATAATGAAGAATTTAGAAATCCGCCTGCTTCTCCCGTGCACATCAAGCTGTCGACATACGACGGAAAGAGTTCCTGGCAAGTTTACAAGACCCGATTCACCATTGTAGCCGAAGCGAACAAATGGAGTGACGAGGTGAAAGCTTGTCAACTGGCACCATCTTTAAGAGGAGAAGCCGCCGACGTGCTGCAAACATTGCCCGATATGACGCAACTCAATTTTGAGACTCTAAGTTGTGCACTTGAAATGAGATTCGGCGAAAAATTCTTCAAGGATTATACGAGAATACAAATGAAGAGCCGCCATCAAAAATCGAGTGAAACCCTTCAAGAGTTTGCCTCGGAAATTGAACGGCTTGCAAATTTAGCATTCATTGACTGTCCAACAAATGTACGGGAAATGCTCTCACTGCAATATTTTGTAGACGGAATAAAAGATCCAGAAGTGCAGAGAGCGGTACGAATGGCAGATGTGCAGGATTTAAAGGCTGCATTACTATATGCCTTAAAGTTGGAAGCAGCTACACAAGCCAGCCGAAGAGATCGTCATTCAGTCCGAGGGGCAACGGTGAACAAAAGCTCAGACACTGAGAGCGACGTCTTGAAAGAAATTAGGAAAATAAATCAAGAGCTGGAAGCTTTAAAATATGGAAGAACAAGCACAAGAAGACAGAATCTCAGGTGCTGGAGATGCGGTGATACAGGACATCTCCGAAGAAACTGCCCCAAAGTCCACGAACGTGAGATGAATTCAAGACCAGAGAATAAAAAGCCCCACTTGAAGATCCTTCAAATATCGAAAATGAGTGGCGGTGATAATGAATTATATGTGATAGGCTTTATTAACGGAATTCAGTGCCGTATGATTGTGGATACAGGAGCCAATGTAACAATAAAAACAGAAGATTTGGCTCGAAAACTGAAATGTAAACTCATCTGGACTCCGCCCTGCGTTACCCTGCAAACTGTGACGGGCGACAAGATAGGCATATATGGAAAGGCCGATTTAACCATCAACTTTGGAGGAACAAAATATTACCATACGGCATATGTGGCTGACATAACAGATCCTTGCTTAATCGGGCTAGATTTTCTGAAGAAGTTTGGCTTCAAACTTGATTTCAAAAATAACAAAATGCTCTCAAAATTTGAAGAAATCAGTCTTTTTGGATTAAATAACGAAATTGAATGTAAACAAGCAGTAATAGCCAAAGAAGACATCAATCTAGATCCAAGAACAGAATTTTTAGTTCCAGCTGTAATTAAAAATGAAACTAATTACCGATTTGGCCATATAGATTATTCAGAAAACAATGGTAAACAAGCTGGAGTATTGGTGGCTTCATCTGTAGTGGACCTCTCGAAGAAGACCATTCCATTCAGAATTGCTAACATCGGTGATAAGACGAGGACTATCAAGAAAGTAGAGGTGATAGCATCATGCGCTCCTGTGACGTGCATAAGTCAAAATTCCAATCACTCTGAGAAATCTTCAGATAATTTAGTCAAGGATTTGTTACAAAATACGGACTTAGATCCAAACCAGAGAGATGCTGCTGAAAGTTTAATTAGAGAATTCCAAAGTTTATTTTCCCAAATATCTGAAGACTTTGGATGAACTAAAATGGCACAACACCGAATTGACACCTGAGATCACTCTCCTATTAAACAGCACCCTCGACGATTACCTTTTGCCAAGCAAGAAGAGGTGCAGAATTTAATTAAGCATATGGAAGAAAATGACGTCATCGAACCATCGGCAAGTCCATGGGCGTCTCCCATTGTATTAGTAAGAAAGAAGGATGGTTCTACAAGATTTTGTGTAGAATACCGCCGACTGAATGACGTCACTAAAAAAGATAGTTACCCTCTACCAAGGATTGACGACACTCTTGACACACTTGCGGGCAACACCTGGTTCTCGACTCTGGATCTGAAGAGTGGTTACTGGCAGGTAGAGATCCATCCGGACGACCGCGAGAAGACTGCCTTTACAACGGGACAAGGATTATGGAAGTTCAAGGTAATGCCTTTTGGTCTATGTAACGCACCTGCAACTTTCGAACGGCTTATGGAAACGGTTCAACGGGGACTGTCATATGAAGCATGTCTTGTTTATTTAGATGATATCATAATCATAGGAAAATCTTTTGATGAACAACTGAACAATCTCAGGCGGGTGCTACAAAAATTAAAGGAAGCTAATTTAAAGTTAAGTCCTTCGAAATGCAGCTTGTTTCGCAATGAAGTCGCATACCTTGGTCACATCATTTCGACGGAAGGAGTTAGGACTGATCCGGAGAAGATATCGGCCGTGAAAAATTGGAGTCGTCCAGCAGATGTTCACCAGCTTCGAAGTTTTCTATAATTTTGCACCTATTACAGAAAATTCGTCAAAGGCTTCTCGATGATTGCAAGACCACTTCATAAATTAACAGAAGCCAATCAAAAATTTATGTGGACACATGAATGAGACGCTGCTTTCGAAAAGCTTAAGGAGGCCTTGATATCCACTCCAATTCTGTCGTATCCTCAAATCGATAAACAGTTTATACTTGATACGGATGCAAGTAACGAAAGCATTGGCGCTGTACTGTCCCAGGAAATCGACGGCCAGGAGCGTGTTATCGCCTATTTCAGCAAGTGCTTGTCAAAGGCCGAGCGAAACTACTGCGTAACAAGAAAAGAGCTTCTTCCTGTAGTGAAAACCGTAGACCACTTTCATCACTATCTTTACGGTCGAAAATTCCTGATCCGAACTGATCATGCTTCTCTAACTAGGCTATTAAATTTTAAGAACCCTGAAGGCCAGATAGCCAGGTGGATACAAAAGCTTCAAGAGTACGATATGGAGATACGACATCGAAAAGGCTCATCACATGGAAATGCAGATGCTCTCTCAAGAAGACCCTGCTCAGAGAATTGTAGATTCTGAGACCGGGTTGAGAAGAAATTTAATGCCAAAGGTCCTATAGTAAGACAAGTTACAACTGGTTCTACATCATCGCAAGATCAGTGGTGTGACGAGAGCCTGCGTAAAGATCAACTTGCTGATCCTGAAATTAAGCCAATTCTAGAGCTGAAAAAGGAGTCCAACAGGAAGCCCAGCTGGCAAGACATGGCCCATTACCATCCTACGACTAAACGTTATTGAGCTCTTTGGGATTCCCTACATTTGAAGAATGGTATCTTGTACCGAAATTGGGAGTCTGATGATGGAAAGACATGTAGATGGCAACTACTACTCCCTAAGTCGAGAATTTCTATGGTCCTTCAAGAACTGCATGGTAGTCCCAGAGGAGGTCATTTTGGTGTAATGAAGACCCTGCAGAAGGTTCGAGAGTGTTTCTACTGGAATAATGTTCGCAGTGATGTGGAGAAGTGGTGTCGAACTTGTAACACCTGTGTAGCACGTAAAGGTCCAAAGAGGCGCACCCGTGGACGATTGCAGCGTTATAATGTAGGAGCTCCTTTCGAACGAATTGCTCTAGACATCCTGGTTCCTCTTCCTAGAACATCTGATGGCAATAAGTACATCCTCGTTGTCATGGACTACTTCACTAAGTGGCCTGAAGCCTACGCCATTCCTAATCAAGAGGCGGTAACCGTAGCGGACATACTAGTTCAACACTGGGTTTCCAGATACGGAGTTCCTCTTCAAATCCATTCTGATCAAGGAAGAAACTTTGATGCGGCTGTGTTTAAGGAAACGTGTGGACTACTCGGCATGGACAAAACTCGAAATACACCTCTACATCCGCAATCGGACGGCATGGTGGAGCGGTTCAATCGTACCATCCTAAATAGCCTCTCCCTCCTGGTGTCTAAATATCAACAGGACTGGGACAAGAAATTGCCTCTTTTCCTACTTGCCTACAGGAGTGCCACTCATGAGGCCACTGGTTATTCCCCTTCTCAAATACTCTTTGGTCGTGATCTTTGTCTACCTGCGGATCTTTTGTTTGGCCGTCCTCCTGATGCTCCTTTATCGCCCGAGGAGTACATGGATGAACTTCAGGCACGGATTGAGGAGATTCATCGTCTAGTGAGGAACCGAATCGGACTGGCATCGGAAAAGATGAAGACACGGTACGACACAAAGGCAACTGGACATGAGTTCAACGAAGGTGACAAAGTTTGGTTGTGGAATCCCATACGTCGCAAGGGACTGTCGACAAAATTACAAAGAAACTGGGACGGTCCTTACACAGTCGTCAACAGGCTGAATGACGTCGTCGTACGCATACGGAAATCGCCACACACCAAGCCCAAGGTCGTACATTATAATCGGCTAGCCCCTTATTTTGGCCAAAGTGATTAGAAATTCAAAACTTGAATTTCAGACCATGGTCATGAAAGTCACTTTTTGTAAATATGTAAATAGTAATTAGTTCTTATTTATGTAAATTGTTTTTATTATTTATTTTTTTATTTGTTTATTTTAAGTGTTTTCCTCTAACTGGGGGATTGCACTGCCCGGGACGTGCAGTCTATGAGGAGGGGGTAGTGTTACGAATTTTGTAAATAGTTAGTGTTTGTACTGTAAAATAATGTAAATAATCTTATTAAGCTCCATTCCTTTGCTAATATTAGTTTTTGTTACATTGTCTCTGTTATCAAGCAAACTTGTCCATTATTTTCAGTGTATGTCTACGGCAGATTGGCGAAATAATAAAGATATCGCCAAATTAGCGTCACTTTTGGCGACTAATTTTGGTCGCCAAATTTGGCGATATATCGCCAAGTTGGCGACAAACTTGGCGATGGTTGGCGATGGTAACCCTTCCCTCTCAATGGTAATCCCCCTTTAGGTCTACTGATGCATTCAATGTTGTTCCGTGGATTTTTCGAGACGGTTCTAGAAATTTCCAGCACCTGCTGCGAGCCTATATAAGAAGAGAAGCGATGCGATCTATTATTATTATTTACCAGTCAGGCATTGAGTGAGCTACTAGAGATTGTCCAAGCAAGTTTGCTTGATGTATTGAGTTTTATCTACATTGTTTTGAATGTGATATAGTGTTGAGACATTGTATAAAGAGTCTCTGCGACCTATATTTGTACTTGTTCGATAGATTTGAACAGTTATTTTGGAATATCTGGGAATATTTGTGAGTTTCGAAGACTCTGTTGTTCTGAAGATCTGTAAATAAATTATTTTCTACTTTTGTAAGAAAAAAAGAGTTTGAAGATGTCTAACCATAAGATTGAAAGAACCCTATAAACGCAACAATATATACATGAGGGAGATACAGTAAAAAAATTTACTTGCCAATATCTGCATTCCATTAGGATCATTTCGGATATAAGAGGTCATCCCTCAGCACACAGTAAAACAATCTAACCCGTTGCATCATTTGGGCACAAACATCTTGAGAATTTTTAGGCAACTGACTCGCTCGAAAAAGCTCTTTTTTTTTCTTTTTAGCCCCGACCTTTTTGGGGGAAGTCTTAAACTTGTTACATTTGAATTTGAGAACAAGATTATACTGGACTTCGTGATTATTGAGTGAGGGGTGTAATCGCGCCTCCCCTGAAACCACGTGGGATAAGATGATCTTTCTCATTCGGTAGACCTGTTGTAAATTTCGTTTATTGCCTGTCGCAAATCTCTTGACATAGAAAGTCGATTTTACAATGGTGCTGTTTCCAGTTCGGGGCCTCATAAACTTTGTATTACCAAGAGGACCCTGTAAATTTTAGACCACCCAGATGATTTTAGTATATATCATTTTGAGTAAAATTGTCCCATTAATTTAATTATCCTTCTGTGATGTATGCATGAGAAATGTGTCCATCAATACTCATACAAACCGAAAATTTTTTCGAGCATTACTTTTTTTATTATGGATTTTTAAAGTTTGCACGAATTTATGACGCACCCGGTATATATATTAATTTAACGATTAAACTAGGTACTTTTATGCATTAAAAGATAGAAATAATAGTAATAAACGGTTTTTTGAACCTTTAAATTTCAAAATATAAAAATGTCATAAAAAGGTTTTTCAATGAAAAAAAATGTCTAAAACTACACTTTCATAAACAAAATACATATTTGGTATATATTTGAAATTATCCATTTATCTAAATTTTTTCGTTTACATTAAAATGAAAACTAAATGCAATTTTTTAAAGTCACTTATTATATAGTGTGACAAAAAGTTACGCTTTGAATTAAAATAAAATTCTATATAAAATACCATGAAAGAAATTCCTTGTAATAATACTATTGGTGGTCTATATAAAGAATCCATTGAAACTGTTGTTAACAGAAACGAAATATGTAATGAAACACCTCATTTAATATCCCTAAACTATGGACATTCATTTTAAAATAATCATATGCTACTGTATTTACATTCATTCTGTGATTTTAACGTTTAGCAATGTGCAACAATTTATGCTTTTAGCTATGTTCATCTCTTTTATTTATTTATTTATTTATTTATTTATTTTACTTTTTTCTATCTTTACAAAAAGAACGAATTGGATTCATGAAAATTTTCGAATTCCAGTTTCCAACGGATTTTCAGGTTTTAGGGGCCAGAGATTCCAAAAAACATCTTTTTACAAAATGTCTGTTTGTGTTTCTGCCTGTCTGTTTATCTATCAGCCTGTCAGTCAATTTTGTGGGAGCTCTATCTCATGAACTAATGAACGGAACTGTCTCAAGAACTAATGAACTAGTTCTGATTAGTTGTTCGTGTCTATAGTCCAACCGATGGCGCTGATATACTGCCTTTTTCACGATTTCTACAATAGCTATAACTCAAGAAAAATTAAACGAATTTTCATAAAACTTCAGATTCCGTTAGTCCTTGATGTAATATGGTTGTGATTTTGTTTTGGTGTAAATCGCTCAACATGTTGCGCTGGTATGTGGCATAATTCATGATTACCCCACTAGCTCTATCTTTTCAAACTTCAAATTCAGTTAGCCCCTGATATAAATTAGTATTTTTTAGCTTTTGGAGTAATTCGCTCAATGAAATGTGCTTCTATCCAGCTTTTCTATGATTTCTCTGATGATTTTATCTCAAACACTTATAAATATATTTTCATAAAATTTCAGATTCAATTAGAACTTATATAACAAGTTGTTGCAGATTAGATTCTGATATAATTTATCTAACAGGTGACGCTGATGTGTTTCATTTAATGGAAGTATTAACTTATATGAGATAGAAGAAAATTTTGGGTTTGCCACATCCGTTTTTTTTTTTTTTTTTTTTTTTTTTTTTTTTTTTTTTTATATATATATATATAATTTTTAGGATTTCGTTCATCTGGCGAAGCCCGATTTGACTAAGTCCTCTGTATATCTGTCACAGAAACCGTGCAAAAAAACTGTATAAGTCAAAGGCTTCCAATTTTGTGTACTTGCAACTAAATACCTTCTGTTACAAGACAAATCATAATTTTTTTAAAAAGTCTATTATTTTAATTAAATCAATTTTATCAATGTCATTCGTTTGTTTTTGCATAGTTTTTCTTTTAAATTTAAAAAGATAACCTTAATTTCTACGTTTGTCGTGCAGACATCATATCTTGGAGGTAAAGCATCTCGCTTGTAAACAGGAGGTTCTTTGTTCAAACCCTGGTGCTAAAAATTGAAATTTTCATACTAAGATAGATTTAGCAAAAAAGAAATTTCGTACGTTTTTGCCAATATAAGTGTTTATATTTATTTTTTTAACACTGAAATTCAGAATATTTTTGGAATTAAATTTTCTTTCTATTGTAAAATCTAATATGATTTATTAATGATACAGAATTTTAAATTTCGTTTTAACATTTTTGTAGAAATTAAAAATTTAATTTATATTTGCGGTAAATTTTTAATTTCAGATTTACAAAAAAAAAAAATGTAATTTTGTTTTTATTTAAATAATTTAATTTGAACACTTTTAATTTTATAAAAATAAATAACTTCCTTTTATAATTATTTTAAAATTTAATTTTTGGTGCTAATATTTATGTAAGAAATTAATAATTACAAATGACAATTTGGATTTATTAATAGAAGAATAAGTTGCTTTGAAAGGAGTATAAAACAAAACCATGTTCGATTTACTATCATACTTATCCACTTATACTGGATGTTGCTACAGAATGAACGCATTGTTTTTTTTTCTGTTTGTATATATGTAAGTATATATATAAGATAGTTCATGGCATTGCATGTTTCATAGTAATTGATTTAACCCGGCAATAGTCGCGTGTTTGTCTTTTTGCCTCCCATAAAATTTACTTTCTCCTGACTCATACCTCCTTACGAATATAGTAAAGAAAACTATGTTGCTAATTTTAAATGTTTCTTCACCACCAAAATAGAGTAACAAGACATCTGTTTTTAGGTGCGTTCGTAATTGTGTAAATACGTAGCACCTATTGTTGTCGCTCAGTCCGTCCGTCTGTCCGTCTGTCTGTCTGTCCGTCTGTCCGTCCGTCCGTCCGCATATAACAACGCAAAAACTACCCAACCGAATCGTTTGAAATTTAAAATACATAATTATAACATAATTTTGTCGAGTCATTTCAAATTTTATGAAAATCAGATGGATAGATCAATTACAGGGACAATCAAAAGGATTCCGTTACATTACGGTCAATAGGGAAAAAAGTTTCAAATGCATTTTAATCGTTTGAAAATTAAAACATATAATTACGTAATTTTATCGAGTCATTTCAAATGTTATGAAAGTCGGATGCATAGATCATTTACAGGGACAATCAAAGGTATTCCACTACATTACGGTCAATGGGAAAATAGATTCAAATGCATTTTTATGATGTTACACTCATTCGAACATAATAGAATTGGCATGAATCTATGAAATATACACTAAAACATGCATTCTGTACAATCTGTGATGCAAAGAATTTTTATTATTAAATTACAGGGCCACACAAAAGTATTCCACTACATAATGCTATACGGGGAAACATTGTTTGGGGCGTATTTTAATTATATTCAACTATTTCACATTTTATGAATAAGATATACGTTTCTGAGGTGTAATAAAAATTACTTTCTGCATTTTTACAGAAACACAAAGATTTCGACCACTATACTGTATCCGAAGTACGCTCTACTATATCAGCAAGATCTGAATATTTTTAAAACTTCTTTATCTTACGAACGCACCTCATTTGCTACGTTCACGTGCAATTTCCAACTTGTTCTTTCAGCTACAGTTTTTACAAGCAAAGCTGAAATTACTGAAAACAATCAACGAAACGATAACTAATGTGAGTTTATTTTTGCTTTTTCCGTTATTCTAAGTCTCATTAATACAATATATAGTTTAAATAAATTATAATTTTCTAACTTTATCGAAATATTATATTCGAAGATTAAGTGAAAAATGCTTCTTATTTTATAATTTCTACATGCCAGGGGCCAGCACAAAAAGATTCTATGACAAATAACGTTCTGATATAGACGTGACTAATCTCGGGTTAAGATTTAATTCTGTTTTATCTGATGCCACAACATATTCTGTACGTTATGATTGATTGAAGTTTCATATTGGATTGCGTTCATAGATTGGGAAACAAACGAACTTTCCGTATTCAATATGGCTTTATTTTGTTCTTTAAAACTTCTAAAGGAATACAGCAACTTTTACCTAAAGATGGCCATAGAGGATGACAAAAAGATCGATTGCAGCAATTTTATTTCAATATTTCATACACTTATATTATTTTCTTTGTCTGTACAACATTTTGTATACACCATTTAGCAAATGTGTGATTTTTATGTGCGTTCGTAATTAAGAAATACGAAGTAGTTATAATCGTCCATCAGTCCGTTCCTCCGTCTGTCTGTCCGTCAGTCCGCCTGGTGTGTCTCTCAGTACATCTGTTCGTCGGCGTATAACCGATCAAAAACTACCTGACCAAGTCATTTGAAATTTAAATATATAATTGTTGCATAACTTTGTCGCGCCATTTCAAATTTTATGAAAATCAGAAACTTAATTCATTTACACGTACGTTCAAAAGTATATTCCGTTACATTATACTCATTATAAATAGTTACACATTTAAAAATAATTATTAATGTTCATTATAAATACATAATTATAAATACATAAAATAGTTTCAAGTGCACTGTAATAATGTTACACTCTTTCGAACATAATAAAATTGATTTGTATCTATGAAAATATTCATTTTGTACAATCATCGGTGCAAAAAGTATTATTTATTAATTTACAAGGCCACAGGAAAGTATTCTATTACATAGTGGTATAATGGGAAATAATTGTTTTGGGCTTAATTCTATCAAGACCGCGTCTCAATTCTATTAAACTTTTCACATTTTATGAAATTGATATATATTGCTGAAGTTTACAACAAATTACATTTTCAATAATTAAAAGCAAGTAGTATTTACAGAGTCATACAAAAGATTTCGGATACTATATTCTATCTGAAGTATTGTACATTAAATAAAAAGAATATTGCCCAGTTAAACTGATGGCATTGAGCTCACAGGCTACGCATACTTTACAGCCTTGTATTTTCGTTAATTCCGTTCGAAAAAAAAAAATTAAGAAGGGGAAACAACTCTCCCCTTTCTCCTTTTTTATACTTAATCATTGAACCTCCTAAACTATCAAGTATCAAGTCATATTAAAAAATCTATATCCAAAATTCAGAGCAAATCGGATAATTCTTAATAAAAACCCATTTAGCATTTATATAATTTAAGAGGAGTTATTCCCCTCTTTTATACTTAACCATTAAACTTCCAAAACTATTCAGAGATTTGAACGAAATCTGACAATTCTGATTGAAAAATCCATTTATACAAGTTAAGGGGAGGGGCATTAGAACCCCCGTTCCCCCTGTTTATACTTATTCAATGAACACCTAATAACAGCCACGGACTCACCTCATCAGAATGATCCTATATCTAAATTTTGAACGAAAACTGTTTATTCTACATGAAAATCCCGTTTATATCAATTAAGGGGAGGGGCATGAGCCCCCCGTTCCCCCTGTTTATACTTATTCAATGAACACCTAATAACAGCCACGGTATCGCCTCATCAGAATGTTCCTATATCTAAATTTTGAACAAAAACTGTTAATTCTGCATGAAAATCCCGTTTATATCAATTAAGGGGGGGGATGAGCCCCCAGTTCCCCCTGTTTATACTTATTCAATGAACACCTAATAACAGCCACGGTATCGCCTCATCAGAATGTTCCTATATCTAAATTTTGAACGAAAACTGTTAATTCTGCATGAAAATCCCGTTTATATCAATTAAGGGGAGGGGCATGAGGCCCCCGTTCCCCCTCTTATACATATCGAATTAACTCCAAAAACTAATCAGGGAAGCGCCTCATCAGGATTTACCTATATACAAAATTTCAAGTGGATCCGATATTTTTATCATGAGCGTTACGCACGAAAGAACGTACGAACGTACATACAGAACGGACGGGCACATAAGTTCTCAGGCTGTGATAGCCTGTGAGCTAAAAATTGTTATAGAAACGGACACATCTCATTTGCTATGCTTTAAGTGAAATTTCCGACTTATCTCTATTTAAGTTAAGACTGAATTTATTTATGCTGCCTATTCTTTTCCGTGTGTATTTCTTTATGTCTCTTAATTTAAGTAACTTATTGTAAAATAATTCTATATATTCCCCAGACAATAAATATTTGAAATTGTAAAGGGATTATGGTTTGAGATTCATTTTAAGTATTTTTTATACTTTTTTGAGTTCAAATTATACCACATCGAATATATACTTACTTATATCCGTTGTGCTGGCTTTTATATGTTCTAAATAATCTTACACACTAGTAAATCCCATTCACTTTTCAGTTTTTCATTTCTGGTTGATTTTATCTTTACTTCTTCTAGTTATATAAAGGAATTTGATTTTTTGAAATTTATTTGATAAACTCAATGTTATATATTCATATATTCTGATTTCATAAAAGCATTTCATACAGACCAATAAAGCTAAGGTAGTGCGAATCTTTTCATTACATTTTACCATTTTCATTAAAATAAATATAAAAAGGTTAGCCAATCTTTCAAAGATTCGAAATAAACTAAAATGTATTCACGACTAGTATAAAACCCCGTCAAAATGACGACATGTCCATCTGTGTTTCATTTTTATAAGACTTCATACAAATAAAAGAATAAAGATTTTTTTTATTGAAAGGTTTGTATTTTAGAAAAGTGCATTTCAAAATTGACAAAAAAATCTACAAATAAAAACATCAGGATATTTTTTTTTTGTCTTTGTTCAATTTATTAAATAGTTCAATAATTAGACAAAGCAAAGAGCAAGCAGTATTTAATGCAGCAATAAAAATAATTAGCAATGTAAACCGCAATTTTTCAAGATTTCAAAAGACATGAAAATTAAATAGTCAATGCATTATTTTTTTTCATTTTTTATATATCATTTTATAAAAATTAATGTATTTAAAAATAAATGACCCATTAAAACGATTTTCATTAGGAAGTGCTTTTTCTCATCGCATAGGGCCCCGCCAGTAGCCGAGAGGGTCTGCCTCCAAAACTGGTATACAGCAGTTGGATTGGGTTCGAAACCGATTGCGGCTGTCGGTCTAACCGTTCTGAGTTTTTCTTGGTTTTCTTCAAACTTGGGTATTCTTGCATAAATACAATACGGGTTAGGTTCCCTTTTAAAGGGAATCCTCACGGAGGGCGTCCCCCCTTATGCCCTAAACCCCAAGTGTGGATAAATGATCGTCATAAACACAGATAAATAATAATTAATAAAGTTTTATGTTAATTTTGAAATGTGGATTTGTCGCCATCTATGGGCAGTTATTATAATCGAAAAAAAAATTTGTTAAAAATGTATTTATTTATTTATACTTATTTCTTTTTTAAAGGAAATATGCAATGTTGCTTTGATTTAATTTATTTACAATTTTCAAAAGCTTCAGCAATATTACATTGAAAATGATTCGATTTAAATAAAATCAAATTTATTACTATTATTATTATTATTATTATTTTCGTGAAAAAAAACTAATTCAAATTTAATGAGTTCTTAAGCAATTAGCTTTTATATAAACCCCGTCCAAAATGACGTAATGTTGTTATGCTTTTCATTGCTGAATACGAATGTTGATAACGTTGATCAGACTTCATGCAAATGAAAATTTTGTTACTGAAGTGTTTGTATTGCAGAAAAGTTGCAGTTAAAAAAGTCCTTCCGGCCAATGCCGGAAGTAAAATGTATTTATTTAGTTATTTTAAATAAAGTTATGTTATTCAAATATACGAAGCTCAAATTAGTGGAACCCGATTATATAAGATTCTATACTAGTTTTTGTCAATATTGAATATTAATGAGAATTTTTATAAATTAGTCATCTTTTAATGAAACTGGTTTTATTTAAAATATTTATATGGTCGCTAAATTCCGCAAATCATGAAGTGCCTGCCATATTAAAACATAATGGATGAAATTATCCAATGGGCTTGGTCAAAATCTTAATTCGTGTGTATATGCACATTCACTTGGAAATCGGTTGATATATACGAGCCTTGTCTCAGGCAAAATAATTTTTAACGAATGTCACCCACATTAGAAATTCAAACCGCTATACTGCGTTTTTTAAGATAAAAGCAAAACAAAAAATACTCCGGAATCCATGTATCAAGACCAAGCTCTTCAAAAAGAATCTTTTTTTAAGTTCATATTTTTTGTACATCATTATATATTTAAAAGTTTATTGATAAATTTAAATGGCCGCCATTTTGAAAAAAGATGACGGATGAAGCTGGCCAACGAACTCGGTCGAGATATATGTATGCACAATGTACGTACTAAATTACATCCAAATTGGCTCATTAATATGCGTATTATCGCGTGACAAAAACCAGATCGTTTCAAAATATTAGCCATATTAGAAATTCAAATTGAAATATTCCAGTCATTTTTTAAGATATAGACAAATCTTTATATCAAGATCAAACACAGAAAATTTCATTTCATTTTTTTATTTCAAATTTTTGGTACCTCATTCAAAGTTTAAAATTTCAGAAAGAAATTAATTGACGACCATTTTGAAAAACGATGGCACACGAAGTTGGTCAAGAACTCAGTGAAGACATTATTATATAATATATAAAGGACAAGCTATATCCAAACACTTTATAAATATGCGTATTATAGCAGGACAAAAATCAGACCGTTTCAAATTATCAGTCACACTAAAAATCCAAAGCACTATAACTCAGCCATTTTTTAAAATATAGACGAAATAAAAAATGCTCCAAATTATATTATCACAATCCCCCCCAAAAAAATCTTTTCCATTTTTTTTTTTTGTACTTTATTTTATTTTATTTTTTTCAATTTTAAGTGGCTGCGATTTTAAAACAACATGGCGGATGAAGTTGTCCAATGAACTCGGTCGAGACATTGGTATGTTCTATATACTCACTAACTTACACCCAAATTTGTTCATAAATAATCGTGTTAAAACGTGACAAAAATTAGATCATTTCAAAAGGTGAGCCACACTAGAAATTTTAAGTACTATAATTCAGGTATTTTTAGGTATAAAAATTAGGCTTTCATTACAAAAAGTAAAAAGTTGCCTACTGCAGCCATCCCGAGAAAATCACTTACGGAAGATATTGGTATATTCTCACCGAAGATTTTCATAGCCGCCTGAACGTAAAGGTAATAGTAAAAATTCATGTAACAGAATCGATTACATGAGTGTTTCTTGTTACCGTTACATAACAAGATCTAGGAATCCCAGTTTTCTAGAAAACTTGTCGTTGGGGGCCACCGTAATACTTACCCATCATGGATATGTATATGAAAATAAAACATGTGAAAACTATTTATACAATGCATTGCAATTCATAAACAAAATTTAAATGTTGTTAATATACATAGTAATACTTTATTAAAGAACTGCTGATGTACCAATTTCGACAAATTATATAAAACGCCAAATTACTCAAGTAGTACCGAACTGCGTAAAAGAAACATCCTTATAACTCCAAAAATAATTATTCTATTAACTAACAATTAACTGTGTCGGATTAAGCGTCTCATTTCCAATTAAAATATACCTCTGAATTGAAATTTGAATGAAATACAGGGTCATGAAAAATCGAAGAATGTGGAAAACAGGATTACAAATATCTCGGGAACTAATAATCCGATTGACTTCGTTCTATATGCAAAATGTGTGTTATTTTATTGCCTTTTACGTCCATTTCTTAAAACAAAAAAATTCGAAAATTTTTATATACCTTTCATCAGAACGAATTTTTCAAGGGTCCGAAAAAAATAGTTCCGTATAATCGAGGTTGCTGATATTAAATAGGCTTCGTCCCATACTTACATACTAAGTACATACAAAATTTCAAGTCTCTATCTCAATTTGTTCGGGAGATAGAGCGTTTACAGACAGACAGACAAACAGACAGACAGACAGACGGACGGTAAAATTTTTTTTCTAAAAATATGTTTTTCGGAATCTCCACTATCTAAAACGTGTAAATCCGTCAAAAAAATTTTTTCGATTTTCAAAACGATTGCAAGACTTACCCTATACTACGTATGATGGGTAAGTAAAAATTAATAACTTTAAAGTTTTATTATCATTTTTTTTTTACGGTATGTTACACACAAAAAAATCAAAAAGTCACTACACATTCCATTTGAGCATTGAACAAGCCATAGTAAACTCCAATAACTTATCTTCATTATCGGCTTTTAACCTTATAGTTTGATTAGATTAATTTTAAACGCGATTATTCAATCGGTAAATTAATTATAACAGATGTAAATTTTCCAAATTTTGGATGAAAAAAGTCCGGGCCAGGATTCGAACCAGGGATGTATTGGCTGAATCCGCCAATCGTGTTTAAAATTAATCTAATGTAATTTCGTATGCAGCGATTTTCTGCAGTTCCATATATTGACCTTCGATTTGTTCTATTAAGCTGATGCAGAGTATCAGACTAGATTAAGTGATCGTTGAGGTTAATTGGGTGAAATTGTCCTCCAGTTTTCGTGGACGGGATGGCTCAGTTGGAAGAGCATTGGCGGCTTCAGTCAATACATCCCTGGTTCGAATCCTAGCCCGGACTTTTTTCACCCAAAATTTGGAAAATTTACATCTCTTATAGTTTGGCCCTAGTTTTTTTGTCAACGAGTTATCAAGAATTATCGAAATTAAGTACATAGACACATTAAGCCTGAAATTATAAATTTTTAAAATTAGTAAATTTAGTTAAAGAGTTTAAGAATTTGTAAACACAAAAAAAAAGTGAAAAAGTCGTTACACACTTCATTTCAATACTAAACATGCCATGGTAAACTCCAATAACATATGTTAATTTGATGACAATCTGTTATTTCTACACGAGTTAAACTACGGAGAGAAGAACAGACATATAGACAAACAAAATTCATAAGGACGAATATCACAAAATGTAAGATTTTAAATATCTGAGATATTGAAAGTACCTTCGAAAATAATCAAAAATTTCAAGAGGTAAATTAATTTTCTTGGAGAATAACAGATTTTCCATGTTAAGTTGTTTGATGAGCTTAAATAATAAGTTAATTTTTATGTAATTACATGTCAGGATAATGACAATTTCATTTTAAAACAATTTTTCCATTCTCGGGTTTTTTTTTTTTTTTGTTGTTTTTTTTTTGTCTAACATTTTAAATTTGTTTAAAGAAATATGTTTTCTATACAAAAGCTCGAATTCAATGTAATACATTTATTTGTTAATTTATGGAAGCCAGGAAAATTACATAATAAAAGTATACTCAATTTTTACAGACATTAATCGCATTATTTTCAAAGAAATATGTAAAAAATATTTCTGGTAGGTATGATTTTACTACTTCTGAGTTAAAGTGTTTAAAAAATAAGAATAATTAATCTGCAGCCGCATATTTATACCTGATAAAGAACTGAAACAAACCGTAAAGGAAAATGACATTTATTTTCATTGACAATCAATTTTGATTATGGAAAAATCTTTGTTTTGGATTATTTGTAAAATATCGAATTTGTTGCATTTTTCATATATGTGTTTTGTAAGATACAAATATTAATTAGAAATTAAGAAAAACTAGAAAAAGACATTTGTACAATATAGCAGAAGGCTCTTTGCATATATCACAGTGTATCATGCCAGGAAAATGATAATCTTAAATTTTCCTTTAATCGCTTTTTTTTTTTTGTATTATTAGAAATGTAATGTCTTTTGAAAATATTTCAAAAATACTTTTTAGTGGAATGTAAAATAATAAATTCTAGTGTATAATCATTAGTCGGAATTTTATTGTGCGGACTGCAATTTTCGTATTTTATGACACTCTTCGATAAACGCTTTTCAATTATATTGGAAAGCGTTAAAAATATGAAAATGTATATGAAAATAATATGAGTATCTGTTTACAACAGTACAAATAAGATGCTTATTCTTCCTTTTAAAAAAAATTGTTATTTTTCACCACACTGAAAAAAAAACTGTAATCCTACAGATGTAAAGTTAACGAAATCTGTATGGTTACTAACATTTTATGTGTACACTGCGCAGGCAAAAATGTAAATCTACAAAACTAATTTTTGTAAAGTTACAGAAATCTGTAACTTTACAAAAGAGTCTACTAAAATTACATTTATGTTATTAAAATTTGATCTGTAACCTGGGTTCCAGTTACATAAAAAATTCTTGGAATCCCAGTTTCCTAAGTTCTTAGTAACTTTAAAAGTTCTTAGTAACCTTACAGATTTTACTTACCCATCATAAGTAGTATAGGGTAAGTCTTGCAATCGTTTTGAAAATCGAAAATAAATTTTTTTGACGGATTTACACGTTTCACATACTGGAAATTCCGAAAAACTTTTTTTTTTTTGCCGTCCGTCTGTCAGTTTGTCTGTCTGTCTGTAAACGCTCTATCTCCCGAACAAATTGAGATAAAGACTTGAACTTTTGTATGTACTTAGTATGTAAGAATGGGACGAAGCCTATTTAATATCAGTAACCTCGATTATCCGGAACTATTTTTTTCGGACTCTCGAAAAATTCATTCTGATGAAAGGTATATAAAATTTTTCGAATTTTTTTTTATTTTAAAGAGTGAATATGAAAGACAATAAAATAACAGAAATTTTGCATAAAAAACGAAGTCGATCGAGTTATTAGTTACCGAGATATGTGTAATCCTGTTTTCCGCATTCTTTCATTTTTCATGATCCTGTATTTTAATCAAATTTCAATTCAAATATATATTTTAATTGGAAATGAGACGCTTCATCCGACGCAATAAATTGTTAGTTAATATTATTATTATTTTTAGAGTTATAAGGATGTTTATTTTAAGCTATCCGGTATTACTTGAGTATTTTGCCGTTTTATATAATTGTCGAATTTGGCTCATCAGCAATTCATTAATAAAGCATGACTATGTATATTAAAACTGATTAAATTTTATTTTGGAATTGCAGTGCATTTTATAAATATTTTACACATGTTTTATTTTCATATTTTATATTATGCATATCCATGATGGGTAAGTATTACGGTGGCCCCCAACGACTAGTTTTGATTTTTAGTGCAAATCTCTATCTGTTACATGGATTTTTGCTGTTACCGTTACATAAAAAGTAAACATAAAAAGTTACATAAAAAGTTTTTTTACAGTGTAAAAGGAACAATGTTCCCTTAAATTTCTCTTCTAACTAAATGCATTACTAAATTTACATTCATTTTATTTAATTTACCTTCACCTCTTACTAGTTGCTTTTGTTTTCCTTATGTTTAAACTCATTATTTCAGTTATTTATCATAAAATAATTTAAAGCATAAATACTTGTAGAAACACACTGTATAAAACTGTAAATTTACGGTACTTTACCGTGAAACACACCAGTACATTTACGGAAAATGTCCCTTTTTCCATATAAAAAAGTGAACTCTCGTAAATTTTATCTGAATCAAAATTTGTTAATCTATTAACAAAACCCATTTTTTATGTGCCTTTGCTTGGAATCTCATTTGCAGTAAAATTATTGCAGCAATTTTTTTTACGGCGTAGCAATTTAATGGATTATTTTTCAGAATTAAATTTAAAAATTTTTCATGTTAAGTTCTAAAATGTGTCGCATCGAATAACATATACACGTATTGATCACAGATTGATAATTATATCAATTTGAAACTCCTTAAAAATCACTATCAGGAAAGATGTACTTTTTAATATGTTATAAAACAGTAGAGCGCCTATTATCTGGACGCTGATTAACCGGATTGTCCAATTAACCTTAAATGCATAGGATAGAACGCGTTCCAAAAAATGCGCAATTCAAAGAATCGGAATTCATACCAGAAAAATCTAAATAGTAAATTTTTCTTTATTTAATTACGAATGGTCTGTCATTAAGTAAAGTGAAAATTGCTCTTTTAAATTTCTGGTGAGAATACGGAATATGTGAATCAAACCCCCAATAAATTGGGAATACTTATGGTATCGAAAATGATATAATATGCATTTAAGGGTTAACCGAATCAATCAAGACCTAAGGCTTTTTTCCGTGTTCTTTAAAACTTTTAAGTGAAATTTCTTTAACCTCTTCGCGACGGGATCCTTTTGCGAAATTTTTAATGTTTTGTCACCGGTTGTGCCTTTTTAAATCGAGAAAATGCTCCGATTAAATAAGGGAAATTTTACACTAAAATTTTACTGTTTGGGATAAACACGGATTCTTAAGCCTTTTTGCGGCACGTATACGTATCGCTCGTCCCCAACGGATTAAGCGCAATAGGGTTAATTTGGAGGGATGTCACGAAAGTTAACTGTTAAATAACCATTTCCAATCCATTCCAAAATCGCTAACAAATTAAAAAGAGGAATCATAAAATCAACTGTTTCTGCAGAAAATAAGTTAGAATTCTATCTTGCGAAAGTCCAGCGCATTATATTGTCTTCCATGAAATTTCCTCTGTACCTTCAGATTCTTTGAATGTGTTCGAAAAATTATTTGATTCGTCCCCTAGTGTCTTAGAAAAGAGGCAAGGCCACACCCTCTCTCTCTCATTGCTTGCATTTGTTCCTACAGTGTATGTATATATACATAAAACAATTTCTTAACTTTGTACGAATTTTTTTAGAAAATAAAATTTTAAAAAGTTAAACAAAATAATTTTTAAACACGCTATTTATAATATGCTAAAATATGCACTACACTATAAAAAAAAAGAAAAAAAAATCTGTAAAGTTATTAAAAGTTTTCTAGGAAACTGGGATTCCTAGAACTTTTTATGTAACGATAACTCGAAAAATTATGTAACAGATACAGATTTGCACCGAAAATTTAAAAATCTGTAAGGTTACTAAGAATTCTTCTTAATTGCTTATACGCGTTAATGTCAACACAGCGACAAAGATTCCTTGCCGGGAATCGCACTCGGGCCATCAGTATAGCGCACTGACGTTCTACCGACTAAACCACGTAGAACGAAAACCAGCCTGAAAGCAATTAAAAAAGAATTTGAAATTTTATTTTCGTTTGAAATATTGTATTCAAGGCAAATTTTCTCTCTGGAAACATTTCCATGTAGTGATATATTCATCGATGCTGGTTCTATTTGAGCTATGTGTTTGCTCCAGATCGGTGGCTTACGGAATATATTCCATCTTGTGCTGCGAATGTAGCCTTGCCAACACACAATAGTGAGAAATTTCCAGGGTGGTTGTCGTTCTATGTGGTTTAGTCGTTAGAACGTCAGTGCGCTATACTGATGGCCCGGGTTCGATTCCCGGCAAGGAATCTGTTTCACTGTGTTGGCATTAACGCCTATAAGCAATTAAAAAAGAATTTGAAATTTGATTTTCATTTGAAATATTGTATTCAAGGCGAATTTTCTCTTTGGAAAAATGTCCATCTAATAATATATAGTCTTCCGATTATCGAACTTACGTCGCAAACCTTAGATTGGTCGTTAACTCTTACATCCTTCTTACAGCGATAAAATCAGGAAATGGAACAAATTAACTTTTAACGGTAGTTTGTGTTTCAGATAACTCAGAGTCCTTTTATGCAGAACTCCCATTGACCATCTTCCGAAATCCTTCATTTTTATCCCAGGATAAATTACCTGTTTATCTGAAACAGGACTCAAAATGGAAAAAAAAAATTACGAACTGAAACGCTACTTCAAAATTATTGTTAATTATAAACCTTTTTGAGATTAGGATATTTATAACTAAGCATATAAAAAAAAAAATAAATAAATAAACTAGTTGGATGCATCAATCCCAAAACTTTCTTTCATCTCAGACATCTTAATGTCACAAAAAGTAATTACAAATGTTAATATTATTAGCTCAATACTATACCAACTTTGATTTTCATCTAAAATACTGTTTCAGTGAATTAATTGGAGTAAAAACAATTTATCTCATTTATAATATTTATTAATATTTATTAAATCTTTGATCAACAAATAATTCTGTTTCTGTAATATTTTATTCCCACCAGAATTTTCGAAAAAAATTATATCAATATAAGAAGAAGAAATTTTCCATTCCTCCAAATTTATAAAACAAAACTGTATCTAAAAGTTTCTAGTGTAAATCTAAATTAAAATTATGTAGGATATAATTCATCTTACCGATCCTCAAAGGGTTAAAATAAAAAAATAAATCTTTATTGTACATCACCAACGAGCAGAATGAGCTACGCATAATACATAAAACTGTAATAATAAATTTAAACATACTATGAACTATTTTATACGATATATAACGTAATAAATGCAGTCTAATATTCATATGTGTTTTTTATCAGATATCTTTCTTTTTACATTTGCTGTGTGTGGGTCATAATTTCAGGATTTGTTATTTTAAAGTAGCTTTAGGCATAAAAGTTTTCAAATAATGCAAATGTAACGGAATTTTTCTCCCAAGATTTCTTTCAAACTATTTTGTTATTTGTTAAAATATGCAGCATCGAATAAAGAATGTGCCCCTTCTGGTAAATTTCAAATCAAGTTATTAAAAACTTATTTACTAGAAAAAATTTCGTTTACATACATTATAAGTTTTCAATAACTTTTTGGCTTTTCAATATTTTTTTTTCAATTCACTTACATTCCTTCGAGCTATTTTAAGCAATCTGTGTTATTGAAGATAATTTGATTCAGAAAATGTTCCAATATTATGATTTTAGAAAAATATTTTATACGAATCGGCTTCTGTACATCATTATTTCTGTATTTTTAGTTTAGTTTTTTGTTATTTTGTACACTTTCAAAAAAATTAGACCCCTTAAATCTTATACAATTTTGCAATTTTCATTGACTACGTACATACAACAGGTAAAAAGGTCAAGTGGTTTTTAATCTTTTTGGTGCGTGTTGTATATATATATGTGTGTATATACAGGGTTTTCCAAAAATGACCGGTATATTGGAAAAATCAATAAAATATAAACGGGCAGCAATAGAAATACACCGCTTGTTGCAATATGCTTGGGAAACAGTAAATTTTTAGGCAGACAAGCTTTCGAAATTAATTGCAATTTTCAATCTTGTTGTAGTGTGGAAAAATCTAAAGTACGATATTTTCTACATATCCACCATGACGAATAATATGACGTACACTGTTAAAAATTTCGTGCTACTTTGAACCAAGATTTGGTGCTCGCAGCTATTACCAGCTGCCACCATAGGATGGTTCAATCGAAGCTCCAAATCTTGGAACAAGTTTACATCATATTATTTGAAAAAATGGTACTATGGTTGAACCGAAGTTCCAAATCTTCGAACAAGATTTCACCATCTTATGGTGGCAGCTACTAAGCACCAAATTTCGGTTCAAAGTAGCGCAAAATTTTTAACAGTGTAGCCTTTGAACGAAATTAGCAGAAACCTTTGTAAACGTGCCAGGCGGGATGTCTTCACACGCAGAAGAGATGTACTGCTTCAATTGTTCAATTGTTTCTGGATTGTGACGGTACACCTGGTATTTTAAGTCAAAAATCCTCTGTTCTAAGGAGTAAAATATTTTCTCACAGCAAACTTGCAATCTGAGAACAGCACACGCTTACAGCATAAAGACAACTTACTCAATGACGAACTCACAGACTGCGTTTTCTTCTATATCTTTCAAATTACCTACAGCAACATCTGTTGTTGAAAATTTAAAGTAAATTGTAAAGTCTGTCTGCCTGAAAATTTACTGTTGTCTCAAGCGTATTGGAACAAACGGTGTATTTCTATCGCTGACCGTTTAATTTTTATTGATTTTTAAATATAATGGTCATTTTTGGAACACCCTGTACATTGCTATTCTTATTCGCATATAGTTTTACATGCGAATATTTATTAATTTACAATTTTATTATTACTTGCCCATCATACGTAGTATAGGATAAAACTTGCAATAGTTTTCAAATCGAAAAAAAAATGACGGATTTTACACATTTCAGACACGGGAGATTCCGAAAACATATTTTTAGATGAAAAAAATACCATTCGTCTGTCTACCCTCTGTCTGTCTGTAAACTATTTATCTCCCTAATGAAATGAAAAAGAAACTTGAAATTTGCGTGTATTTTGGTATGTTACGATGAGAAGAAGTCTTTTGACCTCAATAACCCGAAAGTGTTTTTTCCGGACTCTTAAAATATTTGCTCAGATGAAAGGTTTAAAAAAAATTCGTTTTATTGTTATTATTTTAGGGAGTGACTGTAAAAGAAAAAAAATAAAGTAAAACCATAAATTTTGGATAAAAAAATAAAGTGAATCGGATAATTAGCTGTCGAGATATTTTTAATCCCATTTTCAACACGAATCAATTTTGCATGACCTTGTATTTCCTTAAAGTTCAATTCAAATATATATATTTAATGGAGAATATACACTTCATCCAAAGCAATAAATTGTTAGTTAATAGGTTTATCATTTTTTGGAGTTATAAGGCTGTTTCTTTTACAATTTGATTATTCCGTCGATCAAAAAACTAACACCAAAGTATATGATTAAATGCTAATAATGGCTTATCGTAAATGTGACATTCATTTTACATCAAATACGTTACGTGTGGTTGTATGTCATCAAGTGTTTTTTAATTTGGTGTTTAATTTGCATTTTTTAAAGATTTTACTAATTTATTTGTTCTTACGATTTTTAAAATAAAAATTGTGCCAATTTGTATAAGTTACGCGTTGTTTAGTGATTTATATAATGCATTCAAAATATTTAAATATACGTTTAAATTTCATTTTGGAATTGCAATTTATTTTATAAATAGTTGACACATGTTTTATTTTCATATTTTATATTCTGCATACCCAAGATGGGTAAGCATTACGATGGCTCCCAACGTTCTTTTAATTTCCAGCACTTTTATCTGTAATATTTTATAATTAAATATTTTCGACTGACATTTTGTAAGTGATAGTACTTCTGTGTAATTATTGCAGGTAATTACATACAAAATGACACAGGAATCATCATTATATAATTACTTTGACAACGTGATGTATAATGATTTCAGACTTCCATGATGTGCTAAGTGATGATTAATTAATTGATCTATTTTCCAATCAATAAATAAAGGAGGCGATGTGTTCGAATGTATAATTCTACACAAAGATATGAAAATCTAACATTTATTAGGACTATGTTTTAAGTTCAATGCAATTGTATATATCGTTTTTCCATAATAGATTTCTGATTCTTTTAATTTCATAATATCTTTTATGAAATAAAGAGAACTGTTTAATCAAAATTAAAATATATTTTATGAATTAAAATATACATTTATTTAAAAAAAAAGAAGAAACAGGAGTAATATGACAATTTGAACATTTTAGTGTGATGTTGAACGAATGAAGTTGTTCGTTACGCAGAAAGGACAATTTTACTTCACTTTTTGCAACTATAACTGATATTTTGAAATACATGCTTTTTATATCTACTTTTTTGACACATTCACAAAATCAATTTCATGAAAACATTTTTCCGAGGAAAACAGAAATTTGAGTTAGTCACTTGAGTGCAAATGCAGAGTTTTGTATTTTCTTTTTTTTTTCAATTTATGAATCTGTCTCAATACAGGTGGCCACTCTAAAAGATGTTCTATGGCTAATTCCTTAACTGTTTGTCATAGACATATAATTCGAGACACAAAAATGTTTTAAATGAGACAAAGAAATATTTAAAAAGTGATTTGGGTCAATCAAAACATTTCTTAAAAATCACGAAATTTACATTATTATACGGTCCTCAGGTCCTTAAAGTTGTGTTGACTGACATATTCCTGTTACTCCGATAAAGTAAAGCAAAAAAAAGTTCCATTATTTAAGGATTAAATTGACCTGTTTGAAGTTGGAATATATTTTTTGCTGCAAATTAAAGGGCATTCACAAATTTGCTAGAAATATAATTTTGTCAGAAATCTGAAAAGAAATAGATGAAAATAAAACCCAATTTCCATTATAAATTTAAAGTATTTCATCATTCTGAAATATTAATGAAAAATATACATTTTGTATTAAACATATAAGAAAAAAAACAGAATTTTTGTGATGAAAAAGTTATGAATTAAAGTGATGAAAATGAGCATGAACAGTCGCAATTATTTAAAAAAATGATATATATTAAAATGTTATTAGATTACACTAGTCTGCAAAAGATGGACTAAGCGATATTTTTTTAGCTTTTGATAATTGATTCGTATGTATTCTGCACTACTGAATCGAAAATTGACATTTCATTTTTTAACCATCGCATATAGATTTTTTACAAAACGTAAATTTTAAAGTTAAAAATATCGACCATTTGATATTTAAAATAGATGTGATTGTTAAGTTTTTAGCTTTTGACAGTTGATTTTTATGCATTTTTTACAGCTGAATTCGAAAATAACTTCCATTTTTAACCATTTCGTCAAGAGTTTTCGCAAATTGCAAACATCAAGTTTAAAAAGTTCAAAGTTAAAATTGTACATCTTCATCCACCTCGTCAAACTCCTAAACTGTTTAGCTGTAAGAATCCAAGTATAAGCCAAAAAGTTGAATAAAATTATTAAAGTATATATAATATATATACTATAATATATATATTATATATAATATATATACTATAATATATATATTATATATAATATATATACTATAATATAAGTATATATATATTAAATGAAAAAACTTTTACATTTTTTTTTAAAATATCAAATTTTTACTAGATTTTAACTTTGGCATTACGATTTCCCCATATTTTTTATAATATCAGATTTTCACTACATTTTCACTTTGACATTTACGATTTCCAAAAAACATTTTACTGTATGTTTAACAATTTTATACTATATATAACATAATAAAAGCAATCTAATATTCATATATGTTCTTTTTATCAGTTATCTTTGCTATTACATTTGCAGTGTGTAGATCATAATTTCAGGATTGATTATTTTAAAGTAGCCTTAGGAATAAAAATTTTCCAATAATGCAAATGTAACGGAATTTTCCTCCCGAGATTTATTTTAAGCTATTTTGATATTTGTTAAAATATGCAGTATCGAATAAAGAATGTGTCCGTCGGTTAAATTTCAAATCAAGTTCTTAGAAACTTACTGACTACTAAAAAATTTCGTTTACATACATTATAAGTTTTCAATAACTTTTCGGCTTTTCAATTTTTTTCCATTCAGTTGCATTTCTTCGAGCTATTTCAAGCAATTTGTGTTACTGAAGATAATTTGATTCAGAAAATTTTCCGATTATATGATTTTAGAAAAATATTTTAGACGTATCGTAGACGATAAATTATCATTTCTGTCTTTTAAATTTTCTTATTTTACACTTTTTCAAAGGAGTTACATCCTTCAATCCTACAAACTCTTGCAATTTTCATTGTTAACATATATGATAGAAGAAAAAAGCTATAACATTTTTCAATGTTTTGTTTTCAGCTTGCATATATGTGTGTATATATATAGCTATTCTTATTCGCATATTGTTTTACATGCGATTAATTTTTTTTTCCATTTAACTTCCTGTACTTTTATCGATGATTTTCGATAATTAAGTATTTTCAACTTATATTTTGTAAGTATTAGTACTTCTGTGTCATTATTGCCTGTTAATATATATCCAATGACTTTACAATAATCGTTATATAATTACTTTGACAACGTGATGGATAATGATTTCAGAATTATATAAAGTGTTAACTGATGATTAATTTATTGATCTTTTCACCAATTAATGAATAACGGTAACTATTTGTTTAGATATATAATTTTAAACACAGTCATAAGGATCAGTTTGAACATTTGTTAGGATTGTGTTTTAAGTTCAATGCAATTGTATATATCTTTTCCACATTATAAACTCATGATTCTTTTAATTGAATGATATTTTTTATGAAACAAAAAGGACTGCTTAATGATAATTAAAATATTTTACACTCTAAAACTTAGAGGAGTAAAAAGTTCACTCTTTGTAAGTGTGATAGCATTTTCACTCTTTTTTGAGTGAACTTAATAAAAATACACTCCTTAAAGAGTTGAATTTTTCATTCCCTAGAAAGGATTAAAATATGTCACTCCGTTATCGAAAGTGAAATATCTCACTCCGCTAACGATAATGAAAGCCTGGCATTATAAACATAAAAAAATCCGTTAAATTTGGAACTATTGTAAGAAGTAAAATAATGTTAAACAAAAAAGTATGTCATTTTTTTAATAACTCCATTTCATAATGTAACCTGAAAATGTACGCTTATTTGGTATTAAAACGCACTGTTTTTTAAGAGCGAATAGTCACTCCTCCGAAATAGAGAGCAGTCACTCCACCGAAAGATTGAGTACACACTCCGCCGAAAGAGTGGCTTATGTACGTATTATTCATCAGCCTATAAGAGTCTTGTCTACGACGCATTTTGTGAGATACGAGAAAGCTATCCACTATTTTAGAATCTTCTCTCCATTCTCTTCTTCCCTGTATGTGGAAATCTATTCTTTTCTCTTTTATTAATTATACTGAAACGTAATTGTGTTAATATGATACAAATAACATGCTGCGATATCAAAGATACTAAATAGTTAAAATAAAGTAAAACTCTTACTTTGAATTCAAAGAGCAGGACATATAATTCAGTAATAGCAATAATACTGCATTAATTATGGTACACGAGAGTTACAATACCCGGATATTATTATATAGATTATTTTTTAAAGTTAACGGCAAGTCGAATTTAATTGTAACCATTTTTTCTGGTACATTTTAAATGTTATGACTTTCAGTTAAATTGTTATTTTTTTTTTGGAAATATCGATTAGTAATTGTTTTCAGAAGAAATTAATTTCCTATTCTAATCTATGATACAGTGTTAGAAATTAGGAACTCTTAGTAATGCGTCATATAATGCCTAAAGTTTTTTTTTTTTTTTTTCTAGGTGCCAAACTACATTTCATAATTGCAATTTTATGTTATATTACATATTTTCTTCTTTTTTTCACAACCAAATTAACAATGGCATTCTTTTATTTTTATGTGTTAAGGTAGAAAAAAGGGCTGTATAAACACTTTATTGTACTGTTAATCATTAAACAAAATGAAACCTGATTTTCCTGAAGTCTAAAATCTGACTGAAATACAATATTTGGATTCATCATAATTCTATGCATTCTACCTCTTCATGCATCATACTTAAGCATCATAATTCTTTGCATAATTTCTTTTTGGCGCCAGTAACGAAAAGGAATAGAATTTGCTTTATTATATTAAATTATTTTAGATATAGTATAATTATAGATAATTTCCTTTTAAAAAATGGTGCAAAAAGAAAAAAATCTGTATAAGAGACGCCGAAAACAAAAGTGTAAACATTCGTCATCTATTCATCAATTAATCAGTTAGTTAATTATTTGGGATGATTACAAATGAATTTAGCATCAAGAAAATCCGAAAATTTAAACCATCATAATTCCAGAACTTTTTTACAGAATGACTTTCCTTTTAGCGTGTCTACTTCTTGGGTAGAATTTACTGAAAAAAGCCAAGTATATGGTTTCAATATTAAGTAAGGTCAGGTGGAGTAATTATGACAAGGAAGAAATTGTAACAACAGCCATAATAGAGAAAACACTGTTTTACGCTTAGATATTAACGTTACGAGGTGGAACCCGTCGAAATTCGACAAAGGAAAATCTTTAAAAAAGAACTGTTTTATTTATCTATAATAAATCTACTAAATTAGTTTCAATAAGAAATACATCCTATATTGGTCAGCATAATTATTATTTTAAACTAAAATTAACAAAATACTAAAAAACTCAATTATTCAAATTATTAAAAGAAATAAAAACGAAATTCACCGGATTCCTCATTTTAATATCTATTTTCTTTTCTTTCTTTCTTTTTTTCCCCCAATTTTGAGAAAAAATGGAGTGATTCTATTGCCACAGTTACAAATTTGGTTCTAAAAATTATAAAAAGATTAATATATCAAAAGTAAATTGAGATACAGCTTTGAAAATAATTGCATTTAAAAGTACATTTTTTTCTCTATACGACGATGTAAAAATTTCAAATGTACGATGTTTAGAAGCATAAAAATTTCACTATCGAAAATAGCAAAACTGAAATTGCAAGGAAAAGTGTTGTGCGTTTTAATTTCTATTTTTTTTTTCCAACTTTGAGAGAAAATGGAGTGATTCTGTTTCCACATTTGCAAAATTTATACTAAAAACTGTAAAAAATTAATATCTCAAAAATAAATTGAGGTACAATTTTCAAACAAATTGCATTTAAAAGTAAATTTTTTTTCTCGATTCGACTATGAAAAAATTAAAAATATACGATTTTTATAAAAGTATAAAATTTGCAGTAGTGAAAATTGCACAAACGAAATTGCAGGGGGATGTGTTGCCATTCGCAAAATGACGTATGCGTTACGCACAGATACGTTTGGCCTTTATAATATAGATAATATATTTTTCCTTTTAGATGTTGTTAATGACCAGTCTGAAGTATTTCTAATATTCAAATAACAATCTGAACAAAGTCTATGAAAATTTTTGATAAACGGATTTGTCAGTTCGGTGTTCTAATGGTTTTAACTACCCCAAACAAATGTGTGTTTACAAGTATAAAGAAGAAATATAGTGGTCACAATTTCCCCACTAGTAGTCTTTATTACCCAAAACATTTGTGACTGTGAGTCTATCATGGGTTAATTATAACCAACTTCTTAACTTAATGAAAATGGAAGCTGTCAGAATTAAAACTTTTAAGAAGTTTTTTTAAAAGGACAATGTTACTTCCTATATAATAAAAACACAACTTTCCCAAATAGAATAAACATAAAAAAAAATTAAAAAATAAATAAAAATAAAAATGTTGAAAATGTTTAAAGTTGTCATAATTACACCTTCTGACAACATTTCTACTACAAATTAGATTTTGGTACAATCGGTAAAAACTTTCTTGTTACCTTTTTATTTTATTTATTTTTTAATTTTTTTTAAATAAATTGAAAAAAAAAGATATATTTTTTTCTACTCTGTTCTCAATTTTTTATAGGCGATAACTTAGAGCTAAAATGTATAGTGCATTCCTTTTGTGAATGTATGAAGTATAATATTTTATGGTTTGATTACTACACATCATTACATTAAATTCAAATTGCTATTTTATACTTCTGCTTTCTGCATTAGTTAATATAATGCTTTATAATTTATTGTGAAAAATAAATAAACAAACAAATAAAACATTCTCATTAGTTTTAGAAAAGATCTAAAACTAATGCCTAAAATTGGTATTTTAATGAAGAAAATTGCAAATAAAACATTTTTTTTTAAAATTGTTAAAACACATCTAATCTTACCTTAAGCAGAATAATTTATTTACATAAATTACTTACTTGCATATTCATTTAACATTTGATATACGATTTCAGTGAAACACTACAGCGTGACTCTACTGAAAATAGTAATATACTGTCTTAAATTGATTTATGGCTTAAAAAATCAATAAAAATACAAATACGTTCATTCGACTGCAGTATATTAGCACTTAATTTACATTTTTAATACATCTACGTAGGTAATTTTCTTTATAATTAAAGCCTTATACATGGCGATAAAAATTTAATTTTTTTTTTATCAGTTTGTTTTTAACTGTAAAGTGTAAAATGCAAATATAAGATTTTATGCTGGTAAATGGAAATAGTGATGGAAATGGAAATAAACTGGACATGAAATGAACTATGGCTTTACGTAAATCATTTAAAACTATCGGCAGTTCAAATGCGTGCAAAAGGGAATATTTAAGATATCATTTAATGCTCAAGAATAATAAAAAAGCCTAGTATCAAACGAAAATGCTCTTTTCATGTTTTAAGATTAAAGTATGATAATAATTCAAAAAAGAAAAGATAAAATAAATAAATAAAAGTAATATTTTAAGTAGAAAACTGTGTACAAGAATAATTTATCATTAGACTCCAGAGGAATGATATCTGTGCATCTGCATTACATTTAAAATTTTCGTGACAATCATAACAATAAAATTTTCAGAAAAACTCTTTCTATGTGAATAAAACTATCCATATATCATCAAACACTGATACAAAACGGGTAAAAATATTTTCTTCAGGATTTTGTCAATTTCACAATGTTTTATAACAAAAGCATTCTTATTCTATTGAAACATAGATGAAAATGAGATGCAGATTTGATTTATTAAGGGGTACCGAGACGCATTTTAAAATGATTTTTATTTATTAAGTTATTTTTTTCTGTGATAGTTAACCATATCATTTGTAAACAAATAACATGATAAAAATTCTCATATATTTCTTTAACATGTTCGCTGCCGCTTAAATGAAGATTTAATGATAGTTAATGCCGCACTGTAGAAGTGGGGTTTTCCAAGAAGCCGTTTTACTTTTTATAACAAAGAAACAGTAAATGATTTTCCCGCGCCAGCACGTGACTGGCTATTGGACATCACCTCACGTCACGCGCTGGCACGTGAGTGGCCCCTTAACGTTGGCGCCATATAACACGCTTTCGCGTGAGTGGCAGCGAACGTGTTAAAAAATTTAAATTTAAAATTTTTAAAAATGTAGGGTAACATTAAATTGTTATAACTCGAAATGTTAATTGTGGAAATTTAATTGTTTTTCATTTAAACAAACACAAATACATATGTTTAAATTTTTATTCAGATTTTTTTTTAAATTAATTGTTTAAATAAAAATTTAAAATATTTAATTTAAAAAGCAAGGAACAAAATGATGCAACTTTTTTTCAAAAAATCATATTTTCAGAAATAAATACATATATTTTTTTAACTAGCTAAATCAAATTTTAATTAAAATAATTAAAAAAAACATATTGCAAGTTTGAACCAATAATCTTTAGCGGTTCTCAGCATATAGCTATTTAAATAGGAGATATGTTGAAAAAACCCACCACGAAGAAAAACGCATTTTCATAAAGAGTCGCTTCCATGACAGGCATTGCTTGAAAGTATGATTTTGAAAATAAATAAATGTATAAACCCGAAAAAATTAATATTTTTTGTTCCAGTTAAGGTACAATAGGATAAAAGACATTATTTAAATGTCATTTTAAGCAGAAAGTTTGATTGCTTTTTTTTCTAGAAAATTTGGAGATTTTTCTGTCTCGGATCACCTAAATAAAGGAACAATAATACAACAATTACAATAAAGGCTGCTATTGCATGTAATAATAATAAAATAAAAAAAAAGTTGAGATTTCTAACTAAAATTCAATGTTAAGATAAATTTTCTTTTATTCTTGGTTTAAAGAAATGGAATGTTATGATAAAACTACGATAATTGATCAAATAATAAAAACAAAAAGAACATATAAGTTTAAATCTAAAGATTTTTCATTCAGTCACGCAAGTTGATGTTTCAATACTATTGTTTTATATTATTCTTTATTTACAAGAAAAAGATCGGATTCATAAATATTTTCGGACTGTCATTTTTGACGGATTTACGCGTTTTAAAGGTCAGAAAAACAGATTTTTTTCTTTAAAATTGTCTGTGAGTTTATGACTTTGTCTATGTCTGTCTGTATAGCCACACATTTTTAGGGCGCTCTATCGCAAGAACTAATGCATGGAATTTAATAAAAGTTAGTAGTCAGTTACTCACGGATATAAATCGATGCTGATTAATTTTTGGGGAAATTTACTCAACAGGTGGTACTGATATGCAGCATTTCTTGCTATTTTGGATATACCTGTATCTCAAAAACTAATACAAGGATTATGATCAAACTTGAGATTCTATTATTCCTTGACATGAGTTGAAGTTTACCACATTTTGTTGTAAATGTTTCTACAAATGGCACTGCTATGCAACATTTTTCACGAAATACTTCAATCTCGAGAACTAAAGAACGGAATTTCATCAAACTTCAGTTTTGGTTAGTCCTTGACATGAATTGACATTTTCTACATTTTGGTGTAAATCGGTCTGCAGATGGCATTGCTATGCTGCATGGTTTGCGATTTCCCCAATAAATCTATCTCTAGAAGTAAATGTACTGATTTTCGTAAAGCTTCACATTCTGTTATTCCTTAATAACACTTGTTGCTTACATTTTTCTTTAAATCTTTCTACAGGTCACACTGCTAAGCAACATTTTTCACAATTTTCGCCGCAGTGTTATCTCAAAAAACTGATGCACGGATTTTCATCAAACTTTAGATTCAGTTAGCTGCTGACATAAGTTCTTCCAAATTAGGTTTCGGTGTAAATCACCCAAAAAGTGGCTCAGTATGCTGCATTTTGCATGATTTACGCTATTTTAGCGATAATAATATCTCAAGAGCTAATGCACTGAATTTCATATCATTAAAATTCCCATTATGGATATATATTGCCATTTAATTTTAGCACTGTGATAACTAATTTGAAATTTTAACATGGATGATACAAAAAAAGGTTTGGAATTGCGATGTCCGTCTAGTTTCGATAATAAAATGCAAAGAAAATAGTCACAGTTAAAGGGAAATTTATATATTGTAGAAAAACTCAAAAGTGATTAAAGAGGAAAATAAAAATGAAAAATTAAGTACATCAGTGCCACCAGTTAGGTGATTTACACCAACATCAGTTCAGCAAAAACTTCTCAACTTCTAACTGAATCTGATGAAAATCGCTGCATCAGATTTTAAAATAGAGCTATTTAGGAAATCATAAAAATTTCTCCACAGCAGAGCCATCCGTTGCGCGAATTATTCTAAAATCTAAACAGGATCAATTTATATTAGGAATTAACTGAATTTTTAAAAAAATTCATGTTTTAGGTCTAGCTATTGGTGAAACCTTAAAAATCAGAATAAAATACCACATGCCGAGGGATTTACACAAAAAATACTATTTTATCTCAGAGACTAACTGAATATGAAATATTATGAAAATTCATTCAGTAGTTCTTGAGAAACCGCTATTTCGAAATTGCGTAAAAACTGCCTACGCTGTAAAAAAAATCCGTTAAATTTGCGACAAAAATTGCTTGGAGCAAGGTTGTCAGTTGTTTTTGCCATAAAAATTACAGTAAAATTCGATGTTAGTTTTTTATTACATCTAATTTTACTGCAACTTTTAAATAAAAAACTGTCGCAATATTGCTGCCAGCAGTTTTTGCCGCAAATTTAACGGATTTTTTTTACAGTGTATCCTCGCCACCAGTTAAAAAATTTGTACCAAAAAGTAGTTAGCAGCAACTTATATTAGATACAAAATGAATCTAAAATTTTATAAAAATATATTCATTAGTTCTTGGGATAGAGGACCCACAATAATTGTGTCTCATACAGATAGACAGAATGAAAGACTCACGGACAGACATTTTATGAAAACATGTTTCTCGTCATCTTTGACCCGTAAACGCTTAAATTTGTTGAAACCCGGAATTCGAAAATTTTCCCGAATCCAGTACTTTTTTCTTGTAAAGATAGAAGAAAGTAAAAATCTTTGCTCTTATTTATACGGAATTTGCTTGTATGCAGCAACAATTCACAGACAAATATCAGGAATTTATACATATTTTTTTTTACACCGTATTGAAATGTGAAATTAAAATTTATGCAAAGGATGATTATTGGAACTTTAAATCCGCTGATATATGATTTGCAGTCGATCTAATTTTTTTTTTATATATATACTATTGAACACATATAAACAGCTAAAATTTCATTATAACAAGTGATAAAAAGATGATGTTTACAGAGTAAGTTTACAGATAATATAATTGGAGAATTTTGCCCACATAAATAAATTTAACATTTCCGAAAACTTCTGATATGATGGTTAAAAATAAAGATCATTTTCGGATTCAACGATGAAAAATTGATTAAAAAACAAAAAAAAATTCTTTCTATTTTTTAGTAAAAATGTTCGCTGTATTTTCTTTTTAGCTTTGAAATTTAGAATTTGTGAAAAAATCTAACGTGATTATTAAAAATAAATGTTTTTTATTAATTCAGCGATGAAAATTCGATAAAATATAATTATCAAAAGTAAAAAAAAACACAATTAGCTCCATTTTTTAGCACCAAAATTCGATATCTTTTCCTTTTTAACTTTGAAATTTTCGATTTGCGAAAAATCCTAAAGTGATCATTAAGAATGAAAGCATTTTCGGATTATTTAAAAAAATAAAATAAAATAAGTATCATTTCTTAAAGCTGAAAAACACAACCACTTCAGTCTTATGTAATTTTACCGGAATGATTACGAAAACTGTTGTTATACGTTAATTATAAATAGAAGTTTTCATATACGTACATTAAAAACATTTCAAAAATATCCATTAAAATATTTAATTGCTATAAAGGACGTTAAATACTAATACAAACATTAAAAGATTTTAATAATTTTTACATGTTTCGATTGAATTTATTCAATCATCATCAGAAAATGAAAATACAAATAAACACAAAGATGGAAAATAATATTAAACTATTACAAATTAAATTAAAAAATTAAAAAAAAATAAAAATCATGCGCGTTATATTTTAATTATGTATCACGTAGCTTAATTTTTAAATCAAACTTTTTTAATTGTGTTTTAGCAGACTCGAAGAAATTTGGATAATAATTTATAACAACCCTTTTCATGTTATTTTCATTGTCGGTTTTACTTTCAAAAACTGCATTGTTCATTTTGTTAATAAACTTTTTAATTAATTTATTAACTATAAAAAAGTTTGATTTAAATTTAATTGCTAGACCCCTTCCAAAATTAAAATCAATTTTAACAACTAGAATTGACCCCCTTGATAAATTTGACCGATCAGGGGTTTATATCATTCCATTTCTTAAAGAAGGTGGTTGTAAGAATTATTATATTGGCATGACTCAAAGAAAATTCAAAGTAAGATGTAAAGAACACATTGCACCCATAAAATTTAATAGAGGTAAAACCGCATTATCTAGGCTAAATCAAATAGAAAACATAGGTATTTTGTTTAATGAAAGTAGATTAATTTATAGGTCAGATTTTTATTTTCAACTTTTTATTAGAGAGAATATTGAAATTTACGTCAGAAGCTCAATGGTCTGCAATGATTCCTTGTCAGATCAAATCCCAAGTATTTGGATTGAATTGTTAAATAATTTAAAAATTAAGCTACGTGATACATAATTAAATGATAAAGTGTGTGATTTTTATTATTTTTTTTAAATTTTAAATTTCATTTCTAATAGTTTATTGTTATTTTCCATCTTTGTGTTTATTTGTATTTTCTTTTTCTGATGATGATTGAGTAAATTCAATCGAAACATGTAAAAATTATTAAGATCTTTTAATGTTTTTATTAGTATTTAACGTCCTTTATAGCAATTAAATATTTTAATGCATATTTTTGAAATGTTGTTATACGTTTTTGATAAAAATGATCCTAAAATGTTAATAATTAATTGGTGATCCATTTTTAAAGTAATGGTGACTGTAATCCAGGCATGAAAATCTTATTTACTTTCAAAAGTTTAATCTCATGTTTATCATTCATGTAACAGGAAATAACAGCATTTTTGCACTAGGACTGAATCACAGAATAGTAACAGAGGATCAACTTTCCTACACTGTAATGGCAACTTGTTTAACATGGGATTACGCATAGACAGTAGCGAGACGAGCGGATCACTCTGAAACTACGATCATAACATAAGAGAGGTTGCTAATTCGGCGAAACATCTCTTCCTTGGCGACAAATGATAAAAGAAAAAAGAAAAAAATACAGTGACGGCTTGCTGCTTCTTGTTTTGAAATTTATGAAAGAATTATTTTAATATGAAATAACTTTGACGTATTCGTCTTGCAAACAATACATGTGTCTCTTCGTAACATAACAACCTAATAATTTAAACTTGAAAATTCAAGAATAATAACAGTAATAAATACGAATCAATATAAGCGCGGAAATCTAAGATCAAATAGCATAAGCACGTGTGCAAAGATAATCAAATCAGCATTCAGCAAGAAGCGCCAAACCAGAATAGGGTTACAGTTAAACAGAAATCACGAGGATAAAAATCGACAACGCGATGGTTCAGTTTTTAAGTGATCCACTGAGGGCGTTCATTTCAAGTCGATTTGAGGTTCTGTTACGTACTCTGTGGACTGAATGAATCACGACATACATGGGTGAACATAAATAAAATACGGAAATTGCACTCCGCACAATAAAATTCCTATTAAATGTTATATTTACAATTTCTCTAGGTACATTAAAATAAAAAATATCCTTAGAAGTATTTTCTAAGAAACATTGCATTTTTAATAACATAAATAAAAAAAATTAAAATACTAAGAATTTTAGATTGTAATTTTCCTAGCATGTCAGACTGGGATGTACGCAAAGATAATTGCCTTCTTTTAAACTGTATAAATACCTTTTTTCTGTTTGTTTTTTTTAATTTCTAATTAATATTTATACATTTTAAAGCAAATATATGAAGATGTTGACAAATCCTGTATTTTACAAAAATTATTTCATAATTAAAATATGATTGTCACTGAAATTAATGTCATTTTCCTGGCATGCTCATTTTAGTTCTTTATCAGGTAAAAAGATGATGCTTCAGAATGATTTTTCTTATTTTTGAGATAGTTAAAGTCAGAAGTAGTAAAATCATAGCTACCAGCAAGACCTTTTAGATATTTCTTTGAAAATATAGCCATTAATGTCTTTATAAAAATTGAATAGACTTTTATAATGTCATTTTCCTGGTTTCCATAAATTAACAAATAAAACTGACACATTGCATGAATTTTGAGCTACTATATTAAAAATATATTCTTTTAAATAAAATTAAAGTGTTTCATCTAAAAAAAACAAGAATGTAAAAAATGTTTTAGAAGGAAAATGTTATTATCCTGGAATACATATGCAAAGAAATGATATATAATAACGTAAAAATTAACTTAATATTCAAGTTCTTCAAAATTTAGCAATTTTACATGGCAAATCTTTAATACTTTAATAGAAAATAAATTTACCTGTTGAAATTTTGAATTGTTTCAATGGATATTTTCAATACCTCAAATGATACAAATGTGACATTTTGTGATATTTACATACATAAGATACCATATTGCGTATGGCTGACCGAATTTGGGTGGTTTTATAATATTTACGCCTAAAAATATAACAATGTAACTGGTGACTATCTTGAAGCTATATCATACACATTTTATATTAAAATTCTATAAGTAAAAAGCTTGGAAACTGTGCGTGAAACGTAGCAAAGGATATCGTACTATATTCAGTTTTACAAATATTCGGATTTTTGTATAACAGCTGTTGCAACATTATGGTAAATACATGTAGCAACGTACACGTAGATATCTAGAATCATTATTTATCAGTGGATACCACTGAATTAATTATTATAGAATTTAGTAGAATAATCTCCTTCGTAAACTAAAATCATTATTTATTGTGGGATATCATTGAATTATTTATATATGATAGGATTTAATAGAGAAGGAAAATAAATGAAAACTTTTAATAAGAAAAACTTTTATAAACATACTTTTAGGTTTTGATTTAATATTAATAAAATTTGAAACGACACAACAAAATTCTGCTTCGACTATGTATATATGTATATTGTTCCCTAGTAGCAAACCAATATTGGTCCATCATTGCGCCAATATTTCATTTATTGGTAATATTGCAAATAAAACCCCAATATCGGGATGTTTACATCTTGCCCTTATTTAGCCAATATTTGCAGCCAATATTATGCTAATATTGGGGTTTCATTGGAAATATTGTCAATAAAACACCAATATTGTACAAATGTTGGCGTTACATCGGAAAATTTTACAATGAAATTCCAATATTTAACCAATATTGGCGTTTTACTGGCAATGTTTCCGATAAAACCCCCAAATTGGCATAATATTGGCTGAATAAGGGCAAAATGTAAACAACCCAATATTGGAGCAATATTTTATGCCAGTATTGCGCCAATGTGCCAATATTGCACCAAGATGTAGCCAATATTGTCCCAATATTGTTTGGCTGCTGGGGATTAATTCTCAAAACCCAGTTTTGCGGTGTTATATGGGTGATTGTCAAAATAGGGGACAATTTATGTCTTTCGGCATGCAAAAAAAATTGAGAGGTTTTCTGTCATGTTTTTATATTTAGATATGTTTGTCTTTATATTATTCATTATTTGCACTCAAGAATTACTCATTTTTTAGTTAAAAACACATTAAAATAACAGAATAAATGTTCAAAATGTCATTAGCATGGATGTCCACAGCAGCTGTGCCTTGTGTATACTAGCATTTTTCAAGAGTTAATATCATGTTTATAAAATAAAACAAATGTTGTTCTTTCTTTAAATTACTCAAGGAGAGGATTTATCCAATTAATTTCTTTTTAAAAATAAAATTATAGTATATAAAAAAAGAATTAAAGTTTGTCCTCCATATTCTATTTTCAAAACAAGATCATACTATAACAGCTGGTTATTAATCAAAATTTCATTTTCACACATGACAATAGTTTGAAAATATAAAGTTTCTCCATGGCAACAAGTAGCCATTTTATCCCAGCCTGAAAATAGAAGCATGTATTGTATTTTAAGAATATAAGTTGAATATTAGGGGCGTACATAAATTGTATGTCATTAGAATGGATAATAATTTTCATGTTTATTTTATAGTTAAAATTTTTATTTTACTTATTTGCATAGAACTTTTGTGTTTTAAAAAGCCCCAGAAAGGACTATTGCATTGTGATTATATTATGGCTCATAATCTTATTTAAATTAAAATTTGTCATTAGCATGGACAAATATCAGTGTCATTAGCATGGTCTTTCTGTCCATGCTAAAGACTCCTATGTGCATAAATGTAACCAGTGCTTATATTGTATCCTTTATAAAGTTTAATTTTACATATAAATTTAGGTATTACATTTATTATCAATAAAATATGCATTAAATCTGTCAGAAAATCACTAAGACAGCTTCTTACATTGTTAGTGTCAATGTTGCTTATGTAAACAAAGTTTGCTCTTTGGTAATGTTTTTATTCTCCTTATATGTATATATGTAAAAAATGGAAACCATTTGCTGAAAAGAAAGGCTAATAAATATAGAAAAAATTATTTAAACAGGAAGAAAATAAAAATTTCTTAATATATTTATTCCATGCAATTTGTTTTGTCAATAGCATGGCTCAAAAAACACTAATTATTTTTTTAAGTTAATTGTTAAATATTTAGCTCTGCTGACTACATGTAATGTATACCTAATACTATATTAACAACGCCTATTTTTTTCGGAAATTTTGCTAACAGTAATTTTTTTAAGATTTCACTTTTGAAATTGTCCCCTATTTTGAGAATCACCCATATACAAACACCCAGACCAGACGACGAATATAGGTGATAGGTATTTACATAAATACGAACGCACGTAAAAAGTGCTATGAATTAGTATATTGTTATCATAATACGTATTCCCTTCAATTTTTAATAGCATTCTTACTTTCTCAATAATTACGTATCTAATTATAAAATATTGTTTCCATGTTGCGATGGGATTTCTCCTTATAGTGTAGTAGAAATAAGGCAAAAAACACCTTTAGGTGGAACTAATTGGAACACAAATGATTCTTGTTGTAGATGGCAGTAACATGCTCCTAATCAACATACTAAAAATATACAGTCGTACTGTTGCGCAAAATGCGTTTTTTGGCGGCCATCTTGAAAAAAATGCGAAAAATTTTTAAAAATCGAAAAACGCCATGTGGGGTATCATATTAAAGGAAATTTTGAGCTGATAAAGAATATGATATTTGTTTTTAAAAGTATCAATATATAAAAAAGTTGTGGCAAAAAATGAAGGATTTCGGTTTTTTGAAAAACATGGTTTTATTTAAAAAATTCAAAATAAGTACACAAGAAAAGGGATTTTGTCTATAAAATCATATTTATCTAACCAAATTTAAATAACCTCTCCATATTCATCTGAATCTAAACTGTCTCCTGTGTTTGCACAGTCCTTTCCACAACAGTTTTTACAAACTACTGAACATGCAAGTTCATATCGGCGACATGTACACTTTGCAGTGTTACATGGATCTTCAGTTGTAATTAGACAAGCACATTTAATCATTTTTAACAGTTTGTCTTGTGCTGGGTTTAAGTCTGTTAATATCGGTTGGAAATATCCATCAACTAACTGCCAACCCCACAGTGTAGGATCAGGAGTTGGTATATTTAGATTTCGCCATATAAAACACTGCAAATGTACTCGAAGTAGGTGATATTTAGCTGCATTTTGCGTAGGAGGCAAACGAGCTATGTCGAATTCTTTTTTAGCTGAAGCTATTTTTCTCATGTACTGCTCATAACGAAGGAGGTTTAGGTCACTTTTTTCGATGTTGCCGCCATAAAGAAACATGATAACTTTACAGCCATTTTCAATCAATTCTTCCATACTAATATCTTTGGTTGATCCATAATATGAAGCCCATTCGCATAAAATTTTCGATTGAATGATTTTTTTGAAAGCAGAAGATTTACTTTTTCCAAATAATGCACTCGTGGTGTCACATCCCGTTAATGCGTGAATAAAAAGTAAAGTTTTGCAAGCTTTCTCTCCAACAGATCCTTGCATGGCTTGAATGTCACGAACGTTTTCAGATTGTGTCGCAGACTGCATGAAAATATTCTTCGAAGAATGATATAGTAGTAGGATTAAAATGTCAGTGTCATCAGCTACTACAGTGACATGCTTCTCCTGGGATAACTTTAGAGCTTCTCTGACGATTACCACGTCTGCATCTCCTTTTGCATGAATGACGGAATGACCCCTTTCTTGAAAATAATTCCCCAGCATATTGATAAAGCGTTGTTTGTTTGCAGGGTTAGAAAGAAACTGGCTTTTCTTTACGATGACGGGTGAATTTTCATCAAAGAATACTACAACGGACGAGTGCTTCCAGCGCAATCTATGCTCCATATCTTTTATATTAGGTTCTTCATACCCATCAAAAACTATTGTTACTTTTCCATACTTTCTGTTTACAAATGATTCGTATTGCCTTACGACATCGCCAAATACTGCAGAAGCGGACCATGGTATCTGGTGAATTAATGCCCCACCATCAAGAAGGTAGTAAGTAGTTGAATGAGACCGCTGTATTTCATTGACATTCATACTATATAATGAGTGTGCTAATGATGATTTATCTGTTTTTCTCATTAGTTGCGTACTATGGTCAAACAATGAAGGTGGTAGAATAGATAATTCGTAATTAAAAAATTCTCTTGTATCCTGAGTGCTATTATTCAAGGAGATACAAGCTAGCATCCTGTGTGTTAAAAGACGAGAATCTACATGGTGAGTCTCACCAGCAATAATAATTCCTTTTTTCAATACTTTCATGGTTACTGCTTGGTCTGATTTCAATAAAGTTTCACCTTTAAAAAGTTTACCGGTAAGTTTATCTCGGATGCTTCTTCCAATGTAGTCAGCATTTTCTACAGTTACTTTCCTTTTACTATCTGTAATTCCATTAAAAATATTCCATAAATCAGTTGAAGTAGCAATAAATGGATTGTGGTCCATAAAAAATTGCATTACCTTTTTCATATCTTCGAAATCTCTCGCCATCCTTGCATCAGTTAAATCAGTATGTTGTTCATTGCCAACACGTGAAACATTGGTCAGCAAACTCATTGCACATGCTACTTCACTACATCGAGAATGACTCAAAATCCAAGTTGCACGTTGACTTTCAGTCATACCTCCTCCATGAGTTATACCAGAATGACTTTTGGTGCATTTCATGAGCGTTTGCTCAATGTGCATATCGGTCCAAACACCAGACCATTTTCTGCCCTTTCTTCGTACTGTAAAGTGACCTTCATTAAGCATTTTGTAGAATTCTGGTTTCGTTGACTTTAGTTCCTGCATTTGTTGAAAGTAAATTCTTGCACATTTGGCATAATTGTTATGACCTGAACTCGCAAAAAATGGTAGCATCTGCTCAACCGCCTGTAAGTGCATTTCAAAATTTGCTGATCGCTCAGCCGAAATAAACATTTTTACAATATCCACCATGTTCAGATACAACAGCCAGAGTTTAGCAGTGCGGCTTTGTGATCTCAGAAGGTTCTTCCGTTCATGTATTAGTGTTGAAAGTTTATGAAGATCAGGATCTGAAATAACTTTCTCTGCCTTGATATAACCTTTGAGCACTTTTTGGAAAAGGTGAATAATTTTTTGAAGATTAAAATCATCATTTAACTCCACTTCCATTCCGTCACCAGAAAGCGGCAACTTTTTGATGCAATCTCGCTAAAATCTGAATCTGAATCTGTAGTAACTTCAACTGGGAGGCTGCATTTCAGTATATTGGCTACGATTAAAGCAGTGAGAGATGAAGAAATTAAAAAATGTCCACGAAGAGCACGCGAATATGCTTTACCTTTCAACATATGCGGTATTGAATTTTCAGCATAAACTGTCTGTAGGGCTTCTTCTATGCCTGATCCAGCCATCAATCCTCCAATAGTTCCAAGAAAAGACATCAGTGTATGAAACCCACCAAGCCGGATTACTACATTATCAAACTCTCTCTTGTGATCAGCGCATTTAATTTCCAGTGCCTTTATCCACAAGCATTGATCGAAGGTTACAATCGGAGTTTCTACATTTAGTCGTTTTGCTTCATTGCTGATGAACATAAGTGTAGTGTATACACAGCTGTAAGAATTGGGATTTAGATCAATCATTGGCAGAAACTTAGTTACTGTTGTAACACTGTTTTCACCTTCTGAAGCAGTTTGCATATATCCTAACCATCCTGGTTGAGGCGTTTTAAATAACTTACTGGTACTCCAAAGAACATCAAAATGATTAATTTGCATTGGTGCATAAGATAATTTTTCAAACTTCAATTTATTCATCGCTATTGAGCTAGGAGATTGAATGTAGTAAAGAGGAATTTTTGCTTTTTTAATAATGTCATGTGCTAGAGGGCGAGACTTGAGTCGTTTTATTGCGTCTGTGAGCAATAAAGAGTTGTTAAAAGATTCTCCTGATGAACACATTATAACTCCCATCCCGTGAAAGGTATTATGGCCATCTATTGTTGCTATATTATGATGCTGTTCTAAAAATTTATTTGCACATGATCCTTTTTACTTTTTGTAAAATTAACATTTAGTGTAAAGATTAAAGTGTATCGTCTAACTTCTGATTCTTATTTTAATAGAGACAATTTTATAGTACGACATTAGAATTATAAATTTTAAATTAATATGGTATAAACGATCCCGATCCTTTGGAAATTTGGAGATAAGAAAATTTTATATCTTATATTTCATATTGTGTAAATTATTTAGTAAAAATAAAAGCTGATCAATATTTATATTTTAATTTTGTAATAACAGTTAGTGTTGCAGTGGAAGTTGTCATATGACAGTATCAGATGTTTTCTGTAATGCAATGCAACAAAGTTACATTTAAGGTACATTTAACTATGGAGTCATGTAGGTATCATTTTTCTAATATTTCCCGCTAGTTAATCCTTACAAACTTTTTTTTTTTCAAAAACCAATATCAATCTTTTTTAAGCATTAAATTTCCTGTAATTTGATACCCCACATGATTATTTAACACTTCAAATCATGATTTTCAAAAATCCGAAACCCTTCATTTTTTTGCCATATTTTTTTTATTTACTTCTACTTTTAAAAACAAATATCATATTCTTTATCAGCTCAAAATTTCCTTTAATATGATACCCCACATGGCTGTTTTCGATTTTTAAAAATTTTGCGCATTTTTTTCAAGATGGCCGCCAAAAAACGCATTTTGCGCAACAGTACGAATGTATATTTTTAGTATGTTCATTAGGAGCGTGTTACCTGCCACTTGCAACAGGAATTATTTGTGTTCCAATTAGTTCCACCTCTAACGCTATTTCTACTGCACTATTAGCTGCTCAATCACTTTCAGATAATTCGGCTCAAAACGCAAATTTTTATAGAATATTTTACTCTATATTTTACTTAAAAATTACTCTGTTTTTATCAATAAATGGAAAACGCTATTCAAGTACAAAGTTTAGGAATGATCGCACCTGCAAATTTTATCCGTCTTCGAACAAAAATGAATTCAGAAAAATAACTGATTTTAACTCCCCTGGATATAAAGCAACCTCAAATAAATACATTAGATATTTAACCCCCTAGGTATCTAGGCTTAATTTCGCCAGCGAAGGGCTACATACCGAGAGTGTGGTGTAAAATAATTGTGCCTTTAAATTCATGTTCGGTCAGTGTTCTGTTACATCAATTGCATATAACAAACCAATCATGTTAAAAAATGCAATTATCACTGAGTAATGAAAGAAGCACGGATTCTACGTCATGGTTGTTGATTACTGAAATGAGAGGACGTACACAGCGTAAGCCTTGAAGGTGTTAGGTTCAACACAGACTAGTATTATGCTGAAGTTCAACTGAATTCGTGGAACTCATTTCTTTTCTCTCCATCTGCGGTTTACTGACAATAGAAAACGGTGGAGATACAATGACCAGGGAGATAACTATCTTAAGAGCCCACAATAGTCACAGAAAAAGTACACAAAAAGACCCGGATTATCATGTAAAGTCTATGGGAGCAATCTTTTCAAATATCTCGCGGAAATTTTAATTTTTTTTTCATGATTTTTTTGTACAAGATAGCTGAAGACGATCCACAACTGGCCAAGTTTTTACTTTTTCAATTTTTGTTTCAGATTTTCTTTAAAAAATTACTTTAACTTTCGAAACCGGTTTAAACCGGTTCTGAAACTGAAACTATCGTAATATAAAAAATATATAACCAAAATCGAAAAAGTAAAAACTAGGCCGGTTGTGGATCGCCCTCGGCTATCTTGTGCCAAAAAATCATGCAAAAATATTAAAATTGCAGCGAGATATTCGAAAAGAACGCTCCCATAGACTTTACATGATCATCCGGGTCTTTTCGAGTATTTTTTCTGTGACAATTGTGGGCTCTTAAACCCTACTGAAGGGAAAGATTCCTGTCCTACACTTGGATTGAAGTTGAACTTCCAAAGTCATTAACATCAAACTCGCCGCCTTCTAACCACAAAAAGTCTTTGTGTGTGTTTGCAGCTTTATGTGTACATTATAACGGCCTGTTATCAGCACGGGGGATAGAGGCCCTAGGGGGGGTGCCCTCCGTGGGGGGGGTCTTTCTATGAGAATCTAACCCGGGTTAACCAAGTTTCAAAAAACACACGGAAAATGTCCTCCGTGGAGTGGGGGGGGGGGGTCTTTCTAAGTGAACCTAACACATATTTGCGTAAGAATAAACAAGATTCGAAAAAACCCTGGAAAATTTCGAACGGTTGCATTTCTGAGCAGTCCCTCTTCGGCATTAGTCCCTTTTTGGCGGTTAGTCCGTCGGTCACGATTGCGTTCGAAACCAGCACCTTCCGAGTACCGTCTTCGAGCTCGGAACCTCTCAGCCAGTGGTGAGGTTAGTACGCTTTGGAAGTCAAGGGGTTAACAACAAGTAAAATAATATAAAATAAATTTAATTTTCTCGATATTGATTAATTCGTCAAAAATAAAATACTTACAGAACATCTGGTTTGAAACAATTTTTATTTTTATTAGTTTTTTTCTAATGAAAATTTGTAAAACTTTGCACAATCTATTTGAAATATCACATTTACTGATACATTGCAAGAATGTTACTGTAAAGCATAAGAAATATTTAAAAAAAGTAATTATTTTCTCATTAAATGTTTCGCTAGACGGCTAAAATAAATTATCGTGAATTAAAAGCTTCTCCGCTAATGTTTAATTAAGTGCTATAAATTTTACAAAAAATAATTAATAAAAAGACGAAGAAAGAAATTTTAATTAAAAACACTATGTGTTTAAAGATATTAAATAAAATGCAAAAGAATAAAAAACGAATAGATTTTAAATTATTTTACATGATAAAGATGTTATTAGTGTAGCAATTAGAACTCGGAATTAACATCGAATTATGTTTACATAAATTTTCAAATGATAACTCTGTTTACAATCGTAAATTGCTTTTTTATTCTTAGTTCAGAGGTATAGACAAAAAATTAATATTGAACGTGAACGAATGAAATAAATAAGGATTTTGACAGTCATTGTTTATTAATTACTAGTGGACGGTAGATAGATACTGAAATTTTTCCCTAAAATGTGATACAATTGATAAACATTTAAATAAACAATTTTATTTTACTTGAGATAGGTGTAACGTAAAATCTATAATAATAAAGAGACAAGTATGTGTGTGTGTTAGCGCTGTTCTGAAGAGACCGCTACATGTAGAGTTACAAAATTTGGAGGGAAGGTACCTCTATACATGTAGATTTACACCTCGACGCCCGATTTCTGATTTTTTTATTAGAATTTTTTAATTTTATTTTTAAGGCGATTTTTAGCGCTCTTTTTATGTTACGAGGCGATTTTTCCATATTAGTGAAAGGAATACGGTTTCATTTTTTTCAGTCGGTATAGTGTTTTTTTTTCTCTTTTCAATAAAGTTTTACGGGAATTCGTGCGGTGATTTTTGAATTTTTAGCGAATTTTTTAATGCGATTTTTAGTGTTTTTTCGCGTTTTTCGGCTATTTTTTGACAATGATAAAAACAAAATTTATTCAAAGCCTAATTAGCTACATTTTGTCTGGTATGATTCTTCAATTTCAATGATTGTTTTCATTGCGATTTTCAGTACGATTATCGATGTGGTTTTTAACGATTTTTTATGCGTTTAGCATCAGTTTTTTGTCAGTTTTGACAATGATAGAGATTTTGGTACGAGACATGGTCTTATATATTTTTAAATCTCATGTAAAAAAAGGCAAAAATTAGCATTAAAGGAATTATTTTTAATATCCACAGTAACCTACACTTATAAAATAACTAAACGCACTGTCTGTGTGCATGTATGTTTTCGCGCGATGGCTAGCAAAATCTATGGCAGTTACGAGTCTCAAAACTTTCTTGAAAGTACCCCAAACTCTCTCCTGATGCATCTGACATTGAGATTTTCAAATTTCTAATTATTACTTGATTAATTCCTCTCCCGTTGCAGTCCTTTTGAAAATTTTTATCGCTAAATGTTACTTGTTCATTTTTTAAACCAATTTTTCACACAGTCAGTAGCCGTGTATTTCAGACAACGTAATTTCATATATTTCGAGTTAGAGATAAATCACATGTTCACAATTCATGTTCCTTTTATATTATTATCTCGGAACCGTGCATCGCTGGGCGGGTCGCATTTTCAGAAAGAATCACGTTTTGAGCACCAGCCTTGGCGAGTTGGCGAAAACGAGAACGTTCAGCTATCTGCATCGCCAAACGGCAATCGTTGTTTTGTTTTGATTTTCAAATCCGAAATGGCGGATGTTCTGTGAAATTTAAAGCATTTTAATCTGAAAAAGCTCTTTTTTTTAAACTGTGTTCTAACTGTAAACAACGGTGAATAACATTTCCTCATATTATATCCTCTGAAAAACAAATGAACAATAAGCACGATCTCTTTACAGAAGGAAGGGTTGCTATTCGCTAGGCGTTTGATGTCACAAACAAGAAATGGTGCGTAGCATTGACTTCATTTCCGCGCCAACAGTTGTTCTGGTGATAAGGTGCTCAAAACGTGATTCTTTCTAAAAATGCGGGCGGGTCAGCTAGTTAAAAATAAATATTATTGACATGTTTCGATCGTTCCAATCTAATAAGAGCCATAATCATAATAAAATAAAAATACAAATACAAATCGTTTCACTGTTAGTACAAACGACACGCGACAATAAGACGTAAATTAAAATCCATACGCTCTATTGTAAAAACAATAAATAATAAAAAAAAAAACCTGATCAAAATTAATTTTCAACTTGGTTCATCCTATTCACGCTTTCACGAGGAATTTATTTATAAACTCTAACGATAACTTAGGAATAATAAAAAAATAACAATGCCGTTTGAATTGACCGTGAAACGATTTTTATGTTCATTTTATTTTGATTGTGGTTCTTATTAGATTGGAATCGAAACATGTCAATAATATTTATGATAAAAAGTTTATTAAATCCAATTGATTTTTTAAATCACCAGATTTTAAAATATTCACCTTTTATGTAAACATTTTAATAAAATTTTTTAATTTTTCTTAAGAAAGGTGTTATAATAAAAATAAATGACATTGACATGTTTCGGAACCGTCAAATAAGTTCCATACTCATAATATAAAATATTATGAGTTATGAAATATTAGAGTTTTATATTATGAGTATGGGACTTATTTGACGGTTCCGAAACATGTCAATGTCATTTATTTTTATCATAACACCTTTCTTAAGTAAAATTAAAAAATTTTATTAAAATGTCAATAATATTTGTTTTAAATTTTTCGTTACACCTCTCTCAAGTAAAATAAAATTGTTTATGTGTAAAATGTGTATTTTTTTAATCTTGTAATTTAGATATCTAAAAGATTTAATAACTTTTTAGGTGCGTTCGTAATTATACGTAGCACCTATTGTTGTCGTTCAGTCCGTCCGTCTGTCTGTCCGCCCGCATATAACAACGCAAAAACTACCCATCTGAATCGTTTGAAATTTAAAATGCATAATTATTACATAACTTTGTCGCGTCATTTCAAATTTTATGAAAATCGGATGCATAGATCAATTACAGGGACCATCAAAAGTATTCCGCTACATTACGGTCAATGGGGAAAAAAGTTTCAAATGCATTTTAAGCGTTTGAAAATTTAAATACATAATTATTACATAATTTTGTCAAGTTATTTCAAATTTTATCGAAATCGGATGCATAGTACAATTACAGGGACAATCAAAAGTATTCCGTTACATTACGGTTAATGGGGGAAAATGTTTCAAATGCATTTTAATGGTGTTGCACTCATTCGAACGTAATAAAATTGAGATGCATCTATAAAGTACATATTATAATATACATTTTGCATAATCTGTGGTGCAAAGAATATTTGTTATTGATTTACAAGGCCCCACAAAAGTATTCCATTGCATAATGGTATAGGGAGAATATTGTTTGGTGCGCATTTTAATTGTAATTATTTACAGTTTTATGAGATTGATATATGCGAGTGATATTTTTAAAATTTCGTTATCGTACGAACGCACCTCATTTGCTACGCTTCACGTGCAGTTTCCAGCTTGTTATTTTTATTTTATTTTGATTATGGTTCTTATTAGATTGGAATCGAAACTTGTCAATAATATTTGTTTTAAATTTTTCGTTACACCTCTCTCAAGTAAAATAAAATTTTTTATTCAAATGTTTATATGTAAAATGTGTATTTTTTTTAATCTTGTGATTTAAATATCTAAAAGATTTAATAACTTTTTTTATAATTGATAAAAATATTCACTTATTATTTTTTCCGTAAACGAACTGTTTAGATTGAAAATCATGAAAAAGCAGTAAGTTAAAATATTGTTGTAGCGTATATAAGGTTCTTTTGATCTTATGGTTAGACAACTTCAAACTCTTGTCTCTTAGAAAAGTAGAAAATAATTTATTTGCAGATCTTCAGAACAACAGAGTCTTCTAATCTCACAAATATTACTAGATAGTACAGATATAGGTCCCAGAGACTCTTTATACAATGTCTCAACGCTAAATCACATTCAAAACAATGTAGATAAACCTCAAGCAAACTTGCTTATAATCGCCTAGAAGTTCACTCAATGACTGATTGATAAATAATAACAACAACAGCTCGCATTGCTCTCCTTATATAGGCTCGCAGCATGCGCTGGAAATTTCCACAGGCTTCTCTTAAAATCCAGAAAACCACGGAATAACATTCAGTGTATCAGTATACCTAAGGGGGGTTACCATAGAATAGGAAGGGTTACCATCGCCAACAATCGCCAAGTTTGTCGCCAACTTGGCGATATATAGCCAAATTTGGCGACCAAAACTAGTCGTCAAAAGTGACGCCAACTTGGCGATATCTATAATATTTCGCCAAGCTGCCATACACATTTACTGAAAAATAATAGACAAGTTTGCTTGATAACAGAGACAATGTAACAAAAACTAATATTAGTAAAGGAATGGAGCTTAATGAGATTATTTACATTATTTTACAGTACAAACACTAACTAGTTACAAAATTCGTAACAATACAATTTTCAGACATCTCACATTTAAAAGTACACTCTCCGCATGAATCGGTGTTAAAATTTAAAATTATGCGATGCTAAGAAATAAATAAGTTTGAAAAAAACCCACGAAAATGGGTGTATTTTTTAATCAAATAAATTTTTCCAAAATAAATTAAACATACAATCCTGTAAACAAACCTATATACACTACATTAATAATCAGAAAGTAGAGTAATTTTATGTTAAATTGGCGATGGAAAAAATTTCCAAATAGAGCTCCCGTTAACACCATTCATACTGCATTGATTTTACTTCAAATAAAATCTTTTAACCCATTGCATAAAAAAGCATAACTTTTAAAGATTACGCTGTGGTACTTCATTGTGAAATTTAATAATTTTTTTAATTCAATATTTAGAAAACAGCTTAATGATTAGAATTAAAATTTAGATAAAACAAAATAATTTTTTTTATCTTTCAAACGCAGTTCTCCAAAAAAAGTTCTGACAAATACTTTTTAAAATGTTAATTTTTTTCAGTAACTTCAAATATTTCATTTTTCGAGATTAATCTGCGTCAACGAATAGCGAAAAAGCAAGTCGTTAGAGAAATGTAGCTTTTTATTAAAGACTAGCGAGCTACGCCCGCTAGCTGGGCCACTTTTTCCAAACGAACCTCGGTATTAAGCAGTATATAATAAGCAAAAAAATTTATTAAATAAGCAAGTCTTGGTGTTCGAATCCTCAAGCACAAAAAAAAGTAAATTAAAGAGCCATGGTCCCGTTAAAAATATGTGTTTTCGCACTGTGGGCCACGTGCACTTGAAAAAAAAAAAAGATTGTGTATCGGAACTATGGTCGTTTCGCGCCCATAGTCCCGTTAAAAATATTTGGTTTTGCACGGTGGGCACTACGCGCCCTTAAGACATTTTTCCGTATTTTTTAGTTCATCAGAAGGAGATTTTTACGCAGATTCTGAATATATAATCAGTTTTTTTCTACTTTAAAAACTGTCTGCATGATGGTTTAAGAAAAAACGCGCAAAAAAAAAAAAACGCAATTAGCGCCGGTAGAAAAAGCGGTTTTCGGCTGTTTCTTCTTTTAGCCAAGGGGAAAAGTTAGGTTCTTCACCGCAAGGTAGCGCAGTGTTCTGCCTCGGAGCTCCGTTTGAGCGCCGTTTCGGATTTGAGACACTTTTCGTTTCGATTCCCAAGGGGTTTTAATTCATAACTTTTTTAATTTTCGTCCCACGGTCTTGAAAATGCCCGGAATGACTTTCCCGGAATATTTCCAATCGAAAGACACCTCTCGCGACTTCCAACTCGCCCGCGTTGCGAAGTTTAATCGGCTTCAAGCAGACAGAAGCGCACGGATTTTATTAGTATAGATGATACGATTAATAATAAAAATAATTTATTTTAAGAATGAATCAATTTGATTATGTATATAGACCATTTTAATCACACTGCATTTTAGGTTGTGCATGATCTAATGAGTTTTTTTTTTATTAACCAACGATTTAAAATTTGCAAAATAAATGAGCGATTTGCAATTTTTTTAAGCGAATCTTTAGTGTGCACGTCCACTTTAAAATTTTCTGAAATTTACTCAATTTTTCATGTACATAAAAGTGCTTGAAAATTTTTAATTCCTAAATGATACTCAGGATGCACACAGTTCTACCGAAAGCTTAAAAATACTATTTTGCTTTATTAAATCGCTGAAAATATTACAAATTGTGACAAAAAAAATTCAATGTTTAAAGAATTTATTAAAAAATCATGCGTCAAGCATAGATTATGAAGCACTTTCCAACAAGTTTTTCATTCGTATGTTTCTTCCTTTAATTTAAGTTATATATGGATAAATTAATTTAAAAACATTTTTTTGGTTTGTTTAAGGTTAACCAGGCATTGGTAGAAATTTGCATTCAAGGAAAGATGTTAAAAAATACGTACTCAGATATGTTTCCAATGAAAATAGAAAAATGTAACATAGTTACCACTTAATTATAAATTAATTCTAAGATATTTTTTATTTTCCGCTCGCATGTGATGAATCGCTAACTATTGTTTCTGGTTATAAGTATACTTAAGTGGCAAAAAATGTGGTATTAATTATGTGCCATACAGCACACTATATAAGTGAACTTAAACAACAGCTATAAATCATATCTGAAACTACAAAAATGAAAAATACGAGTGCATTGGAAAGTCCTTTTAACCTAAAAATACTTGTGAACGAAGGGAATCACAGCTAAACAAGTGAGGTAACGGTATAAGAAAGTGACAATGCCCGAACTAGTGAAAACGGCAGAAGCGCCCCTATTGGCGATATCGGAAATGTTCGAAATCCACGCACTCCATTTGTGTAAACGCTTGAGCGAAATTGTTAAATATCTGAAAAAATACGCACAATTTATTGCATAAATACATACTTACATACGAGTATACATATCAATACATTTCTATAACATCGCGCAAAAAACTCAAAAAAGAAATTTTAAAATAAAAACGCGTGCACATTCGGGTTTAAATTGTCGTTTGACATCGAAAAATTTATGCTATGAGATTATGCTGTTCGTATAAAGCGAGCACTCTAACGCCTTTAAAACTAAAATTTTAAATGCATTAGGAAATAAAGTTTTACAGACTTTTTAGTACAGTGCAATGTCGCAATTTTTAACTGCGCACTGCTATATATCCAAAATGTGAATATGCAGAGTAGAATCGTCGCGTATCAATTTCGGAGATTGTGGGGTATACAAGAGATGATTTATCTTATCTGTATTAACCAAATGTCAGTTCGTACTAATTAATTGATTCTCTAAACATTTTACTTGGAAGTTTCATTCTATTTCTTTTCGATTTCGATTTGCAGTGGCTATCTTCCAAAATTCACCACTAGCGTCGCTACTGTCATTTGCTTAGTTCGGGAATAGTCACTTCATCATACTGTTATTTCATTTGCAGTGCTGTAGCTCTCTCCGTTTGCAAATATTTTTAGGTTAAAGGGACTTTCCTATGCAACCTGCACATTTATCAACATTATCTTCACATCTGAAGATTTAATAAATAATATTTTGTAGTTTAAAAATTTTCCATAATGCCATATATGAATAACATACTCTTTCTTATGTTTCGCAGATTTTTATATCTATTATCATTATGAAAGTGTATAAAAAATTCTTAAGACTATAATAATTCTAGATAAAATAACATTTAATAGCAGAAATATTACTGTTTGCTTAAAACTATATAAATAAAATTAATGACATTAAATCCAGAGTACACTTAAAAAAAAAAAAATTAAGAGGTTACTAAAAAATTTTTAGTAAATTTGTATCCCACAGAATTTTTTAGTAACCATTACAAACATTTTTTTTCCAAGTGAAACAAACATTTCTTTTGTAAACTGAACAAAAGAAATTTTTGTATAACTAACTTAAACCTTTTTAGTATGAGCCACCAAGCAAATTTTAGCAATAGCTCCAAAATTATTTTTAGTAACCATTACGTGTGCCCGAAGGGCAGGATCTTCCTTCGAGCTGCATCCAGTGGGTAAAACGACAGACTTCGAAAACGGAAGATTTTCGGTAAAACCGCAATAGATGCCAGCACCAAACATTGCTACCTGCTCTATTTTGACATGTTTCTAAAGGGGAGGAAAGTCCAGAGATCATTACCCATCATAACTGCTACGACAGGATTTTCATAATTATCTTTATTTAACAAGTATTTACATTGCATACATTCGGTGCACATTTGGTGGCTTCCAGCATCGAACCCAGGTACTTTCAGCCTGGAGTTCGGTGCTATGACCACTAGGCTATCTCGGCCACAGCAAGTGAGTTTTAGTAATAGCTATTAAAAATGTAAAACTATTAACTCTATCCGTTGCTAGCTTTTTTCTAGTAATTCTTACAGATACCTTGTAACCAAGTAAGATTACTAAAATTTTTTTAGTAATTACAAGGATCACTAAAATTTTTTTAGTAGATCGACCCTTTTTTTTACAGTGTAGTTACTTACATTACTTTTTTCTTCTTCAATCAATATACATGAAATAAGTAACAGGTAAATGTAAAAGCTTTTTATGTAGTATTAAAAGAAAATAAAACAACAACAACAAAAATATATGCTTATAAATTTTTCTATCATGTCACGGGTTTACTATTTAGTGTTTGTATTTCTTTTCCGCTGTTATCTATTTAAATTTCCTAAATCCAATTAATCAGAACAAAGTTTTTTTTACTAATGCAAAAACAATAACGTAATTTTCGTTGCCTGTTTTAATAAGAATTTAAAGAAAGTTTTTCTAAAGAAAAAAAAATAATAAAAACTTCATCATGTAAGCATGTGTTAATAGTTATTTAATTAATGCACTAAAAAAATTGTTTGAAAAATCTGCCTTCGCGTAAACAGCTTTTTTTTTTATATATCTGTGTACATAATATACTATAGTTAAATAAAATGTGAACATATTAATTACTTCAAGATCAAAATTGTCAAAGCTTTAAATAACCGTTAAATTATACAAAATAACAATGTTATAAGGTTATTTATATCATTTTTATAATAAATGGAAAATTTCCAGTACTTTAACTTCCGTCATACCCATGACTACTTTATTTTTTACCTTTTTTTCCTTTTGTGCATGTTTTATATTTACATTACATATCACATATTACATATTACAATTTCAATATTTTTTATTATACAATGTAAAAAAAAAATTGGAAAATTACAAATTTTTTCTGGTAGAATTATAGTCCAAGAACTTTTTATGCAATGGCAACAATAAAAATTCATGTAGTTGATACAGATTTGCATTTTGAATTAAAAAAAAAAAATAAAAAAATTATTTTTATAGAATTTTTTTGGAAAATCGTATTTCGAGAACTTATTAAGAATCGGTAACGATGATTGCAGATAAAATTTCAGTAAAATTACCAAAATTTTAGTAAATTCTATTGTAAAGTTACAGATGTCTCTAGTTTTGCTTACAAGTTTTGTAGATCGACATCATTTTCTTGTACAGTGTACATACAAAATTTAAGTACATTTAATTAAGTAATTTAAGTAATATTTCAAATCTTATATTCTTATCCGAAATACTGTCTATTATTGATGATAGCTGATGGATAGATCAAATACATTTTCAATTATGATATGCGTTTTTAAGTTTCACTAAATGTCTACAAATTATATGGTGTATATAAAAATTAAAGTTGTTATACAGGGTTACACAAAAAAGCTCATAAGTTTTACAGAATGTGAGGGAATTAACTTCAAAGTAGTTTTTAAATAAGTTATGCATTATTTTTTTTCTTTTGACAAAGTTTCTTTATCACGTTGATCTGCTTTCAGTTTAAGAAGAAATGCTTGTAGTATATAGATTTATATACGGATTCAAGCAAAGACATGGTGACACATAAATGATAATTTCTGAAAATTTGATTTAAGTAGTTTTAAGAGTGTTTTTGTTTGAACTAAATTTTAACAAAATACTGGCGTGTAATAAAGGTACTGGGTAAATTACACGGCTGAAGAAAAGTATTTAAGTATTTTCTATCTATTAGAATAAAGTGCTGAAAAAAAAATTTCAACCAGTTTGTCATTTTCTTGCTAAACTAAATTTTCCTATTATATAGTATATATATATATATATATATATACTATAAGTAGAGGGCTAATAAGTCTTATAAGGCTAATAAGACTTATAAGTAGAGGGCTAATTAAATTACTTGAAAACAAAAACTTTTCTTTGTATCTCGTGAATGGCATTATGCGAAAACTTTCGTAAAGCTTAACTCAAAAATATTTTTGTTCTAATTTTACGCAGTGAAGTTTTGTAGATATCGTGCAAAATATAGTGCAAAAATACGCCCCCCTCAATCTATTTCCTAATATACTATTTTTAAAATTATGAAAAAAAGAGATTGTAAATGGTCATTTAAACCTTTCTGGAAAACTATAGCAATTAACCTAAGTTACATAGTTTTCCAGAAAATCCCATTTTCCTGTTTCATACAAATTTGGATTTTTGAGCATTCATAAAATGTATTGAGGAATGGTAGAGGTATCTATGGAACCAAAAATATAAAAGCATTGTTGATAATGATTTTCGAAAAAAATCTTCGCTAATTAGCCGAGATAGTGACCCTGAAAAACAGGGACGGTTTGGACATACATGATGGCGCAGACAACACACTCTACGTATCGCTGGATTTTAAAGCCTAGATAAAAATTCTATATTATATATTTATGTAATGCAATACCCAGTAAAAAAAAAACTTCGTTTCGTTCTGTACTGCTCAATAAACAAACAATTAATTTATGTAGTCCATTTCTAACCATAAGAAATATGTGCAATCGGCTTAAGAAAAGAAAATGCTTTGTAATTTTTACTAAAAATATATCCGATAAAAAAATGAAAATACCCATTCGATTAGAATTTTTTTTTACAATTTATATTAAACACCAAATTATTAATATCATAGCTTCGTATTGATACTGAAATTGCACTGAACACTATTAATTTCGATACTTACACAAAATTTAACTTTACAATAAACTACTTAAAGGAATTATTTCTGACTTTGAATTTGCATATTAATACTTAAACATTTTGTAATGCATGTCCCATTATATAAAAACCAATGGGAGCATTTTGAATTGTTTGAGAAAAATAACAAGGGAACTACCATTGTCCTATCTAACTACTATTGTATCTACGTATCCCTCTAGCTACTACTGTATCTACCTATTGTGCATTTATCATATTAACCCCACATACCACATTTGAAAGCGACCAAGATTGATTACACTAAAACATGCAGGAATTCATCTCCGATAAATTTATTGACTGAAAATTAATATAATAAATAGGTGACAGTATAAGATAATGAAAGATTAGCTTTAATTTTTATGGAATGTGCTGGTAAAATTACAATAAAAAGTTATGTAAATAACTAGATCCCATTATATTATATCGAAAATGATGGGAAAATATTTATTGTAAATCATTTTATAGTTTTAATTCCACGAAAAAGAAAGTGATTCAATCTGTTTAATTTTGTATTATCTATATACGCAAAATAAAAAAAATATATATATATGATTCCTGAATAAATACGGTCAAATTTTATCATGACCATGTAAAGGAAAATTAATTTAAAAAAAAAAATAAATAAAAACCGCTTTGCATATTTTTGAATTTATGAAAGAAAGAGAAAATATTACATTTATAGAATAATATCTAACGTTTCATTATACAAGCTTTTATGCTTTACAAATTAATATGAATATCGATAAGTAATAAAATTCTGAACAACATAAAAATATTACGAATGTATCAATAAATCACGAATATATTAAAGTATTTATTACGTGAATTATCCCATTGCTAACTAAGTGTAGACAGAGTGAAAAATGTCCAAGCTCGGAATCGAACCCAGAACCCTTGGAATAGCTCTCGAAGTCTCTATAAAAGCTACGATGATGATGCCCAACTTAGCAACTCTTACTCACATATGTTTGTAAGGCTGCAACTACAGCACATGGAATAGTCATTATGAGCACACAATCCTGCGGCGTAACGTGAGATACAAACAAACTCAGCATCGATTAAAATAGCAAATAAAGTCTTTGTGCACAAATGTTTAAAGATAGAAAACCAACGAATATAAATGCACAAATAAAGTATGAGAAGGTAGCAAATAGCTATTTCGAATATACTAACGAGATTCTTCATCAGTGCAAAACTCAGCGAGCTAAAAGTAGCAAAACTGAGCAAAGAGACAGAGAGACGCGGGCTTATATACCCGCTATGGGAACAATTCCGCCTAAAGAAAAGCAACCAATGAGAAGAAAGCAGCCAAAACCAACTGAGTGGACAAGTAGCGACATCTAATGGAGAACAAGCAAAACAAAAACTAAAAAGCGAGTGGAAAAAAAAGGAAAAAAAGGGTTAAATTAAAGATTCCCAAATACTTGGAAAATAAGGAGTACTAGATAAGTCATTGACTAAGGAGTGAGAATTTTTTATGATGTGGTAAGCTTCCCAAAAATCAAGATCAAGAATGGAAGGACATTTATGGATGATGGTGGCTGAAGAAAAGTTAAACTTATGTTAAGAAGACCAACAATGTTGAGCAATAGAGGAACGTTTAAGCTCCTGATTTTTGACATACCTTTTATGTTCCATTAAACGAAATCTGAGAGCACGTTTAGTCTGACCAATATAAGAAAGACCACATTGGCAAGAAATTTGGTAAATACCCCAGTTATCTAAGTGATCAATGGGGTGCTTAAGATTTGAAAAAGCAATTTTATTAACAGGAGAAAAAATAACATTGAAATCGAACCTTTTTAAAATTTTAGCAACTTGCTGACTGATTTTGGGGAAAAAAGGCAAAACAACCAAAGCATTGGAGTTCAAATTAAAGTTCCTACTTTCAGATTGTGTGGATTTTGTCAATTTTATATGAATAGAATCAATAATATTAGGATTATATAATTATCAATAATATCGTGGTTATTCCCCGCCCCCCTTTTGTATCAAGTATCTTTAGTATCCAATCAAAATAATTGCGTTAATCGGAGGTTATTTACATAGTCTTATCTTTTGGAACAATTGCGCTTTTCTTCGGTGAAATCTTCTGGCAAACAAGTCAAAATAAACTAAAATTTGGCCGTCATTGTATATATGTATAAATAGATAGATAGATATAGATATATTAAGCTGAATCATTAATAACACTCTTTTATATTTCTTGAGCATGCAAATTTTGTAAATAAAACTGTGTGAAATTTATCTTAACTGGCTAAAATGTGAGGACTTTATACAGTTCATTTTTAAAAATCATAAAGTGGAAAGAATTACAACATAAAATATTTTATGCTTCTAAAATTTATATGAATGGCATTACGCAAGAAAAGGCTGGAAATGTTCAACGGATTCCAGTTTTCCAAAATCTTACAAATACATACAAATAAACGATATCTAGAAATGGCCCTTGCTTTCCAAAACAAAAAATAAAAGAGAAATTTTGATAGAAAATGGATTCGTAAAATTTTTATGTTTATTATCTTTTAATCACCTATTACTATGCACCTCAGCATACCAAATTATAATATCGTTACCGATAATTGCCTTACTCAGTTTTCTACGGCATTAATCAACTTCATAATGAAATCTAAGATCATAATTGCTGTTGCTATGGAATATTAAGGCATATTTTATTTAATAATCAAGTTCAAAATTCTTATGTTGCGAAAAGTAGTGCAACCTGTAATTCATTTTAACAGGATATTATCATAAAGTAATTAAAGCTTATCGTGATTAGATTTATAAAAGATTTTACATTTGTAAATCTGCTTCCATACTGCATATTTTAGCTTTAATTAAGAAAAGCTGAAGCTTCATTTTTATTTGTTTCTTTCTTCCTTTTCCATTTTTTTTTCTTAAAGCAAAATTTTAACCAGATAAAAGCAGAGGAGATTATTTATTTCATATTTTTGAATTATAAAATGAAACAGATTACTATCTAAAATTAAGGTATAGCTTTGTTCTTAATAATACGTCGGTTGCAACTCTTAGACTCCCGAATGTTTTCTTAATCGACTAAAAGGATAGGATATTATACAATTCATTTTTAAAATCATAAAATGGTAAGGATTACAACATAAAGTATACTTAGGTTTTTATAGTTCTAAAATATATATGAATGGCGTTAAGCAAGAAAAGGCTGGAAATATTCAACGGATTCCAGTTTACCAAAATCTTACAAACATATTCAAATAACTGATATCTAGAAATGATCCTTGCTTTCCAAAACATAAAATGACAGAGAAAATTTGACAGAAAATGGATTCTTGTAAAATTCTTATGTTTGATTACTTTTAATCGCCTATTACGATGCATCTCAGCATTCCAAATTATAATATCGTTACCGTTTATTGCCTTACTCAGCTTTCGACAGCATAAATCATCTTCATAATGAAATTCAAGATCATAATTGCTGTTGCTATGGAATATTAAGGCATGCTTTATTTAATAATCAAGATCAAAATTCTTATGCTGCGAATAATAGAGGAACATGTAATGCATTTTAACAGGATATTATCATAAAGAAACTTAAGTTTACTGCGATTAGATTTATAAAAGATTTTACATTTGTAAATCTGCTTGCATGCTGTATATTTTAGCTTTAATTAAGAAAAGCTGAAACTTTTTTTATTTGTTTTCTTTTTTTTCTTTTCTTTCTTCTCCTTTTTTTAAAAGCAAAATCTTTACCGGAAAATGCTATCACTCGTAACCTAAAAAAAGCAGAAGAGATTATTTAGTTCATATTTTTGAATCATAAAATGAAACAGATTACAACAGAAAATAATGTAAAGCTTTGTTTTTAATATTCCGTCGGTTGCAACTCTTAGACTTCCGAGTCCAGTCGCAATGTTCCTTACAAACGCCTGCTACAAACTCATCATTAGCAATTAACTGACACAACATTAACGCTCTTAAATTGATAAGTGAAATTTTTTAGAATATACAAAAATAGAATATTTCAAATTTAAATAGAAAAGTCTTATTTATTAAATTAAATATAAGTAATACAAAAGGAGAGAAATTTTAAACCCAGCATTAACGTGCTTTCAAATTTCTTCATAAAAACAAACAGAAACACTACAATTATAGGCAAAACGGAAAATATTGTTAGATTATAGCCAGCCTTAGTCAGATTCACTGTCAAGGTATTGAATAGTGGTTGTGTGTTGGTCAGTTGAAGTGCGTTTTGGTAGATGATATTTGCATGAAACAGGCAGATCCCATGATGAAATTTATTAAATTTCTAGTTCAGAATCATTCTACGGCTTGTTTCTGCAGTACAGGTGATGCATCTACATTATTTTGATAGAGGTAGTGGGAAGTATTTACCTCGATCACCGATTAGACGATATTTTTTTAAATGGACCTGCAGGCTGTTTGAAATTCCACATAGCTCGTAACTTCTTCGTGGAAGCCTTCCAGTTATCAGTTCTTGGGCCAATCTTTTCAAGTACAAATTTTTTTTTGAGTTGTTCGAGTTCAATGGTAACCACTCACATTTCACGTCACCCACTTGAGCATGGTAAATAAAAGGACCATTGGCCAACGTTTGATGTATCGAATTACATTGTATGTAGCACAAATTTGATAATAAGTATCAACCTCACCTTTATCTGTGTTATAGAAAAAAAAATCACTTCTAGTGCGCTGTTATGAAGAGAAAATACAAGAATGACGTTTATCTTTTTACTGGAGATGTAAAAAATCTGAACATTCCCATTACTGAACACGGAAATGAATTCAAAATTATATATTTTCTCAAAATATCCACAAATTTTATAATTTTCTTTCATGAAATTAGCATAATAAATAATTGTTATGATAAATAGTACTAAAGAAGGACTTTCAAAAACGGACGAGTTTGGTCGCATATGACCACTAGGGTTAGATCTCTACTGTGAGCGAATAGTGGTTTAAATGAATAGGTATGTTACAAAAAATGCAAGTACAGTAAAACCTCTGAAGAGCGGCTACCACTGGGAGCACGGTAAAGTGATCGTACTTCAGAGGTTGCCATTATTCAGAAATTCCACATTTTAGAAAGTCAAATTTACATAAAACTAAAATCAAAATAATTGCTAAATATTATTTTATCTTTACATTAAAAAATGCATACAATATTTTATACGAATGAAATAACTATTTTTAAGCATTATTTTCTCTAAAAGCATAATCATTTCCACAGATTTGTCGTATCATTTTAAGTGAGCGCATTTTGTTTAATTTCTCTGACGCTAAACAGGACAATAGAATATATAATTTTGTGTCAATTCCTTGTTATTCCCTGATTCATTTTCGTCATGAGCTTTATTCTTATTAATCATACTTTCTATCAATTCTAATGTCGTATTAAAATTAACTGTCAAATCATTATCTAAATTTACATATTCGGTGGATTTAATGGTCATTCCAATGCTATTTAAAATAACATTTAACTTACTATCATCTACGATTATTTCAGTATTTCAAATTCCAGATTTGCAAAATTTGTCATTAGATTTAAACTTTAATCCTAAAAAAGAAAAAAAAAACATGTAACTATACAAAAAATGTGAGAATAAGGAAGATTTGAAAAAAAAAAATGTTATGGTGTTCGGAATTCGTTGTTCAGAAGTTTAGTGTAATGTTGTTTCTATGAAAGAGATTCGGTAACACTGAAACATGACCGGTATTCGGAGGTTACTGCTGTTCAGATTGACCATTGTAAGGGGATTCACTGTATCTTGGAGGACAAGGCTATGCTCACACTAGTGGTGGAAAAAAGAACGCAAACAATTATGCTGTGCCTGTCGTTCCTATTGTGACTGATTGAAAATTAAACTTCAAGAAATATATATAAGTAGCGATAATTAACAAAAGACTTTACAAAGTTGAAAAAAATTACTATCCACCAAAATGTTATAATTTTATTAAACTAGCTAAGATCTATAAATAATTTATTTTACAAAAACATTAAATAATGAGAGAAAAATCGATAGAAAAGGAATTCTTATAACATCCACATATTTATCTACTTTTAATCTCCTATTACAATTAATAACCTATCTTTATTTAATCCCCTATTCCTAAAATAATGATGTCATGAAAGAAAATTCGACAGAAAAAGAATTCTCATAACATTTTTATGTTTATCATATTTGAATCTCCTGCTAGTATACATCTAAGCATGGTAAATTATAATATTATTAGCATTAATTGCCTTGCTGTCTTCTAGAAAATTAATCATTTGCATAATGAAATTCAACATCATAATTGCTGCTACTAAGCAATATTAGACAATTTTTATTCAATAGCCAAGATCTGGTAACATTGTTAATCGAAATATAAATGCATGTTGCTGCTGATATTATCCTATAATATCAGAAAAAGATTTAAGTTTATTGCGATTAGATTTATAAAATGTTTCACATTGATAAGTCTGTTTAGATGCTTGATATTTTAGATTTAGATGATCATAATCTAAAATCTTCTATTTCAAATTACTCTCTCTCTCTCATTTTTTTTAAAAGCAGAATCCTTTATAATACTGTCCTCATTTATTAAAACGCTAACTTAAACTATTTTTAACCGGCTAAAAACAGAGAAGATTATACAGTTAACTTATTATATCATAAATTGAAACCGAAACTAAATAAAAAAAATGTTTATATTTTAAATTTAAAAATTAGGAATTATCAACTAAAAATAATCTTAAGATTATCTAAAGAAATCGATTTTTTCTTCAGATGTTCTACAGAAATCTGAAGAATTTTTGAAGATTCAGCTTCATTTGAATAATATCTCGAGAATGTTTTTAGACATTTAAAAAAATTCTGCAGATTTTCTGAAAAATGGAGCAGTTGCCTGCAGATTTTCTGCAGATTATTTAAAAAATTTTCTGGCTGGGGGCTAATTAAGAATAGTTCAATAGTGTTTACTAATAAAATCTTAAAAGCTTTAAAATGATTCTAATTTACCAAAAAAATCACAAATATATTAAATTACCTAAGATATTAAAAAACCCCATACTTACATAATCAACAAATAATGGACGAAAATTCGGTATAAAATACATTATTGTAATATTCTTACTTTTATCGTCTTTTAATAACCTATTAAAATCAATTTCACCATGCCAATTTAAAATATATTTACCATTATTTTCGTCACATCGTCTACTACTGCATTAATCATTTTCATAATGAAATTCAATATCATAATTGCTGCCGCTATGAAATATTAGACCATACATTATTTAATAGCCACGAACTCGGATTATTATGAAAAATTTGGGACAATTTGCTATTAATGTTAATGGAATATCATCCTAATTATATTTAAGATTATCGTGATTAGATATATAAAATGTTTTACATTAGTAAATCAGTATGCATACTCCATATTTTACCTTTAGCTGAAAAAGACCTGAAGTTTCGCTTTCAAATGATTTTCTCTCTCTCTTTTAAGCAGAATCCTTAACAATGTTGTCAACATTTATTAGAATGCTATCTCAAACTATCTTTAGCTCCACCAGTAGGCGAGAGGTTCTGCCAACGAAACTGGTAAACGGCAGGTGCTGGGTTCGAACCCATTCGCAGCCGTCTGCCTAATCGTTCGCAGTTTTCCGTGGTATTCTTCTAACCCTGGATTTCTTTGCGTAAATACGGGTTAGGTTCCATTAGAAAGACCCCCATGGAGGGCATCCCACCCTTAACGACCTATATACCAAGTGAACAGTCTCATCAAAAAAATCTTGGCACTTGCGATTACAGACGTTTTGTTAAATATCTGGAAAACTGCATCAGGACGTATCGTGAAATTTGAAGTATGTAAACATAATAGAAAATGTCATACATTTCCGTGAAGATTTTTTCCTCAAACTCTATAGGGGACCGTCAACAAATTGAAAAATAACGAAGATCTTTTGGATGGCCCTGTCAAAACTAATGTAACAAAAATGTTCAAATTGCAGATTATAATTAATTGGCTTATTGTAATTAACTGTGTTTATTTTTATGAATGTACACTCGAAGAGAAATTAAGGTTTTTGTGAAAACGGTCCCAAATTGTATCAAGTTGTTTGCTTATAATTTGCAGAGTTCTTAATAAAAACAATGCTCTTTTCAGAAAATATGAGAAACAACATTATATATCATACACTGTTGTCAAAATTAAAAAAATATTAATAATTTTATGAAAAATGAATAGAGGTTCTGAATAAGGTTTCAGTACGCATGCGTGAACTTAATCAAAATAGAATTTGTTTAATGTGATAGCTAAATATATAGAGCATTTTGTGTGAAAGTCTCAAAAACATAGCTTGAAAATTCTGAAAATTATCGTCGACAGAAAAAAATAATATTAATAAAATGAAGCAATAAGATGAGGGGCTGTATTCATATTCCATTGATTAGTGTCTTCACAATATTGCACGTACTGCTATATTTGGATACAGCTCCTCATCTTTTCCTTCATTCTAAGAATAACGGACTTCGATCTTATTCTATTGACGATAATTTTCAGAAATTTCAAGCTATGTTTTTGAGACTTTCACGCAAATTGCTCTATGTATTTAGCTATCACATTAAGCAAATTATATTTTAATTAAGTTCACGCATGTGCACAGAAAACTTAGTTAGTGAACCTGTTCATTTTTCATACAAGTTTTAATATTTTTTAAGTTTGATAACAGGTTATTATATATAATGTGTGTTCTCACATTTTCTGAAAAGAACATTGTTTTTTATTAAGAGCTCTGCAAATTATAAGCAAAAAACTTGGTACAATTTGGGACCGTTTTCATAAAAACATTAATTTCTCTTCAGGTATACATGATATATTCATAAAAATAAACACAGTTAATTACAATAAACCAATTAATTATAAACTGCAATTTGAACAATTTTGCTACATTAGTTTTGACAGGGTCATCCAAAAGATCTTCGTTATTTTTTTATTTGTTGATGGTCCCCTATGGAGTTAAAGAAAAAAATCTTCTCGGAAATGTGTGACCTGTTCTATTATATTTACACACTTAGAGTCTCAGGATAATTCTTGATGCATTTCTCCAGATATTTAACAAAAGTCTAAAATCGCAAGTTTCAAGATTTTTTAAGCTGAGACTGTAGATAATTAGTCGTCATAAGCACAATCAAATTATTTTTAACTGGCTAAAAACAGAAAAAATTACACAGTTAATTTTTGAATCATTAATTAAAACAGATAACTAAATGAATATATATATATATATATATATATATATATATATATATATATACACTATATTGCCATTGATTATGGGACACTTGCGATTTTAGACATTTTACTAAATATCTAGAAAAATACATGAGGAATCATCTCGAAACTCTTAGTGTATAAATATAATAGTATAAGTCATACATCTCCGTGAAGATTTTTTCCCGAAACTCCAAAGGGAACCGTCAACAAATTGAAAAAGAATGAATATCTTTTGAATAACCCTGTCAAAACTAATGTAGCAAAAGCGCTCAAACTCTAGATTGTGATTGAAGGCCTTATTGTAATAAGCCTTGTTCATTTTTATGCAAATAGCATGCATACTTGCAGAGTAATTAAGGTTTTTATAAAAATGATCCCAAATTTTTCCAAGTTTTTTCCTTATAATTTTCAGAGTTCTTAATATAAAATTATATTTTTTTCAGAAAATATGACAAACAACATTGCACACAGTACCCTGTAATTAGAATTAAAAAATAATGAAAATTGTATAAAAAATGAGTTGGTTTACTAAATAATTTTTTTACTGCGCATGCGTCAACGATATCAAAATTTCATTTGCATATTATGTTAGCTAAATGTATAGAGCAACTTATGTGAAAGTCGCAAAATCATAACTTGAAAATTCTGACAATAATCGTCAATTGAATAAGTCGAAAATCCGTTATTCTCAAAATGAAGCAAATACAAGAGGGGTTGTATCCATATATTCATTGATTAGTGTCAATATAGAATACACAATATGGGATGTACTACTGCATTTGGATAAAATCCCTCATTTTTTTTACTTTATTTTGGAAACAACGGATTTTGTCCTTTTTTCTATAGACGATTACTTTCAGAATTTTCAAGCTATGATTTTGAAACTTTTACAAAAGTTGCTCTATACATTTAGCTAACATAATATGCAAATGAAATTTTGATATCTTTGACGCATGCGCAGTAAAAAATTATATAGTAAACCTACTCATTTTTCATACAATTTTTATTATTTCTTAATTCTGATTACAGGGTACTGTGTGCAATGTTGTTTGTCACATTTTCTGAAAAAAATATTATTTTATATTAAGAACTCTGAATATTATAATGGAAAAACTTGGAAAAATTTGGGACCATTTTTATAAAAACCTTAATTACTCTGCGAGTGTGCATGCTATTTGCATAAAAATGAACACAGTGTATTACAATAAGGCATTCAATCATAATCTAGAGTTTGAGCGCTTTTGCTGCATTAGTTTTGACAGGGTTATTCAAAAGATATCCATTCTTTTTTAATTTGTTGACGGTTCCCTATGGCGTTTCGGTAAAAAATCTTCACGGAGATGTATGACGTATACTATTATATTTATACACTAAGAGTTTCGAGATGATTCCTCATGTATTTTTCTAGATATTTAGTAAAATGTCTAAAATCGCAAGTGTCCCATAATCAATGGCAATATAGTGTATATATATATTGTTTGGCTTTTTAATAATGAAATCAAATTCGGTAGAAAATAGATTGTTGTAACATTCTTATATTATCGTTTTTTATACACCTATTGCAATGAATTTCAGCATGCCAAATTACGATATCATTGCCATTAATTGCCTCACACAGTATTTTACTGCATTAATCATTTTCATAACGAAATTGAACATCATAATTGCTGCCGCTATGAAATATTAGACCGTGCATTATTTAATAGCCACGAACTCGGATTATTATGAAAAATTAGGGACAACTTTCAATTGAGGTTAATGGGATATCATCCTGTTTATATTTATGATTATTGTGATTAGATACATAAAATGTTTTACATTATTAAGTCGGTTACTTCATATTTTAGCTTTAGCTGCAAAAGTCCTGAAGTTTCGCTTTCAAAAGATTCTCTCTCACTCTTTTACGCAGAATCATTAATAATGGTGTCATCATTTATTAGATTCTCTATGTCAAACTATTTTTATCTCCACCAGTTGACGACACGTTCTGCTTCCGAAACTTATAGACGGCAGGTGTTGGGTTCAAACCCAATAGTGGCTTTCTGTCTAGCCGTCCGCGGTTTTCTATGGTTTTCTTCGAACCTTGGGTTTTCTAGCGTAAATACGTGTTAGGCTTCCTTAGAAAGACCACCACGGAGGGCATCTCTCCTCTTTAGGGCCTATATCTCAAGTGTACATGATTGGCCCTCTTAAGCACAATCAAACTTTTTTTATCTGGCTAAAAACAGATTATACAGTTATTTTTTTGAATCACTAATTGAAACAGTTGACTAAATGGAAAAAAAAAATATATATATTGTTTTGCTTTTCAAATATGAAAAAAAATTCGATAGAAAATAGATTGTTGCAACATTCTTATACTTATCTAGTTTTAATCACCTATTATAATGAATCTCAGCATGTCAAATTACAATATAATTGCCATTAATTGCCTCACAGTCTTTTACTGAATTAATCATCTCCATAATGAAATTCAACATCATAAATGCTGCCTCTATGAAACATTTAGAATCGCTTTATTTAATAGCCAAGATTTCGGATTATTATGAAAAATTTTGGAACAACATGCTGTTGGTGTAATAGGATATGAAACTAAAAAGATTTAAGGCTATCGCATTAGATTTATGAAATGTTTCACGTTGGTAAATCGGTTTACATGTTCCATATTTTAGCTTTAGCTGAAAAAATCTGAATTTTCGCATTTAAATGATTCTTTATCTTTCTCTCTCCCTCTCAATTTTTTTCCTTTTTAAGCAGAATGATTACTTACCATTACTTATCATTATATACTTATATTTGAGTTTCGTTATACTTATAATTGATATATATCACTTATACTTATAAATGATTAATAATACGTCTTATCTTTTAGGAGAATGTTATCTCATACACGTTTTAACCGAATAAAAACAACGCAGATTATATAGTTAATTTTTTGAAACATAAGTTGAAACAGATAACCAAATGACAAATAATTAAATAAATAAATAAATAAAATAACTATCGTTTGGCTTTTAAACTTCAAAAGATATTTAAATACTAATAAAATAAAACTAATAAACTAACGCTAACTAAAAGAAGAATGAAAAATATTGAAAATATTCTAATTTACAAAAAAAAAAGAAAAAAAAAATCACACAAATGTTAAAGTACCTGAAATATTCCATTAACTTATACTCAGAAAATTATAAAATAATGGAACAATATTCGATAGAAAATATATTATTATAAAACTTTTATATTTGTCTTTTATTTCATCACATATTTCTATGCATCTGAGCATTTCAAATTATTACCATCAGACGTGGTAGCTTGATTGTCATAGCACAATACTACGGACTAAAAAGTGTCGGATTCGATGCTTGACATCACAAAAGACTCACCGAGTGTTTGCACTGTACGAACTTATTAAATAATGTAGTTCTGAAAGTTTTCTGGTCGGTCTTGGCAGTTGCTATGGGTGTAGGTATCTGGAGAATCATTTCCCTCCACTTCAGATTCATATCGAAATCGAGAAGCTGGCATTATTTGGTGCTGTAATCATTGGCAACTTCCCGAACATCATCTTCTGCAGAAGTCTGACTTCCAATCCTCCGAGTGCAGTCTTAACACCTTCGCGACGAGAGTCTTTTACAAAATTTTTAATGTTTTGTCACCGGTTTTTTAAAACAGAAATTTGTGATTTATTAAATCGAGAAAATGCTGAGATAAATAAAGCAAATTTTATAGTAGAATTTTTCTGGTGGGAGTAAAAAAGGACTCTAAGCATTTTTGCGGCACTTATACGTGTTGCTCATCTCCAAATGGTAAATGGAAAGTCCAGCAACCCAACTAGACTTTCGGGCACACGTCAGCAACAATGCAATTACGATTAATTGACATCCTTAGTTTTTCACCATATTAATCATAATCATAAAGAAATTCAAGACCATAATTGCTGATGTTACAATACATTATATCATACTTTATTTAACAGCCAAAATACAGTATTATTATGATGCAAAATATAAGAGCTACTTGCAATTGAGGTTAATAGGATATCATCATACATTGAATTATGCTTATCATGATTCGATATATACAACGTTTTACATTTATGAAAATCTGTGTACACGCTGCATATTTTAGATTTATCTAAGAAAACCAGAAGCTTCATTTTCATTTGATATTATTTTTTCATCTTTGTTGTTTTTAAACCAGAATCATTAATAGCACTTATCCTATATAATTTTTGAGATATGACATTTGTAATTGAAATAATGCCAAACTATTTTTAACCGGCTGAAAACAGAGAAGATTATTAAGAACGTATTTATTAAAATACAACACATTGCTCAATGGTCCACAAAACAATAATTTTAATATCAACTTGTACAATTAAAATAAAATAAATATATCAAAGCTTCGCGCCGTCTTCAGGAAAATATGATAATGGAAGGACTAAGTTTGCTTCTTGATCGAGAGATAATATTTCTGATAAATTAAAATCGAAATTAATTAAAAGTTACTTAAAACTTTATTAAAAACTTTATTAAAACTTTATTAAAACTTTTAATTCATTTCGATTTTAATTTATTAGAAATATCTCTCGATCAAGAATCAAACTTAGTCCTTCCATTATCATATTTTCCTAAAGACGGCCGCAGAAGACGGCGCGAAACGTTGATATTTATTTTATTTTAATTGTACAAGTGTATATTAAAATTATTGTTTTGTGCACCACTGAGCAATTTGTTGTATTTTAATAAATACATTCTTAATAGTTAAATTTTATCGTGCAATTGTCCAGTTTATATTAAAGAAAAGATTATATAGTTCATTTTTAGAATAATAAAATTAAACAATTTTTAAATAAAATTATAGTTTAAAGTTTAAACTTAAAAAAATTATCTAAACAGCGATAAGCAGTAAAGAACTGGGAATTGTAAAAGAATTGTAATTTACAAAAAAATAAATAATAAATTATGTTAACTTAGCGGAGGACTACAAATAATCCATGCTTCCAAAATCATAAAATAATGAAAGAAAATTAGATATAAAATGATTTTTTGTAATATTCTTATATTTTTAGTCTTCTAATCACCTATTACTATACATCTTAGCATACCAAATTATAATATCAGTATCATTAATTGTCTTCCTATGTCATCTAGAATACTAAATCATTTTCATAATGAAATTCAAGATCATAATTGCTGCTGCTACGGAATATTAAACTATACTTTATTTAATAGCCAAGATCTGGTATTGTTATTAGGCAATTTATAAAGGCATGTTGATGTTGTTAGAAATATGGTATCATCATAAAGAGATTTAAGCTTATCGGGATTAGATTTATCAAATGATTCACATTGGTAACTCTGTTTACATGATTGATATTTAGCTTCAGCTGATGAATTCTAAAGGTGTTTAAAGGATGCTAATTTACCAAAGAATCACAAATATATTAAATTACCTAGAATATTCAAATATCTCATGCTGACAAAATCATAAAACAATGAAAAAAATTCGATAGAAAATACATTTTTGTAATATTCTTATATTTATTGTCTTTTACTCACATATTACAATGAATCTAAACATGCCAAATTGCGATATCATTACCGTTAATTGACTCACACAGACTTTTGCTGCAGTAATCATCTTCATATTGATATTCATCATCATAATTGCTACAGCTATGAATTATTAGACTATACATTATTTAATAGCCACGACCTCGTATTATCATAATGCTAAAAATAGGGATAATTTGCAGTTGATGTTAATTGAATATCATCATATAGATATTTAGGATTACGGTGGATAGACTTATGAAATGTTTTATATTGATAAACCGGTTTACATACTCTATATTTTAATTTTTGCTGGAAAAACCTGAACCTTTTTTTTTCAAGTGATTCTTCCCCATCTCTTTCTTTTTAAATTAGAATCATTAATAATACTTTCTTATCATTTTTAAGAATATTATCTTAAACAAGTTTAAATCAACAAAAAGTACAGAAGATTATGTAGTTAATTTTTTGAATTATAAATTAAAATAGATAACTAAAAAAATCATAAAAAAGTTGTATGGGTTTATTTTTTTTAAAAAATTACATGAATAGCGCTAACCAAATAAATAATGAAAAATGTTGAAAGATTTTAATAAAAAAATCCGAAATACGTTAAGGTGCCTGAGATCTTTTAATAACTCATATTCACATAAACATAAAATATTAAAAGAAAATTCATTAGTAAATAGATTCTTATAATTTTCTTAATTTTATTTATTTATTTTTAATTAATTATTTTTATACACCTAATCAAGCCAAATTATAATATCGTTACCATTATTTGACTTGCTCAGTCTTCAACGGCATTAAATATCTTCATAATGGAATTGAAGATCATAATTGCTACTGCTACGAAACATTAAACAATATTTCATTTAATAGTGAAGAACTAGTATTATTATGATGCAAAATATCTGAGCAACATGCAGTTGATGTTAATAGCATATCGTCATAAAGAGATTTAAGCTTATTCCGATTAGATTTGCAAAAGATTTTGCGATCGCAAATCTGTTTAAATACTGCATCTTTTAGCTTTATTTCAAAAAAACCTGAATCATCATAATTTTTCGTTTTTAAAGAATCATACTAAATGATATCACTGTCTTATATGTTTTGAGAATGAAAATTTGTAAGCGAATTTACCCTAAGCTATTTTTAACAAACAGAAAAACAAAGAAAAACACAAAAGAAAACAGAGACGATTGTACAGTTTATTTTCCAAATATAAAATGAAACAAAGTATTAACTAAAATAAAAGTATAACTTCGTTTTGGAATTTCAAAAATTCAAATGAATAGCGATTATAATATAAGACAGGAAAATTTTGGATGAATTGTAACACAGAAAAAGTCACAAATGTGTTAAAGTAGCTCATATTTAAAAATAAAACATACTTACAAGGAAGGTCTCCATACTGGACATACTCAGAGTAAAAAAAAAAAAAAAAAAAATACTGATTAAACTACTCATGTATGTAATAAAGGATCAGTCATATTTAGCGGCGGAATTACAGAAGAAATTCAGCAAAAAAATAAAATACGTTCGAGTATTTCGCGCGAAAAGACGAAAGCGTCACGCAATTTGGCGAGCAGCATTTTCTTCCGCCAAAAGCAAACGATTTAAATGTACCTGAAAATTTCTTGTCAATTAAATTTTAGAATACGTGTAAATAGTATTTAATGAATTTAAATTTAAACAATGAGAGTGTTTAACATTTAGATGCATTTTATATTACATATTTCTGTTACTTTTGCTGCAGTTATTTCATTTTATCACTTTAAAAATAATTTCGTATTTAAAGTCATATTGAAGAGCATTTTTTCATATATTTAAGCGTATGACAGAATAAAGGCCAGATGAAGAATGCTGCAATAATGCACTTGTTTCCATAGCAACAAAATTGAATCGACAGAGCTCAATTAGATTGGAGTTAATTTAGAGATTGAAACAATTTTAAATAATTAAGATTTTGTTTTAATTCAAAAAATTTCACGGTTAATTTTCATTCTAAATACATTATGACAAAAATATAGTTAAAACAAATTAAAGCTTGCAAAACTAACTTTATATAAATAAAATTTCTTTAAATAAGTTCATGGTGAAACATTTTTAACTTAAAAGAATTTGATGTAAAAAAAGTATTTTTTGAAATTTTATTTTGTCGCCAACCAATGATAAATCGCTAAATAAAAGAAATGTTCATTATTTTTTTACGAACGTTCTACCGGGGTTCCGCCAAAATTTTTTTACAAACATGTATAGCCACATGAGAAGAACATTCTGTAATTTTTTTAGAATTTTCTGAGTATGCCCGTATGGAGAACTTCCTTGTTAGTAAACATAATAAAGTAGAAGCTGCTAAAGTGAGCATCTTGGTAAAGAGGCCACCTTGGTAAAGTGACGGCTTTTTGAAAATTGTACTTCTGGTCATATAAAATAATATGAGAATTGTCCGGTAGTGTGAGAATCTGTGTAATGTGTTTACCTGTGTATAGTGACCAGTTAGCCTGTCATTGTCAATGCTATTTGAACCTGTAAAATGTTACCATTCTTTTTTCTGCATACCGAAAATTATCAAATTATAAGATTTTATATGGTCATTTTCTGAAATTTTATTTTGATCCATTAAAATAATAAAGGAATTTATCTCTTATAATGACTATTTGCTTAACGTATAAAGTGGCCATTATTCCTCTATTTTAATGACATTTTCACTTGTCTAAGGTTATTTTAATGAAAACTTTATTACTGTCAGTTATAGAAACATTATCAGTATCTAATTACAATGAAAATAAAAATGCATATAAATTACTGTGTACCAGTAAGTTGTGCGTTATACAGGGTGTCCCCTCTCAACGGTGGCCAATGGCTAATTTCTAAACCGTTGGTCATAGACATATAGTTTCAATTGCAAAAATGCTTTAAAAAAGGTAAAGAATTATTTTTTAAGCGATTTAGGTCAAAAAAATGTTTTACTAAAAAATTACGAAAATTAAATTTTTATACGGTCCCCCGGTCCTATAAGTGATATTTAGAAAATTTTTACCACTACTCTTACAAGTAAGACAAAAAAAGTCCCATTCCTCTGCGATCAAAATTGACCGAGTTATAGCTGTTCAAAGTTGAAGCATATTTTTTGCTGCAAAATAGGGGTCAGTCACAAATTTACTGGAAATAAAAATAAACATCAGATAGAAAATGTAACTTTAAACATTGAGAGTAAAAAAGTTTTTTTACAATGTTGTTTCTGAATTTATGTTGACATTTACATGTTAAAGTAAAATATGCAATCTGTGCTAAAAATATAAGTAAAAAAATAACAGAAATTTTGTTAAATTAAACTATGAAAAGCAACAGCCACAAATCGTTACAAAATGATACATATTTAAAGCTCTATTAGATTACCCATCCTAATAAAATTTGATATAGTCCTATAAAATAAATAAATGGAGCGCATCTAAAATCGTATTAATATTACATTGTCATCGGGCTTAAATAAGTATGGGAATTGAACCTCAATCAGATACTTGAAAGTGAGTTAAAATTTGAATATAAGTTTTGAACTAGGAAAATTTACATACGAAAACTATGAATAAAATAAAAGCTTATCAAAATAACATGCCTTTTTAAAATAAAATCACGAAAAGAATCAGCTTCATTTGCTTGCAAAATAAAAAATTCGTAAAAATACAATTGAGGATATGAATTTCAAAACTCGTTTTATCACTTTTTGATTTCTCTATCAGTCTATACAAACCTCCACTATTGTAACAATGCAATCTCAAAATTTATAATGAAAACCAATAGATGCATTTAAAGTTTTTTCGCTATTTCCCTAAATTTGATTTTTTTCGATAAAGAGAATTTTGAAATTCATGTCTTCAGTTATTTTAATAACCAATCTAGAAGTTAATTAATTATAATTAACACTACCGTAAAACTTATACGGTGACAGCGCCTTCAGTTAAATAGCTCATTTAAAACATTTTGTAATTGGAACTATATGTCTGTGACAAATAGTTTAGGAAGTAGCCTTTAAACAGCGTTGGAAATCGATTCCCTTTATAATACTTTAAGCACTTAGTGTACGTTCCCTTAAAGCTCACACGAACTCATCCGTTTTCAGCTATAGAAAAGTGGTTTAAGTCATGAAATTTTAAGTTTCATAACTCGGTCAATTTTAATGTTACATGAATGGGACCTTTTCTGTATTACTTACTAGAGTGTTGAAAACATTTTACTAAATATCACTTATAGGACCGGGGGATCGTATAAAAATTTAATTTTCGTAATATTTTAGTAAAACATTTTTTTGGCCAAAATCGCTTAAAAAACAATTCTTTGCCTTTTTTAAAGCATTTTTGCAATTGGAACTATATGTCTATGACCAAGGGTTTAGAAATTAGCCATTGGCCACCGTTGAGAGGGGACACCCTGTATAAATCAACCACTACGGAATTTCAACTGTAACTAAAAGAAAAAAACGTGAGTTTTAAGTAAATTATTTTCTATGTAGTATATTTAGTTAGTATATTTTCTATGTAGTTAGTAATTTAATTATTATAGTTGTTAATGAATCAGTTCATTACTTAATATAGTGCATTTTTCCTTATTTATATTTTGTTTTATTTTTTGAAATCACAAAAATCGTAATGTGTTATTTCGAAAGACACTCCTCCATAAAGTAACCACCTCTATATAGTGACTATTTTAGCCTGTCCCAAATGTGCTCACTTTAGATAGGTTCTACTGTATATCGAGAGAAAATTCGACAGAAAATGAATTTTTATAATATTCTTACATTTATCATCTTTTAATCACAAATTACTCTGCATCTCAGCATGCCATATTATAATAATCATTAGCATTAATTGCCTTTCTTAATCTTCTACAGCATTAATTATCTTCCTAATAAAATTCAAGACAATAACTGGTGCTGCTGCGAGATATTTGATGCATACTTTATATAATAGCTAAGCTTTCGTACTATTATAATATGAAATAAAGAGGCAAGATTAATTGTTATTAATAAGCCATAGTATGGATGATATTTAAGGTTATCGTGATTATTTTATAAAATGTTTTAAATTCGTAAATCCTTCCCCATCTTTAAAAAATTAGCCTTAGCAAAGAAGACTTGAAACTTCATTGAGAGTGATTTTTTTAAAATAAAAAACATGATTAAAACCACATTATAATTTTTTTAAATAAGGCTTAGAAGAAAGTGAAGTCACATAAGTTTTTAAGCATAGTTGTGCCTGATATTACAGAGATTTTTAAAATTTTAATAAATTATTTTGTTTAAAAAAAAGCTTTATAGCTTGAAATCGTTTATGCAACCAAATTGTTTTTAAAACGAAAAACAACCATTTGTTCAAAAAAAGAGGCAAATAATCTTACGAATCTGTACAAACAAACATAATTTTCGTTTTGTATATACCGTGCCAGCTAAAATAATCTTGACACTTAAGGGTGTATTCGAAAAAACGGTTTTCCACCTTCAACAGCTCGAAATTTTCCGATACAATTTCAGACATATTTTTAAAAGTAGAAACATGAATCTTGCTGAGGGGATTCTTGAAGGGACGTATGAGGTGCCGTGTGATGTCTTTTTACGCTCAGTTCATTAGAATCTGAGTTATAAACAATTACCTTCTCAGTAGGACCTTTTTTTTCGTTCCCAGAACTCCCGCTAGGGGAAAATCAGTTCGAAATGCCGTTTTTGATTGCTTTTTTTTGCAATATTTTCTGCATTTATCAAAGAATCGGCAATCACGGCACCTTGTGTACTTTCCAAATAAGAGATTTTGAAAATTTCGTGCATTTGAGAGCAAAAATGAATTCAAAAATAAATCGGAAAATAAGCAGTTTGAATCGAAATACACCCTTAACCAACATGTGAAGTGAAAAAATGCGAAACTGCGCGTCGTCCTCGTAGCTTAAATGATAGACTACTTGGAGCGCTATTCCCAGGAATCTGGGTTCGATCCCCGGCTTGGACCTTTTTCTCTAAGTTGGTATTACGCTTAGTAGAAATATGAATATTCACGTATCACACACTCACAATATTCGGATGTTTTGTTTTATTTTTTTCAGTTTTAAATATAAGAGTCGGGTAAGAATTTCTATCAGAAGTTAGTTAGAGAAATGTTGACCCTTGCAGCGCAATAAGATTTAGATGTTTCCCTTTATTGATAGACAAATAAAAACCTTGTGTGAGAAGCTAAATCAATAAAGTACAACGTTAAAACACACAATAATTAAAATTCTAAACATACACATACGTTTCGCAAGTTCAAGGACTTGACCGAAACCCAAATGAACTCATTTGCGTTTTCGCAGTGTTTGCAGTTAGGGGGGGGGGGGTATTTTATACGTTTTATCATTTTAACAGTGAGGAAGGAACTCCTGGAACATACGAAACGTATAGGTATTAATGCGTGGAAATTTTCCAGAGAGAAAATTCGCCTTGAATATAACATATCAAATGAAAATCAAATTTTGAATTGCTTAAAAGGCGCAAATGCCAACGTGGTGAAAAAGATTCCACGCCGGGAATCGAACCCGGGCCATCAGTATAATATCGATTCACTAGGTTGGCATTTGCGCCTTTTAAGCAATTCAAAATTTGATTTTCATTTGATATGTTATATTCAAGGCGAATTTTCTCTCTGGAAAATTTCCACTCATTAATATATTCAATCGATGCTGGATAAATTTGAGTTTTGTGATTGCCCCAGATCGGTGGCTCGCGGATTGTATTCCATTTTGTGCTGCGTTTGTAGCCTTGCCAACATGTAATAGTGATAAGTTCCTTGCTGGGTGTCTTTCTATGTGGTTTAGTCGGTAGAACGTCAGTGCGCTATACTGATGGCCCGGGTTCGATTTCCGGCATGAAATCTTTTTCACTAGGTTGGCATTTGTGCCTTTTAAGCAATTCAAAATTTGATTTTCATTTGATACGTATAGTTATGTTTAGAATTTTAATTATTGTGTGTTTAAACGTTGTATTTTATTTATTTAGTTTCCCTTTATAATTATTTTTGTTCTAGTAGAGGTTTGAAAAGTGGGACTTCTTTAATTCTTTTCTCAATAAATATTTATTCTTCTGGTACGCATAATCGACATAAAATCTTACAAATGTTTAAAAAATTATATTTTGACTTTATTAGAACAAAACGCTTCGATTGAGCGTAAAGCCTTAGATTTACAAGTATCTGGATAAACTGTCTATGTCCTAAAAGGAAAGGAAGGTATATTTACGACGTGGCAATACACCAAAACTACAAATCGATTCAAATAGACCGAGATAGACTTCAGCCAATATGATATTTTTTAAAAATGTTATGTACTTTTAATTTTAGGTATAACCACTTCTGAAAATGAAATAAAATATATTAATGAATGCATCAGTCTGGACCATCTATCATAAACGTTACACTTTTATGTGAGGGTCAAGATTTTTTTGCTGGCACTGTAATGTAAGCTTTCATCAGCGGCTCTTATAAATTTCTCAATTGCGCTTCTTTCTTTTTGAAAAATTCTTGGATATTTTATGCTGTTTTAGTAGAGCTATGTCATAAGATCTTTAGTATCGAGTGTGTTCTTACATTCGTTTTGAATTTAATGAATAGAAAAGAACTTAAAAAAAACACTTGTTTAGCTTATATGCCTTACCGCGTCGTAGTCGTAAATCGAGACAAACACTCATTACATCCCTCTCCAAACCTCTTTGCGTATATCAATGGGATCCACGTAATAATTATGGGTATACGGATCCTTTTCTTTTGAGAAGAAAAAAATTAACCGTGTCCTTTTACAGAGAAACGATTAAAATATGTAACCATCAGCATGTTTTAGTCTGAAACCTATAAACAGCGAAAGAATATATAAATAATGTACTTTTGATTCTTGGGTAAATTTACAGAACGCGGCTTAAAGATCTCCCACTGCAATCCAACATTAAAGCTGCATTTAAATGTTAGTTTTTTCTCCATTCAACACTTTTTTCTATTAATGGACCCCTATTCAACAGTAGAAAGGAAATAAGAATATTGGATCGACTTGAACGATAGTTTTTTATCCTGTAGAATGTCCGTCTCTTTTTATTAGTATAATGCTATTAAACATGAAAAACACCTCGAAACCATAAAAATAGATGCTAATATTGAGAATAGTTGAATGATATGTCTATTACGACATTAACCCTTTCGGCTCTGAATTTTATTTCAATTTTTTGAAAAAATTACTTTTATGTTAATAATATTAACACTAGCTATCCAAATAGATTAATTAGTGTTTAATAAATATTTCATTGTCTGAAACATAACGAATGTTGTTGTTTTGCGTATTCTTTAATTCATATTCATATGACAATAGGCTAAGGAAGAGTTTTTGGAGATGTTTAGAAAATATTGCACTACACCAATATTTAATTTATATTATAACTTTCTAATACTATTTGCGCTTCATTTTGCATGATTCTTTCAGGAATATAGCTTTAATTTTAAATTTAAATTTTTAAATGTATGTTTAATATAAAAGAATCGCAAACAACGCAAAGGGAATTAAGAAAATAATAATTATTATTGTTATTACTAAATTCCTAAACATAAATGATGTCATATAGTATATGCATATACATATACTAACATATTACATGAAAATAATAGCAAAAATATTTCTTAAAACAAAATAATACTTCATTAAAAGAGACGTACTATTAATAGTACAGCAGACCCGAAAGGGTTAAAAAGTGAGCGCAGTTCCTAATTTACTTGTAGGCGTTATTCGCATATGTTTTCTGTGGGAATTTTACTTATTTCTTCTTCTTATTTCCCATTTTGTTTTGTTTTATCATTCTTTTCAAAACCGCGGATGATTAATAAAATAATTTTGTGATTTGGGAGAAACCACCTGCTCGTTAAAATTCAGCAATGGGGGAAGAGTGAAACTGATACGTTAATCGTTTATCTTTTGTTATCGTGGTATTTAATATTACCAACAATAAGAAGCAAAGCTCACTTGTAGCATAAGACCGGACGCCAGATTACCGAATTTACTCGTGTATAACGAGCACTTTAAAAAAGAAAAAAAGGGCAAAACTCCTAGGCGCTCTTTATACACGGAATATTTTTTATTGCTGGATGCAATCCACGATATACATATGGATAAAGAAATTTATTAAAACAAGACATAACCACTCGGAAAATCTTACTTAATTGAAGTATCACTGCATCTTTATTTGACTCCTTTGACTTTTTTAGACATTAACATTATATAAACGCTAAGTAGCAATTCTTACTGCCGTTACTCATTCCTACCCCCCGTCATCCACTCGAACCGAAGTCTAAAAATGTATTTTCGCCTTCTTTTTGGCCTGATGTAATGTTTATTTCAACTTTCTTTGCTGAAATTCATTTAGTCATTCTTCATTTGCATATCAAATTTACTGTGCGCTTTATATACGAGATTTTAAAAAATCGCCCATTTTTTCTTGTTAAGTACGGGGTGCGCGTTATACACGCGTGCGCGATGTACGCGAGTAAATACTGTAGTTGAATATGCAAATATGAGGGCCAACAACTATGTTCTATCATGTTCAACTATGTTCTATGTTCTATTTGCATATCTGAGGTCCCAAAAAAACTTATAAATTGCTATAGCAGAAGTATTACCATCATATACGACCCCGCACTGTCAGATATTTAAATCTATGCTAGACAACCAGAACCTTTATTAACTACACTGCAAATTCCCAAACAGAAAATAAACACATTTCGGAACTATTCTTGCCCCCAAATTCACAGTACATTAACGTGTTGTGAAATATCTTTTGTGTTGTGATTGTGTTCTTAATATATTGCAAATTTATTGCTAACTAGAAATGTGTTTTAAAAATGGTGTTGTTAATTTTGTCCAAATAGTCTTGTAAAGAATGTTGATGGATGTAGTTACTTAAAATAGAGTGTTGCTGCACAACACTTTGTCCCCGAATTAACAACACATTGTACCACACAATTTAGTACACTATAAAACAATACATATAAAACACTTTCAAATTATTCTTTACATGGTGCCTTTAAAATTACACACAATTTCAAATATGAATGCTTTGAAATTTGTTTTGGAAACACGTTTTCTACTCTTGTACTACTTAACAACATTTATTCCATAATCATTTTATTTCCTATATTTACAATACATTCACAACACAATCGAAATCGATTTTAATTAGAAGTGCTGATTTTTATATTCCGTCAGTGCTGCAAAAGTGTTTCGTGCATTTGCAGCGTAAGTTCAGTTTGAAAATATTAAATAATTCACTTTAACCGTAGTAGCAAACCCATATTTGTCCAACGTTGCGCCAATATTTCTTTTATTGGAAATATTACCAATAAAACGCCAATATTGGTTAAATAACAGCATTTCATTGGAAATTTTTCAATGGATTCCCAATATTCTACAAATATTGGCGTTACATTTTAAATATTTCCAATGAATCCCGAATATTGTAAAAATATTGGCGTTACTTGGAAATATTTTCATTGAAACCCCAATATTGCATAAATATTGGCGTTACATTGAAAATATTCCCAATGAATCCCCAACATTGTAGAAAAGTTGGCATTACATTGGAATAATATTGGCTAAATAAGGGCAAAATTTAAACACCTCTATTCTGGAGAAATATTCTATGCCGATACTGCGCCAGTGCTAATATTGCTCCAAGATGTAGCCAATAATTGTCCAATATTTTTTGGCTACTGGTGAATCTATTAAAACAAATTTAATTTGATTCAATTATACTTTATTGCTGGTGTATATATAAAATGCTATATGCGTACACCATATAAAAATATATTTACGCTTTCGAAAAAGTCGAAAAATGTATATGAATTTGGTTTGTGTAGCTGTCAGGCCGCTATAACTCGCTTAAATATACTCAAATTTCAATGCAAATCTTATATATTAATGATTTTTCTGTACCATATTTGAAATTAAAAATAACTGCTATATCATTTATACTTCGTTTATACGGGAACGTCAAAAATATTTCATTACAATATATATTCTTGAAAATCATTTCCGATTTACTTATGTATTTTTACTAAGCTTCAATAATAATGAAATTGACATTACTCACTAAAGTAGACTATAACATGCTTTCTGAAGATTATAATGTGTATAGCATTTTTTCCCAATATTTATTGAGACGAGAAACTTATTTAGGTTTCAAGTCGGACTATTGTCGATTCCATTTTATGAACGAATGAAATTTACCAATAATTAGAAAATGCTTTATAAAATATATCTGAGTTGTGATTTTTCGGTTTTTTTATGTCTTCTTGTGCAGTAATTATGTGTAAATCCCTCATAATATGATGCAGCAATATTAAGATCAGGATAATCTTCATTAAATGCAAGATACTGCTGAAAATTACTTTATTATTAGTATAAGAAACCGTTCTAACATCTTTTCGTCATCAATTACACTGAATCTCAGCATGTCGTATTATACTATCATAAGTCTTAATTGCATCACTGAATGGTTTATTACATTAATTATTTCCAAAATGAAATTCTAGATGATAATTGGTAATGCTAAGATATATTAGAATAATCTTGTACTTAATCAGCCTAGACCTGCACGATATTGTAATAATAAAATAAATGCAACCTGTTGTTGCCGTTTATAGCATATCATTATGTAGACAATTAAGTTAATCGTGTTTAGATTAAAGTACTAAATGCTACAATCTAGAAGATTGCTACGTTATTTGCTGCGGCTCTAGAACATTTGCTATATAAAGCTTTATTTCAGCTTAAAGGAATATAATAGGAAACATTATTTTGAGACACTTTTTTTGGTACGTTCATAGTTAAAAAATAGGTAGCACTAATAGTCTTTGCCTGTTCGCATATAGCAGTGCAAAAACTAACCAATCAGAGGATTTGAAATTAAATATATATAACCGTGGATATTTTTGTGGATTCATTTCAACTTTCATTAAAATGGTATTAAAACATAAAAATATATTAATAAAAGTTTACTCCATTTTATTAAATAGTATCATACGTAAATAATTCACTGATATATCACAATAAGTAATGATTCTAAGTTGTCAGTGAGATTACGTGCTATTTAATTTGGACTCCTACTATTTTCGTACTGCACATAAATCCTAATAAATTTTGTATTCACGAAATTTTAAGTAAGAATGCAATAGCTATTGCACCAAGACTTCTATATTTATAAAACTAGCTATAGTACGAACGCACCTCATTTAGCATGTTTGATGTTAATTTTAAAATTTATTTCTAAACAGCAATTTGTTTTGGTTACCTTTTTGTTGGAAATGATTTAAAATACAATAATCCCTTAACATTCGCGATAGTTAGGTTCCCGGAAAACCTCGTGAATGTTAAAATCGCGAACGAACAGACCAGGCGATTTTCTATATTCTGTTCGGACCACAATTATTAAAGAATACATTTTGTATTATACTTTTCTTGCAAATGTTGTCATGGTTTATATAAACGATTTTTCTTTTTAAAAAGTGCTGTGAAATGTTCGCAAATGTTTAAATGTTCTGCATTTTCTATTTCGCATATAATCAAAACTCCCGAATGTTAAAAGATTACTGTACTCATATTTAAGTACCATACATTCATTTATGTGAAGATCTCCCACAGTTTTTTTTTTACTTAATATCTTTACTTATTATATATCGTTGAGTAAGTTTGTAAGATGTGACACGCGGACATTTTAATTTCTAATAAATTCAAAGTGTTGCTTAAACAAAGAGTTATTGTAAATGAAAACCCTCTAGAGTCGAAACAAATACAATTTAATTGTTACGTGGGCTCCGAGTAAGTTAGTCGTAAGTGAATGTTTTCTTTTTTTCAATAAATTTTCATTGCTACTGTTTAATTTTATTGCAGGTTATCAAGTACATATGTAAGAGTGCATTCTTGTCCATTGTTCAGTGTGTTAGGAAATTTTATGTATTTAAAGTTTCTAATAATGTTTGTAACAATTGTTGTAAAATTTAAGAGCTGTGGTTGAAAATATTGTATGATAATGATCAGGTATTCTCGGACACGACTATGTCGGGTATTTTCGGACAAGGTTTTAAGTTTAGAATTTCACAATACTGTTTTAAGAAACTACAATTTTGCTGTCATTTTAATTATTTATGGATTTGTCTAAAAAAAGGTTTTTATAATTTTTGCAGAAATACATAAAACATGCCAAAATTTAAGGAGAGAATTAATAAAAGGGGAAAGTGGGATAAAAATAAATCAAATAAAAGGGAAGAAATGGAAAAAGAACACAGTAAAGTTGTTAAAGAATGTGAAAAGAAAGAAAAAACATTCAAAGTCTTTCAAAAGATGATCGATTAAATTTGACAGAATGCGTCATATGCGGAGAAATATTTCAAGAAGACTGGATTCAGTGACACAAATGCAAAGACTGGGCCCATGAAGATTGCGGTTAGATAAATGCATCGGATTTTTATTATAATTGTGTAGTTTGTAAGGCCAAGAAATGGTTGGGACACCATTGATTAATAGTTCCGTGCTACCCGCCGTTTTATTATTATTTTTTTTTTGCGATACCAAAAAGAAATAAGGTCAAACTATTTTCCGTATATTTCGTTGAGAAATTCAATATTATTAGCAATGTTTTGTTAAATTCACTAACTAAGTTTGTAATTTTATTTTAAGCATAAAATAAAACATAAATTTCATTCATTTGTTTTTTATTTGCAACTTATGACTGCCAATAATCATCAATTGGCAATTTATGATTGCCAATAATCATCAACTGGCAATTTATGATTGCCACCGAAGATCCGGTGACCGCGGCCCCCGGATCTTCCCCTACATGTATTATTAAAGTAAATCAACATGATGTTTTTTCTGAGAAAAGTAGTGCTCATTTTTTAAAGAGAAAATAAGAAGAAAATTTAAAGAAATAAAACGAATGCTTATTGGAAACTTTGGAGATTATTATGTGCTTCCAATTTAGAAATAAGCATTAAGTAAATAGTGTAACTGAGGAGGTACATGATCTTATTTTGTCAATTGGCGTTTTCTATTAGTCTTTTAGTGAACTATACTTTGAGTTACATACGTGTAATAGGATGCGATTTATGAAAAATTCTGTTTATAAGTGCGTCTGTTGCTATGTAAATACTTAACATATTTTCATCGTTTAGTGTATCGGTTCGGATGTCCATTTGCATTTAAGAGTTTCATGCCAAACCAAAACCATTTTAAATTTAAATTATATAACTGTTGCATACATTTATCGAGTTTCAGATTTCAGACCTTATGAAAATCGGATGTAACAGTTTAACTACGGGGATAATCAAAACTATACCGTAACCAATGGAACCAATGGAAAAAATTGTTTCAAGTGCATTTTAATATGTTACACTCTTTGTAACATAATACAATTGATATACATTTATGAAGTATATACTAAAATATCCATTCTCTACAATCTGTGGTAGAATGAGTGTTTTTTATTAATATAGAGAGCCACATACAAAAAAAAAAATCGATTACATAGGAATAGGGCGAACATTGTTTGGACCGTATCTTAATTATCTTAAAATATTTTACATTTTATGAAATTCACATACATTGCTGGTGTTTACTAAAAGTTACTTCCTGACTAATAGAAAGCAGATAGTATTTACCGGGACATACAAAAGTTTTCGGCTACTACATTGTATACAAAATACTGAATACTACTACACCAAGACTTGAATATTTTTATAACTTCGTTAGAGTCCCAACCCACCTCATTTGCTATGCCTTATGTGCAATTTTCGACTAGTTCTCATTTACAATCACAGGGAGTCAATTGAAAGGAGACCACTTTCACAAGTAGACTATTATTGCCCCTTGTTGATGGTTGGTTTTCCCTATTTTCTGGTGACACACCTCTTCAAATGGTTTATCTCGCAGTTTCCAGATAACTATTGCCATTCTTTATTCTATGGAGAACATTTCTTTAAACACCTGTGCAAGAAATCAATAGGTCAGAATTTTCATTGAAATGTATCGGTATTTTTTGGAACATCATACATATAAAATAAAACTGACACACCAGCTCAATTCTTTTTTTCGGTCAAAAATACAAAACAAACAGGCAAGAAACTGCTGAAGCATTTCTGTGGTAGTAATATATTGTTCTGTAAGTTGAAAAACTTTCCGTCTTTAAACTATTGAATTTTAGGAAATTATAGGAAATAATAGCTACAATTCGCGAATTTTTTTTCCTGTTTTAGGTGAAAAAAGTTTTAAAAAACCAACAAGTCGGAAATTACACGTCAAGCTTAACAAATGTGGTGCGTTTATACTATAATGAAGTTTTAAAATTATACAGAATTAGGTGTATTAATGTACAGATCTTCGGATACAGCATATAGTCAAAACCTTTTGGGTGTCCTTTTAAATACTATATGTTTTTTTATTATTCAGAAAGTAACTTTTAGTAAGCATAAGCAACAAATATCAATATTAGGGGAAATATATTAATATAATGAAAAGGCGCCGCAAACAATGTTTTCTCCTATACCTTTATGCAACGGAATGCTTTTGTATTGCTCTGTAAATTAATAACAAATATTCTTTGCATGACAGAATGTATTTTTTAGTGCATACTTCATACATGATATACATTTTATTATGTTCAAAAGAGAGTAACATGTTTAAAATGTACTTAAAGCGGTTTTTCCCATTAGCTGGTATGCTACGGAATACTTTTGATTCTCTCTGTAATTAAACTATACATGCGATTTTCACAAAATTTGAAATGACTCGACTTATGCAACAATTATATATTTTAAATTATATGTTATTCAGTTGAGTATTTTTTGCTCTGTTATATGACGAAAGATGGACAGACGGACTGACAGACGAACTGAACGACGACTATGAATGTTACGTATTTATGTAAGTACGAACTTATTTAAAAAGTAAAATGCAACACTCTTGTCAGTGATTTGACGCAAATGCTGCTTTATATAGGATAATTTCAAGTTATTTACCTAAAATTGATAAATTTCCAGTGTTCTGAAAAAAAATGTGCAAATAAAAGGAAATTTTGTATTTTAACGAAACAAAGAAAAAAAAAGCAATCAATAAATTCAACTATTCAATTCAACTACGTTTTTAAGAGTGATTGTCTCTTGAAATATTTGATCAAATATTCTGATCCTTATTTATTGAGAGTTGGTTAATAATTGATTTATAGTTTTAAAAGCGTAATATTATTGAATTTGTAAATTAAAATATCATTTTCATATACTTTTGTCACAAGGGAAAATATTTTAATCATTTAGTTTAGAAACTTGAAAAATATTTGAAATAAAACGTGCTTAATCAATAAATGGAAGGCCTTTAAATGAAATAAATTTAAATGTAGTTTCTGATTCATATTTTAAAATAATCAAATCTTATTGAAAACATGTGAATGTATGTATTATTCTCTAAAAACGTATAATTTTCGAAAGTTGTTCCTAAAATTTTCATTTAATGTGCAAGTTATATATAAGAGGAGAAAATCTATATATTTATACCATCTAAATTATATTTAAATTGCAATGTCTTGCTTGTTTTAAAAGTCTAGACTTATAGAATATGTATTTATTTTTAAAAAATTGGCTTTTATACTGTTAATATTTAATCTGTTCTCGAAACATATTTTAAAGTTAAATTCTTTCTAAAAAAGTAAAAGTAAGTGCAATAAATATTTATTTTTTCGAATGAAAATAGTCAAACTTTTTCATTGGTAACACTTAGAAAGAGTTGTCTGTTATATTTATTAATATTTATAAGAACACAATGAAAGAGTAATGAAAAATAAAAATATCACCTCGAATTATAATGTTTAATTATAAAAAAACTGAAAAAGAAGCCAGAAATATATTCTCAAACAAATGTTGATATAATGAAATGAATAATGAAAAGAAGAACATGTAAAAGAATTTCAACTCGAATTATAATGTAACATCTTAACCTCTTCAGACCTGAGGTACACAAATGTGTACCTCCATTCTTTTACTCATAAAAACAAAATTGTTGAATGTTTTGCATTTTTACTTTACTTCTATACATCTGAATGTTTTTTGCTTTAAAACAAAACCAATAAATGCCAGCACTGTTGAATATTACCTCATAAAATAAATATTATTTTCATCCAAGTTACGAAAATACATTCAAGAAATTGTGGCCAAGAAAGTAAGAAATATCCATGATTATTTAACTTAAATGCTTTACAGTAAAAAGTTTTGAGGATTTGCTGATCATTTACTTGTTTAAAGATCTTAATTTTGTTATTGGGTAAATTTATATTACTGATAGTTAAATTAATGTTTTAAGGGGGTTAATACTTTTATATCCGTATTTTTAAACCTAAATTACCAGTCCGCTAAAGTATTGATTTCATAAAAATGACTCTTTCTGTCATCTATGGTGTCATTTCGATTATGCAAAAGCGGTAAATATATATTTGTAGAGGTATTTTATGCTCAGGTCTGAAGAGGTTAATAAAAGGAAAAGAAAACAGAAAATTTTTTTCTAAGAAACCCTGTTATATTTAAATAAAAATATATCATGGTTATATAAAGTATATTTAACTTTAAAAAATGTAAATAGTTTAAGGAATATTAAAAGATTTTTGCATTTTATAAAAGAAATATCAAAGGTACATTTTTTTCTCAAGAAAGATGCCAAGATGAATCCAAAGATATTTTAGACAACCATTCAAAGGATGGCTAAATCAAGATATAAAAAGCTGATTACTACATTCGGAAAATCTTTTGAAGAAAAATTTTTGAAGCAAACCACTATTTTCCTACGCCTCAATCTACGAAAATAAAAAAAAATGTTACAACGCTAAAGTGACAAAATTGACTTTAATATGCAAAATTTTGTGAAAAATTTGAAATTTATATAAAAGTAGGAAAAATCTTAAACAAAGGCGAAAAGTACAGCAAATGTAACAGAGAAATGGGACACAACTTCAAGGGACAACTACATCAAGATTTAAGAATCTTGTAATAATTCTTCGGAAAAACCTTACGCTTAAATAATATTGATGGAAGTCAATAAAAGACGAGAGAAATGAACATCTACCTTGCATTCCCTTGTCTGTGAAATATGATGTTCGAAAACAGCCTTCTTGGCTCCATTGAACATCGCGTTGCCAAAGTTTAAGCAGGGCTATTAAAAGTTGAAATGCGTGGTACTCAAACTAATATTTTTCCATACAGAGTAAAATTTCCGTGATAGTTTGAAGATATGAAGATCAATCTCTTGTATTCTCGTTTGTACGTCACGTCTTGTAGTCGCGTTTTCTTCGAGCCGAAAATGGCATAAAACGGTCTTCGGATGTAGTTGTTGATCTAGGCTTCACTTGAACAAGTTATCTGTCAATGTAGCTATGGTGGCAAAATATATTAAACGCCACCTTTTTGTGATAGACCGTGATCGCTGTTCTATATTGTGTAGTACACCAGGTTCATTTTTAATTTTTTTTCTTCTGGAACAAAGTGATATAAGCATTTTGATAAAGAAAATCAGTTCTTAAACATCTTGACTAATTGTCTTTATTTTTGCAGAATACGAGAATATAAGCACATCTAAACACCATGAATGCAGCATACTAAAACAAATGTTCACTAACATAAAGAAGAAGCATTTTTCATTTTCGACAGCTGCGAATGTGCAGATTAACTTGTCCGTGACAAAACTTAATCTCAATAAATTTTCACATTTCACAAACTCCAAGAGAAAATGTGTTGGCATACAATAGATTCCCAAGCCGGGCTAAAATACGTACAGGTAAAAAGGACCGTTATATAAAGAGCAATGGGAAAATTTCAAAATGAGTGTTGTCAAGGATAAAACAGTTATCGCTTACGGCGAAAAAACGCACAACGCACAGTAACTCTATAGCAAAGTTACACAATCGTAAAAATTAAATTATTTATACAAGACAAAATGAGATAATAGGAAATAAAAATAGGAGTTATTTAAAACAGAAAAAATATGTAATTCGTTTGATATTTAATCAACTGAAGAGCAAGAAAGAAAAATCTAGAATTGGAATGATATTTTAAAACTAATTTATTATTTGTTTTTTATTTATTATTATTATTTTATGTGCAATTTGGAGACGCACACTCATTAAACATACCTATTAAAAATGCTTTTTTTAAATTAAATTTTAAAAGAAAAGGTAGAGGACTAAAATTTGAAATATTAATATTAGAAATATATATACAAAAATATGCGTTACATCACAGTATCCAGTGATTAAAAATCGCCTCGAAGCACTTGATATGAGACTTCAAGAAACATTTAAAACTTAAGATTAATCATTAATTATGATTAATTAATGATTTGTTTCTGACCTACCTCGGATCAATTAACTATTCGCCACTTTTGACCTTTACTTAAATGATGTCTTTGAGCCATAACAATAGAACTCTTAGACACCACATTCAATTTAAAAAACACCGCAGACAAAATTCCACCCATACGTCTATTGCGCACCAAACTTTGGTGCGCAATGGACCTAATTTCCATGTTTAGATCGCTAATGTAGCGCAGAAGTACAATTTTGTATTAAATAGTATTTAATTAACATAAATAATTGATGCATTGGGCATTGGCTGTTACATTAATTGAGTGAACATAATTTTACTTATTATCTTTAATTTTGATGACCAGTATATTAACCTCTTCAGTCCCTGAGTACCCATATGGGTACATCAGTTTCGTATCATTTTATTAATGATACTCAAATATAAATGAAATTTCGATATAAGAATAATATGTTTCGAATTCTAAGATTCGAGCTAGTGAAAATAAAACAAAAATCTCGCTCTGAAGTCAAACGAGAGAAGAAATAATTCAGCAATAATTAAAAATACTGTAATAATCGCCAGTAGCGAAGAGGTTAATGTTGCACACATCGTATTCAGTGCCGATCATGAAATGATAAAGAACATTAACAAACATCAATAAAAAAAAATACCAGTACATTTACGCGAGTTAGAGCATGGACAGATTATTTGACAAACTTATTCATAAATACTTTTCAATTAAGTTGAAAAGTATTAAAAATTGCGCTAAAATATTTTTTTAAATAAACAATGAGACAACTATTACAAACAAGTGTTATATGGTTATGGTACATACATTATAACCCTGAATATGATAATTTACTTTTAAAATTTAGCCTGACGAAAAATGCTAGATTTAATCAGGTTTTCTTAATGTGACTATTAAACTAAGGAATTTAGAAAATGAGTTTGCTTCTAGAGAGATAAAGATTTTCATTAAGTATCCCTAACATTGCATATATAATTTTCAGATAATAGGTGTTTTTTCTCGTTTAATTAAATTATTTTTTCGCAGAGCAATTTTACTTGACAGTTTTCTTAGATATTTTCTGTGTCCTAAGATTTTTAGTTGATGTAAAATTCCACGCATAGTGTTATTTTAGTAAATTGGATAATCACTTAAACGATTTTAATAGAATAGACAATGGAATTAAAAATTCTATTAAAATATGTGTTTATATGTGCACTCAAGATATTATAGTTATTAGTAATAAACTTAAGACGTGTTAAGTTTGTAATTTGAGTTTTTTTTATTATGATAGTTCGGGACACCTTATTTATTTTGTTTTAGAAATTTTTACTCTCTATGAAAAATTAGTTTTACTTTAATAAAAATAATTAATACTTTAAAAATATAAATAAGAAGTAAAATATATCTAAAAGAATAATGCTTTTAGCATACTATTTGTATTGTAAGCATTAATTTGCCTCGTGAATTTACGATGATCCTAATTAAAAGTTTTAAGAACATTTTGAAAAGAAAAAAATCATATTTCGTGAGCTTTTTTTAACTGCAATAGTTATAGTTTTAGAGAGTGAGATCTTTTAAGACAAAAAATTCTAAAATTAATTTAATTACCTCTAAAAATTAAATACTCTAAAAAATATCTTCGAAAATTACAGGCAACTAATATTATAAGTTTGTAAGATGTGACACGCGGACATTTTAATTTCTAATAAATTCAAAGTGTTGCTTAAACAAAGAGTTATTGTAAATGAAAACCCTCTAGAGTCGAAACAAATACAATTTAATTGTTACGTGGGCTCCGAGTAAGTTAGTCGTAAGTGAATGTTTTCTTTTTTTCAATAAATTTTCATTGCTACTGTTTAATTTTATTGCAGGTTATCAAGTACATATGTAAGAGTGCATTCTTGTCCATTGTTCAGTGTGTTAGGAAATTTTATGTATTTAAAGTTTCTAATAATGTTTGTAACAATTGTTGTAAAATTTAAGAGCTGTGGTTGAAAATATTGTATGATAATGATCAGGTATTCTCGGACACGACTATGTCGGGTATTTTCGGACAAGGTTTTAAGTTTAGAATTTCACAATACTGTTTTAAGAAACTACAATTTTGCTGTCATTTTAATTATTTATGGATTTGTCTAAAAAAAGGTTTTTATAATTTTTGCAGAAATACATAAAACATGCCAAAATTTAAGGAGAGAATTAATAAAAGGGGAAAGTGGGATAAAAATAAATCAAATAAAAGGGAAGAAATGGAAAAAGAACACAGTAAAGTTGTTAAAGAATGTGAAAAGAAAGAAAAAACATTCAAAGTCTTTCAAAAGATGATCGATTAAATTTGACAGAATGCGTCATATGCGGAGAAATATTTCAAGAAGACTGGATTCAGTGACACAAATGCAAAGACTGGGCCCATGAAGATTGCGGTTAGATAAATGCATCGGATTTTTATTATAATTGTGTAGTTTGTAAGGCCAAGAAATGGTTGGGACACCATTGATTAATAGTTCCGTGCTACCCGCCGTTTTATTATTATTTTTTTTTTGCGATACCAAAAAGAAATAAGGTCAAACTATTTTCCGTATATTTCGTTGAGAAATTCAATATTATTAGCAATGTTTTGTTAAATTCACTAACTAAGTTTGTAATTTTATTTTAAGCATAAAATAAAACATAAATTTCATTCATTTGTTTTTTATTTGCAACTTATGACTGCCAATAATCATCAATTGGCAATTTATGATTGCCAATAATCATCAACTGGCAATTTATGATTGCCACCGAAGATCCGGTGACCGCGGCCCCCGGATCTTCCCCTACATGTATTATTAAAGTAAATCAACATGATGTTTTTTCTGAGAAAAGTAGTGCTCATTTTTTAAAGAGAAAATAAGAAGAAAATTTAAAGAAATAAAACGAATGCTTATTGGAAACTTTGGAGATTATTATGTGCTTCCAATTTAGAAATAAGCATTAAGTAAATAGTGTAACTGAGGAGGTACATGATCTTATTTTGTCAATTGGCGTTTTCTATTAGTCTTTTAGTGAACTATACTTTGAGTTACATACGTGTAATAGGATGCGATTTATGAAAAATTCTGTTTATAAGTGCGTCTGTTGCTATGTAAATACTTAACATATTTTCATCGTTTAGTGTATCGGTTCGGATGTCCATTTGCATTTAAGAGTTTCATGCCAAACCAAAACCATTTTAAATTTAAATTATATAACTGTTGCATACATTTATCGAGTTTCAGATTTCAGACCTTATGAAAATCGGATGTAACAGTTTAACTACGGGGATAATCAAAACTATACCGTAACCAATGGAACCAATGGAAAAAATTGTTTCAAGTGCATTTTAATATGTTACACTCTTTGTAACATAATACAATTGATATACATTTATGAAGTATATACTAAAATATCCATTCTCTACAATCTGTGGTAGAATGAGTGTTTTTTATTAATATAGAGAGCCACATACAAAAAAAAAAATCGATTACATAGGAATAGGGCGAACATTGTTTGGACCGTATCTTAATTATCTTAAAATATTTTACATTTTATGAAATTCACATACATTGCTGGTGTTTACTAAAAGTTACTTCCTGACTAATAGAAAGCAGATAGTATTTACCGGGACATACAAAAGTTTTCGGCTACTACATTGTATACAAAATACTGAATACTACTACACCAAGACTTGAATATTTTTATAACTTCGTTAGAGTCCCAACCCACCTCATTTGCTATGCCTTATGTGCAATTTTCGACTAGTTCTCATTTACAATCACAGGGAGTCAATTGAAAGGAGACCACTTTCACAAGTAGACTATTATTGCCCCTTGTTGATGGTTGGTTTTCCCTATTTTCTGGTGACACACCTCTTCAAATGGTTTATCTCGCAGTTTCCAGATAACTATTGCCATTCTTTATTCTATGGAGAACATTTCTTTAAACACCTGTGCAAGAAATCAATAGGTCAGAATTTTCATTGAAATGTATCGGTATTTTTTGGAACATCATACATATAAAATAAAACTGACACACCAGCTCAATTCTTTTTTTCGGTCAAAAATACAAAACAAACAGGCAAGAAACTGCTGAAGCATTTCTGTGGTAGTAATATATTGTTCTGTAAGTTGAAAAACTTTCCGTCTTTAAACTATTGAATTTTAGGAAATTATAGGAAATAATAGCTACAATTCGCGAATTTTTTTTCCTGTTTTAGGTGAAAAAAGTTTTAAAAAACCAACAAGTCGGAAATTACACGTCAAGCTTAACAAATGTGGTGCGTTTATACTATAATGAAGTTTTAAAATTATACAGAATTAGGTGTATTAATGTACAGATCTTCGGATACAGCATATAGTCAAAACCTTTTGGGTGTCCTTTTAAATACTATATGTTTTTTTATTATTCAGAAAGTAACTTTTAGTAAGCATAAGCAACAAATATCAATATTAGGGGAAATATATTAATATAATGAAAAGGCGCCGCAAACAATGTTTTCTCCTATACCTTTATGCAACGGAATGCTTTTGTATTGCTCTGTAAATTAATAACAAATATTCTTTGCATGACAGAATGTATTTTTTAGTGCATACTTCATACATGATATACATTTTATTATGTTCAAAAGAGAGTAACATGTTTAAAATGTACTTAAAGCGGTTTTTCCCATTAGCTGGTATGCTACGGAATACTTTTGATTCTCTCTGTAATTAAACTATACATGCGATTTTCACAAAATTTGAAATGACTCGACTTATGCAACAATTATATATTTTAAATTATATGTTATTCAGTTGAGTATTTTTTGCTCTGTTATATGACGAAAGATGGACAGACGGACTGACAGACGAACTGAACGACGACTATGAATGTTACGTATTTATGTAAGTACGAACTTATTTAAAAAGTAAAATGCAACACTCTTGTCAGTGATTTGACGCAAATGCTGCTTTATATAGGATAATTTCAAGTTATTTACCTAAAATTGATAAATTTCCAGTGTTCTGAAAAAAAATGTGCAAATAAAAGGAAATTTTGTATTTTAACGAAACAAAGAAAAAAAAAGCAATCAATAAATTCAACTATTCAATTCAACTACGTTTTTAAGAGTGATTGTCTCTTGAAATATTTGATCAAATATTCTGATCCTTATTTATTGAGAGTTGGTTAATAATTGATTTATAGTTTTAAAAGCGTAATATTATTGAATTTGTAAATTAAAATATCATTTTCATATACTTTTGTCACAAGGGAAAATATTTTAATCATTTAGTTTAGAAACTTGAAAAATATTTGAAATAAAACGTGCTTAATCAATAAATGGAAGGCCTTTAAATGAAATAAATTTAAATGTAGTTTCTGATTCATATTTTAAAATAATCAAATCTTATTGAAAACATGTGAATGTATGTATTATTCTCTAAAAACGTATAATTTTCGAAAGTTGTTCCTAAAATTTTCATTTAATGTGCAAGTTATATATAAGAGGAGAAAATCTATATATTTATACCATCTAAATTATATTTAAATTGCAATGTCTTGCTTGTTTTAAAAGTCTAGACTTATAGAATATGTATTTATTTTTAAAAAATTGGCTTTTATACTGTTAATATTTAATCTGTTCTCGAAACATATTTTAAAGTTAAATTCTTTCTAAAAAAGTAAAAGTAAGTGCAATAAATATTTATTTTTTCGAATGAAAATAGTCAAACTTTTTCATTGGTAACACTTAGAAAGAGTTGTCTGTTATATTTATTAATATTTATAAGAACACAATGAAAGAGTAATGAAAAATAAAAATATCACCTCGAATTATAATGTTTAATTATAAAAAAACTGAAAAAGAAGCCAGAAATATATTCTCAAACAAATGTTGATATAATGAAATGAATAATGAAAAGAAGAACATGTAAAAGAATTTCAACTCGAATTATAATGTAACATCTTAACCTCTTCAGACCTGAGGTACACAAATGTGTACCTCCATTCTTTTACTCATAAAAACAAAATTGTTGAATGTTTTGCATTTTTACTTTACTTCTATACATCTGAATGTTTTTTGCTTTAAAACAAAACCAATAAATGCCAGCACTGTTGAATATTACCTCATAAAATAAATATTATTTTCATCCAAGTTACGAAAATACATTCAAGAAATTGTGGCCAAGAAAGTAAGAAATATCCATGATTATTTAACTTAAATGCTTTACAGTAAAAAGTTTTGAGGATTTGCTGATCATTTACTTGTTTAAAGATCTTAATTTTGTTATTGGGTAAATTTATATTACTGATAGTTAAATTAATGTTTTAAGGGGGTTAATACTTTTATATCCGTATTTTTAAACCTAAATTACCAGTCCGCTAAAGTATTGATTTCATAAAAATGACTCTTTCTGTCATCTATGGTGTCATTTCGATTATGCAAAAGCGGTAAATATATATTTGTAGAGGTATTTTATGCTCAGGTCTGAAGAGGTTAATAAAAGGAAAAGAAAACAGAAAATTTTTTTCTAAGAAACCCTGTTATATTTAAATAAAAATATATCATGGTTATATAAAGTATATTTAACTTTAAAAAATGTAAATAGTTTAAGGAATATTAAAAGATTTTTGCATTTTATAAAAGAAATATCAAAGGTACATTTTTTTCTCAAGAAAGATGCCAAGATGAATCCAAAGATATTTTAGACAACCATTCAAAGGATGGCTAAATCAAGATATAAAAAGCTGATTACTACATTCGGAAAATCTTTTGAAGAAAAATTTTTGAAGCAAACCACTATTTTCCTACGCCTCAATCTACGAAAATAAAAAAAAATGTTACAACGCTAAAGTGACAAAATTGACTTTAATATGCAAAATTTTGTGAAAAATTTGAAATTTATATAAAAGTAGGAAAAATCTTAAACAAAGGCGAAAAGTACAGCAAATGTAACAGAGAAATGGGACACAACTTCAAGGGACAACTACATCAAGATTTAAGAATCTTGTAATAATTCTTCGGAAAAACCTTACGCTTAAATAATATTGATGGAAGTCAATAAAAGACGAGAGAAATGAACATCTACCTTGCATTCCCTTGTCTGTGAAATATGATGTTCGAAAACAGCCTTCTTGGCTCCATTGAACATCGCGTTGCCAAAGTTTAAGCAGGGCTATTAAAAGTTGAAATGCGTGGTACTCAAACTAATATTTTTCCATACAGAGTAAAATTTCCGTGATAGTTTGAAGATATGAAGATCAATCTCTTGTATTCTCGTTTGTACGTCACGTCTTGTAGTCGCGTTTTCTTCGAGCCGAAAATGGCATAAAACGGTCTTCGGATGTAGTTGTTGATCTAGGCTTCACTTGAACAAGTTATCTGTCAATGTAGCTATGGTGGCAAAATATATTAAACGCCACCTTTTTGTGATAGACCGTGATCGCTGTTCTATATTGTGTAGTACACCAGGTTCATTTTTAATTTTTTTTCTTCTGGAACAAAGTGATATAAGCATTTTGATAAAGAAAATCAGTTCTTAAACATCTTGACTAATTGTCTTTATTTTTGCAGAATACGAGAATATAAGCACATCTAAACACCATGAATGCAGCATACTAAAACAAATGTTCACTAACATAAAGAAGAAGCATTTTTCATTTTCGACAGCTGCGAATGTGCAGATTAACTTGTCCGTGACAAAACTTAATCTCAATAAATTTTCACATTTCACAAACTCCAAGAGAAAATGTGTTGGCATACAATAGATTCCCAAGCCGGGCTAAAATACGTACAGGTAAAAAGGACCGTTATATAAAGAGCAATGGGAAAATTTCAAAATGAGTGTTGTCAAGGATAAAACAGTTATCGCTTACGGCGAAAAAACGCACAACGCACAGTAACTCTATAGCAAAGTTACACAATCGTAAAAATTAAATTATTTATACAAGACAAAATGAGATAATAGGAAATAAAAATAGGAGTTATTTAAAACAGAAAAAATATGTAATTCGTTTGATATTTAATCAACTGAAGAGCAAGAAAGAAAAATCTAGAATTGGAATGATATTTTAAAACTAATTTATTATTTGTTTTTTATTTATTATTATTATTTTATGTGCAATTTGGAGACGCACACTCATTAAACATACCTATTAAAAATGCTTTTTTTAAATTAAATTTTAAAAGAAAAGGTAGAGGACTAAAATTTGAAATATTAATATTAGAAATATATATACAAAAATATGCGTTACATCACAGTATCCAGTGATTAAAAATCGCCTCGAAGCACTTGATATGAGACTTCAAGAAACATTTAAAACTTAAGATTAATCATTAATTATGATTAATTAATGATTTGTTTCTGACCTACCTCGGATCAATTAACTATTCGCCACTTTTGACCTTTACTTAAATGATGTCTTTGAGCCATAACAATAGAACTCTTA